>OX235272.1:127731215-128441456 GCA_944472155.2 Trichobilharzia szidati | reverse complement strand
CGTTTGCAAAAATATTGAACAATAAAGTAGTAGTAATGATAACATAATAATATTATTATCATTACTACTATTATGACTAAGTGCACAATTAATATTCACCATCTTATCATCTAATAGATAAAACACCATGATTGGTTTATATTTACATTTTTATTTGTAAAGTTATTTGGGTATATTAGAGTTAAGCCTGATGAGATCTAATTGAAAGCACAATATTGTTCGCTGAAATGTCTGTTGTTCTAAATTTCCCTATGGGAATATTTATTAATATTAGATAGTTGGAGGCAATCGGCCACAGGAAGCCTTGTCTGACCTAAGTTTCGTGCTAGTTGGCACTCACCAGTCAGCAAGGCGTATCTGCAACCTTGAAGGAACTCATGTTCCTTTTAATATATATTGAAAGCCAAAGCAGCAAGGGCAAGATTTCATATGAATATAAAGGAGATGGAAGTGATAAAGACACCTAACCAATAGCGACAATCTCTATCAACTGAAGTAATGTAAAAGAGGTCACTTTCTTCACTTATCTAGTCAAGAAAGACAAGGCAGACCTTTGGCGCTCTGAAATAGGTTTGGAAATCTTTTGCACTCAGGATGAAGAACAAAATTATGACTTTCAATGCAAATGTTCAGCCAATTCTTCTATATATGGGTCAGAAACTTGGCAAGCACGTCAGGAAAAGCATTCCAAGTAGTCGTCTGGAGACTTATATCAACATCTGCCCATTTCAGTCCATTTGATGATCCGATGGCCAGCAAGAAAGCGATAGCAACAAGAAACTCTGGGAACGAATCAACCAAGAACCTATAGCCAACTAATATGTAGAAGCAAATGGAGATAGATCGAACACACTCTGAGGAGACCATCGAACGACATCGCGCAAAATGCAGGCCATCACTCGAGTGGAGCTCGCATGAGAAACAACGAGTGGGACTTGGGTCCGAGGTTGAAATGCAGGAGATAAGGAACTACGGTCATTCGTGCGGCCAGTGGAAGAGGACAGCAGCGAATAAGACAAAGTTGAGATGCATTGTTGAAGTCCCATGTTCCACTCAGAAACCAAGGGAACAAAAATAATTACAACTAGACTGTTGGTTGATTCACTGCTCGACAAACTCTCCAGTCATATGATCTTCAATTTAAATCAAAGGAAGAAGTTGTTAATGAAAGTCAGCAGTAGTTTGCTTGGAAAAATCCTTTGGTGACACATGCACCAAGTCTTTGAAACAAACACGACTACTGATCTGATATTAGTGCTGAAAATTCAGATTTAAATAGCTTTTTACTGAATGCTGTAGATATCCACAGGAATTGCTGAGTAATGAATGCCTGTCCATCTTACTTCCATGATCCTAAGTGCTTTTGAAATCTTAGGACGATTTTGCCTAGCTAAGTGCAGGAGACGACTTCCCTTCAATCTCTCCCATTGTTAGGTGGTTAGTCCTTGATGACGTTGGTTCGATATTTCTATAACTTTTACCGTTTATATATTTATATATATTGGATTCTGTTCCAGTGGCTTACCTTGGAACCTGAAGGCCATAGGTGGTGGTAGTGTCTTGGTGCGTACCGATGATGAGTCCCAAACAAAGACGAAATAACTGTCCAGTACTCCTTCATGGTTTTCGGACTCATTCTCTGAGTGAGTGAGTAATGGTATTTCCACTGAGACCTGAACCTGACAATCATTGTTTCAAACATTAAATCGTTATTCACAAAAACCACCTCTTTTACAAAAGGGATCAGTTAATTTAAATTTCCGGTCGACTGATGATCGTATTATATTCAACCAAAGAAATTAACGATGCAATAGATGATAGATTGAATCATTTAAAATGTGTGAATAAATGCCAAACTACTTTGTAGACATTTCTCCGACAGATTCTGGAACGTGGGTATCGTTACTGGCATCTATCAGTCGTTATATTTCTTGACCTAAAGGCGACATTCGATTCTGTCGACCGAGAGGTACTTTGGCGATGTTTAGCTGTGAGAGGAATCCCGAGAAAATACATTTTTTCGATTTGTCTACTAATCTTATAATTGCACACCTTTTTCAAGTTCTATCCATCCTATGAATTATTCTATATATGACAATAATTTGCCTTGCCACTTGACATTTAACTACGATTATAATCACAAACATTTTAGTTTTAATTGCATTTCATATCACTATTATTATTACTATTTTATGCATTCACACCTATGTTTCAATTCGGTCACCGGATATAACTTCTTAAAAACCATATATATATATATATATATATATATATATATATATATATAATATACAATTGTACAGCTTGATGATAAATTCGTTGAAAAGAGTCTCTTCGCTGAATCATTTGTTTTGATTTTCTATATGTTACAATGGGAATTTTCGATGATTTAAAAAATACATTGCACTGATCAAGGCACTTTACTCGAACTCATGCAACCAGTCAGGTGAGAGCTTACGGCAAGTTGTCATCTGAGGTGGTGACAACTAGTGGTGTCACTCAGGTATGCCCATTATCCCCATTTCTATTCAATTTCATCATAGATGTACTAATGGACTTAACCCTAACTGACTTGAGAGACTCAAGGATTGACTGGTTACCATGAAGGAATAATCTCGTTAACTTATAGTGTAGGTGAAGACGCTGACAAATTCAAAGTCCTCTGAACACCTTGAGTTGCAATCTGCGAATGTTTGGCATGCGATTCGCTCCCGCTAAATGTGAGATGATGAGGCTACAGGACTGTACTACACTGAAATAGGAAGTGAATTGGAAGAGCAGGTTGACCGCTTCACTTATTTGCGAATTTGCATCAGACAATACCAGCGGTTGATCCCTGACGAAATCTCAGCACGGATACAGGGGGCTAGTTTCGCATATGCAAGTTTACGCCATCTTTATAGAAAACGAGAGATTCGGTAAAGGAATGTTTATTCCCATTGAGATACCAGGCCTATCACTTGCCTATGGAAGAACTTGCAGAATTCTATGGCAGTTTTAGAGAAAGGACAGGTAGAAGGCGAAAGACTTGGTAGAGAAATGTCTGGCCTTCCTTCATATTGTCTTCCTTTCACATTGTCTCCCATGTATCTCCGCAACGCTGTTGTATCATTTGCTTTCTCTCAAAACAAATTTACCTCCTTGCTACTTGATGTTTTTATCGCTGATGAACGTCTCTTTACATATATACTACTGATAAATCTTATCAGTAGCACACACACCACATATAAATAATCCTAACAATTTATGTTTAATTTTAGGTTAGTAATAAGTGAATAGAAACAGTACAACTATCTCGGTTCATGGCTGTGTTATGACTGAACGGAACTGACCCGTTGCCAGTTTTTTATAACTGAAATGAATAGACCCCTTGCTACTTTGTTATGTCTGCGCCTGTTAATTACGGTAGTCCTACGGTAGTGAACTCGACTGGTTCGCTAATATATCCTATTTGTCCGTTGTACTTTCTGATTCACTGAGCCACGTAAATATCAAAAGACAAAGGCTGGCTGGCCTGTGACTGTATGATGCTGTATTATTATTGTATATTTATTACAAAACAAAACATCATATTTATACATTTGCTTGACCATTATAAAGTCGGCGCACAACCGTGGGAACGGACTGTTCTTATTGGCTGGTTGGCGATCCAACAAAGACCAAGGTGAGACAAAAGACGATGAATTGATTACACATAACTGCACAGAGTAACTCCATCACAAGATAAATCACACGATTCGTGAGAAAGGATGATATACTATTTTATGCTGGGTCCTGTCAGGCTGGTTTAAACTAATCAAGGGAATCAAATTTGATTATTATTTTTATTCCTTTACTTTCTGATTGCGACATAGGGCTTTGGAGTTTCTGCAGCTGTAGCAGTGGTGTTTATTTTTACGGGGTGATATTGCTAGCCTCAAGCCCAACTTTCGCTTTTCACTAGCCTTGCTACGGCTAAAAGGGGTTCAGGAGTGTCTCGGCCAGGGATCGAAATCCGGACCACATGGGTAGTTTGCGAGAGCTCTACTGCTAAACCACCGTGTGATCTTGGAAGTGTGTGGGCGGTTGTTACTTCCCGGTTGCCCATACCGTGGAAGTTGTTTGATTCTGGATACCTGAAACAGAGAGAGGGTTAGTGTTGCGTGACCGCAGAGCCCAGGGGACAACTGCTTGAGGCCGACCGGTCACACACGGCCTGTATGAACTGGTTTCTTGGTTTGGTTCCGTGTGAGTAAACTTACCGCCGGTTACGGACCACCGTAGGGTAAGTCGGGATGTACAATTTTTGGGATCGACCTTTTCTAAGGGGGTGGGGTGGGAGCACAGATGAGGATGTAACAGCCAGACACGATTAGAAAAGCATGATATGCGCAGGTGTTTATCACTCTGACAATAATAGAAAGTTAATGCTTATACATATATATGGTTTGGAGACTTGACTGCAGACTTTCACCAACCTCGATTACTGAAGATTAGATAACCAAAAAACGGAAAAGACAGTCGACAAGGAACTCTGACAGGCAGTTAAACAGCCAACCACCAATGGCCTAATGAATATACGAAAGGAAATGGAGATGGATTGCAGGATTGGACTACACCGACCCCTAGATTAGAAATAGGAAGTGAAGTGGTAGAGCACGTTGACCGCTTCACTTACTTGGGAAGTACCATCAGCCAGTGTCAACGGGTTGATCTCTGATGAAATCTCAGTACGAATACAGAGGGCTAGTTTCGCATATGCCAGTTTACGCCGTCTCTGGCTTAGTAGACGTGATATCCGACTATCGACCAAAGGGCCTGTGTACTGTTCAACAGTCCGCTCCATCCCCCTTTATGGCTGTGAGACCTGGCCATTGAGAGCAGAAGACATGAAAAGATTAGCTGTCTTCGATCATAGGTGTCTGCGTTCTATCTCCCACGTGAAGTGGTATAATAAGGTGAGCAATATTGAGGTTAGGCATCGGTCGAGTGCTAGGTAAGGCGGGGAAATCAATCGATGAGACTGTGAAATTACATCGACTGAGGTGGTTAGGACATGTGCTACGTATGCCTAGTCATCGCCTTCCTCGACTGACGGGCGATGTTAGCTGATATAGGGCCAGGCTGGAAAAGAGCTAGCACGTGGCGGTAAAACCAAAACATGGCACCAGTCAATGAAATCTACAACAGTTAGTCTAAGCCACGTAGGAAGGTGTAAACTTCCTGGTTGGGGTCCTCGGGACAGTAATAGCCAATGGTTGGAAACAATTGGTGACATGGCTCAAAATCGTTCTCAGTGACTGGCGCAGATGCATCCACTTCTTGTGACTTATGATTTCCAATTAAACTGTTTTGTTCTTCGTTATTACTATTCCTTTGTCTCACACCTCTGTTTAGTGTCTCTATTATGCATATCTTCTACTTTCTTCTCTTACTTTGTGTGCTACAAGGAGGGAGTGTGTCGACTTGAACTGCCGCACATATGTGTAAAGTTCTATGTCGAAAACCGACCGACCAACCGAACGAGATGGATTGAACATACTCTGAGGAGGCGGTTAAGTGACATTACACGCCAGACCGTCGGGTGGGCGCCCAAGGATGACAAAAAAAAGAAAGAGGTAGTGTAAGAAAGAAATGAAAGCCAATGGACAGTCGCCTGACTAGAGCTGTAAGCGATGACAAATAATCGAATTGTACAGTAAGCGAATCATGAAAAATATAACAATAAAATAAGTAGAGCAAAATTTATTTAGTGTTATACAAAAAATCAAACACACAAAATATAAAGGTAGGTTAAGCATGGGGTCAAAGTTAATCACATATATATTTACATACACGTACAGATGCATACACGCACATAATTCACAATTCATCATGACTTGTTGAACTAGTTGTCGCATGATTCGCAGAATCACTTGGATTAATATAGATACCTTCTGAAGCAATCCATGTGACTGCATCGTTTGATTTCGGTGTAGCGCAGACTTCATATTGTCCTGATATTGGTCGACCGTATCGTTTACCAGATAAACGTAAATATCTATAAATATGTAATAAGTAATGTAATAAAGTATACGTGTATATACACATTTTAAAGTTTATCTTGCATATAAGGAGGAAAAAAACCAACAACACCTTCCTTTCCTTATTTGGTTAGATTCCATAACAAATGGGGCCTGTCCGAAGGAGGAAACTGTGTTGAAGTGTCAACCCCCCCCCAACTATTGTAAGTTGAAAATTGAGAACTTGATTCAATGTCCTGTAAGCAAGCTCACCCATGTAGTTAGGCAGAATTCGAATGGCTTGAACAGTGAGTGATTCAGCTGTTAGAGTTGATTCAGAGACCGGATACACTATTGATCAACTTGACCCACAGCCGAGTGTAACTGCCATCTGGTGTTTAGAACACTTTGGTCTAGCTAGCTGGCTACCTAGAAAGCAAGCGCTACTGGTTGGAGCGAATAGTATCCAACTATTTATAATAATCAATATACGGCGAAGTGCTGAGAGCTTGGGCTGCTAAAACACTCCATCTTATTTCTCGTGTTCATCTAGCTTTAATCTATAAAAAGATGACCTCTAGTGGTATTGTTTACTCTCACAAGTGTTTAAAATGTTCACAGCTTGCTGATTCATAGGTTTTTATGACACCTGAGAAGAAGGATTATCGTTAGGGGTGGCTAGCTATCCCAAATACATGAAATGACTATTCCTGACACTTTTACTACAAGTTACCATTCTCTGGGATGTAATGCTACCTGCCTTTAGGTGAACATAGATAAAACAGAGGTAGGTGATGAAGATTCCTGGCCAACAGCAACAGCAAAAACAACAACAACAGACAACAATCAGCATAAATGGGAGGAATCTGAAAGAAGCAACCTCCTTCATCTACCTACCTACCTACCTGGGAAGCATCGTTTCAACTACAGGCGGAATTGACGAGGATATCAAAGCAAGAATCGGAAAAGCAAGACAAGCTTTCATTTCTCTCAAGTCTGTGTGGAGACAACAGCACTACTCAGCATGAAAAATAAGATCTGGATTTTCAACTCTAATGTGAAGTCAGTACTACTTTATGGATCAGAGACTTGGTGCCACATCATATAGGGCACTTCGGCCAAACTGCAGACCTTCATCAACAGCTGTCTTTGCTCAATACTACTCAAGATCAGATGACCAGAAATGATCACCAACAGGGATCTTTGAGAGTGAACCAATCCAGCAGGAACCAACTGTGAAATAAATATGCAGGAAGAAACGGAGGTGCGCATTGGCCATGCTCTGAGAAAACAAACCATCAGGTGACATCACTCGACAGGTCATCCCTCGAGTGGAACCCGAAAGGGAAGCGGCGAGTTGGTCGTCAACACGAGTGTGACATGGAGGAGGTCATGTGAAGAGTAGGAGATGAAAGCATGTGAGCAGACGTGGGGTCAGGTGAAAACGCTGGCAAAAAACCGAACGCAATGGAGACGTGCGGCTGAAGCCTTATGTTCCTTTAGGGACCAAAGGAAACAATAATAATCTTTAGGTCACTCTTGCGTCTCGTTCTCAGTTGGCTTTCAACTCCAAATGTCGTGCATTTCTCGGAGGAGGCAAAAAAGGAAGGAAGCTATCATAATGGGTTGATTTGTGCTTCAAGTCAAACGACAATGCATCTACTACTATCACTTACTATTTTACTCGAAAATACCAGGCGAAGAGAAAATGCTATGCAATAAATTCTGCTGATAATCCTGTACATTATATAAACACTATCCATAGTGAAGCTATTATTATTTATTTAAATTTAATAAGTAGTATATGCTATCTTGCCTTTGGCAGACTCATATAAAATATAATGATTGAAGTTGAAAAGACGACTGGGTTTGTAACAGAACTCAAACCAAGGGGTTTTACATTCAGTTTGAATAGCACAGTGTCCTACTGACTTGGGCTATCTGTATTATTCAGTCACCAGCCTAATTCTAACTTCATCTCAATCAAAAGGATATTTTTTATAATTAGGACATTGTAAGACTCAAGCAGATAGAGAGAAAGTTGCAACCATCTGACTGAATGACTGACTGACTAAGTCTTCACCGTAGAACCATGCGCAGAAGTGCAGTAGTTCAAGTTGATACACTCCATACAGCACACAAAGGTAGAGAAAAGAAAAAAAATTTTGAAAGAACTGAAAAGCGGCGGAAATGAATGAGAGCAGGAATAATTACACGGAGAAACATAAGAATTTAATGGTTCTGAGAGTTTACAACGAGTGAATACACCTGCGCTATTGAGAATAATTTCGAGTCTTATCTATCACCAGAAGTTTCAAGCAATTATTTCGGAGTCTCGGCAAAATCAGCTATTGGGTAAACCTATAACTTTTTGATCATAGATGTCTACAATCTCTTTCTCACGTTAGGTGGCATAATAAGGTCAGTAATGTTGACGTTAGGCGTAGTGTTGGGCAAAGAGGGAAAATCAATCGACGAGGCTATAAAGTCACATAGATTGAGATGGCTAGGTCACGTGCTGCGCATGCCTAACCATAGCCTCCCCGACGGACATTACTAGCTGATATAGGTGCAGGTTGGAAAAGAGTAAGTGGTGGCCAAACAAAAACTTGGCATCAATCCAAGAAATCTTAAATTGTTGATTTGAACCACGCAGAAAGTTATAGTCTATCTGTCTGGATTCAACATAGAACTGGGCACCGAAGTGCAGCAGTTCGAGTTGCCACGTTCCAAATAGCACACAAAGGTAGACAAGAAAATGAGAGTGAAGAGAATCAGTAGAGTTTTGACAAGTATAAGAGTGAAACAGAATGAGTAATGGTAAAAGGAATATGAAAGATTACAGAGACTGAATACATCTGCGTAAGCCATTGACAACGATTTTGAGCCATGTCACCTATTGTCTCCAGCCATTTATTCTTAGAGTCCCGAGGGCCCCAACCCGGAAGTCTGCATCTCCCTCCCGACCTGACTCAGTTTAACTGTCAAGGATTTCATGGATTGATGAGGCCATGTTTTTGTTTGGTCACCACTTACTCTTTTCCAACCTGCACCTATATCAGCTAGTAATGCCCGTCCGTCGGGGGAGGCGATGGTTAGGCATGCGCAGCACGTGACCTAGCCATCTCAATCTATGTGACTTTATAGCCTCGTCGATTGATTTTCCCTCTTTGCCCAACACTACGCCTAACGTCAACATTACTTACCTTATTATGCCACCTAACGTGAGAAAGAGATCGTAGACATCTATGATCAAAAACAGACAACCTTTTCATGTCTTCAACTCGTATTGGCCATGTTTCAGAGCCAGCCATAGAGAAGGACGGAGCGAACTGCTGAGCAGTACACACGTCCCTTGGTTGATAGTCGGATGTCACACCTACGCCAGAGATGGTGTAAGTTAGCGAAAGCAGCTCGAGCTTTTTGTATCCGTGCTGAGATTTCGTCACCAATCAATCCGTTGGTGCTGATACAACTTCCCAAATAGGTGAAGTGGTCAACATGTTCTATCACTTCACTCCCTATCACTAAGCTAGGGGTAGACGTAGTCCAGTCCTGTAGCAGCATCTTACATCTGTGACAGAACTGATCTTGAAATCAGTCCAATCCCTATGACCTAAATACTTTATCTTTCTAACCATGATAGGACAGGTGTGTTTATCACACATTCAAAAAAAAATAATCCTTAATGAGTTCATTATTTTAGAAAAAGTAATATGACATTTAAACTTACCCATCAGTAGAGTTATGTTTCAAACGAATTTTTGATGTTCTTCGCCAGTAACTGCCATCACAAATAACTTGCCAATCATCACCTTGTTAAATTAAAGAGAGAAAACGCATTTACGGACTGTAAACATAAATTTATATAAACAGTATTTGTACAGCAAAATTTAGATAAGAATTATGTATATCCAAACACAAAAAATGTACTAATTGTAAACTAACCTTCATCTCCAACTCCATCATTGCCGAATGCTGAAACTTCAAAATTAGCAGACAGTGGGGAATCAAAATGATGACTGTGGAGGTTTTTCCGTGTTGATAGATGCATAAGTCTGATTTTCTGTCCACATTTTATAACTCTACCTCGACTACACTGTGGACTTCCATTACGCTCAACAACCTAGATAAAATAAGAAAAATTGTCATTTCTGTTATTCTGATAGCTTCTAAAACAAATGAGTCTTGTTTTTTTATTACAATAATACCTGTGAAGAAGGAAAAATGAGTTCATCGATTTCTCTAGAATGAAAAAAAACTCAAATAACTGTCAACAGAATGAACACCTGGGACATATCACAAGATGGTGAACGATATAGTTCCTGCCACTGGTTGAAATCTACTCTATAGCTGGCATACATTGTATGCTGATCAACAATCACATGTCAGTAACGAATCACGTTTACTCTGTGGAGGCGGACAATTACTTTCCACGTACTGCAACTCTGCCTAGTACAAAAACCCCGATGGTCTACAAATACAGCAAATGAGTTGTTAACATATTAACGGATACCTTCATTGATTTCTCTTTTGTGCCTCCAGCCTGTCACGGCTGTTATGGAAACACGATCCCATTGGTGTTTTAACTTCCCACAAGGTGGTCGCTTTGTCCACAATAGTCTAATGGTAGAAACCATTTACGATACCTGAAGACCACAATAAAAAGGTATTTTACCTTACGTGTCACGAGGTTGCATATTCTCGTGATTATGAGTGCTGACAGCCATATATGAGAACCATATGCTCCATGTCAGACCTAATAAGAGAGAAGTTAAAGTATCACGCCTCAAGGGTGCGAACGCTTCAATGACTTTAAACGTATACTAGTCGTTGGATAATGGGACTTGGGGCTATTACAGCACTAATGTGATTGCCATTCACGAATTAAGATGTAAATGTCACCCCGACCACGTTACTAAGTACTGTCTGGACAAAGTTTCAATAGCTCGTTAGGGTTATGATTGGGGTTAAGTTTGCAGTTGGTATTATTTTCTGTAATTAGTTTTATTATCCACGTTTTCTGATAGGTACTCGTCGATCCTCTTACTGGAAACCATAGTAATTCAATCTAGGGCTTTTGGGGAAGACTGCAAAAAACAGGATAAGAGTGATAAACGGGTCACAAAAAAAGCTCATCTTCAGTCACGTCAGTGAATACGTGTACAGAAACTGGTCCACCTTAAAAACTGATAGTCATTATGATTGGGAGCTACTTTGAATCATATCAGGAATAATATCATGTTTGATGTGTTTTATCGATAAAACACAGCTAGCATTATTATTATATAGAGCAAAACGAGTTCTCCTTTTATTGGACAAAATACCTTAACTTTGCTCAAATAAGACACAAGTGCTGAGCTGTAGGGCTATAGGTACTAGTTTAACCCAAGATTACAACGACGTATGGAAGTAAGAGTGGCCGAAGTATTAAGATTGACCGTTAACACCACTGGTACATATTCTAAATGATATACATAAAGTCTACTAAAAATATTATCGATGCATTTAACCAATCGAATGTTGGACTTCGTAATTCAGAAAAAAACACCATATACGAATGCCATTAAAGTGGCAAAAAATTGTGGAAAAACATACCTGCCATAAGCTATTGGTATCCAAATCGTCAGACACAGCAGTCACAGACTGTTGTCCACTTCCAGTACCATACTGAACTTCGTGTGAATGAAGTCGTACATTGTAATCTGTGTTCGTCAGCTTAAGCACCGACCCGCATGTTACAGTACCCTGTTGAGCATTGGACTCTGAAAAACTTACTGCACTCAGTTAAAAACAGCATACCTGAGGCAAATACAACAAATACAATCGGGACGAAAACCGCGAACATGACCTAGAACAACCCTAAACAAACCTCCTAGTCGTGGATAAATTAAAACAAATGCAGCCTATTCAATTCAAAATTATTAATGATAATGTCAGAAACTGAAGTGCAACGGCTTACTTCTTTCTCTCAATTCTCCTTTTACATTCTGCGATGGGTCACAATATGTTTCTTTCTCTTCTACTTTTACCTTACATGACATCCAATGTCCAACTTGATTTCCATGATCTAGCATAAACCAGACGAATTTATTTACTCCCTCCTTTGATCTGAGTATTCATGAGCCATCAGAGCTATCACTTGCTTATGGAAGAACTTGCAGAATTCTATGGCAGTTTTAAAGAAAGGACAGTGACATTGTAACGGTAGAAGACGAGAGACTTGGTAAAGGAATGTTTATTTCCAGTTTGGTATCTCTACACGGCGAAATTATGTACACCTTATCTTCAACGTACCATTTGCACAGATCTTCCGTGATTTGATACTCCTGGCCCTCTATCATATTGTAATTCCCTGTGTTCCTTTCACATCTCCCATGCGTCTCAGCAATGCTGTATCATTTGCTTTCTCCAACAACAAATTTACCTCCTTGCTACTTGGTCTTTTTATCGCTGATGAACGTCTCTTTATATGCGAATGATAAATCTTACCGGTAGCACATGCTACAACGTGCCCGTAATCTGCTTTAGTTTTTTTTACCAGCAATGCACTCCTTTTTATTGAAGAAAGTAATAATGCAACAGCTAAAATAACAATAAGAACAAGATATTAAATAAACAAGGGTCACTGGGGAAGCCATCTGATTATTGCAAGAGAGAACTGTGATACAGTTAATCATTCAGTTAAACTAATGTAGCAACAAGAAAAAGAACAGAACATAGATTCTATGCCAATGTTTTGTCGAGTATACAATCAGTCTAACAAGATCCTTGTGTGATCGTTTAGCAGGTTTCCGAAAATCTACCCTGATAATTTGGTTGACACGGCTACTGACAGTCTATTCAAAGACTGCTAACTCGAAGCCTAACTATTAGTGATATTAAGCAAAAAATTATTTTAAAGCGCAGAAAGCTCAATTCGTTTCGAATTTACCTGAAATCAACCAAAGAAAAAGTTAGGTCCAAGTGAGTGCAAAAGTAACCTTAAAAATTTACTTCCCCCAGTATTGCTGCTCCCTCATAGGATTGAACAAAGTAATAAACTACAGTTTAAATTTTTCCAGGCAAACCGCCTACACACGGTCCTACTTGGCTTTGTGTTGCGTGCATAAAGGAATATTGTGCTCAATTCACATATTGCATTTGGCAGATTCAAAGGTGTTTTGCCGGTCTTTTATAAAGCTGCAACTTATGTTTGTCATACTCTGAGAGTAAGGACTTTTCTCACCCTGTCTTGTTTATTCTGAATAAACATTCTGTTTAACGTTTTGTTTATTGCTAATGTCAGTAAAAAGTTTTGTACTGTGGGGCAGATTGAATTAATGATGACTATGTTTCAATAATTTATCTTGGCAACATTTTGAAAAGTAATGCTGGAGCTTGTCTTGCAACCGGGGGGCAAGTGGTCCGAAGCCCAGTGGATGCGTGCTGCCGATGAATCCAAAACTAGTTGAACTGTCCAGCACTCCCTGGTTTTCAATGGTTCTCCAAATTATGTCGGTCCGTGTTCAATCTTTAAGTTTATGAAATCCCTATGAACAAACTCTTAATGACTACTGTTGCTTACAATCCTATTTATTTGTGAGCGACATTTGACGGCATTGTTTATTATTTAAGAAACTTGATGAATTTTTGTTTATTCTTCTGCCGTTTATGTTTTCCTGTTTTTCTCACCTAAATTTTCGGAGCAGTCGCAAGAGCCTTCAAACGACGCCCCTTCATAATCTGTGCAATGACCTTGACTTTTCGACTCACTTAAGTGCGTGCAACACCACGAATGCTAACACTGCTGTTATTATATAAAGCTCACTTCAGGATTTTAACAAGTATCATCGGGGCTGTTTCGGCCATTTTACGACCAACTGCCTTGTTTGCTAAGCTGTGAAATGTAACTTGTTTGAATTTTGAGGACACTCATTGGTCTCAACAATCTAAAATACCTTCGTACAGAAACTTACGAGAAGCGAAAGATTATCCAGCGATGCTGGAACTGGATTTGCGCGTAGCGCTCACCTTGCATTGATTAGTAAATTTAGCTGGACGAACTCAATCATTTTTCGTGACACTAATCAAGGAAAATAAACATTTTGAGAACTGGGGATATTTTCTAATCGTATAAGATAGGGTCATGGCTGTAAAACTGACATATTAATCGTACAGATTTCTGTCAATTTACGCGGAATAAGTGTTTACACCATCAAGAAAAAGATTTCCATGAGCACTTAACTTTTGACCAGCCGTCATTCACACCTTGCTACATAGGAGCTCATAACTGCCAATTTAGTTGGTAAAATTGATCAGTATATTCGAACTGTATGCAACTCTGTAGACAGTATCAAAACGCATTTTCGCCAAGAGGTTAGAATCTCTCTTAAAGTATGTTGCACAGAAAATTTTGTAGAAAGGATGGTTGCAGCATGGTGAGTGCAAACAATTAGTCCATTTTTCTAAGACAGTTCTACAGTGATCACTTTATCTACTCCTAGACACCAATGAACGATGCTGCAGTCTGACGAAATTTAGCAGAAAATATTGAAGGTGGCACCTGCTCAGCCCGGAAACTTCACTAATAATGTAATGATAGAACCAGTGAAAATTATAAAAGATATTGCCTGAGTCATCTTGGCACATAGAATTCACTCTTTCTTGGCTTTTGAAAAATAGACTTATCCGCCTGTATTCTGGCTTCCTTGGTGATCGATGTAAGTCAAACTGTTTGCTCTGAAACAATATTTTGATGCACCACGTGGAAAGCCCTGTCATTAATTAAATAAGATCACTTAATTTTCCGTCTTTTTCATGATCATGTTGGCACATCTAACTGTGAAATGAAACGTTTGTTTGAAAGCAATTTTGTGTGTCTGCATGCGCAGATGCTTCTAGCACGTGACCTCTTCTAACTGGTAATTAATTTATCCCAGGGGAAGGTTACTAAACATATTTTGGCAAGGGTAAATCATGGACGTACGTATTCTGCCAGCAAATTTGCAGCTAAAAATGTGACTAGTCATCACATGCTATAAGACAAGTTCGATGAATACCTCAGTCTCTATCGATGGAGGCCACAGACGACTCCTCCACCCAAGTATATCCTCAACAGACATGCTATTATTTTCCCTTATTGGTTGCTGAGGTGTTAGTGGCAGCCTGGCAACCATGTCAGGACAAGCCAATTGTTAGGCGGTTGTGTGGCCAAAGCAGGGGTTTAGAAGGATAGGAAACCAAAGGAAAGGGGGTTAGTTCTGGCTGAGACCAGCAGGAAAACATAACTGGAGTACAAGGTAGATGAATTTAGGAAGTCGTGTGATTACCTTGATATGATTATGAGCAATAAATTGTGCTCGAAACGTCATCAGTAAATATTACTGTATAACACTGTGAGACTATCAAAATAAAATTTACCCATAATGGAATAACTGGAGTACCTCAATATACGTTAATAACTATCCTCCTAGAATATTATCACTTTAGGCATTTATACAGCATACCACCTAAAATATGTATTAAATACCGGCTGCTGTGAAAGCTAACTATTACGGCCACTGCACGAATAACTCTTTGAAGTGTCGAACTCGCAGCTCCGATCAAATCCAGAACAACCTAAGTTTTTCCAAATAGATTGATGAAGTCCGAAACGAAACTAAGTGGCTGCAAATAGAATTATGTTCAGAATGGACTGTTGAGCAACTGTGAGATTATTGCTCTTTTTGACAAAACGTATGAGGTAAGCATTATACAAACCTTCAAACATGAGATTGTTCGGCATCCAGGCCCCAAAAACACTATGGCTGAACACAAAATCACTGTCAGTTAAGAGAAAAATTGAATTTTTCCTTTAATTTTCCTGTAATATCTCTGTTCTCACCGCACTCGGCTGTCCTAAAATTACCTCAGAATTGCCACTGACTTATCTTTTGTCAGCATTACTTGAATGAGTAGTACAACCCTAACGTTATACTTCCTGTGTGATTAGAGGTTGATTTGCATGAAATCTGTCATGAACTGGTGGTGGGCGACGGACAAAGTTTGAACTAGTTGTCACTGTCGGTCATTTGAGGTAGCAGCTTTTTCAGTTTGTTTGATAGCTTCCGAAGCTGAGTTGGGACAACATGAGTGTCTTTGGCTCAAGAGAACACCTAAATTTGTAGGTTTCACTTACCCTACACCGGTAGGTTGCAACTCCACTGGGAATTACTGGGCTTATAACAGGTTATTTTATTTAATAAGAATGGCTCATGTTATCAGAAGTGATTGAAGTGAATATATGTTTGGTTCCGATATTTCAAAATAATTAGATATCTTATGGTTCACCGTATCCGTGTTCACAAACTAAAGCCTGGTTTGATGATATTAGATGGTTGGAGGCAATCTGGAGGAAGCCTTGGACCTAGCTTTCATGCCGCCTGCGATTATCAAAATATATGTAATATCTTTTTGTGCAGGCCATCAAGTCATGAGATGCTACAGGATGTTTTCAGAGAGTAATGAATGAAATTTGAACTGCTGCCACAGACCGGCATCTGAACCAAATGTAGCAACAGACTACTACGCAGTAACTTGATTTGTAGTTCTGAAGGAGATTATTAAGCAGTGGGCAACAATATATACTTAAATTCATTAGTGAAAACAGTAATTCCTTCTGGTAATGTTACCTAATAATAATAACGACCGCTTTGTTCCAGACCATACGTTCATATAGTGCAGAATTTTCGGTGTATTTAAATTGCTAGACTTCTCTTCATTCGGGATCTTTGAGGAAATGGTATTCAGCCGTACATCATTGGTGCTTTGTTTCCCATCCGAAGCGATGTTCAAATCCCCACGATATTTTTTATTGAGAAGTGTTCTGTATATCAAGAAACTGAATCTGCATGTGAGTTCATGTAGCAATTCACAAACTCAGTCAAATGATTAAAAATATAAGACATGGAGAAGAGTTTGTGCATTTCACCGAATGGAAACCTGGGTTGACCAGTGATTCAAGTAGGTCGCTACGAGTTTCATAGTTCTGTTTTTCTAAACATTGTCCCCCGTTCAATTTTAATTTAAACAGCCCCTTCGCATGAAAAGCATTTCAAAAAGAACTTGGTTTCGGATAGGGAACTGGCATGCATTTAGTATTAAGTGAGGTCTCGAACTGTCTATGGGAGTACCTGACTTACTTGCCATCGTATATATATATATATTTCACATAAATTAAGCATTTACATGATTAACATACCGTCTGTACAGGCATGATCATATTTAACAAGTGCAATTTGAAATGGAACACTGTTTTTTGACATTAAAAATTGGAAAGGTGGAAAAAATAATCTCTAGAAACTTTGTTAGAATAGATTACAATATATTGATTCAAGTCTAGTGGCATGTTGTCTTTAGCTGATTCGGGCCTCTGTGTTTAGGTCTTCAGTTATATTACATAAGGTTTGTTTAAGTCTTTAAAGGTAATATTTAAATGAAAAGTGACTTACAGTAGCGGAATATTTTTAAAAAATGTATGGCTTTTTTATTATTTCAATGAGGCAAATATTTTAAGTACATTCTAGTCTCAAAATAAATATTTGTTAAAATTTTCGGATAGAAAATAACTACTACTGCAAAGAAGTCCACAAATGGCCGGGGAACTTACTTAGTCAGGAATGTTTAAATTTTAATGGTTCACTTCCTGATTTTCCAGAAACTTCATGTGGTCTAAAGGTTTTGCCCGACTATGACAGTTCATGTAGAGTGAGTGGTTGTTCAGATGATCAAGTTTTATTCTTCCAAAAACCTTTGGCTCCACCCAGACTCCCCCGTAACCGGTCTTCGTCGTAGGTACACTGAACATGGATGTTCAATGTTGGAAAAAGCCTTTCTAACAGTTTCTGGTGTGCAGGATAATAAATGTTCGTTCTTTCTCTCTTCAAACTAATAAAGGGAACCGGTTGCATGAAGTTTCTGGTGTGGTATCGGCAGGTGGTGCAGTTACAGGGAATTCGGTGAACTTACCGGTGGGCTAATAAGCCTGTTAGAATTAGGCAAGGAGCCTATCGAGCCCCAAAGGATATTGATGAAAGAGGAGTCAAACAGGCAGAATGCTTCCTTAGGAGAAATCGCGAAACTTTAAACTTTCGGCTCGCAGAGTGATTGCACTCTCTTACTCATTTCTGAACGTCACGTTGTTTGATTAGCCAAATACATTTTGTAGAAATTAGTTTAGCTGGAACTTTTGTTTCAACTTGTGGTAACAAGTGAGAGCTACTAAATTTGGATTCTCTCTTAATTTTGAAGACGGATAGGATGGTGAATCGCGAGTCCCATCTCATTTGTTGGATTGCCTTCTGCGGAAGATGATCATAATTTTTGTTGTTTACAGTAACGATACGCTTCAAATATTCGTGTCAGATCATTTTGGCGTAACTTGGTCTGTGAAGGCTTTTCGCAGGACTCCCAATTTTCTTAGTATTTTCCATTGCATTACACGGCCCTTTCGGCTTCCAACAAAAAGTACTAAAACCTTTGGAACATTTAAACAGACCTAGAAACATTCGAAGACTGTTAGCTACTCTGTAGAATGTTTTTCAACCCCTAAAGTGAAAAGTGGTCCAACTACGCACCCCAACATTGTGAAATGTGGCTTACTCCCTACATGACAGCAACTTGCACTGTGTAAAACTCAAGCACGATACGGTTCTCCTTTTAGGGAAAAACTGGACATAAATGCCAATAGGTCGGAGACATGACTACAACATATGGGACCATACATTACATATGTATGTGTCTGTTTGCGCTCATACCGGACCATTTCCGGAGTTCTGCAAAGCCAGTGTACGACTTCGCTCTTAGCTAACGGCCACAAGCAGTAGTGTCACTGACGACCTTTACGTGACCACTTACCTAGCCTGATTAGCTCCTCAGTCAAATACCTGGCTGACCACTTAGGTTGAGACACCCTGATCTAGTGGTCACTCTCCTTTTAACATCACTTAAACTGGTGGAGGGAGATTATGATGTGTACGTCTGTTCGAGGACGTGCTTATTACTAACAGAGTGTGGAGACGCACAATCACAGCAAAAATTAGCGACCACACTCTCGTTTCTTAAAAATGCATTCACCACCAGTAGATATGAGCGAAATGACCGTTGAAAGTGGGATGACTGAAGATAAAATGCGTTCACGAACCTCTCTGACCACGTACAATAATATCCCATCACAATCAGGGAAAGACTGGACGGTTAAAAAATCGCAACTACGCCTAGAAGGACACTTAAGAATCTCTAGCATTCGTTTTCTACTGAGAGTCTGACAAAAAGAGCAGAATAAGGACAGAAAATGGTTGAAATACCCAGCAAATTTTGAGGGTAGACAGAAACTTCTTGCATTCGTAGTAGGTACCACTGAAGAGAAGAGAGGATGTTGTCGACTTACGATAGGCACTTTTTCTGTCTTATGGCTGTCCAGAGATATATCTGGATCCTCAGTACTGGGCGAAGGGGCTACAGTGGGGGAGGGATTAGAATCCACTAGCCTACCGGCTGGTGTCATGTTCTGTGGAGCAAGTTTTGTGAGATTTGAGAGGAGGGCTATGAGTTCTACTGTGTTGGACTATACATCTGCTTTTGACTCGGTCCCTAGGGACATCTTATTAAATAAACTTGCTGCAAGTCAAACAGAATGTTGGGCTGTTAACTGGTTACACTCTTATTTCTCAGAAAGAAAGCAGTACACCGTGTATAAAGGGAAGTCTTCCACTTCACTGCCTACTGAAGCTGGTGTCCCTCAAGGCGCTGTCCTTTCTCTTTTTCCTTTTTCTTTCTTCTTACATGAATTGCCTCAGTCTGATGAAATAAATTTTGTGAAGTACGCTGATGATTTAACTGTCTCAATGGCTGTTAACTCCCAGCTAGATTGTACCAAAATAAACAGCTTTCTGTCGGGAGTCAGTAAATGGTCTGAGTCTAATGGTCTTAAACTGAATCCTTCTAAATGTTAAACTGTTAATTTCAGCTTAAGATGTAAACGACAGTTAAAAGAAGCCGTCGATTCTCATGACAGTTGTAAGATTGATGATAATGATATAGGAATTAAATCAGAAATTAAGTATCTTGGACTTATTCTCTCTTCTGATCTCTCCTGGTCTTCCCATGTCTCAGCGATCTCCAGTAAAATATTCCGCTTGACATTTTACATTAAGAAGTTAAGGCATTGGGGTATAACTCAACCCCTCCTCTTACAGTTCATAAACTCTTGCATCCTACCTATTCTTCTTTATTGTTCACCCTTATTCTTTCCTGGTTTGCTTAAAAAGGACTTTGTCACAATTCGCAGAATGCTGAAGACTGTCAGTAGGATGAGTGGTGTCCAGTGGACTACATAGTTAACGTCGTTGTCGATAGGCATTTGACTTCGTGCAGTAAATTTGCTAAAGGGATTTTGTCTGACTTGGAGCATCCACTTCACCCTCAGCTTTCACCTTGCATCTCCTCAGGTAGAACAAGAAGTAACTTCAGAAAATTGTATGCTCGCACATCTAAGTATAAAAATTCTATGATACCATACTTGGCACGTATTTTATGTGATGAAAATAGCGTCAGGCAAGAATTGACTAACCTTTTTTCATCTAGTAAATAAACAATCTCCTCCATCCATCTTTACATACCTTCAAGTTTTACTTTTATTATTTCTATTATATTTATGGTCCTGTTGATTCTTTGTTTTTACTTTCATAACTGCAAACACCAACTTATCTCTATGACTGCTGTAATCTTTGTTTTTTCCCTCACCATATCATGTAAAGAGAACATTATATTCAATATTTTTAATCATGCAAGGATTTGTTTACCGCATCGACATTACTGTGTGAAACAGGCCCACGGCAATTTCCACTTGTACTATTATCATTACCTTAGCTGCTATCATTACTATTATTTCCATTTAAATGCTGCATGTTTTCTATTTCTCTTTATATTACTCCTGTTGTAAATGTAGAAAAATTTTTCTGTGTGATTAATTTTATTTATAAGTTGAGGAAGTTAGATGCAATACTGTGATTAATGCTGAAAATTCCATTCTGTATCAAAGTACTGTTTTTGGAATAAAGTAAATCATTATTATTATTTATCTATTTCGGTGACTTGTAGCTTCTTGTCCTTCTTACCATTAGGTAAGGTGATTGTTAGCACATCTCTCAATCACTGTCTTATGTGCCACAACTTCGTCTATGGCTCGTATCCCGATATAGGATACGTTGTGAATTGATGAATTTCTCAGCCTCTATCTGTGCTTCAAACCGAAGGCATATAAGGCAGCAGTGGTTGTGCCGACTCTTTTTCAGTCTGTAGCCCTTTGTTTGGTAATTAGACACTTTTGTGACCCTAAGCAAAATGCTTTGAACCTTTTTAACAACTCATTATTTAGATTGTTGTACACTCTCCCACCTAGTTTTGTATCTAGTCTTTTGATGACCTCTGGTGTGATGAAGTTTATCAGGTTGCCAACATTGGTTACCTATTGTGAACCAAGTTCGCCGGTTTTTGTGGTTCTGGTCAGGATGCTCAGAGGTGTAAGTGCACAGACCTGTGATTTTATGTTACCAATCTATGCTGATTGTCAAGATATAATGGCAAACTTTTCTGAACATCCTGCATTCATAGCCTTACCACACCTTAAATCGCTTATCTGGATCTTCAGCCCTTCTACAGAGAACTGTAGTCTTTCTATTACTGAAGTAATCTCCTAAGCTGGACTGAGGTTGTTGACACGTACGTAAGGCGTAGTGAAGAGGCCTATGTTAAAAATCAGGTGCTGAGTTTGTAGAAGCGGTGCTACTATTAGTTATCAGCATATTTTTGCTGTCAGTTCCAGCTAAGGTAGATAGTAGTGACACAGCAGCTCGATGACTGCGGCGTATTGACGAGCTGTGTGACTCAGTGCTATATTTTGTTCTGGCGGGGTGTTTCTTGATGTGGCAAACAGATGTGTGCTATCAGCCATCAGGTTAACAGGTGGCCGAGTTCGTGGCTTTTTTATATGATTAATCATAACTAATTAGTGAAAGAGTTATTGGCTAATGGTATGAAACTAGACAAACGCTTGTGCGAGTCTCGCAGCGAAAATAGGTTATATGTAACCAATCAGGTTAAAATGTAACGCAAACTCTGAACGCACTGAGTTATAGTTGTGCCGTGACTTCAGATGAGATTACTGAATTGGAGGACAATAGACGTGATATAACGCGCCTCTTGTGAGGTGCAACCCCCACAAACGAGTAGCTGGAGCATGGGCCAGTCTAATTATGCGACGTTTGTGAGAGTTGGGGTAATTGGGAGCAGCGTGTGCGAAATTTGTTAAATTGCTACTCTGATGGTTTGCTTCTGTCAGTGGCTAAATTACCGTTATTCTCACTGTTCCCTTAGGCTCCAAGTGGAAGGAATGGCGTCAACAGCACATCTTAGGTACACTTGGTTCTCCATGGTCTGTTTTTAGTTAGCCCCACGATTACCCTTCAGCTGCTATTTCCCTCTAAAACGATATCCTCCATTTCGCCTTCTGGCGACCAACTAGAATTTTTACTTCCGGGTTCCACTCAAGTGCCTGCCCGGCATGCGTTGTCACTCAACGGCGTTGCATGTTTTGTCGAAGTGATTTGGCCTGATAATGTTAAGTCGAATAGCCTATTAACCACGTTTGCGTGATTGCACCGCACTTTTCCATGTTGGCATGTTGCGTCACTATATGCGTTCGTTTGAAGAAAAGACACTGCGATTTAGGAAACTGGTTTATGCTGAGTAAAAATAATGCTGATAATAGCGTAAGAACGCTAATTATCAGCTAAGAAGCGAGTACTGGATAGAAGAAGTGAGAAGATATTGTGCGGAAATGTCGGAAATATGTGAGAGTGAACAGTTTAGGAAAGGACCCTACAAATAGATAATTGGATAATCACTGACCCACTCTAGTCACCTATATGTCTATGAACACACTAAGGGTGCGTCAATCGTAAATCACCAGGAGTGTTTAAGGTCTTCATGCAGTGGAATTCAATGTCCTTCCTGTTCATAACAGCAAGTTTCAAGAAGTGGAAGACAGATAAATGCAAGCAGCATTGGTGGTAACAAAACTAAAATGGGCGACGACTGCTATCTAGGGACGGAGAATTCACCATATGTAGAGAGGCACTCGGTGGGATGAGTGAGATGGTCGAAGATGTGAGATGTCTATTTCTGCCCCTTTGACGAAGTAACGACTAGAGGTAGCGTGAAAAATCGCAAGTATATCCGCAAAACGATGCGAGTTTTCACGTGTGGACACAGGAAAAATCAGATTGACCCCCTCCCCATTTCAGAAAAGTAGAGATGGAGGCTACTAAACACGTAAATCACCATTTAGTGAGTAGTTGAAAGCCTTCGAAGAAGTCAGGTAGGGCCTGAAATTCAGATTCATCAGCAAGAGACTTAGGGATGGAGATTTAAGTACGTCTTCGCAGTGGCATTCAAAGGAAACTCGGAGACATCAAGTGAAACCTCCGTCGAACCATGCGTGGAAGAACACCGGAACTCTTGAGAAGCGTCGTGGAGTGACACCTGGAAGCTCATAAAAGAGAAAGTGGTGGTGGGCAGAAGATAAGCCAATGCAAGATTGAAAAACTAAAGGAGAGGCTGAGTTAGATCTACGGCACAATGTACAATGAAGTGAAGAAGAGTTCTAGGAAAGACAGAAACTCCCCTGCGACTCATTGTCAGCTGAATCAGAAGAAGCTGAGGGTGGGAGAAACCTCGAAACACCGTAGCAAATGATAATGTTGCAGTTCGAGAAGATAAAAGAAAAAGACAACACCAATCAGAGACAGTGAAAGAGATCCATATACTGAAGGGATGAAATGCCACTGTTGCAGAAGATTTGAAAGGCAGTAAAGGTACCTACTTGATGGAAGAAAGGCTACCTAGTCAAACTGATGAAGAAGAGAGCCTTGAACCTTTGTAAAAACCGATGTAGAATATTGCTTCTCTCTATCTGAAGCAAAATGTTAGGTTATGTCATTCTGGATGCGGAACATCGACCGGAGCAGGATGGATTCAGGAAAAGCAAATCATGAGCGCTTCCGATCACAGCGCTACTTACCATCATCGGAGAGAGCATGGAATGACAGTCAAATATCTACCTCAGCTTCATCGTCTTTGGAAACTCTTTTGACAGTGTCGACCGCGGAGTGATTTGGCAATTGCTTCAACACTGCGGATTGCCTTGAATATTTATAAGCCTCACTCGAAGTAATTCACAACGTGAAGGTGCAGGAAACCTTTGGAGTGAAGACGGAAGTATGTTAAGAGTGCCAATTATAACTGGCGATATTCCTAATCCTTATGGATTGAGTCATGCAGCAGACAGTGAGGATCGGGAAAATGGGCCTACGTTGAATCAACGAAAACCTAGAAGATCCGGATTTTGCGGACGATTTATTTTGGATGTCACACAAATCAAAGGATTTACAAGCAAAAACCAACAATGTGGCTGAAGAGACAGCTATGTCAGGAATTCAGTCGACTATGGATAAGGTAGAGATGGTGTGGATACTCAACCAACATGAGCAACCCAAATTATTATCACTGGCGAGGATCTAAACGAAGTTACCCCCTGAATTATCTTCTCAGCGTCGTTTGGGCTAGACGCCACAAACATAAGGATGTCAAATGCAGAGTCGGGAAAGCGAGAAAGAACTTCATTGCTCTGAAATCACTGTAGTTTAGAGAGCCGATTAGTTGAGATGTAATTAACTAAATCCGAACGGCAAGCAAGTTGTAGCACATATTTGAATATCCATCAATATGTCGATCATAATGACAAATCCAAATCACTACCTTTACAGTGCCAATAAACCTGGATATCTGTGAAATAACGAAAATATGCTGACAGCTGCGTTTCAGATCCCACTGACTCATTCGATGGTAATGTTCTGCTCCTGAATGCCTCATTCGACATTTTGTATGGATTGGTTTGCAGTCATTATGGTTCCAGACCGAAAAGAATCAAAATCCACCGGTTGCTGAATCATTAATAGCTCTTTGTAAGTTTAACTGGATTCTAACTGCTGTGGTGAGCCTCCAGCAGATTCTATTTTTATACTTTTGTGAGTAACCCACCATATCGACCAAATGTAACGCAACACTCAGTTGTTACGCTCATTTTCGACAAATTCAAACAATAATGGTGCCTAGAATTATATCACATAAATTGTTTTAACTTATGCAAAGTGTGTTACTGTCATTATTTCATTATCTTCCTTTGTATATATATGTCTTGTGCCAGTGAAAAACTTTAAACGTGCTTACTCCATGTTTACGTTATTATTATATTGATGATGCCTGTCAACTGGAGTCCCTCATGTGCATAAAGTGGGAATATATTACTATAAGATGCACTTCATTGTTATGTGAGGGAATTGACTTCAAGCTTTATTTTTTTTCCCAAGTATCTGTAATCCATCCAACGAATACTTGGGTTTATTTTGCTAGTGAGAAGTCAATGTCTCTATATTTCTTGATGTGGTCCATTGAATCACTAGTTATGAAATTTTTTCTCCAAACTAAAAACTAAACACAGCAACCATGTAATTTAACCATAAATCAAATTTATGTAATTTAAATAATACCTATCCATGCCTGTACAACTGG
Source organism: Trichobilharzia szidati (assembly GCA_944472155.2). Taxonomy (NCBI): domain Eukaryota; kingdom Metazoa; phylum Platyhelminthes; class Trematoda; order Strigeidida; family Schistosomatidae; genus Trichobilharzia; species Trichobilharzia szidati. The sequence continues at coordinate 128,415,825 of OX235272.1, read as the reverse complement.
TGTGTCCTACATAAGTAGGAATAAATATGTACCTCATTATAATATCATTACTAACTGTGCTTACTAGTCGTATGTGTAATTTATCATATTGACGATGCCTGTAAAGTGGCGTCCCTCATGTACAAAAATGAGAATTTATTATCATTTTTATTATTAGTATCATTAACCAACACGTTTGAATGACTCAGGTCAAGTTGAATTTATTTGATCTCCTACAGTGTATATCAGCTGCGCTCAGCGTAAAGAACACGACGAGTTGGCCCTCCGAAGATGGCATGGTGGACATCATGTGAGGAGGAAGGTGACAACCATGGAATCATAGAATCGGGTGGGATAGAGATGCGCCGTTGAGTCTCTGTGTTCCATTTGGAATGCAAGGAACCTGTAATGATGATCAGCATCAGAGCTTATAAGAACGGTATTAATTGTGCATAATGTTGCACAGTTCTTTAAGGCCACTGCCCTTCACTAAATAGGACTCATCACCAGTGTCGGGCTCTTTTTACTCAGTAACCTTAGGTAAAATAAAACCACTTATTCATTAGCTGCGCATTTTATAGTGACTTACAAACATGCTTTCGCTCTTGCTAATACTGATTTTAAAGGATATCATTCAGCCAAAAGATGAAAATCTTCCTGCATAGGAAGCTGATATCACGTTTTCCTAGAGCCCTGCCAACATTAAGAAGGATCATGTATTGTCAGTAGTGTCTCATTTATGCACAGCAAGAGGAGGAAAGAGCTGGGAAATGCACCCTGGGGCATACCAACTGTCGCCGGTTGCCATAGCGACAGAATATCACTAGGTTCTACTCTTTGTCTTCTGTCTTTGAGGAAGTATCCATCCCTGTTTCTTACCATTTTATAACTTTGAAAACTACCCAACTTTGCCAGCAAATCTGAACTGGAAATCCCACTAAACGTTTACCTAATTGCGGGAATATAACGACCACTGGACTTTTAGCATCAGTTAGCTCTACTTTATCGCGAGAAAGGATGGTTGGTAAGGTGAGGATGTCCTTCGGCCAGATTACTCTCAGCCTGTGGAATAACGATAACCGAAACGTGTGTTGTTGAAGATATAGTGAACGAAGGCATTTTACGTGACAGAAGTAATCAAATGTTGGATGCGTTAATGGATCCTTGAGAGTAAAGGGTTATCCAGTCTATATGGATTGCATTAAAGCCTTTCAGAACTATAACTTCATTAAATCTACCCTTCTGCCTAATGGGCCATAATGACAAGTCATCATATTGGAAATTCAGACTCTGACATATCAAGTCAGTGAGAAGCATGTTGCCTTTATAAATAATATCCCAAGTGACCACTACGCATGGCCTGATGCCATGAGCCGCAGAGCATGAAGAGAGATGATAATATAAAGAACTGCATGCAGCCCCATGATTATTATAACTATCACTGACTCTAGCTATGCAGGCAGTTGAACCTTGATAATTCAGAAATCCTATCCATATCAAAGAAGGCCATGTCTCAGTGATAGCTATGGTGGCCGAACCAACTTGATCTAGTATTGCACCTGGCCCATTTATTTCCTTAACCCTACTTTCGGGCAGACCACAACTATTAAGATGATTTCTTCTTTTTTGCGTCTACCTTCTAATTGAGTCAGTTAATTTATCTTCTTAATTCTGGATAATGACGCTTGGACCTCAAGATTAGTGTTGACTGCGTTAATCAACATGACCCCACATCCATTGCGATGAGGGTTTGAAGTGCTGCTTATGTGGTTCCAGACATTGCCCAGGGCGGATCTTGTAACACTATTTACTGCATTAATAACATTACATACCTTCATACAAGAAATAAACAAAACGACCCATCACAATTATGGGATAAACTGGTCATGATGAGTATGACGCAAGGGAAACAATACGTATAAATTTAATTTCAATACAGCACTATCCTTAACAAAATTATTATGAGCTGAAATCCTACAACATTACAAAAACTGTATTCTGTCAGGAAATTTTAAAACATCACTTCCTCTCCAAATGAAGCACAATTGTATTTTAGTCTATTTCTAACCCACCGCTCACGTTTATTATCTTGTAGGAGGTTGTAGTTTTTAAGTAATAGAATAGTTTACACTTGAATATCCCTCCAGATGGTGAAATGTTAATCAGTAGAATTCTCTGCCGTTATGTATTTCTAGAATGTTCTTTTAATGCAATATCGACATTCAAGTGTGAGAAACCTGAATGTATAATACAAGGCTAAAAGTGTTTTGTTATTTCCCTAAATTATCCAGCAATATTATGTGAGCTTTAGAGATGTGGAGTTTTGTGACATTGGACATTGAAGGATTAGTTTGGCGGTGGCTACTCTCGTCACCAGCGTGTTTTGAGGTCTCGCACGCATCTGTGTGGTCTTGCGATTGAAAATGCAGATCTTTGTGAAAACACTAACGGGGAAAACTATAACCCTTGAAGTTGAGCCTGCTGACACTATAGAAGCTGTGAAGGCTAAGATTCAAGACAAGGAAGGCATACCACCAGATCAACAGCGTCTTATTTTTGCCGGTAAACAGCTTGAAGATGGACGAACACTGTCGGATTACAATATTCAGAAAGAGTCAACATTACATCTTGTACTTCGTCTTCGTGGTGGTATTATTGAACCTACTCTGAGGCTGTTGGCACAAAAGTACAATTGTGAGAAAATGATTTGCCGAAAGTGTTACGCTCGTCTACATCCGAAGGCTACTAACTGTCGCAAGCGAAAGTGCGGCCACACCAGTAATGTACGACCAAAGAAGAAACTCCGTTAAGCATAATTGAAAGTGAATAAAATTTTATTCGGATTTTGCTGTTTTGGTATTTCACTGAAAAGAATTTTGGTCCAGTTTTGCGTCTACTTTTGTTTCATAGCGTAATAACTCACTTAATTTGGATTTCTGAATGTGAAAAACAGTAAGTTTGTATTTTAGTAAGCGGCCTTTGTAGGGAGTTTAAATTACCATAATCTAGAAAGGCATTTGAGAAACAAGTGTATGTTAGTGTTCCTGTAACGTAGGTTGGTAGTAAGTCTTGAATCATAATGGCACTTGATTGCGTCGAGTAGTTTGCATCACTACTGTGTTGGTACTTTTTCCTCTTCTAAATTCTTTTCATTTGCTTTGGAAACGTCAATTCGTCTAACACGTATGGTTAATGGATATCTCTATAAATGATTTAAAATCGTTTGTTCAAGGTATGTTCCCGGTGTTGACTAATCGCCTATCGTCAACTTCGTGCATTGAAAGAGCAGTAGTGTCACTCGGGTTCACCCGTTTGTGAGAGCCTCTCCATATATGAATAAATAATGTAAGCTACCGTTTGATAGCATGTAAAGCTCTTTTTTTATCTGAGATTCTTACTGATTTCTATCACAACCTCAAGTTGTCCACTTCTTGTACAGTTAATGTGCATCTTATTTGCTAGACGTGTCCAAGAACTCTGATTTCTGATTTGCTTCCCACCATTAAGTCGTTCACCCTTAGGCTGCTCTGTTCGATTTTCTACTAGTACATCTAGCATCCTGAAAAAGCTGTAAATGGTTACAAGTTTGAGAGCTTCAGGTGCTTCTCTTTCATTTTAGCGACTACATATTTTGTGGGACGTTGAAGCATACTTTTTATGCAACTCTGTTAGGTAGGATGATTTTAATGTAATTGTCTCTGCTGGTTAATAAGCTGCATTAAATTGTCAAACTTTGAAAGAAAAATACCTGAAGTAGAGTTCACAGCACGTGTTTTGGTCGAGTTACCTGGGACAACAATAATGTCAGGAAGTCCATTTAAGTGTCTACCACTGAGAACAGATAAAATTGATTAGGAAATTGGCTGATCTGTCTTTACAGATCTGTTCCGTCATGGTGCATATTCGACCCAACTGTTCCAATCTACGTTCCAGTATTAAGGCATACTGATATACTTTAGACAGAAAACGAGGATAATCCTGTTTCCTTTACGTAGGCGATTTTCACCCATTTTGTGATGAGTTTCTCGGAGTCTAGATTTCATCAAGTGTATGTTTTTTGTAACTACTAGTGATTCGACCAATCCAAGATCTAAATTAGGATTATTTGCATAGTATTTCTCTTCATTAGATTGAGATTCTTGGTTAGAGATCGGAAGCTTCAGGTTGTGATAACTTTCCTAGTAAGTATCTGTTCTTGTCTAATACATTCTAGGACGCGTCAATTGAAGACAGACATTACTTCTAGGGGTCGGTTACCAAAATGGTAGTTAATATGACGAGCATGTTTATCTTTGAAGTATTTGAGTAAGCTTGGTTAAGCGATTGATGGGTTTAGTTGGCTATGATAATCAGGGATGTTGTTAGCCAATAAGTCCTTCGAGTAAACACGAGAAGGATTTGTCAGCTTTGACACTCAAAAATGCTGATGTTACGAAGCTGGACTAGATAACAATTATATACCCATTGTGACTGGATGTTATCGTAGTAGAAAGAGGTTTAAAAACATTCGTTTGCTATCGGGTCTATTTTCAGTTTCCACGTGGGAAAGATGCAGGTTTCATTCTCTGTGAATGCGGTATGAGTCTTTTTCATACCTGGTTAGTGCAGGCTTTGCTCCACTTCGGTTTATCAACACGTAAGAAGTTTCACAGTTGGCTTCCTAAGCAAATCATTAGTTTCCTTCCGATCAACAGAGTGCCATTATGTCTCATGTGAAGAAAATACGGAAGTAGTAAACTGTGGATCCTCTGTCTACCAACCTTAAATATTATTAATTATTTCTGCTGTGTAGTACAGTTGGGCTCGTAAAACTGTTATTATTAGTCAAGATAATCACAGGGGGATTAGCTTGACCAATATGGTACCTTAAGTTGTAGACTCAATAATTATGCGTAGACTAAGCGGTGCTCGAGAGGAACAAACACGAGAGAACCATGCAGGCTTTAGACCAGGAAGAGGGTGTATTGATCACATCTTGACCCTTCGACAGATTCTCGAACATAGGCATACTTACCGTTGGCGTCCAACAATCGTCATATTTTTTGACCTAAAGGCGACATTCGATTCTGTCAACCGAGAGGTACTCTGGCGATGTTTGGCTGTGGAAGGAATGCCGAGAAAATACATTGCACTGATCAAGGCACTCTACTCGAACTCATGCAGTCAGCCAAGTGAGAGCCTACGGAGAGTTATCATCTGCAGTGGTGTTCGTCAGGAATGCCCACTGTCCTCCACTCCTGTTCAATTTTATCATAGATATACTAATGGACTTAACCCTAACTGACTTGAGCGACTCTGGGATTGACTTATTACCATCAGGGAATAAACTCGTTAACTTAGAATATGCAGGTGATATGGTTCTCTCTCCAGGGTGAAGACGCCAACAAAATAGAGCAGAGTCTTCTGAACACCTCGAGGAGCAGAAGTCTTCGAATGTTTGGCATGCGATTCGCTCCCTCCGTCAAATGTAAGATGATTATACAGGACTGGACTACATCGACTCACTCCTCGCTTAAAGATAGAGAGGGAATGAAACGGTAGAGCATGTTGACCACTTCACCTATTTGGTTATTCATTCGCTGTTTAGAATGCTAGGCTTTCCAACGACTATGAATTGACTACTTATTCATTTTTGGGTTAGTCTGTCAACATTGTGGTCGTAACTTATTACAAACTTAAGAGAAGTTTAAACTCAGTTGCTTTACGAATTTATGACGTTGATTCGTTAAACAGCTGTCATTGGATTTTTGTTAGGTAGGTATTTTTCTAAGAAACTTGCCAATATTTTGAAAAAAAGTACTAAATATCTTAAATTGGTTACATAGATGTATGTTTCGATTGTTAAAAATTTCATTTCATTGGATCGCCATTCCATCTTAAAAGTGATGACATTGTAAAGTTGGTGTATATGATCACTTGTGATAAGTAATAGACCGACTCTAGGCTGAAGTCCTGAGCTCTACGTATGACAATGGTGAACATTCCAGGTGTTCTGTTGTTTGTTTTTGACTCTAAACATTGGGACAACCATGTCTTACTTCATACATTTGACTCGTACAAGTGTAAAGGTTGGCATTTATTGGGTTTGATGTAAATTTTGTGTTTTAAGCGTATGATTGGGTTTCAGCGTATAACTGCACAGCAGTTCAAGTTGCCACAACATGTAGCACACAAAGGTAGAGAACAGGGAGAATAATGTTATATGAAAGAACTATAATGAGCAGAAATATACGGGAGAAAGAATGTTATCTTTAAAATCATGGGGATTTAACGAGTCTTGGAGATAAAGAATGAATACATCTGTGGCACGGAGAACGGTTATGAACCGTTTCACCAAAGGACTCAAGCTCTTTGTTCTTAGCATCCATAGGGACCCCTACGCCTCTCTGCGTGACTCAAACCTGCAGTAAAACTTCGTGTATTGATGTCAGGTCTTGGTTTTGGTCAGTTTTAAGTAAACGACTCGCGTTCTGTTCAAATGTATTTGCAATGGTCTGTAGAATAATATACTATCAGATGCAGTCAGTAAATTACCGCCTCGGTAACTGGCCGTCTGTATGTTGACATTACCTCACTTATACTTCAGTAGTACAAAAACTACATCGAATGGTTTCTTTCTTGAAAGGAAGGAGTAAAAAATGTTGATATAAACAGGATTTAATGAATTCACCGATTATAATTAGAACTCTACGTACCATACTCACTTATGGTAATATATAGGAGGGGGGGGGGGTGCGGGACTAAGTCACAGTAAATGGACTATGATATAAACGTGAAAAGCGACGGTTTAAATCAAGGTGCAACAGGAAGTGGTGGCGTTGTGAGGAATATATCGTTGAAGTCGTATGCAATATGGTTCATTTGAGTCTATATGAGAATAAACTGTTATTAACCGTGTGTAGAATTCGGTAATATTATTACTAAAGGTTGTGTAATGGTAGTTCTAAGTGGTCGAAGCCTTTGTAAAGCTCTACACTGATGTGTCAGTCAGAAATTTTAACTTTGAATTCCGAAACAATTTGTTCCGTGTTGATATTCACAAATGTAATTAGGAATTTGAAATAAATGCGTACTCAAGTAGTACAAATTCTCTTTGGTGAAGCTTGGGATAGCATATTCTGATGTTACCATGTAATGGCCTTAGGCAACTTGGCCTTCGAGGCCTTCTTAGTGGATTTACCAGATTCGACTTTCGGGGAGCATTCTTGGGTAGAAGAACGCGTACAGTGGTTCCATGGGTAGACCGCTTGCCAACCACACACGTTGTCCGGGGATCGAACCCTCGGTGAAACGAATATTTAGGCAATGATGGAGACAGTACTGAAAGTCATAAGAGCTTTGTTTCGGCATTCTAATTCCAATTCTCGAAGTCAAACTGTCAAGTAGCATATCTCCATTTCACTCAATTACCTGAAGTCTTTCTTAGATGGCTCCACAATTGCCCGTAAGCCTTCATTTTGTCCTCATACCGTTTCCACCATATCAGCCTTGGACACTCAGTCGTCGTTTCCTATTCAGACTCCATTCTAGGGCCTGGCGTGTGATGTCACTCGACGGCCTCCTCAGCTTATGTGTCCAATCCATCTCCATTCCATTTTACATATTTATTGAGGGAAAGGTTGTTGGTTGGTTGCCTACCAGAGTAACATGTTGCTTATCCTTCCTGGTCGGCCATCTGATCTTCAGTGATATAGCGAAGGCATGTGTTGATGAAGGTCTACTGCCTGTTGGAAAGGTTTTTCATGCCATTCTTGTCAAGTCGTTGAACTATATAGAAACAATGACTTGACAGTAGTGTTAGAGAAAGTTTGGATCTTGTCCCCTATACTGAGCGCAGTAGGTTTCAACAATTATTTCTTTGTCTTGCTTCTCCGGTCCTGGCTGGCTTCAACATCCCCATATGTGCTGCCGACAATTGAAGAGAAGGTGGTATGTTAATAATTAACGAACATTTATGTATTATTCATTCACATGAAAACTGAATGAAGCATTTACTGAATGGTATATCGTTAGAATTCAACTATACAGGATAGATTTCTCATGTACCAGGCTATGAATGACATTTACTGTGTGAGAACCTTCAGTGACTCAGGGATTGACTTGCTACCAGGGAATAATCTCGTCGACTTAGAATATGCGGACGATATAGTCCTTCTAGGCGAGGACGCTGACAAATGCAGAGTCTACTGAACTCCTTGAGCAACAATCTTCGTATGTTTGGCATGCGATTCGCCCCTGTAAAATGTAAGATGATGCTGCAGGATTGGACTTCACCGACCCCTAGATTAGAAATAGGAAGTGAAGTGGTAGAGCATGCTGACCGCTTCACTTACTTGGGAAGTACCATCAGCCCCAACGGGTTGATCTGTGACGAAATCTCAGCATGAATACAGAGGGCTAGGTTCGCATATGCCAGTTTACGCCGTCTCTGGCTTAGTAGACGTGATATCCGACTATCGACCAAAGGGCGTGTGTACTGCTCAACAGCCCGCTCCGTCCTCCTTTATGGCTGTGAGACGTGGCCATTGAGAGCAGAAGACATGAAAAGATTAGCTGTCTTCGATCATAGGTGTCTGCGTTCTATCTCCCGCGTCAAGTGGTATGATAAGGTGAGCAATATTGATGTTAGGCATCAGTCGAGTGCTAGGTAAGGCGGGGAAATCAATCGACGAGACTGTGAAACTAAATCAACTGAGATGGTTAGGACATGTGTTACGTATGCCTAGTCATCGCCTTCCTCGACTGACGGGCAATGTTAGCTGATATAGGGTTAGGCTGGAAAAGAGCTAGCACGTGGCGGTCAAACCAAAACATGGCACCAGTCAATGAAATCCACAACAGTTAGTCTAAGCCACGTAGCAAGGTGTAGACTTCCTGGTTGGGCTCCTCGGGACGGTAGAAACCAATGGTTGGAAACAATTGGTGACATGGCTCAAAATCGTTCTCAATGGCTGTCGCAGATGCATCCACTCCTTGTGACTTATGATTTCCAATGAAACTGTTTTGTTCTTCGTTAATGCTACTCCCTTGTCTCACCTCTGTTTACTGTCTCTATTATGCATTTCTTCTACTTTCTTCTCTTGCTTTGTGTGCTACAAGGAGGGAATGTGGCGACTTGAACTGCCGCACATATGTGCAAAGTTCTATGTCGAAAACCGACCGACCGTGTGAGAACTGATGATAATACCCGGTTATCGAGGCTATAGAAGGTATGGAGGATTTGCACCTGAAACCCGTTATCCTAAAGCCCAGTTTTTAAGCCAATAGACCAAATCTCTACTCTAATTGACATGATTCTGAGCCTGGACCATCTGATAACTGACTATATAGTGAGAGTCATTTATCAAGAGAATAGTAATTCAAATCTATCCGTAATCCAGATTTTCGTACTGACTTCTATCCCAACATCATTGCAACATGACCATCATTTTGGTAAAGAAAGGTTTTTCCATTCTAGTGTTGATTTGTGGGAATTCGATAGATTGGTAACAGGATTTCATCATGAGCTGATATCATTTAGCGAAACATTTGAAAACCAGCTGGGAGTACTGAACGGCCAGATGTTTAGTCAGCCTAGTTTGAGACTCTCCATCAGTACGCACTCACTAGGGTTCGAACCCAGGACCCTCCGGTTACAAGGCGAACGAGCTCGCTTGTACACCGTTAAACCACTGGGACTCGATTCAATGGCCAGCTCATGAATTCCAACTTCTGGTAGTTTGCGATATATTGCGACCACTGGCCAGTGTCATACGTGGCGAGTGTTTTTCCTCACACCTGACCTACTTTACCCCACTGGTCACAACTTTCCATTCTCCATTTTTAGGGTTATAATTTACTTGGTTGTAGGATTTCATCATGAGGTGACATCAGTTAGAGAACCATTGGAAAACCAGCTATGAGTACTGGACAGTTGTTTCGTCCTAATTTGGGACTCCTCATCGATAATCGTCTATGGAGTTTCGAACCCAGGACCAGGGAGAGATGGGACTCATAGGCAGTACGAACCTACCAGAGTTCAAACCCCGAACCTTCAGATTACAAGACAAGCTCGTATACCATTAAGCCACTCACTGGGACCCGACTCCTCAATGGCCAACCCGTGAATTCTAACTTCTGCCACTTCATGATGTTTAGCGCGACCACTTCACAATGTCTTCTTCGATGAGTTACTGCCTCACCTTAAATCTGTTGTACCCTACTGGTCACGGCTTCCCACTAGAACCTACCTGAATAGGGCTAGTCGCTAGTGAGCATAAGGTCAAATTCAAGTATTGGTTTTGTAGAGAACTTTTGTTTGTTTGATTGGTTGGAGGATTTCATCATGAACTGACATCAGTTAGAGAACCATTCGAAAACCTTGTAACCAGAAGGTCCTGGGTTCGAACCTCGCGGTGTGGATGCGCACTACTGTAGAGTCCCAAACTAGGCTGACGAAACTGCTGGCTATCCAGTACTCCAGTGCCGGTTTTCCAATGGTTCTCTAATTGATGTCAGTTCATGATGAAGTCCTCCAATCAATCAATACAAAACCGATACTTGGAAATCTTTTATTAACTCTTTAAATAACGAAATGATTAGTTAGGCTTGTTCATTGACTGTATATAAGTCAGGATTATATTAGAATCCACATTTAAATTTACGATAATAAAATTATGATCTTCGAGTATTATTATTATTGTTCCCTTGGGTTTCTAGTGGAACAAAGGGCTTCAGCTGAAAGCCTCCACTTGCTTCTGTCTCCTGCTGTACTTTTCACCTGCATCCATGTTAGTCCATACTGTTTCAACTCCTCTTCACACGATCTCCTCCATGTCACCCTTGCACCGACGAACCACTCGCCGCTTCCCTTCGGGTTCCACTCGAGCAATGGCCTGACGCGCGATGTCACCCAGCGGCCTCCTCAACGAGTGTCCAATCCATCTCCACTTTCTCCTGCATATTTGTTGAGCGGTTGGTTCTTGTTTTGTTTGTTCTCATAGTTTCTTGTTGGTGATTCTTTCCAGCCATCTGATCTTCAGTATAGAGCGAAGATAGTTAGTTGTTGATAAAGGTCTGCAACAGGCTGTTGGAAATATTCTTTGTGACACACTGGCCAAGTTTCTGATCCATCCGTATAGAAGAACTGACTGACTTGACGTTTGTATTGAAAATCCGAATTTTGTTGTTGATGCTGAGTTGAGTGACGAAGACTCCCAGATTGGTTTCAGGTTGATGAATGTGTTTCTCGCCTTCCCGATTCTCGATTTGACATCCTCGTCCGTTCCTCCTGTAGTTGAGACAATGCTCCCTAGATAAGTGAATGAAGTAACCTCTTTCAAATCCCTCCCGTTGATGGTGATTGGCGCTGGATGTTGCTGTTGTTGTTGTTAGTTGGTTGGTTATTTTCATAACCTCTGTCTTGTCTATTTTCACCTGGAGTCCTGTCTTTGCTGATTCTTCGACCAGTTTGTCGGTTTTCGCTTGTAAGTCTGTCTTCTCGTTTCCCACTGTCTGATGCATAATCCAGTCCACCACAATTAGGAATATCATTGGTGATAATAAGCAGCCTTGTTTGACTCCTGTGTTTACTCCAAACGCCTCGCTGAGTTTTCCGTTGTGGATCACTTGACATGTTCCGTTGTCGTACAGCTGTTGAATAAGGTTGATGAATATTTGGCGTACGCCGTAGTGCTCAAGTAGTTTCCAAATTACTTCGCGGTCAACGCTGTCGAAGGCCTTCTCAAAGTCTATAGAGTTGAGGTAGAGGTTTGTTTGCCATTCCATGCTTTGTACGATGATGATGATCTTCGAGTACTGGATAGTAATCCCTAATTGTGATTAGCTCATGAAACTCAATCGGTCTAAGTTCAACATTTCAATGAAGTCTTCAGTGTGTTTGTGAATTACTAAAGTTTTAAAAAATCAGATAAGAGATAAGTCAGTAATTCTCTAACTGTAGGTGTATCTCTTGTGAATCACATTATAAGGACAGTATCATTAATAATCTCTACTAATATTCAGTCAATTACTAGAAGATAATGCCTACTTAACTCCTGAGGTTTTGATTAGAAGGAGTAACCAGTATGGCTTATCCTGTCACAGTGAAGTCGATATTTATCGATGACATTCGTTCGTAGTAGCAGTTCGAATTTTGGAGAGTTAGTTTATTGGGATTTGGAGTTTTTTAAGATTGATCACGGATTGATATCAGTTACAGAATTATTGCAAATAAGCCAGGGAGTACTGAACAGTTGTTACGTCCTGTCTGTCTGTCTGGATTCAACATAGAACTTGGCACCGAAGTGCAGAAGTTCGAGTTGCCACGTTCCAAATAGCACACAAAGGTAGACAAGAAGATGAGAGTGAAGAGAATCAATTGAGTTTTCACAAGTATAAGAGTGAAACAGAATGAGTAATGGTAGAAAGGAATATGAGACTGAATATTACAGAGACTGAATACATCTGCGCTAGCCATTGATAACGATTTTGAGGCATGTCACCTATTGTCTCCAGCCATTGATTCTTAGAGTCCCGAGGGTGGGCCCCAACCCGGAAGTCTGCATCTCCCTCCTGACTCGATTTAACTGTCAAGGATTTCATGGATTGATTGATGTGATGTTTTTGTTTGGCCACCGCTTACTCTTTTCCAACCTGCACCTATATCAGCTAGTAATGCCCATCCGTCGCGGGAGGCGATGGTTAGGCATACGCAGCACGTCACCTAGCCATCTCAATCTATGTAACTTTATAGCCTCTTCGATTGATTTTCCCTCTTTGCCCAACCAACACTCTACGCCTGACGTCAACATTACTTACATTATTATGCCACCTAACGTGAGAAAGAGATCGTAGACATCTACGATCAAAAACAGTCAACCTTTTCATGTCTTCAACTCGTATTGGCCATGTTTCAGAGCCATAGAGAAGGACGGAGCGAACTGCTGAGCAGTACACACGTCCCTTGGTTGATAGCCGGATGTCACACCTACGCCAGAGATGGTGTAAGTTAGCGAAAGCAGCTCGAGGTTTCTGGATCCGTACTGAGATTTCGTCACCAATCAATCCGTTGGTGCTGATACAACTTCCCAAATAGGTCCGGGGTTTGAACTCTGATAGGTTCGTACTACCTATGAGTCCCAGTTCTCCTTGGTTTTCAATGGATTCTCTAGCTAATATCACTCCAATGGTCAAACTAGAAGTTAGAATTCATAGTTCACTGGATCCCATCCCAGTGGATGAATAGTCAAAGGGCTCGCCTCATACCCCAAAGGTCATGGGTGCGTTCTAGGACGAAACAACTATCAAGTGCTCCTTAGTTTTCAATGATTCTCTAACTGGTGTCGGATCGTAAGGGAATCTAGGCTGAAAATACTTTTCTGCCTCGCTAGTCGAATGGTACAGTACTATTTGTGACACGTGGATGGTGGTAATTCAAACCCTGAATTTAAATATTATTACTTGCACTACTAACTTTAGTTCTGAGTATTTTGTCAACTAGCATTGGGGATAATACTTAAAATATATTCGATGTATATTTTATACTACTTATAAGTACGATTTGAGTAGTTATCGGATTTTTAACACAAATGTGAAGTCAGTCAGTCAGTTCTTCAATACGGGTCAGAAAGTTGGAATGCTCATGTGTCACGAAAAGGATTTCCATCAGGTCAGTGCAGTCTTTTATAAGCTTCACTAGCTTCATAGTGAACATAAAATTGCCAGCCGGCCAGCCAAAAAGAATTAGCAACTAGAAAGTATGGCTGGGAACAAACCAACAGGTGAGAGCCGATTGCTCAATAAATATGCAGGAGAAAATGGAGAAGGACTGATTGGGCATACGTTGAATAGGTCGTCGAATGAAATCACGATCAATGCAGGTCGTTTCTCAAGCGGAACCCGAATGGGAAGTGACGAGTGGGTCGTCGATGCGAGGGTGACATATAGGTGATCGTTTGGGGCAGAGGAGGAGATGAGAGATTATGGTCAATCGTGGGGGCAGTCAGTTGAAGAGGAAAGCAGAAAATATAATAGAGTGGAGATGTGTTGTTGAAGCACTATATGTTCCACTGGGAACCCAAAGGAGAAAACCATGCCTTCTATTTGTATAAATTTATTAAGATGTATTAATATACTCTTTGATGTTCTCATCTGAAGTCGACGAATAAGATAAAATTATCGAAATATATATATATATATATGATTGAGAAGAGCAGCTGTACATCGCTCATATCAACGGGTAATGTTTGCTAACCAGCCAGACTGAAGTGATCTCAACCAATTTTAATAATTTAGGTAGCTAAGTATGTTTAAGAAGGAGTTGACTACAGAAAACAAAATAAGAGAGAAATAAAAGAGCCTAAAATTATGTTATTAACAACAAAGCAAGTCATAGGTTTCGCGCTTAACATTGTCTCTGTCGCTTAGAACACGGGCCAAGTATGCTATTGTTGAGTTCCTGTACTTGGTTGTACGAGCATAGATTATTTCATACTGATTTCTGGTTCTACTTGATGAGATACAAGGTGAGAGTCGGGAATAGAGGGGGTGTTGGGGGTCGGAGAGTATGGTTTTAGACCATTTTTCGCATGTATTCAGATGCCTTTCAACCAATGTAGTGACGAGCTGACTGAGTTTTACACCACTAGTCCTACTGACTACCTTCAACATCCTTCTCAGGATGGTGTGGTCCTTCTTCAGTAGCCCAGGAAAGACTAACGGGGAGCAGTAAAGTAGAATAGGTAAGATACAAAAGTTGACAAATTGTGAAAGTAGCGGTTGGGTGATTCCAGATTGTCTTGGTTTCCTAATGGAGTAGATTAGACAGAACACTTTCTTAGAAGTTGTTAGAATATGAGATGTCCAAGTAAGGTCGGAAGATAGAACTAGACCGAGGTATTTTGCACTAGACTTAGTTTCAGTTTTAGTCCCTTCAATGCAACAGGCTTCATGAGTACTTACTAATGTTTGTAGATGGCCGTTTGGTGTTTAGAGATCACTTATATCTGGTATAAGTATAAAACTTGGGCACTGTGGTGGAGCATAACTCCATTATGGATAAGATTTTATTTTGATAATCACACAGTGTTGTACAGTAATATTAACTGATGACATTTTGAGCATAAACTATCGTTCATAATCATATCAAGTATGATATGATTATCAAAATAAAATCTTATCTATTATGGAGTTACACTTCTATCTGGGTGGCTAGCAAACACTACTGGTCGGTGTGAGCGGGATATAACTACTCATTTCAGTCTCTGTAAGTAGTATATAGTTTCACGCATTTATGCTTAGTGTCTTGATTATCATTTTATGGTAACAAACAGATCACATACATTGTGATCTGAATAATGTGAGTTTCTAAAGTAAACCTTTATGAAATAATCACCTCAAACTTGTGTAAATTGTGAATTAATTTACAAATTAAGAATTAATCTGCAAATTGTGAATTTTGACTGACGTGTATTTCAGTTAACTAAGTGGGTGAAGAGTCTTGTTAGCTAATAATTATGCTCTATCTGAATTGTGATAAGTGAATGAAGTAACCTCTTTCAAATCCCTCCCGTTGTTGGTGATTGGCGCTGGAAGTTGTTGCTGCTGTTGTTGTTGTTGGTTGGTTATTTTCATAACCTCCGTCTTGTCTATGTTCACCTGGAGTCCTGTCTTCTCTGGCTGCTTCTTCGACCAGTTTGTCGGTTTTCGCTTGTAAGTCTTCGATTTTGTGTGACATCAAACATACATCATCCACGCGCGAAATCCAGGTCATCTAGGTTCTTCACGTCGGTCCAGGATATCCCTGTCTTCTCGTTTCCATGCGCTGTCTGACGCATAATCCAGTCCACAACAATTAGGAATATCATTGGTGATAATAAGCACCCTTGTCTGACTCCTGTGTTTACTCCAAACGCCTCGCTGAGTTTTCCATTGTGGATCACTTGACATGTTCCGTTGTCGTACAGCTGTTGAATAAGGTTGATGAATATTTGGAGAGCATTGTCTCAACTACAGGAGGATCGGACGAGGATGTCAAATCGAGAATCAGAAAGGCGAGAAACACATTCATCAACCTGAAACCAATCTGGAAATCTTCGTCACTCAGCCTGCATCAACAACAAAATTCGGATTTTCAATACAAACGTCAAGTCAGTCAGTTCTTCTATACGTATGGATCAGAAACTTGACGGCGGGTCACAAAGAATATTTCCAACAGCCTGTCGCAGACCTTCATCAATAACAGCTGTCTTCGTTCTATACTGAAGATCAGATGACCGGAAAGAATCACCAGCAAGAAACTATGGGAACAAACAAAACAAGAATCAATCGCTCAACAAGTATGCAGGGGAAAGTGGAGATGGATTGGACACTCGCTGAGGAGGCCGCTGGGTGACATCGCGCGTCAGGTCGGTGCTCGAGTGGAACCCGAAAGGGAAGCGGCGAGTGGGACGTCAGTGCAAGGGTGACATGGAGGAGATTGTGTGAAGAAGAACTGAAACAGTATGGATTAACATGGATGCAAGTGAAAAGTACGGCAGAAGACAGAAGCAAATGGAGAAATGTAGTTGAAGCCCTATGTTCCACTAGGAACCCAAGGGAATAATCATAATAATAATAATAATATCTGAATTGTGATTGTTTTATCTCAGGTAAATTTACGCATCGGGTGTAGTGTAATTATTTCTTCATGACACTAAGTAATACGATGGTAACAATAGGTAGTGAAGACATGCGGGTTCGATGTTCTTTAGAGTCTGATGTCGTACTGCGACAAACTCTGGTAGTCAGTGAATCAATCAAGAACCTATTGGTCAATAGATATGGAGACGGATTGCATACAGACTTAGGAGACTGTTGAGTGACAGACATTTTTTTTAATTTTCGATTACAGCTTGATTCCACACCGTATTTTTGGTACAGGTATGAAATTTTCAGCATGGATATCGGTAGCCCAAATTTTGCAGGCCGACCATAGATATCGGGTGTTCGTCGGCAGGGGATCGAACCCTGGACCATGTGCATGGTCGGCGAGAGTCCTAACCACTGTGCCACCGACGCACATTACACGTCAACACAGGCAGTTGAGTGAAATTGGAAAGGAAAACATTGAGTTGAGTATAGGTTCGAGGGTGACGTGGAGGAGATCATATGAAGAGGAAATAGCAGCTTACGGATATATATATATATATATATATATGTATATATATATATATATCCGCAACCGAACACAGGAGATAGAACGCAGACACCTATGTTCGAAAACAGCTAGCCTTTTCACTTTCAATGGCCATGTCTCATTCACAGTCATAAAAGAGGACGGAGTGGACTGCTGAGCAGTACACACATCCTTTGGTTGACAACCGGTTGGATATCACGTCTACTAAGCCAAAGATGGCGTAAATTGGCATATACAAAACGAGCCTTATGTATCCGTGCTGAGATTCCGTCAGCGATCAATCCGTTAGGGCTAATGCAACTTCCCAAATAAGTGAAGTGGTCAACACGCTCAGCCACCACTTCACTCCTGCCTCTCTTTAAGCTAGGAATGAATCGATGTAGTCTAGTCCTGTAATATCATCTTACATTTCACAGCAGTAAATCACATGCCGAAAATTTCTCAGATTGTTATTCAAGTTGTTTAGAAGACTCGGATATTGGTGGACCAAACTAGCCACCTCTTCTCAATACAGATTCAGGATATCCACCCAGCATTCATCGCTGAACTGGTGATTTGTATGTAGATCATGAGTTTCGTTAGAGATTTGGATTTATTTCACAGTAGATTTCGTCAGGAACTAAAACTAGGGAACGCTGGGTCCCAGCTTTTCGTCCTTGTCTGCAACTCTTCAGCACTACACACACGCGACTCCACCAGGGGTTGGACCTGAGACTTTCAGGTTACTGAAATTTCGATTCAAATCGTTATTTATAACAATATTATCTTGGAGGAGGCTTTTTTTCTAAAATACAAGCTGTTCGTCACACTATTCCACAGAACAGTCCGAAGCGTGTAGCCTGAATAACTCATATTATTTTTCGACAAACTTTCAGCGTTTCAAATTTCATCATATAATATCGTTAAGGTACAAGCTAATGGAAAAATGATATTTTTCTACATCTCTGCGGTAGGTCTAAGGCTTCCAGCCGATTTCCTTCAAGCATCTAATACCAACAAATTAATAAATCAATTTAACTAGACTCTCAACAGACTTACCAGATTATTACTTGACCTAGAGAAATATACAGAATATACGGTAAGTTAGGGTAAGTATTTGAAAATATTGGTCTTCAATAATTGATAAGGTTGACTCCTAATGGGATTATTCCTCCTATAGCATGCAAAATTTATCTACTAACAGAAATGACTATCCCTATAAATTTGTTTATTAGATATATATATGTATATGTCATACAGTGAGACAGTATTATTTACTGGATAATGATTCAGACACGCCTTATTGTTTGAGGACGCCTGACGCCAGAAGGGATAACTGTTTCGTCCCACTATGAGACTCTTCAGTAGCGGCCGTCAAAGATCCTATCAGGTTACACGGTGAGTGAGTGAACCATCAATATGCTAGAATGAAATCCTATGGTTGCCTTATGAACTCTAACTTCTGCCAGTTGACGACATATAGCACCACCTCCGCCAACCAATGTCCTCAGTAAGTAAATGAAAAATCCCCATATTGAAATCAAAACAAGATTTTGAGCGAACAATTGTTTTCGATAACTTCTTCTTCAGGCTCTACGATTATAAATCCATGAATAATAGAGTACATATAGCCAATAAAGGCAAATGAAAATAATATCAGAAACTGTATTGGGGTGCATGTGTAAGTTGAGATGATAGTCCATTAGTTAACATAGTCAATCAAATGTGTATAGGGTGTATAGTCAGAAAAAATGTGATGAAGTGTGAATGAACAATTGGGTGATTTAGTGCTGTTTTGTAGTCAACAGAATACAAGTGTCATTGGGGTGAGAGAAATGCGATAACCACAAAATACATACAAACACACATTAACGAAGGGGACACTGAATGTGAGGGCTGACCGATAATGTCTAATGATAAAATGAAGAGGCTAAATTGTAAATTGTAATAAGATGTTACAGAATTGGTAGGCTTAGTATAAAATTACAAAGGTTGACAAAAATTAAGGGTAACGATGGGGTGAAATAAACTGGGTGGAGAAATGGATAATAAAGATATGATATCACAAAATGATAATAATAATAATACGAAAAATTATGATCCTGGTGACCTTATAGTGGGCCAGGGTAGACAAAGAGAGTGAATAAGTTTTTTCTGTACACATAAGTCTGGTCTCTCTCTATTAATCTCTAAAGCCTCAGCTATGGCTAGGAGGCGTAATCGTGTGCCTTTGGGGAGATTTTACGGTACTCGATACACAACTGTAAATGACTCATCTACTTTGATGCAGTGTTCGCTATCCACTAGATGAGACAGAATTGCACTATTTAATGATTTGGTTGCTCTTTTCCTAAGCGAAACAGGAATATGTTCACGAGTGCGTAAAGATAAATTCTTTTGGGTACGACCTATATAACTAGCTCCACAGGAGCAGTTGAATTTATATACACACATTGATGTCGCCATTTTGGGTAATCTGTCTTTAATGCACAGTGTCAATATCGGTTTGGTTGAGAAACTGACATGCAGTTTTGCGGCATTAAAAGTTCTTTCAATTGATCTTGTTAATCTACGGTTTAATATGTCGCTGGATATATCGCCTTTGAATTGTAAATTTAAGTAAAGCTTTTTCTTACTTACTGTGTCTCGCTTAGTTTTATGTGTAGTTTCATAGATATACTTCTTCACAAAGTTGATAGGATAGTCGTTCTGTAGCAAGGCGTTTGTAAGATTTCTTATTTCATCTTCAATGCAGTCGTCGGTACATATGCGTCCTCAGTAAGTGTCTATTAAGCTGATATCAACTCGTAATTAAAACTTGCAATCAATCATATCCGTGTAAACTAACACCTGACAATTGATTGTTCTTAATCATAGTCAAATGAATAGCGTTAAGCTCTTTAAGAATTTATAAATTTAAAGACTTAACAATTAGTAAGACTTATCAGCTAATTGGTAGTTCAGTGGTCCAAGGATCGAACCCCAGGCAACGCAATCTTAAACCAACTAGCCAGTAGTAAATCCTATTAAAAAGGGAAGATTTGGCGTAGGAGTAGGAGTAGCGACGTCATCCACCCCATAAAAATACGCCATTGCTAGCGAAACTTCAAAATTCAAACGTGAAAATGTATGTTTTACTCAAAAGGCAAAGGAATGAAAAAAAGAATAATAATTTGTGATTGATGCCTCCCTCGTATAGTGTGAATGACTCCTTAGTGTGAAGTGAGTTTTTATTGATCAAGTGTGGAATTTGGCTTTTGAGCTAGGTGACTTATATTTTCATTGATTTTAGTCGTTTGAATGGATCGATAATGAAGTCTGAGTGGGGTTGACAATTGGTGGATACTGACACTTGTCAGTAAGATGTATGTTCAACCTCGTGGGAAGTTAGATATCTCCTCCTAAGATAGTGAAACTTGAGTTACTCATAGCTGTAGGTGAAGACAGTACCAGCCTAACAAATATGATTTTTTATACTTAACGACATGACATTTATATGGATCAGAGACTTGGCACGTCGTGCAAAGCATTTCCAAACAGGCTACTGCAAATTCTGGTCGACAACTGCCTACTTCACTGCATACTGATGTGATCAAACGGCCGGCTAGAAATGATTAGCGACGAGAAACTCTGGGAACAAACCAACAAATGACCTATTGATCAACAAATATCCCGAAGAATATGCAGATAGATAGGACATACGCTGAGGAGACCGTCGATTTATATCACACGCAAAGCCATCGAGTAGAAACGAGTTGACTGAGGTCCTAGGGTGATATGGAAGGATATCGTGAGAGGAAGAGACGGGAGTCTATGGGCTATCGTGGGCTCAGCTAAAAAGGACTATGGAGAATAGTACAAAGTAGAGATGTGTTGTTGAAGTTCTATTTTCCACTCAGAACCCAAGGGAACAATAATAATAATAATAATAATATAATTCAATTTCTTTTCACCACCAAATGTTCAATGAAAACCATATTTTCAGGTATTGGTTTTGTAAGGATTTTGTTTTGATTGGTTGGAGGATTTCATCATGAGCTGACATCAGTTAGAGAACCACTGGAAAACCTGCAGAGAGTACTGGATAGCTGTTTCGTTCTATTTTGGAACTCTTCAGCAGTACGCACCCACAACATGGGGTTCGAACCCAGGACCTTCTAGTTACAAGGCGAGCTGAGACACGATCATTGTGTACTGATGAAGAGTCCCAAACTAGGACGAAACAGCTGTCCAGTACTCTCTGCAGGTTTTCCAATGGTTCTCTAACTGATGTCAGTTCACGATGAAATCCTCTAACCAATCAAAAACCATATTATTAATTTTTAAAAATCTGTGTCATAAAACATGGCATTTATTTATGACCTACAAAAAGGGAGTTCACCAAGTGAGATTATACTGATAGATAAAACTTGTCCTACTTGTCCTATCGGCCTAACTAGACATCAGGTCATTGTCTAATAGTAATTAATGATAAAAGTTAAACTTCCGATTATCAAGTTGTGTATGGTTTTATAGTGGAACAGGTTGATTTTAAGACAGAACTAGTCAACTGCTTGCAAACCGAAGCCCTGAAAAATTAATGCCAGTGTTCACTAGTGTCTCATTACAGGATGTAGTTGTCTGAAGTTTTACTGGGAGGTCATAAACAGTGGGGTCCACAAAGTTCGGTGTGGGAACAGATGATCAACGATGATACTTACTAGCTAGCTAGCGGTTGCACTATATCACAAATCGACAGAAATTAGAATTGACAGGTCAGCCAGTGAATTCTGTTCTAGTGGCTGAATGGGGCAAAGTTAAACTTTCGACACCAATAACAACCAATCAGCAAACGACCTTGAACGGACCAATCACATGAAAGAGGCGTTTATGATAAGTGGAAACGTATATTTATAGAAAAATGCATAAAAAAATGATAAAACGGTTACAATGGGTATCTTTCCCGAACATGGGAGAGAAACATTTCCCAATTCAGCATGGGACTGTCAATAGAGAAGTCGCACCACATTCTATACATATATTCATCTAAATGACTATAAATGAGATCCATTTATAGCCCGTATCCTATTTTTCAATCGACCCCAAAATCCTTCAATGGAATTTGTATGAGTCCCTGTAACTGGATCCACTAAATCACTGGAGTGGTTCACTCTGTGATGAATGTATCCCAGGGATGACAATGAATTGTACCCTTTCCACTCGTCGGTATGAACAATTGATCCCTGTTTCACAAGTCGCGTTATAATAGGAATCAGAGTAGTCGCCTTCCTGTCTGCTATTCTTTCAACAAATCCTTTTCGGAGGGACGTGTCGTATAAACCTATGACCCAAATGTTGTTCGCTCTCTGACGACCACGGTTATATTTCTTCTTCACCAACACTGTCTCATCCACATGCACTACTACGTCGTCCCCGCCTAACAACGAAGTAATTCTCTCCATTTTCCATGAGGCGATGTCTCTGCAGTGCTGGTACCACTGAACTGTTGAGACGAGGCTGTTCTCCGTCTTGGCAGCAGCGGCTCTCACCGGCTGTTTCAATACCCAGTAATTGCAGATGTACAAAATCTGGGTTAGGGAGAGATGCGACCTAGCAAAAAAATTCCTACGAAATATTAAAATTAGCAGCTTACCCTCTCTAATACTAACTCGCTTCCAGCATATTCCACAACGATGGACAAAACCATCAGTTGACCTGGTATAGCTTTTTAGAGTCATTACACTACCACACGAACAACTTCTCTCCTTTCGAAGCAAGCCTCCTTTTGAATCAAGCGCTATACAACACTGAACTACGTTCGTGAATCTCATTGGATAATTCGACGTCGTTCGCTGATTGGTAGTTACTGGTGTCTAAAGTTTAACTTGGCCCTGAATGGTATACCAGTTCGCCTTGTAACCACGAAATCACCGGTTCTATCTCTGGTGGGGTGATGGATGCATACTAATGGACAGTCCCAAACTATGACAAGACAGTTGTGCAGTATTATCTGGAGGGTTTCAAGGGTTCTCTAACTGATGAGTCCATTCTTGATCGATAGTGAAATCAATCAAATCTCTGCAAACCAAAACTTCAAAAGGTACAAATGGTTAGAGAAACGTCGAGTACTGATGAAGAGTCCTGCAGTAGTCATAAACACTTGTCTTTGATTTATGTCACGAAAAACACCCATTTATTCATAAATAAAAACAACACAGTTTTTTGTTCAGCGAAGAAATTTCTTTTCAACGACTTCATTTTCAAGCTGTACAGTCGTATTTATATTACAGAAAAGGTTATTAAGTGGCACTAAATAATTGCTCAGTCAATATATATATATATATATATATATATATATATCAAAAGTATTTTTTAAAAACAGGTCAACCGTTGTCTAAAAATTTCAAAAATTAGGAGTACGATTACGATAATAATGAAGATGTGAAGTGAAGTGGAAGGAATTCAGGTGGTAAAATAAAAACTAGAAAGAACATTACTATGACCAAGGTAAAGAAGGGGGTTTGACAAAACTTTTTTGAACACATAATTTAGGTTTCTGTTCATGTATAGCTAAAGCTTCGGATATGCATAAGTGAAGAAAGCGTAAACTTTTGGATCGATTCGATTTTGCCATGTAGATAACTTTGAAAGATGAATCACGTGGGGCTAAATGACCTGACTCTAACAGGTGATCACAGATAGACGACTTCGCAGTTCCACGTTCGCCTTTCATTAACCAGACTGGATATTGTTCAGCTACACGTTTTCGGAGATTACGCCTAAAACGTCCAATATAAACAGCTTCACAAGAGCAGGTAAAAGAGTAAATACACATAGATGTGGACAAAAGCGGTAATTTATCCTTGACGCAATGTCTAATCATATTTCGGTTGGTAAAAACTAGTTGTAAGTCAGCTGTAGGAAAAGTACGTTTAATACATTTAGATAAAAGATTTTTAATCAATTCCGAAATGGTGTCACCTTTGAATGCCAGACTCATAAACAGTTTCTTCTTTGGCACTGTAATTTGTCTGGGGGCGTGTTCTTTCTTGATGTTACGTTCGATAAACCTTGTAGGATAACCATTATTAAGGAGATTTGATCGAAGCTTATCTAGTTCACTATCGATTGTCTCTGCATAGCAGATTTTACGAATTCTAGAGCATAAGGAATGAATAAGATTTCTCTTTCTCCCTAAAGGAACCCAACTGTTTAAATTAGTATACTGCCCAGTGAATGTTGGCTTTCGGTAAATCGACCTTAACAGCGTGCCATTCTCTCTTCTATCTAGCTTAACATCAAGGAAGTGAAATGAGGAATTCAACTCTTCTTCGACCGTGAAAAGCAAAGATGGGTGAGAACCATTAAATATTCCAAGATTGATTTATGTTTCTTTTTTTAAGAGTATTACAACGGTTCTTTCAACTGATGCTAGTGGTTTGTAGTAAAATCAATAAATCACACACCATCTTTCAGATTTGAGAACACAGTATTTTTAATGAAGAGACTCTTTGGAACACATTTATTATCAAGCTGTACAATCGTATATATATTTATACATGATATTTAAGAAATTATATCCCGTGAGAAAATCTGAACACAAGGTGTGACTACTCAGAGTAATAATGTTGTGAAATACGATAAAATCTTTGTGATTATGCAATCAAAGTTCAATATAAATTGTGATAAAGCAAATGATGTTATACCATGACATAGGTCATAGAATGGGTAGGTAGTTCCTCGGAAGAGGTGTAAAATTAGTAGAAATAAATAGGATTAATAAGCAAATAAAACAGTACGTAACACGGTGAGAAGTTTGGTAAGATAGACTTCAATGGTGCTTAAAAATATATTGATTCAAATTAATAAGTGCGACAAGTGAAATAACAGTGGCAAGTGAAAATACAAAAATAATAACAAACATAATAATAAGGATAAGAGGTACATAGATTAAATATAAACAAAGCGAAAAATAAATTTTCAGAAGAATGGCTACTGAACAAAGAATAGGCTTTTCGATAACCTCCTCTTCATCAGGTTCCACAGTTATATATACATATATATATATATATATATAATAATGAATGAATGAATTGGTGTTATTGACAACATTAATGTTATTGAAATAACATCGAATCAATAATAATAATAATATCAATGGATTACTGTTCGACAGCATCACCATGACAATACACTGAATTTTAGGAAATTTAGGAAAGATTATGATACTAATTCATGAATTTCTAGTCTCCACTGAAGGCCAGCCAGGGCAGTAGTAAAGTACAGTTAACATATGGATGATCTGACACAGCCACAAAGAGATGCAAGGTTAACCTTTTGTGAGAAACAACCAATCAAAAGACTGTATTTTAAAATAACAATAATCTACAATAATGTACATTAAAATCTATAAATATGTGTTGATTTTCCTTAATAAAGGATCTGTTGCCTGACACTTGTCTTCTGTTGTTACAACTCGCCTTGTTAACAGAAGGTGATGGGTTAGAACCCCGCGGTGTGGGTGCGTACTGTGAAGAGTCCCAAACTAGGACGAAACAGCTGTCCGATACTCCCAGGTTTTCCAGTGGTTCTCTAACTGATGTCAGCTCATGATGAAATCCTGTAACCAATCAATCAAATCCCTACAAACCAATACTTGAATATCAATTATATTGGTCAGATTTTTCATGTATCCGATTGTGAGTTTTACTTATTGTGTAAGGCCTAATGATACTATCCGTGTCATTCATGCTGAAGTGGTTTTGACAGGAACCTATTGACTGGAAGTTTAGTGATTAAGCGAATGGTAAAATGCATCAAGAACTGACAACTTACAGAAGTTTGTAGAGGTATGTTCCTCACCAGATTTTCTGATTGGTAATTGTGTATATTAACGATTAAATAGATACTAACTATACTCAGGGAGCTACGCGATAATAAAAGGAAACCAGATGTGGTATCAATGAATCAAATTCACTGTCAGATATTAAGACTCAGTGTGAAGAGACGGCTTGATCTAATCTGGACTGGATTGTTTCGTAGAACACACTAACCAAGAAAAGACGCATTTTATCTCCGAGACAATAAGGTCTGTATACTACATAGTCTTGGCATGAAGAACCTATTCTGCAACGCCTGATTGGATAGTTTCCTATAAAAAGAAAGAAAACAAACATTTAGGGCTAGACAGTTACTATGGTGACCATCACGTGATCGACTGTCAGTCATACAGGATAACGATTATCTAAGAATAAAATATCCCAAAATAATTACGGAAAAAGATACCTTGGTGGAATATTAGTCAACAAGTGGGAAATAAGAGCATTGTTTGTGAAAATTACGACGATGAGAGAGTTCGAGTCCGTTCTATATTCATTCTGTCAAACTGTACCAACTCATTCATATTCCCATTTAACCAATAATCAATTAGGTAACTATGGTACTTTAGAAAACAAAACAAAACAAATCAATAATAGGCGTTTTCACTCATCTACTCACCTTCTGTTTTTCATTTAATGACTCATTTGTATCCTGAAGTTGAATGTGAAAATAATTTTCCTGAAGTAATCACACATTATTGTTTAATTTCATATTTTGTGTTTGTTTGTATGCCTTCTTTTTGTTTGTTTAGATAAAATAATAAATTATACACCCATTTTCCTTTGGTCCGCTTTACTACATTCCAAGCAAATGCCCATCATTATTTATTTTCAATGTGCTCAATAGTATTTAATATGTATGACTCAGGTCAACAGGCATTGGACTGAATTTCAACTGTATGTACACTAATAATATCCAATATGCTTAAGCCTTAAGAATATATTTAAATCAATAATTCATTATTAACCAATCAGTGAGTAGATCATGTGTTAGTGACCTTGTCAGCTATACTCCCATATAGATATATATGTAATCCGACTTAAGTTTATGCAATTTCACTTCGTTTAGCTTCAAATTAAAATTACACTGAAATTAATTATTTGGATATTTTATTTTACATTTGTAAAAAAAAAATAATAATAATTCTAAAATGACTTTTACTGACTATAACATTTTTAAACAACTATCAACAAGTATAATAAACAAAGATTAAATTGACATTACATCAGTAAAACAACTTTTTTTTATCCCATCACTAAGATAATAAAAAAAAACAAAAACAATTTAAATCATGTCACAAGAACTTTGGCGGTCGAAAACAGGCAGTGTCAGTTCACTAGATCGATTGGCTAAGAGTACTCTATCAATGGATTTACCAGAAGCAAGAAATTGTCGTGAAGCGCGCGAACAAAGTCGTAAAGAAATGCATGTTTTAAATGAAAAACTTGCTTCACAACTTGAAAAGGTAAATTGACTTCATATCTATTTGTTGATTTTTCGTATTTCATTTCAAACAAGTTTTTTTTTCTAAATTTCTTATTAGTTACCATTATTATTGTTATTATTATTATTATTTCGGTGCGTCGGTGGCATAGCGGTTAGGACGCTCGCCGACCATGCACATGTTCCGGGGTTCGATTCCCGGCCACTGGACGCACTCCTTTACCTCGCTAAGCCGGAAGTAATGCTGGTGAAGAGGAAAGGTTGGGGGGCATGAGGCTAGCAACCCCATCCTGTAAAATAAACACTGCTACAGAAACTTCAAGCCACTAGCTTGAAGCTCTATGTTCCACTGGGGAACGTGAAGGGAAAAAAAATTATTATTTCAATGGACATTACGTCTCAAACCGACATCAGTTAGCGAATCATTGATAACGAATTAGCACTGGATAGCTGTTTTGTTTTAATCCGAGACTGTTGAGTAATACCTATCCATGACTCCACTCTGCTATTCATCTAGTGGTATGGAACCCAGTAGTCTTTCAAATCTAAATTCTTTTAATATGCTACCTGAATGCTACTAATGTTACTATTGTAATTTTGAGTTGTACTTAAATGTCAATGGATTACAGATGGTTAGTTTGTCTTATACATCCGCACCTTTCAGGATCTTAGTGATTAACAATTATTATTGAAAAATGTAGACTGTAACTTGCCTAGCTGCGTGTCACTTGACACACAACATAAATCAAGGAGTACTGGACATGTGTTTCGTCCTAGTTCGGGACTCTTTAGCAGCACACACCAAGTACCTAACAGCTACAAGGCGAGCTCGTAAACCCAATCCAATGGCCCTTGAATCTCGCCTTCTGCCAATTTATGATATATAGAGCAACCACCAGCAAATATCATAGGCGAATAACTGTCCTCTATCCTGGCTTGGTGAACCTCTCTGGCGACAACTTGTCATTAGAACTCCTGGTGACTTCCTGTATACAACAAGTCGCTGACGAGCATCAGATTAATTATCAAGTATTGGTTTTCAGGAATTTGACTGGTTACATATTTAATTACGGACTGACATAAGTTAGAGAAAAATATTAGAAAACCAAGGATTCCTGGATAGTTGTTTCGTCCCAGTTTAGGACTCTTTGAACTCCGGTGGGTGTGTAATGCTGAAGGACGAAACAGTTGTCTAGTACTCCCTGGTTGTCAGCTTTTGATCAAACTTGTTGCCAATCAAATCTATTCACATTAGCACATGAAAATTCTAGATTCATTAATTCTCTTGAAAAAAAGATCTAATACACCTCATTGATGATTAACAATGAAGATGATATCATGACCAGAGTAATGAGTATTCTTTCAAGCTGTCTGTATTCATTCATAGACCATAGATTACTTCTTGATAGCTTGTAGTGTTTACTTACTAGTAAAGTTGATGGCATTTTGAAAATAGTCATTGAAAGGATTAACGAAATCATCTGTGTATGACTGATCACATTGTGACGACATATAGCCCAGGAATGACGACTGACTACACGTTTTCTTCCTTCCAATGAGCCTGTTGTCTAAGCAGTACTTAAATACCAGATTTGGGTGAACTTTGCCGCGTAATTTGTGTACAGCATCTACAATTCCCTGTATATACTACGGTCGCATCTGACTAGTTGCTCAAGGTCACTAATCCGTTCAAATTAGATAGTTTCGTTTTGGGCTGCCATAGTTTAGAGTCACCCATTTTTTAAATATTTCGAAGCCTCTTTTCAGCTGCAGATGGGTTAAAATATATGACCTAAGATTAGTGAAATAAGAACGTACACTTTGTGAACTTCTATTATATATTATTCCCTTGGATTCCGAATGGAACATAGGGTTTCGACAACACATCTCTGCCGTCCTCTTAATCTGGGTTCATGATTGCCCATAATCTCTCATCTTCCCTCCTCGACACATGATATCCTCCATGTCACCCTCGCATTGACGACGCTCTGGGATTCCACTTGAGCAATGGCCTGCATTGAGCGTGATGTCATTCGACGACCTCCTCAATGTGTGCCCGATCCATCTTCATATTTGTTGAGCGATTGGCTGTCGCCTGTTGGTTTGTTCCCAGGCAGAGTTTTCTGTTACTAATTCTTTCTGGCTATGTGATGTTCAGTATGGAGCCAGCCAGCCAGCGAAGTGGGCGGCTGTTGATAAAAGTCTGCAACCTGTTGGTAAGCTTTTTTGTGACCTTCTACGGAGTAGAAATTAAGCATCAGGATCATAGTAGTTTAACGAAACACTATAGATTTTTCTATGTAATGGCATAAACATTACAATTGACATGGATAGAAACTAGTTATTTATCATTAGTTGTGAGGCAGACTCAATAAGTTATGGTCTATGGCTTAACAACGAGAAAGAAATAGTAACTAACCAGCAACATATAAGGGGAAAGATTGCGTAATAACATACAAGAAAAGCATTTAGAAAAGATTACTAGACCAAAAATCATAATGCTAATTACGGAATATACACATTTGATCATAGGGAATAAAAAGACAGTTGCAGCGAAGAAAATTTTCTTTTCGACGAAATCATCAACTAGACTGCACACTCGTGTATATTTATGATAAATGGGTAGGAAAGTTCCAAAATAATTTCTGGTCAAGGGTCAGATTAATAGAATTACAATTAGGAATTAAAATGCCATAATAAACAGGGGGACGGATAAAGCTCAGATATATACCTGATATACGCTCTTTCCTCGAGGATTCGGAAGATATGCAGCGAGGAAGTGATTGATGAAGAACTGAGTAATCTCCGAGGAACCCTGATGGAAAACGGTTTTCCGCCTAGGTTCATAGATAAGAATCTCAAATCAAAAAAGACTTCTGAACAAGTTCAATCCGTCCCGAAGACGATACTTCTGCTTAATCTAGAATTCAAAGGTGACATTGAAGCAGAAATCCTTCGTAAACGCCTCTGCAAATCTCTGAGGAAGACATACTTTGCCGCGAGCCTACGACTAACGTTTTCCTGCAAGAAACTGTTCAGCCAGAACGCGAAAGACAAGCTGTTGCACTAGGCCACTTCAACGTGCGTATACCAGTTTACTTGCTCTTGCGGAGCTGAGTACATCGGCCGTACCATGTGCCAACTTGAAAAACGCGCTCGTGAACACTATCCAGCTTGGCTAGTAAAACGAGATCGAAAACGTGTATATAGTTCAGTGACAGAACATCTGGTCAATTCAGGACATTCAGCGCCATTCGAAAAATCCTTCATAATAATATACAAGATTCGATCAAACCTATCAAAGACATCTGGGCATAGCCGAGGCACTAGCAAGTTCAAACCCACGCTATGTATCCAAAAGAAATACGTCCAACCCTTGTCCCTGCCATGGCCATCATAAACAGGTAATTCTTTTAATAGTGACTATCCCATCACCTTTCTTATCCAAACTTCCTGTTTATTCACGTTATTTTTAAGTTTTTCTTAATTCCTATTTACACTACCATATTTTCATATTCGAACTTCCTGTCTATTTTGTCATTTCATTACTTCTACATATTTAATCCCTGATTCATTATTCGTCACATTAGTTGTGATCCCACTCCATTTTTTATCCAAACATTCTGTCTATTTTTGTTATTCCTACATTTCTAACCCCTAATTACACAATATGTCAATCTTCTCAGTAATGATGATGCTACTTTTTCTGAGCTTTATCTGTTCCCCTCTTTATTATGGCATTTTAATTCCTAATTGTAATTTTATTAATCTGGAACTTTCCTACCCATTTATTATGAATACACGAATGTACAGCCTAGTTGACGGTGATTTCGTCGAAAAGAAAATTTTCTTCGCTGCAACTGTCTTTTTATTCCTTATAATGATAATTATAGTAGACAACAAAATACAGTAATTGTTACCAGCGTAAAGTGAGATCAGCGGCGCTTTTTTTTCTACATACACAAATTTGGGTTTAAAGACTCCTTGCTTGATAGGCATTAGATTCAGCGGACGGAAGTAAAGTTGTATTTCTTTACCTGTTTATGACGGTAGAAACAGTTGGAATATCCACTTCCTTATAAGATTTGATTAGCTATCAAGCAATTTCTGTGGTAAGAAACTAGGGTACTTTGAACCTCAGGCTTTCTGGAAATATATACATAGAGAGTGAGTAGACGCCTGTCTTCTTGTCCTTTCAATATATTCTTTCTTCGACTAATCCTTGGAAGTAATTTTCGCTGGCTACATATCCACTGTCGATTGAAAAAGAGCACCACTTAGTGCTGTAGGTAGGAACAAGTTTAGCTTCTTATTGCATGTGTTGGGTGTAGATTCGATGAACCAGGATTCAGTAATCGATCTCTCTCTCCATCTACCTATATTACTTTTTAGAAATTTGACTCTGCCCCACCCTACTGTGTGATTATGTGTTATTGCATGCAGTCCAATCGCTAAGCTGTTTCCTAAATTACTTATCATCTCGGGGTCAACCATTATTACCTTAGCTACATTCGTATGTTTCGACAATCTGATTACCCCCGAAGTACTAGTTTGACCTATGCAGTTGA
This sequence comes from Trichobilharzia szidati, assembly GCA_944472155.2. NCBI lineage: Eukaryota > Metazoa > Platyhelminthes > Trematoda > Strigeidida > Schistosomatidae > Trichobilharzia > Trichobilharzia szidati. The sequence goes on along the minus strand of OX235272.1, from coordinate 128,383,842 downwards.
CCACAACTCACAGTCATTGCAGGGTATTTTGTAAATTATATTATTTTGTCTAATTGGGTCAATCGGCGGGGTCCTTTAACCTTCAGAGCTTGTCCCTGAGTGAGTTTGTAGGTTTGAATGCCACTACCCTAATTCCTGCTTTATTTAGAATCCTACGTAGGGAGGGTCTCAGATGTTCCCTCTTTATATGGTATAACTGTAGATGACTTATATTCTCTCTTATTTATGTTATTATTACTAGTTTCACAATTCTTTTTATTTTGGCCTTTTTCAATCTTCCTAATGAATTTTAAAGGATAGTTATTTAACACCAACGCCTCTTCTATCTGTTTTATTTCATCATTTAGGTCTTTTTTGTGCTACTTAGTGCCATTGCTCGGTTTGTTAAACGCTTAACTAAGCCTATCTTCACAGACAGATAACGGATGAGATGAATTAAAGTCTAAATATCTATTAGAATGCGTTGGTTTTCTATAAACACTAGTGTGTAGTTTGCCTTCTTCTATTCGTTTTATTTTACAATCTAACATAGCTAATTCTCCTTGCTCATTTTCGGCTTCAAATGTGAATTTTATTCCCTCCACTAGTGAGTTTATGTGTGTCAAGAAGCTAGAGAGATATGTTCTGTTTTTAACACTGTGAGTGAAAGCGTCATCTACATATCTCCATCATATTTTTGGAGTAGGATTAAATGTATTAACAAGTTTAGCTGTTGGAAAATTGGACTGCATAGTGTTGTGGTTGTTGTTCTATGCTGACAGATGGTCAAGACAAATTGTCTAATAGTTAGTGATTAACAAGGTATATCCATAACTCAATCAGCTTGAGCAGATTCAAACCCATACGCGTTAGTTTGTAAAGATTTGATGGGCTTAGAGTTTGATCACGGATTGACATCAGTTAGAGAACCATTTGAAACCACCAGGAATATAGTTGTTTCAACCTTAACTTGGGACTTTTCAACAGTCCACGCCCAGGACCTTCAGGTTATGAGATGATCTGGTTGGACCATTCAACCACTAGGACGAAATCCAATAGCTGGCTCTACAGTTCTAACTTCTGGTAATTCACAATTATTCAGCGTCACCACCAACTGATGTCGTGGACGAATACTTCTCGACATACCAAACTTTGTGGACCCCATTGGTCACGATTTCACATTAAAAGCTCCAGACAACTTTATCCTGCAGTGAGTCACTAGTGAGCATCAGAATAATTTTCAAGCGTTAGTTTGTTAGGATTATGCGTTGGTGGCACAGCGGTAGGACGCTCGCCAACCACGAATGTGGTCCGGGGTTCGATCCCCAGCCAACTCACTCCTTTGCCTCGCTAAGCCAGTAATAAGACTGGTAAAGAGGGAAGGTTGGGCATGAGGTTAGCAACCTCATCCCGTAAAAATAAACATCACTGCTACCGAAACTTCAAAGCTCCAGCTTGAAGCCCTATGTTCCACTGGGAACGTAAAGGATTAAAAGGATTAACCAATCAAATCCCTACAAACCAACACTTGAATATCAATGAGATGCTCACACTAGCGACTTGCCCTATTCAGGTAGGTAGTTACCTGGGGTTCTAGTGAGAAGTCGTGACCAGTAGGGTGCAGCAGGTCGGGTGTGAGGACAAATACTCGCCGAAGACATTGGCTAGGGGTCGCGCTATGTCGTGAATTGGCAGAAGTTAGAATTCATGGGCTGGCCATTGGATCGGGTCCCAGTGGCTGAATGTGACGTTAGGCGTAGAGTGTTGGGCAAAGAGGGAAAATCACTCGAAGAGGCTATGAAGTTACATAGATTGAGATGGTTAGGCCACGTGCTGCGCATGCCTAACCATCGTCTCCCCCAACGGGCATTACTAGCTGATATAGGTGCAGGTTGGAAAAGAGTAAGTGGTGGCCAAACAAAAACATGGCATCAATCAATCCATGAAATCCTTGACAGTTAAACTGAGTCAGGTAGGGAGATGCAGACTTCCGGGTTGGGGCCCTCGGGACTCTACGAATCAATGGCTGGAGACAATAGGTGACATGGCTCAAAATCGTTGTCAATGGCTAGCGCAGATGTATTCAGTCTCTTTAACCTTCATACTCCTTTCTACCATTACTCATTCTGTTTCACTCTTATACTTGTCAAAACTCTATTGATTCTCTTCACTCATTTTCTTGTCTACCTTTGTGTGCTATTTGGAAGGTGGCAACTCGAACTGCTGCACTTCGGTGCCAAGTTCTATGTTGAATCCAGACAGACAGACAGGCTGATGAATGGTATACGAGCTCGCCTTGTAACCAGAAGGTCCTGGGTTCGAATCCCGGTGGGTGCGTACTGGTGAAGAGTCCCAAACTAGGACGAAACAGCTATCCAGTACTCCTTGCAGGTTTTCCAATGGTTCTCTAACTAATGTCAGCTGATGACGAAAATCCTGTAACCAAAAAAAGTTTGTTAGGGTGAATGATCAACGAGCTTCGCTTCGTAACCTGAAGGTATTGGGTTCGAACCCTAGCAGTGGTATATTATTCATGGTTGCGCACAGCTAAAGTATCCGAAACTAGAACGAGACAGCTGTGTGTAGTACACAGACAGCTCTGATGGTTTTCAATGCTTCTCTAACTGGTATCATCAAACCAAATCATTTATTTCACTGTCTGTCTACTATTATAGATGCTCTGAATAAATATTCTCGTGGTGTGAGAGTGAATGAGAAGGCTTGTTTTTTTCCGGTTTTTGGTCTCTACAGTTTCTTCTTCTCATCCAGTAAATATAATAGATCATTGATAGGCAGTTTCAAATTTCATCAAATTTAAAGTATTTCCGGTATTATAAATGTGGCATAAAAGTCTGTTTATCCGTTTGCCTGTCTGTCTGTCTTCTATCTAAGTATCTCCATCCGCTGATGTGTTATTTTAAACAGACCTTTAATTAAAAATCTACTCCAGGTGAATGTACTTTTTATTAATAATTATTAGGCACAGTTTATTAGGCTTTAAATCATTGTTAATTATTATTATGTTAATTTATTGAGAACAGTGTGTAATATATAGTGGAAGGATAAATCTTTTTTTTTTTATTAAAGTACATATGAGAATACCATAAGATCAGTAAAATTTGAATTTAACTATTTCTTCTAATCATCATTACTTATCTATCTATCAGTTCAATCGGCAATATATTTAAGGTCACACACTACTGGAGCATGTGTTGTTAATATACAGAGTGAGTTAAAATTGGCTTCTACAGACAATGAGAGCTGTATTAAATTTAGCTGAAAAGAAGATGAACATTAATAATAATAGAATTTAATTGGTGGATGGTGACCAGCAGTGGAATCCAGAATAACGCGCATTTCGTCCTATCTGGGACTCGTCAGCTAGCGGGATGTACCTATACTCCCAGCTATGCCTGACTTCCACAGTATTTAAATTCCAAGGGAAAATATACAAACAAACTGAAGGAGTTGCCATGGGATCACCAATATCCCCAGTTGTAGCAGAAATATTCATGGATAGGTGGGAAAGCATAGCCATTGAAACGTTCAACCCTACTCCAAAAGTATGGTGGAGGTATGTACTTAAAACACAGGACATAACTGGATTTTTCGAACACATTAACTCAAAGGTGGAGGCAGTTCAATTCACTTATGAATTGGAAAGTCAGGAAGAGGAGCTTCCAATGATAGATTGCAAGGTAAAAAGGAGAGAAGATGGGAAGTTAAACACTAGTGTTTACAGGATACCCACACACTCAAACAGATATTTAGACTTCCGATCATCCCATCCTATGTTAGTAAAAATAGGATTGGTGAAATGTTTAAATGGCAGAGCACAAAAACTAAGTAGTACTAAAGAAAGTCTAAAACAGGAACTGATACACATCAAAGAAGCCTTGAAACTTAATTATTACCCGGGTAAATTAGTCAGGAAATATGTAAGGAAATATCAAAATAAAATAAACAATGATAGTAGTGATTATTATTATTATTTCCTTTAGTTCCTAGAGGAACATAGGGCTTCAGCCATGCGTCTCCATTGCGTTCGGTTCTCTGCTAGAGTTTTCACCTGGCTCCAAGTCTGCCCATACGCTTCCAATTCTTCTTCACATGATCTCCTCCAGGTCTCCCTTGGACGACCAACTCGTCGCTTCCCATTCGGGTTCCACTCGAGGTCTTGTCTACAGATGTCACTTGCTGGTTTCCTCAGAGTGTGGCCAATCCATCTCCATTTCTTCCTGCCTATTTGTTTCACAATCGGTTCCTGGTTGCTCCACTCATTGCCAGAGATCTCTGTTGCTGATCCTTTCCGGCCATCTGATCTTGAGTATTGAGCGAAGACATCTGTTAATGAAGGTCTGTAGCTTGTTTGAGGTGCTCTTTGTGACACGCCAAGTCTCTGATTCGTATAGTCGCACTGACTTCACATTGGAGTTGAAAATCCGGATCTCATTTTTCATGCTGAGTAGTGCTGTTGACCTCCACACAGACTTGAGAGTAATGAAAGCTTGTCTTGCTTTTCCGATTCTTGCTTTGATATCCTCGTCAGTTCCACTGGCCTGTAGTTGAAACGATGCTTCCCAAGTAGGTAAAAGAGATAGTTTCTTTCAGGTTCCTTCCATTTATGCTGATTGCTGTCTGTTGTTGTTGCTGTGGCTGTTGGTGTTGGCCAGGAATCTTCATCACCTCTGTTTTCTCTATGTTCACCTGAAGTCCTATCTTCTCTGGATGCTTCTCCTGCCAACTTGTTGCTTTTCACTTGCATATCTTCCAGTTTGTGGGAAATCAGACATATATCATCGGCGAAGTCCAGATCCTCCAAGTTCTTTGTGTGAGTCTATTTTATGCCTGTTTCCTCATTACCCGCTGTCTGTCGCATTATCCAATCTACTGCAATCAGGAAAATCATTGGCGATAGTAGGCAGCCAGCTTGTCTTACTGCTGTCCTCACTTCGAAGGATTTCGTGAGCTTCCCGTTTTGGATTACTTGGCATGCAGCATTGTCATACAGCTGTTGGATGAGATGTATTATTGTCGGTGGCACCCCATAGTAGCGAAGTAGTTGCCGAATCACCTCTCGATCGACGCTGTCGAAGGCCTTTTCAAAGTCGATGAAGTTGAAATAGAGAGGTGACTGCCATTCCAAGCTTTGTTCAATGATGATCCGTAGTGTGGCGATTTGATCAATACATGACTTGTTTCTCCTGAATCCAGCTTGTTCTGGTCGAAGTTTTTCGTCCAGGGCTTGTCTGATCCTTTCCAGGATGATGCGGCTTAGTATTTTGCTTGGGATGGATAGGAGCATAATTCCGCGCCAGTTCTTGCATTGACTTAAGTCTCCTTTCTTTGGTAATTTGAATAAGAATCCTTTCTTCCAATCCTCGGGTATTTTACCCTCTTTCCACACCTCCAGTAGTGGCGTCATCAAGTCCGCTGTTGTCTCTGGGTCCATTTTCAATGCTTCTGCTGGGATTCCATCTGGTGCTGCTGCTTTTCCAGCTTTCAGCATCTTGATTGCCTTCAGGACTTCTGCTCTCCTTGGGGGGTTGATGTTTACTGGTAATTCTGCTTCCGTTGTTGTTATTGTTGGGCGCGTTGTAGGTGGCGGTTGGTTTAGTGATAATAGTGATAATAATAATAATATTAATGACTACACCAATAATAAGGAATCTAAATCATCAGTAGTAATTCCATACAAGGAAAGAACCTCGGAAGCCTTACGCAGAATTCTTAACAAGGCAGGAATAAAAATGGCATTCACACCCACAAACTCAATTAGAAACAAGCTTTGTCGGTTAAAGGATCCTGTAGAGCCCTTAAAACAAAACAATTTAGTTTATCTCATACCCTGCAATGATTTTCAGGTCAAATACATAGGTCAAAGTAGTAGAACAAGGGCAGTCAGAGTAGCTGAACATAAAAACTTAGCAAAATCCAGATTGGTTGATCCAAATAAGATAAGAAATCTAGAGAATAGTTCAGCTATAGCACTACATGCAGTTACACACAACCAACCATACAATAGGATGGGATAGGATGACAGTTTTAAAATTTAATGTCACAGGATATAGAGAGAGATTGATAACAGAAGCTGTGTTTATCGAATCAACTGCAAATACATGTAACAGTAATGATTCATCACCTGTCCCTCCCCACGACAAATAGGAGAGAACAAAGTACACTATAAAACTCAAGTTTCGAAGTCGTGTGATTATAATTGATGAAATGATTATGAACAATAAATTTTGTTCGAAACTGTGTCACCCAGTAAATAATAATACTGTTTCACCGACTGTGTGTGATGCATCTAATAAACAAACTAATATGGAATTACTTACTACCACAGTGCCCAAGTTTTACACATATACCAACAAAGCTTATTTTTTCTTCAAACTAATCGTGGGAATTCATTTCAACAGTATGAGTAACTTCAATGATATTAGAAAAATTCCTTCCAAGTATAAAAGGTTTGTTCAGTGTCACTGATGTACATCTATTATTATTCCCATGGGTTCTGAGTGGAACATAGTGATTCAACAGCACACCTGCATTCCACTCTGATCTAGATAGTCCCTTTTGACTGGCCACACAACTACCCATATGCTTTCATCTGCTCCTCGAATGATCTCCTCTATGGCATCCTCAGACCCATACCCAACTCGTTGTTTCCTATTCAGCTTCCACTCGATCGACGGCCTGCTGGGCGATTTCATTCAACCTTCTCCTCACAGTATGTCAAAAAACCATCTCAAATTCCTTCTGCATACTTTTTGGGGGGGGGGGCAAATAGGCTCTCAGTTGATTCTTTCTCACAGTTCCCCATGGATCTGGAAGGGATATTCTTAAATTTAATTTCACTTTCTAAGATGAAATGAATTGCAACTTGACAGCTATATGAAAAGGTATAGGAAGCTTCGCCCAAGGTACCTATAAGTTTAGGTGTCATCTACATATGTCTCTTTTCAAGTTCCAGATGACTCACTTTTCAACATCACGAAATCAGATGGCGGTGGATCTACGTTACACCTGTGGTTTAACCATCTACTACCAGTATGCCATTTTAACATGAATGCGAATAGCCTGTTAGAAAACTAAGAGTGGCTAAATGAAGCAATCTTAGTATTTCATGAATTCAGTGAATATTAGTTTCACTTATGTAGGAGAGTGTAGACTTTCTAACAACTGAAGTGAGGATGATTTTAGTATCTTAGCAACGTGTTTTATCAGATTGTCGTATTGCTGCATTATTTTTCCTTGGTTCTGTTCTCCGTTGAATCTTTTCACTAACTTTCAACTCCTCTTTTTGTGATATCACTAAGTGTACAGAGTTTTAAACTAACGCAATTCAATGAAACAGTCTGTGGTTCAAGGGTAGAACACTCTCTTACCACACATGGAGTCGGAGTTCTATTCCCAACTGACACATTTCTAGACCTCACCCAGTCGGAAGAGAGAAGAGAGTGGGTGGCAGGCTACCAACCCCACGTCACAAGAAACACAAGCACTACTGAAACTTCAAAGCCTAAAGCTTCAACCCCCTTGTTCCATTCAGAATGCAAAGGAATGAAACAAAGAGAAAGTTTTAATAAAACTCCCTTTCTTTGTTTGGTTTGTAGTTCTCATCTTTTGTATTTATCGATTGATTTCAATGAATAGGAGATTATTTATCGATTACTCAGAGAGGGAGAAAGAGAGATAAAACGCGATTTGGTGAAAAAAGTTCTCTGTATCGACGATGTCATCTTCAATGCTTGTACAGTTGCATTTCTATTTACTAACGTCGTATAACAGTCTATTGCTAAGTAATAGGGGCATGTAACTAAACACAGTGCGTCGATGGCTTAATGGTAGAATGCTCACCGACCACGCAAATGGTACGGTGTTTGATGTTCGGCCGACGCACTTCCAAAGTTCTTTAAGGCGGTAGCAAGGCCAATAAAGAGGTAGGGTTAGGCATGAGGCTAGCAAATCCACCTCGTAAAAACAAATTCCGCTGCTACCAAAACTTCAAAGGTGTAGCTTGAAGCCCCCTATGTTTGAATAGTACAGGTGCATATGATTATTGAGAAGTGATTTCTAAAGATAAGGAGGAATTATGGATTAATTACCGGCAAAATGGAAATATTGGTATTCTTATTATTCCCTTGGGTACTGAGTGGAACATACTGCTTCAACAGCACGTGGTAATGGATTTAATTAGATTTCGTCTTTTTGTCCAACCGGCATCCAACTGTGGAAATTTGTTAGTTCACCGTCGCAGTTGGGTTTTCTATGGAGTTATCTTCCTAAAGTTCCGTCGGGTTGTCTTGTTAGTTCCACATCAAGAAAGGGAATTTTGGATTTGCTTTCCATTTTTAGAGTGAATTTTGTTGCCGGATGGCAGTTGTTAAGTACTTCTCATCCGGGCTCCACTTAAGGACGTGGCGTGTAATGTCCCTTGTTGAAGGCCCTGTCAGCATATACCCAGTGTATCTCTATTTCCTACGGCGCATTTATTGGGCGATAGGTTGTTGGCCTGTTCGCTCACCAACATAGTTCCCTGTTGGTGTTATCCCATCAGGTCATTTGGTCTTCTTCAATATCACGCAGAGGGAGGTATTGATACCAGTCTGCGTGGTCTGCTGGGAATCCATCTGGTGATTCGTGTGAAATCTGTTAACCACATAGAAAAACACTGTCTTGACTGGTATTAGTACTAGAAAACTGGGATATTTTTCCTTGGGCTAAGTAGAGTCATGAAAGTTGGTCTTGCTCTGCCGATCCTGGCCTGCTCTGGAATCTTCACCCGTGTCGCCTGTAGTTGAGACGATTCTACCTAGATAAGTGAAAGAGACGAGTCTCTTTAGATTTCTCCCGCTGATAGTAATTGGTAATTTCTGTCGTATGTTGGATATTTTTCATCAACTTTGTCTTCTCAGTGTTCGCCTGAAGTCCCGTCTTCTCTACCTTCTCTGTTAACTGGTTGACTTTTGCTCATAAATCCTCGATTTTGTGAGATTATTATATTATTATGGTTCCCTTGGGTTCCTAGGGGAACATAGGGCTTCAACTTCACGTCTCCACTTGCTTCTGTCTTCTGCTGTACTTTTCACCTGCATCCATGTTATTCCATACTGTTTCAACTCCTCTTCACACGATCTCCTCCATGTCACCCTAGTGTGGTGAGAGCAAGCTGCTAGCCAATTGGTAGACATTGATCTACGCTGATTGGTCGAAATTAATCCAGGCTGATTCAACAACCGATCACAGCTGACCTAGACGTGGACAAATATGATTCGCAGACAAGTGGCTCGCATATCCGAGAAATATCGAAAACGAGAAAGCAGAAGACTGCGTTTGTTTGCAAACAACCAATCAGAAGACCGCCTTCTTTCTGCGGGCAGAAGCCTATTAATGTACGTAAAATACATATAAATACCTGTTGATTTTCGTAATAAAACTGATCTGTTGCCTGGCCCTTGTCTTCTGTTGTTACACTAGCACTGACGTCCCACTCCTCGCCTCCCTTTCGGGTTCCACTCGAGCCATGGCCTGACGCACGATGTCACCGAGCGGCCTCCTCAGCGAGTGTCCAATCCATCTCCACTTTCTCCTGCATATTTGTTGAGCCATTGGTTCTTGTTTTGTTTGTTTGTTCCCATAGTTTATTATTGGTGATTCTTTCCGGCCATCTGATCTTCATTATAGAACGAAGACAGCTGTTGATAAAGGTCTGCAACAGGCTGTTGGAAATATTCTTTGTGACACACTGGCCAAGTTTCTGATCCATCCGTATAGAAGAACTGACTGACTTGACGTTTGTATTGAAAATCCGAATCATTTTGTTGTTGATGCAGGCTGAGTGACGAAGATTTCCATATTGGTTTCAGATTGATGAATGTGTTTCTCGCCTTCTCAATTCTCGATTTGACATCTTCGTACATTCCTCCTGTAGTTGAGACAATGCTCCCTAGATAAGTGAATGAAGTAACCTCTTTCAAATCCCTCTCGTTGATGGTGATTGGCGCTGGATGTTGTTGCTGTTGTTGTTGTTGTTGTTGGTTGGTTGGTTATTTTCATAACCTCCGTCTTGTTTATGTTCACCTGGAGTCGTGTCTTTGCTGCTTCTTCGACTAGTTTGTCCGTTTTCGCTGGTAAGTCTTCGATTTTGTGTGACATCAAACATAAATCATCCACGCGTGAAATCCAGGTCTTCTAGATTCTTCACGTCGGTCCAGGATATCCCTGTCTTCTCGTTTCCGTGCACTGTCTGACGCATAATCCAGTCCACCACAATTAGGAATATCGTTGGTGATAATAAGCAGCCTTGTCTGACTCCTGTGTTTACTCCAAACGCCTCGCTGAGTTTTCCGTTGTGGATCACTTGACATGTTCCGTTGTCGTACAGCTGTTGAATAAGGTTGATGATGAGATACAAGACATAAATCATGCAGGGAGTTCACAACTTCCAAGGTCTTGTTATCTATCAGTCCAGTGTATCTCAGTGCATAAAGTACCTAAAGTCAAAGAATGCCATTCTTGTCATTTGTGAATTACACAGTTTGAAGTAAAAATTCATCAGGATCATCCTTGATAGCACCAAGTTTTCAGGTCGCAATGCACAATCTACCTGATGATAAAGGTAGCAATCGATTTCATCCCCAATCTACTCAACTTCATCAGTTGCATATACCATCTCTTTCAAATAGAAGACGTCAGTAGAAATATCACTTAAATCTGTCCCAAAGAAGAACTTTTATTGGGTTCTAATTAGTAATTCATAAAATAAATCACTTACCTAATTCTTAAAACATGACGGCAAATTGAAACATTTTCGTTTCAAACAACAAAACAAGATCAATAATACACATACACACGCGAATACACACTCCCCAAAATCGGAAATAAATCGAAATTAAAATCAATAAACGATTTTTCTTTTCAATATTTGCCAATTATTCGATTTTTCATTATTGACTTTTTTAAAGGAATACTTCAAAATTTATTTTCATAAAATATAGAATTTTCGGAAATGGATTATTGGAAGTGATCAAACGAAGGCATATATATGTATATTATTTAATTCAACTTTAGGTTTTCTCCCATCGATTGATTGGACCGAAGTGCTCGGTCTCAGGTTGACATGTCTGTTGGCTTCTTGTGCAGATGCTTCGACGAGGATGTCTGGGCATGTGATTAGAAGTTAATTGGTGGATGGTGACTAGCAGTGGAATCCAGGATAACGCGCATTTCGTCCTATTTGGGACTGACCCGTCAGCTGGATTTCAGAAAAATTAGGAATAATAATAATAGAAATTTATGAATTTAGTCTTTAATGAAGGCCAGGGAAGTAGAAGTGGCTGGACTTGTTTCTTCTGCACACAGAGCTAGTATTGAAGAATCCTTCTCCATCATCTACCGAGTACCAAATAAATTGCCAAAAACATCCAGGTACCGCATACTCCAAACAGCAGAGGCTGTCGCGATTCGCGTGAAACAACTATTGCTCTATGTGCAGAAGAAGCAAGTCCAGCCAGCCACTACTACTGCCCTGGCTGGCCTTCAGTGGAGACTAGAAATTCATGAATTTGTATCATTATCCTTCCTAACTTTTCTGATATTCAGTGTATTGTTATGTTGATGCTATCGAACAGTAATCCATTGATATTATTATTATTGACTCAATCTCATTTAAACAACACTGTGCGTACTATTGTAACAACAGAAGACAAAGGCCAGGCAACAGATCATCTATCTGTTAGCTGTATCCGCCTACGCAAAGTCTGCTGTGGTCGGTTTTGAATCAGCTTTGTTCATATTTTCTCACGACAAATCTTGAGAACGTAAACATTGACGTAAATTACTGTCTGCCAATTTGGCTAGTAGACAGCTCTCACCACACTATATCAAATATATGGAGTAATATTCTACCTCACTGCCTAAATTCTACATTTACACTAGGCGAAATCGATTCGATGTACTCCTAGTCAGCCTAATCAGCTAGTCCAAATTCAGTTGGTTTTAAACTCAACTGAAGTGTTGTGCTTGCCTCGAAATGCAAAGAATAAACGATAAACAATGTATATACACAATGAAATTATTACTCAAGGTAATTGATTTAAACAAGGGATTACTTTCGTTTGATTAATGACCATTGATCATTGAACTTAAGGAAGTAGAAAAAGAATTATTTTCCATCTGTAAATAAGAAACCTTTATATGTACGATATGCAATTCAACGGTGAGGCACACCTAGTGAAATAATAATAATAACAGTAATAGTAATAATTTGCTTTATTCCAGAAACAGTACTAGTGGTACAGTGTGGAATTTTCAGCACATATCTACAATATTTGCATCTAATTTTACAAACATTTAAAAGGAGTATTTAACAAAAACAAAAATAAACAAACAAACAGGAAAAACACAAAAATAATTATAAATGCGAAAAATTACCAAGAATTAGAAAGGAAAATAAACATCATATAGTAATAACACAGTATTGGGTAGTGGAAGCTATGATACAATTATGCATGGTGACAGTAAAGCTGTAGTCATACAAGAAGTTATGAAATGATATTTAAGAATATTTATTGCCAAGATGATCAGTTAATTTCGTTGAAACAACTCTAAACAATCATAAAATAACATTTCAGGGTTGTTGTTTTGTTTTATATTGTCAGGTCTAATGCGGTGTTTGTAGTGCTAGTGTGAGTAATCCTGCATAATACAAAATTTTAAGAAGGTGATAATGGCTTTCACAACCAAGATTATCAGTTAATATTGCCGAACAAAGAAAACAACCACAAAAACTAATAATACATGATGTTTAATGACAGGACAATTTTGTAATACTCATAGTGCTAATATAGTCGGAACCAGTAGATACACAAAAGAAGGAATAGAGTAAAGTACAAAAAGTAAGCCAATGTTAATAATTTAGGTAGCTAAGTGTGTTTAAGAAGGTGTTCACTATAGAATACAAAATAAGAGAGAAATAAAAGAGCCTAAAATTATGTTATCAATAACTAAGCAAGTCATAGGTTTAGCGCTTGACATTGTCTCTTTCACTTAGAACACGGGCCAAGTATGATATCGTTGAGTTCCTGTACTTGGTTGTACGAATATAAATTATTTTTTACTGATTTCTGGTTCTACTTGATGAGATACAAGGCGAGAGTTGGGAATAGAGGGGGTGTAGGGGGTCGGAGAGTATGGTTTTAGACCATTTTTCGCAGGTATTCAGATGCCTATCAACTAATGTAGTGACGAGCTGACTGAGTTTTATACCACTAGTCCTACTAACTACCTTCAACATCCTTCTCAGGATGGTATAGTCCTTTTTCAGTAGACCAGGAAAGATTAACGGGGAGCAGTAATTACTAACAAGTTGGGAAAATCTATTCAAAGAGCTTTTAATGCTGGTACACTACAAGTCATATTCTCTACACGACCGATGATGTCTCCTCGATTGAAGGATAAAGTATCTAGACTAGCCACTTCTAGTTGCATCTACCAATTCAACTGCGCTTGTGATTATATTAGCGACTTATATTGGCTGTTGCTGTAGGGACTTGAGTTTTCGTGCTCTCTCGGAAACATCTACTAGGTGTAGTAAGAACCATCCACACAGTTCGATATTAGACCACCTGGTCCAAACAGGCCGGCCACAAAGCCAGCCAGCATTGAAGAATCCTTCTCTGTCATCTACCGGTTGGTTACCTAATAAATTGCCAAAAAACATCCAGGTAGCGCATACTTGAAACAGCAGAGGCTATCACGATTCACCTTAAACAATCAGCGCTTTGTGTGGAAAGGAAGCAAATCTAGTCAGCCACTGACTGCTACTGTCCCGACCAGCCATCGGTAGAGACTATAAATTCATAAATTTGTATTATTGTCTTTTCTAAGTTTTCCGATATTCAATGTATTGTTATGTTGATGTTATCGTACCGTAATCCATTGATATTATTATTATTATTATTGATTCGATGTTATTTAAACAACAATAATGGTGTTAATAACACTAATTCATTCATTCACTATAATGTATATATATATATATATATATAACTGTAGAGCCTGATGATGAAGTTATTGAAAAGAATGTTCTTTGGTCAGTAACCATTCTTTTGAAAAAAACACGCTTTTTTTATGGACATTTTTAATCAGTTAAAACAAAAAATTATTATTAGAATTGTAAATTTTAGATAAAGAAAAAATTTCGTTAACTGGTTAGAAACTAAAATAAGATTTAAATAAGCAAGTTGAGCGACATAATCTAATTCACGGGACTGAGTAGAGCTCAGTTAAAATTGAAAATGAACAAAAGTCAACAAGTTGACAACACAGTGGTAATAAGGCGTAGAGATTTAACAGGGGGTGGGGGACGAAAATATCACTCAATTACGTACGAAACAAACAAGCAAGAAAAAGACGAAATAAAAATTACGTATTTGGTGTTAAGATAGATAGGTCAGTCAGGTCCACTGTAGATTTAATGACTGGACAAACTTTTTATTTTGTATGCAGAGTTCACGTTTTATTATGTGAATTGCCACTGCTTCTGCGGTTTGAAGAAGTTTGATTCCTACGCTTTTAGCAAGATCCACACGTATTCTATAGATGACTTTGAAGTTATTTTATGGATTTGTTTGGTGTCCTGATTCGGTCAGCTCTATTCTGAAACACCTGATATATATATATCAATGCGACTGGACAGCTTGGGAATTATATCACCGAAAAGAGAGTAACTCTTCACTGACCGCCTTTTCTTTCATATACATCGCTAAGACCTCGGCAGTGCTAAGTACACGGATGCTTACCGTTTTCGGGAGATTTCTTTTGACTTTTTAGGTAGTTTTGAAGGAATTCTCAACTAAGAAAGGACTGTAGGCAGCAGGGTGAAACAAAGATATACTGATGAAACGCTATGTTCCACTTGGAACTCGACGGTGTGGTGATAATAACAAATGCATATATAAATTAAAAGTCAATCTGAACGAAGAATATTCTTTTCAATAATTTCTCTTCAGGTTCTAACAACTATAAAATATAATATTTGTTGTCGTTACAATAATGACAGCCAGTTATGCGGTCGGATACATTTTTAACGTAGAATAACAGATTAGTAGTTATGGGGTGTCAGAATAAATAGTCGTATTTGTGTGGCAAACGTACTAGGCTGAAATCGATTACGAAATATATCGAATTTTAACCCTCTCCCACCCTATTGTGTGTGTAGTTGTTTGTTAATGCATGCAGTGCAGTGCAATTGATGAGCTCTTTTCTGAATTGTATATCTTCGTGGGGTCAATCATTCTAACCTTAGCTAAATTCTTATGTCCCGAAAATCTGACTACCCCCGACCTACTAGTTTGACCTATGTAGTTGACTTAACTCACAGTTATTGCAAGGTATTTTGTAAGTTATATTATTTTTTTAATTGGGTCCACCGGGTCCTTTAACCTACAGAGCTTGTCCTACGTGATTGAGTTTGTAGGTTTAAATGCCACTCTAATTCCTGCTTTATTTAGAATCCTACATAGGGAGGGTCTCAGATGTCTCCTCCCTACATGGTATAACAGTAGATGACTTATGTTCTCTCTTATGTATATTATCACTTGCACACGGGACTTCGGTTGTTTTTTAAACGAATTGCAATGGTCTCTGCTGTTTAGTCTATTTCGTATCTGAAGGTCTTTGGCAATTTATTTGGCACCCGATAGATGGTGGAATATGATTTATGGCCTGTTTAAACGAAGTGGTGGGTCTAATAGGGAACCAATCAAACAAGATCCCTACAAAACCAACACTTGAATATCAATGGGATGCTCACTAGCGACTTGCCCTATTCACGTAGGTAGTTACCTGGGGTTCTAGTGAGAAGTCGTGACCAGTAGGGTGCAGCAGGTCGGGTGTGATGACAAATACTCGCCGAAGACATTGGCTAGGGGTCGCACTATGCCGTGAATTGGCAAAAGTTGGCCAATGGTCATTGGATCGGGTCCCAGTGGCTTAATGGTATACGAGCTCGCTCGCCTTGTAACCAGAAGGTCCTGGGTTCGAACCTCACGGTGTGGGTGCGTACTGATGAAGATTCCCAAACTAGGACGAAACAGTTGTCCAGTACTCCTTGCAGGTTTTCCAATGGTTCTCTAACTAATGTCAGCTCATGACGAAAATCCTGTAATATAGAACTGTTGATTGTGTTAACTACATCTTTATTTAGCCGTAACAGTAGGTGTTCCCAGGTATGATAACTGAAGTTCCACAGAGCAACAACGGGTAATATAACTGGCTCCATATGAGCACTTGAATTAATAGATACAATTAGAGATGGTTAGGCTAGGTACTTGGTCTTTTAGTTGAGGAATTAAAATCAGTCGTATAGGAGAAAGATGTAAGCTGAAACTTTCAGGCATTAAACGTCCTTTGAATCGATTTTCTTAACTTGTTGTTTTATTATTTCGCTTGGTACATCACCTTTGAACTGTAGTCGTGTATATAGAGAGGCTTCTCTTTAATACATAGAGAATAAGTCCTTTCTGTCCCCTTGTCTATGTGTTTCATGATGAATTTTTCAAGGTAGCTGTTTCCAATTAACGTGTCGTTTACAACCTTAACTTCGTCTTCAGTTGCATCTTCGAAGCAAAATAGCTCTGACCCTACAGCTGAGGTTCTTTATCAAATTCATTTTTATACTGGAGAGGAATGCAGCTGTGAAAATGTGTAGATTGATCTGTTCAAGTACTTTTATCGTTGCAAATTCCTTTTTGTATTACTCTATGGTCAGTAGTAGTAGGACGTCTGAAGAGGCAATTTTTACTTTAGCGTTCATCTTCCTTCACATGTGAATTCGATATCGATATTCGAGGATGTCAAATCGAGAATCGGGAAGGCGAGAAACACATTCATCAACCTGAAACCAATCTGGAAATCTTCCGCTGTCACTCAGCCTGCATCAACAACAAAGTGATTCGGATTTTCAATACAAACGTCAAGTCAGTCAGTTCTTCTATACGGATGGATCAGAAACTTGGCCAGTGTGTCACAAAGAATATTTCCAACAGCCTGTTGCAGACCTTTATCAACAACAACTGTCTTCGCTGGCTCTATACTGAAGATCAGATGGCCGGAAAGAATCACCAACAAGAAACTATGGGAACAAACAAAACAAGAACCAATCGCCCAACAAATATGCAGGAGAAAGTGGAGATGGATTGGACACTCGCTGAGGAGGCCACTGGGTGACATCACACGTCAAGCCAGTGCTCGAGTGGAACCCGAAAGGGAAGCGGCGAGTGGGACGTCCAAGGGTGACATGGAGGAGATCGTGTGAAGAGGAATTGAAACAGTATGGATTAACATGGATGCAGGTGAAAAGTACAGCAGAAGACAGAAGCAAGTGGAGACGTGTAGTTGAAGCCCTATGTTCCACTAGTAACCCAAGGGAATAATAATAATAATAAAATTCATTGAATCGAGATATTTTATTGCATACCTGCCCAAATCATTTTCATAAAAGGATATCGTCAATAAATTGAGAATTTTCTGATGAGATTGTTTAAGGGACGATTTTCTAGTTTACTCAGAGAGAAATCTATTGACATGGGACCCAATGAGGAGGAGTCTATCGCCATCCTATCCACCTATCTATAGAGTTCATCGTCAAATTTAAAATTTAAAGCAATTAGTTCCCTTTTTGGATTTCGACAACACAATAAGAAGAGCGTAGTTTATCTGAAACGTGGAATGTGAATTTGAGCAACACATTTCGGACATTCTGGTCACACACATACACACATACGTACTTGTCATACACACTTATATAGAAGGCATGAATTCAAGTATTAATTTGTAGGGGTTTGATTGATTGGTTACAGGATTTCATCATGAGCTAATATCGGTTAGAGAGCCATTGGAAAACAAGCTGCGAGTACTGGACAGCTGTTTCGTCAGCCTAGTTTGAAACTCTTCAGTAGTGCGCACCCACACCGTGGGGTTCGAACCCAGAACCTTCTGGTTACAAGGCGAGCTCATAGACCATTAAGCCACTGGGACCCGATCCAATGGCCCATGAATTCTAACTTCTGCCAATTCACGGCATAGCGCTACCACTAGCCAGTGTCTTCGACGAGTATTTGTCCCCACGCCCGACCTACTGTACCCCACTGGTCACAACTTCCCACTATAACCCTAGGTAACTACCTGCCTAAATAGGACCAGTCGCTAGTGAGCATCTCATTGATACTCAAGTAGTGGTTTGTACAGGTCTAGGTCACAAATAATGAGTAGGGAGATGACGCAAAGGTGGGGATAAGAAATAAAGGGTAAAACAAAACAAGGGGGTGAAAATATTATGAAGTAAGTTGAACCTTGGTTCTAAATTGGATTACCGAGTCAGGTTTAAAGTAATAACAAATAACTTTTGGACACATAAGACATACAAGTTTAAGCCTTTTTATAGCCAAGGCTTCAACGAATTTAAGTGTGTCACCCAACCTTGTTTTATATATTTATTGAAATCAACCCGGCTGTATAATGGGCTTCGCTATAGATGATGTTGGACATCTGTTTCCAGGATCAGTTGTATCCGGCGATTTTATTTGTTGTTGTGTAGCCACTTTGGGATATGTTCTGTAGCCCTAACCTGCAGAGACTGATGGGTCCTCCCTATATACGTGTGTCCACACATACATGTAAATTGATAAACACAATGAGATGTGACACTATCGTTCAGATAATGTGAGGGTTTACAGAACAGCATAGATCTCGTTTCCTCTATGAAGATAAGTTTAGCTGCATAATAAGTTCTATTAATTACCGCCTTGAGTCTTTGTCTAGTGACCAGACTTTGTTGATCACCCCTGAACGGCAAGGATATATGAACATCTTTTTTGGGAGCTGATTGGATTGGTAGAGCTCTATGGCTGACACTTCCGTAACGCTTCTTGGCGCGTCATAAAGAGCATCTCAAACAAACTACAGACCTTCATTAACAGCTGTCTTCGCTCAATACTCAAGATCAGATGGCTGGCCAGAAACGATTAGCAACAGAGATCTCTGGGAGCGAACCAACCAGGAACCGATTGTGAAACAAACAGGCAGGAAGAAATGGCGATGGATTGGCCATACTCTGAGGAAACAAAGCATCAAGTGACATCATTAGACAAGCCATTGCTCGAGTGGAACCTGGCCGAAAGGGAAGCGGCGAGTTATTTGGTCGTCAGTGCAAGGGTGGGTGACTTGGAGGAGGTCATGTGAAGAGGAGATGAAAGCATGTGAGCAGACATGGAGCCAGGTGAAGACTCTAGCAGAGAACCGAACTCAATGGAGACGTGAGTGGCTGAAGCCCTATGTTCCTCTAGGAATTAAAGGAAACAAACATAATAATAATAATAACGCTTCTTATTGGTATTGTCGAAATTTAGTAACAAAACGTAAAGGATTTTCACTGGGAACTAACAAACAGGTCATAAGTGACATAAAGGGATTTCCAATATAAACGTCTCAATAATCCTTTTCTTAGTATCATCTATTAAGAAGATTTTCTTTTAAAAGCAAAGAATTGATTTTTATGATTGTCCATTTAAAAATCCTATCGATTTCCAATAATGTTAAAGAATAATGAATATCAATGGTTTCTTCACGTTAAAATAAACTTTTTAGTCCTTGCACACGTTACACTTTCTTATATATATTTATATAATCAATCAATTATATTTAAAAATTAAATATGATATTGAAACATAAAAGTGCATAGTGAAAAGTTTAAAAGACCCGCAAAAGATCAATGTACAATATATGTTAAATAAGTAAGTAAATAAGTAGGGAAGGAAGGAAGGGAGGGAGGGAGGAAGAGGGTAAACTATAATGATAGACAGTTCTAGGGGGATTTAATCTTCAAGAGAATAAGGGAAGGTCTTCACTGATTTTATTACTTACAGCCAACCAATCAATCATCTAGAAATATTGATTTTCAGGAATTTTAATTTTTTTCCTAGAGTTTAATTGACTACATGGTTAAAAATTGATTAGGGAATCCGTTGAATGACATAATGGTGAACTGAACAACTGGTGTTTCGCTCGATATTGTGCACATACTACTACTACTATTACTACTACTACTATTGCGTTAGTAGTTAGACCAAAGAGTGTTGAACCTCAAGGCAGTGAGCCAACATCATATGGTCTATTAGTATTGGGTTCCAAATGGAACACAGGGCTCCAACAGTACATTTCCATTCTATCTTGTTTTCTGCAGTTCTTTTAAGCTTGGATTATGATTGCCCAGAAGCATTCTTTACCTCGTCTTCATACGACCGCCTCCATGTCACTCTGGAACCCACACCCCACTTGTCGTTTCCCGTTTTTAGAATCTATGGATTGTTAGAATTATAGTCAGATTTCATCACTAGCCATGCTGTAACGATAGAAGACGAGGGCCAGACAACAGATCGTTTATTTAGGAAATCAAGAGATATAAATAGATTTTCATGCACATTATTATAGATTATTGTAAGCAAACAAACACAGTCTTCTGATTGGAAGTTTCTCGCTGAACGTTAATCTTTCATCTCTTTGTGGCCCTTTATTAGAGTTCAGATTATCTATCTGCAAATTGTATCCGCCTACGCAAAGTTTGCTGTGATTGGTTGTTCAGTCAGTCTTTGTTCTCGTTTTTCTCACGACCAATATTGGGGACGTAAACATTGACGTAAATTACTGTCTACCACTTTTGGCTAGCAGCTAGCTCTCACCACAATGCGTTCTCCTTGTTTATGGCTAAGAAACATGCAGCCCTCGAAATTAGAAGACCTGAAAAGACTATCTTTGACCCGAAATGTTTTCAGTGTATCGCCTCCAATTTAAGTGAAATAATATAATAAATAATTATAAGGTTAGGAGTAGAGTGCTAATTAAGGAGATTGTGAAATTGAATAGATTGAGATGGCTGGGAAATATGGTACCCATTCTGAGGAATCGCGATGTTTAGCTGATATAGGATCATTCAGATTATAGGATTTATATGTTGATTTCGGATTAATTCCATATTGGTGGATGGTGACTAGCAGTGGAATCCAGGATGGGCACTGGGCTCGAGCGTCAGTGGGAAAATCACCACTTACTAGGGAATGCAAGTGTAACAACAGAAGACAAGGGCCAGGCAACAGATCGTTTATTAAGGAAAATCAACACATATTTATAGATTTTAATGTACATTATTGTTAGTAGAAAATACAGTCTTTTGATTGGTTGTTTCTCACAGAAAGTTAACCTTGCATCTCTTTGTGGCTGTGTCAGATCATCCATATGCTAACTATATCCGCCTACGCAAAGCCTTTGTTCTCATTTTCTCACCACCAATATTGGGGACATAAACATTGACGTCAATTACTGTCTACCAACTTTGGCTAGCAGCCAGCTCTCACCACACAAGTACATCCCGCTGGTTGATGAGTCCCAAATAGGACGAAATGCGCGTTATCCTGGATTTCACTGCTAGTCACCATCCACCAATTAACTTCAAGTTACATGACCAGACATTATCGAAGCATCTCCACAAGGGGCCCCCACGTCAACCAGAGACCGAGCAATTCAGTTCAGTCAATCGGCAGGAAAATCCAAATTGAATTAAACTGATTCCATATGCTAGATTTCTTTAAGAATCTTCATTAGTTAGGGAGATCATTGAAAACTGAGGAGCACTGAACAGCTGTTTCGTCCTAATTTGAGACTCCTCACCAGTGACCACCCACAAATCCTCTAGGGACTGAACTCGTGACCTCCAGGTTACTAGACCAAGATCGTTGACCATCTAGCCACTTGGGCTGTAATTCAGTGATCTGTGAATGCTAACTTTGTCAGCTTGTGATAAACAGCACCTTCGATGAGCATCTACTTCACCTTGACATGGTGGACTCCACTGTTGAAGAGTCCCAGAGTAGGACGAAACAGCTGTTCAGTTCTTTGTGGTCTTCAGTGATCTCTCTAATTGGTTTATGATGCAAATCTAACAACCGATATGGGAATAAGTAGGGAAAAAAGTTTGGCTTAGTCAAATCAAAATATATCATCAGTCCATATAATCTTCGATTGTTAGTTTCAGCCATATAGGGAGGTGTAGACTTCTAGTCAGGATTTTTGAGATGCTAATAATCAGTGTTTGTAGACTGTTGATGATCTTCTCTCTAAGTCATTCTCAACCCGTATGAAATGTATTCACTCTTTGTAATCTCCCAGATCCATTCTGATTCTTATCATCCTCAAAGTAATTGTTCTTCCTCCCACGTATTTCTGTTTCTTTTGGATTTCTTTTTCTCCTCTTTTCTCTACTTTTGTGTGCTATATTTAGTATGGTAAAGTTCATTGTTGGGTGGAACCCACGATTTCCAGTCTGCAAGGTGACTTCGTTCACCTTTCAACCATTTGACGAGTACTGGGTGTGAGTCTCCGTGGTAACTTCATCCATCATTCACTAGGGATGCAGGTACATCTCTTGGCTGATGAGTCCCAAGTAGGACAAAACTCGTATCCTGTATTCTACTGCTAGTCATTACCAACAAAATAAGATTTTTAACCATCGTTATTTCAAGAATTTAGCGTTTGAATATGGAATAATCTGAAAAGTAGAAATATTTTAAAGACAGATTTTCGTCATGAATTGAATTTTATTTGAAGAACCACTGAAATCCAGGAGGCTTTGGACTGTTGTTTCGTCCCATCTTAAAGTTAAGCAGAAATACATAACCATGACTTTACACAAAAATGATGGTAATGATGCTACATTAAGAGTGGTTGAATTTCCTGTACCTTCGGATTCCAAATCAAATTTGACTTTAAAATTAAACTTTAAGCATCACCAACTACCAATCAGCTAATGACATTGAACGCGCTAATCACACTAAGGAGGCATTTTTGGATATGGAATACATATATTTACGAAAAAAATGCATAAAAACTGTATTACCGTGTTACATAGGATACCTTTCTCTCACATGTGATAAAAACATCACCCGGTTGAGTTTAGGAGTATCAATTGTAAAGTTACACCTCATTCTATACATATATTCATCTAAATGACTGTAAATGACATCACTTTGCGATCCAACAATGGCTCTAATCCTGCTTTTTAACCTTCCCCAAAAGCCTTCGATAGAATTGGTGTGGGTCCCTGTAATGGGATCCACAAAATCATTAGAATGGTTGACTCTGTGGTGAATATATCCAAGGGATGACAAGGAGTTATAATCTTTCCACTCATCCGTGTGCATTATAGATCCTTGTTTCACCAGTTGAGTAACAATAGGTATTAAAGTAATTGACTTTCTATCTGCTATCCCCTCGAGGAATACTTTATGTAGAGAGGTATCACATAAACCAATCACCTAAACATTATTTGCTGGTTCTCGAGCACGGTTGATTTTTTTTCTTTAATAGGGCAGTTTCATGTACATGTACGACGACACCTTCTCCTTCCAATAGGGAAGTAAGCCTCTCCATTTTCATGGATGCGATATCCCTACAGTACTCGTACCACTGAACTGTTGATACGAGATTATTTTCAGTTTCGGCAGCTGCACCTCTCATAGGCTGCTTTAAAATTCAGTAATTACAAATATAAAAGATCTGGGCTGAGGACAGATGGGATCTGGCAAGAAAAATGTTCCTACTAAATATTAGAATCATCAGTTTATCTTCCCTGACTCGAATCAAGGCGAATAGAAACTTCAGCTCACATGAATAAATTTCATTGGACCATTCAAGGTCAATGGTACTGACGCACTCCATTAGTAGTTAGTCGTACTTAAAGTTTAACTTGGCCCCCAAATGTTTTTTTATTCCTTTACGTTCCGAGTGAAACACAGGGCTTCTATCTGGAGCTTTGAAGATTTTCGGTAGCAGTGGTGTTTATTTTTACGGGATGGAGTTGCTAACCTCATGTCAACCGTTCACTCTTTACCAGTCTTATTATTGGCTTAGCGAAGTCTTGGAATGTCTCGGCTGGGGATCGAACCCCGGACCATATACGCGGTTGGTGAGCATTCTACCGCTGTACCGCCGACACACAACGGATACCAATCCCAACTGTTAAATAATAAAGGTGTTGGCCTTGTAACTACAAGCATCTCCGCTGCCTTACTGGTAGGGTTATGAGTACGTACTGTTGAGTAGATCCTGACAACTCTCCAGTGCTCTCTACCTGTTAACGCTGACCAGCTTGAAGTCACTTGTATATTCACACACTGTACTTTTGAATTTCTAGTAGTTTGAAGAGTGTGGTGATTAACTGAATGAATATATTTGATAATTAAACCCTTCTTGTGTCCATCTTTTTAAGTTCTGATTATACTTTAATGCTTTTATATTGTTGACAAAGTGATTCCTGAAATGCTGGAATTACTTGTAGCCTATAATGTAGAAGTTCTTGTTCAGAGATTTGGAACGTCACCAAAAGTGTTTCCAGCAGGTTACTACAGATTTTTTAACGACAGCTGCCTTCACCCGACAATGAAGATCAGATGGCCAGTTTTTACCTGCGTCCTACCTGTTCAGCTTCAGTTGACAGCCAGTGTGTCGTAGAATCGTGTTTTGTCTTTCCTAGCACTCTTCTTCACTTCTCACTTTATTCAGTGCAGTGTACATTACTGTGAACTCAGCTTCTCCCTCTGTTGCTCATCTTTGCAATGAGTCATCTTTTTCACCATTCTCCTCTCCTCAATTATCTTCCAGATATCCGTTGAGAGCCATTCCTTGTCTTATCTCTTCCTTCTTCCTAGAATGGTTGTACATGTTTCCTTGAA
Organism: Trichobilharzia szidati; assembly: GCA_944472155.2. Taxonomy (NCBI): domain Eukaryota; kingdom Metazoa; phylum Platyhelminthes; class Trematoda; order Strigeidida; family Schistosomatidae; genus Trichobilharzia; species Trichobilharzia szidati. Next base: position 128,359,078 of record OX235272.1, on the reverse strand, counting down.
CATCACCTTCAGAGAGTTCCAATGTTCTTCCAGGCCGGTGTCCTCAGTGATGCTATGTAGTGTATCCGACTTTGCTGTGATATCTGCAGTGAGGACAACCTTTGTAATTTTGTCCTTCAGTTTCTAGATGTTGAATTTGAGTTGTGGCCTGTCTCCATTTGTTTTGAAGGATTTTAGCCCTCAGCTTGAAGGTTCCTTGAACCAGATGATGGTCTGCGCCCACATCTGCTCTCCTACTCGGCTTTGTGTCCAGCAGGGTGCATCTCCACTTCCCTGGGTAACATTGAGATGAAGTCTATCTGGTTTGTGGTATGCCCGTTGGGCGAAATCCATGTTGCTTTTTGTATATTCTCTACTTGTGTATGCTGCCTCCAATCACCAAATAACTGAAGGTGCAGAAGTTTACGAAGAGTTCCCCATCTTCATTCATTTCTCCGAGAGCTTCTCGATTCATGTATTATCGGCTTCCAGTTTGGCATTCATATCTCCCATGCGGATTGGGTGTCGTAGTTTAAGATGTTGTCCACATATGTTTGTAATTGTCTGCAAAATTCCACCTTTTCTTGTTCCGCTTTGTTTGTAGCACCGTGCGTAGCATTGAATAATTGTTACCTTCCTTCCCTTTTAGTTTAATCTTGCTGTCATGATCCTGGATGACATTGGTTCTGATTGCATTGGGGCTTTGGCCTCCACTGGTGACATCATGATAACCACTCACTGCCTCAGTGTGTGTTCGTGGTTGTCGTTTGGGTGGCCAGAGCAAATTGCTGATTCTTCCGTTGACAATGTTGTCAATCCGCATCCATTCAATCTGCTTTCACAGACACCCAGTACTTCTAAGCTATATCTTCGTATCTCTTTGGTTACCTGGGCAGCCTTGTACATTGTACGGACATTCCACCTATCCATACTTACTCTTGTTTTTTATCGAGAGAAGACACATCGGCTGACTGGCTTCCCGAAGGCTTTCACCAGCCCTTTGTGTCATTACGCCTCTCCTATTCGAGCGAAGAATAAGATATTTTTTAAAGTTTTTGTATTTTTTAATATATTTTCTGTACGTTTAAGTTTCTCTAGCGGTTTGAAAGATTTAGTGTTGCTAGCCCCACGCTCAACCCTCTCTCTTTACCCGGGCTTGGCACTGTCTAGAAAACTAGCGAGCTAGTCAACTAGGCGAAGTTAGTGGCTGTTTAACTGATCTTATTTTGTGATCAAACTTGATATCAATCAAATCACTTTCAATCCAACACATGAAAATCGGTAGTTCAAATCATCTTTTAACTTCCTCATCATCCACTAAGTATGTAGATCAGTTATGTAACTAAATAAATCGATATTGTGATTAAGAAAGACGATCACTTAAAGATTACTTAACTGTTCAAAATGTTATTATCAGTTGCATAATTCATATGAACGAATGTGTAATAAAATTGATACGTTTGATTGGATTAAGCCATAGTAGGTAATAACACGATACTGTCCATAATGTGATATCTCATCTGCATAACGAAAACTGTTATTCACCATCGGTATCAACATATTTTCTCAAGAATTTAATGGGAAGTGATTGGACCCAGCATAAAATAGTATGTAACGACAGAAGGCGAATCAGGCAACAGATCATTTACTAAGGAAATCAAAGCATATTTACATATTTCATGTACATTACTATGGTTATTTAAACAAACAAACACAGTCTTCCGATTGGTTGTTTCTCACGTAAAGTTAATCTTTCATCTATTTGTGACTGTTTCTTGAATGTCAAATCCTCTCTCTGTTAACTGCATCTGCCTACGCAAAGTCTGCTATGGTCGGTTTTGAATCAATCTTTGTTCACATTTTCTCACGACAAATCTTGGGGACGTAAATTACTGTCTACCAATTCGGCTAGTAGACAGCTCTCACCACAAGTACATCATCCTTTCTCAAGAATCGTGTGATTTATCTTGTGATGCAGTTACTATGTGCATGTATCACTTTTCACGTAAATTGTGATTTAGTGTGTGTGTGTGTATGTGACCGATTCGTCGTCTTTTGTCTCACCTTGGTCTTTGTCTGATCAACAACTAATCAGGATAGATGTTCCATATTAGTTTGTTTATTAGATGTATCACACAGTATTATTAACTGGATGAAAAAGTTTCGAACAAAATTTATTGTTCATAATCATTTCATCAGTTATAATCACACGACTTCGAAACTTGAGTTTTATAGTTTTCTTTGTTCTCTCCTATTTGTCGTCATTGGGGTAGTAGAATTTTCTAGATATCTGGGTGGACAGGTGTTGAATCATTCCTATTACATGTATTTGCAGTTGATTCGATAAACAAAGCTTCTGTTATCAATCTCTCCCTCCATACTGTTACATTAGATTTTAAAACGGTCATCTTATCTCATCCAGCCTATTGTATGGTTGTGTGTAATTGCCTGTAGTGCTTGCGATAGCTGAATTATTCTCTAGATTTCTCACCTTATTCGGGTCAACTAATCTAAATTTTGATAGGCAGGAATAGAAGTGGCATTCAAACCCACAAACTCAATTAGAAACAAGCTTTGTCGGCTGAAGGATCCTGTGGAGCCAATAAAACAAAATAATTTAGTTTATCTAATACCCTGATGGAATGATTGTCAGGTCAAATATACAGGTCAAACTAGTAGAACAGGGGCAGTCAGACTAGCCGAGCATAAAATCCTAGCAAAATCTAGATTAGTTGATCCGAATAAGACAGCAAGAAATCTAGAGAATAGTTCAGCTATAGCACTCACTACATGCAATTACACACAACCATAGAAATAGGCTGGATGGGATAAGATGACCGTTTTAAAATATAATGTAACAGTATGGAGGGAGAGATTGATAACAGAAGCTTTGTTTATCGAATCAACAGGAATGATTCAACACCTGTCCACCCAAATATCTGGAAAATTCTACTACCCCAACGACGACAAATAGGAGAAAACAAAGAAAACTATAAAACTCAAGTTTCGAAGTCGTGTGGTTGTAATTAATGAAATGATTATGAACAATAAATTGCATTCGAAACTGACATCCAGTAAATAATACTGTGTGATACATCTAATAAACAAACTAATATGGAATTACTTACTGCCATATTGCCACAGTTTCACACATATATATTAACAGGATAGATGTATCCAACCAATAACAACAATACATTCCCACGATCGTGAGCCGACTTTATTATGGTTAGGAAAATGTACAAATATCATGTGTTATTTCCTAAACTGTAATTGTGTAGTATAATACAATATCTTACAGTCACAGGCCAGCCAGCCTTTGTCTTTTGTATATTTGGGTGGCTCAGTGAATCGGAATGTACAACGGACAAATAGACATATTAGCGTACCAGTCGAGTTCATTACTGTTATAGCAACTAAGATGCACAGACATAACAAATTGGCGACGCAGTTATAACAGGAAGAAAGAAATTGTGAAATGTTATACATCCTGAAGATATCAGGCTCATGACTTCCTCCCACCTCTCATCTTCTTTCTTCCTCATTATTTTCCACTGTATCAAGTCTATGGCATCATGGCAACACTTGTCATTCATTAAAACAAAATTATCTATAGAAATTGAACATGGATCATATGATTATCAGTAAAGTGTCTGAGATTTAAAATAAGAATAAGAAGCTCTAAATATCTATTTTAGTCAAGAATATATATTTTTTGTTTTTGTTACAAACGTATACAAGTGAAAGAACCATTGAAAATAATCTACTATTGGACAGTTGTTTCATTCTTGTCCGTTTGGATGCGCGCTGATGAAGAGTCCTTAGATCGGACGAAATGTTTGTTCAGTACTTCTTAGTTCTCAACGATTCCCTAAAAAAGATTTAGGTTCCTTTAGAAGTAAATTTATTATCAAGAAGTTAGCACTGAAAATGCTATCTAGAAAGACGTTGAAAGCTCCACAGTTAAATCGGTTGGCTTGGAGAACACAATAACTTTGGGATAAACTACTGATGGGAAAACAAGCCCACGCAAGGGCATGGGCGCGTGCGCGTGAGAGAGAGAAAGATTGCAGAAGGAATTAGAAGAAGTCAACCTGTAAGAATATTATGAAGATGTATGTACAAGTGTAGTGGGTTTCACAAAAGGATTCTGTATCGTGAATAATGAAAGTGTAGAATGTTGTTGTAATAGTTGAATTTAACACCACAGATTACTTTGAGAAAGGCAACATGAGGAACTGAGTGACATTGGCTTCATCAGGTATTCACAGGTTAATATTTCGTTCACTGAAAAAGATAATTTATGGTATTACCTTTTCCTGGAGATCTGTGTAGCACATACAATTCCAAAGACTCACTTAAAATCGTAGATCAAACTGGATCAACTTAGATGCATGTATGACTCTTCAACATTCAGTAATAGGGCTTCAGCAGTACACTTCCAGTTTGTTCCAACCTCTGCAGTCATCTTAAGATGGCTCCACGATTGCCTTTAATCTCTTATCTCCACCTCATATGACCTCCTCAATATCACCCTCAAACACCAAAGTAGTCATTCGCATTCAGGTTCCACTCGAGGGTATGTTTGGCGTGCGATATCACTCAACGGTTTCCTCAGAGTGTGTCCAATTCGTCATCACTTTCTTCGGCATACTTGTTGAGCAATAGGTTCTTGGTCAGCTGGTTACTAGAGTTCCTTAATGCTAATCCTTTCTGCCTGATCATCTGAGGTTCAGTATTTTTTTTCCCTTCACGTTCCCCAGTGAAACATAGGGCTTCAAGCTTGTGGCTTGAAGTTTCTGTAGCAGCGTTTATTTTTACAGGATGGGGTTGCTAGCCTCATGCCCAACCTTCCCTCTTTACCAGCTTCATTTCTGGCTTAGCGAGGTAAAGGAGTGCGTCGGCCGGGGATCGAACCCCGGACCATGTGCATGGTCGGCGAGCGTCCTAACCGCTATGCCACCGACACACAGGTTCAGTATGGGGGGTGGCAATTATTATTATTATTTCATTTAATTCCTAGAGGAACATAGGGCTTCAGCCACAAGTCTCCATTGCGTTCGGTTCTCTACTAGAGTCTTCACCTGGCTCCAAGTCTGCCCACACGTTTTCATCTCCTCTTCACATGACCTCTTCTAATCCATCCCACCCTCGCACTGACGACCAACTCGCCGCTTCCCTTTCGCGTTCCACTCGAGCAATGGCTTGTCTAGTGATGTCACTTGATGGTTTCCTCAGAGTATGGCCAGCCAATCCATCTCCATTTCTTCCTGCATATTTGTTTCACAATTGGTTCCTGCTGGGTTGGTTCGCTCATTGCCAGAGATCTCTGTTGCTGATCTTTACTGGCCGGCCATCTGATCTTGAGAGTATTGAGCGAAGACAACTGTTAATGAAGGTCTGTAGTTTGTTTGAGATGCTCTTTATGACGCGCTGGCCAAGTCTCTGATCCGTATGGCAAGTAGCACTGACTTCACATTGGAGTTGAAAATCCGGATCTTATTTTTGATGCTGAGTAGTGCTGTTGACCTCCACACAGACTTGAGAGTAGTGAAAGCTTGTCTTGCTTTTCCGATTCTTGCTTTGATATCCTCGTCAGTTCCGCTGGCCTGTAGTTGAAACGATGCTTCCCAGGTCGGTAGGTAAAGGAGGTTGTTTCTTTCAGGGGTGGCAATAGGCACGTGTTAATGAAGGTCTTTAGTCATCTGTTGGAAATGGTATAGGAGCAATTTCTTAACACTGATGTCAACATTTCGGAGCTTGTTCTTTATGCTTAGTACAGTAGGTTTCTAGACCGATTTCTGAGTCATGAAGGTCTGTTTCGCACTTCTGAAATACTGGCTTTGACATCTTCACCCGTACCGCTTGTAGTTGAAATAACAATGTCTACCGTGTTAAGTGAAAGAATTAACTTCTTTCACAAATATCTTCTGTTGAAGCTGCGGATTATATTTTCCAAACTCACTGAATTCATTAACTGAAGTTTCGAGGTTAAAATATGCCACAGTTCCCTTTTCGAAGCTAAAAATATTCGGACTACAGTTTGTCTGTGTGTGTGTGTTTTATCTGCTTGATACTACCATAAATGACAATCGAGAAAGTGAGCAGAATTTTATGATTGTGTATACTACTGACTGACTAATATGAGTAGTTGGAAACCATTTTTGTCAACCAACAATGCTTTTTCATCTAGAGATTTGGCAGAAGTTGGAATTCATGGGCTGGCCATTGGATCGGGTCCCAGTGAGTGGCTTAATGGTCTACGAGCTCGCTAGCCTTGTAACCAGAAGGTCCTGGGTTCGAACCTTAGTGGTGGGTGCCTACCGATGAAGAGTCTCAAAGCTAGGCTGACGAAACAGCTGTCCAGTACTCCCAGGTGTTTATTTAACTTATAAACTTCCAATCAATCAAATCCCTACAAACCAATACTTGAAGATTTGATTTCATTTGTTACCATTTCGCTGAAAAGTGCCCAACCATGTTTCAAGTGGTTTGCACTAATTCGGTACTCTTTTCATTGAATTGAATGAAAGCCGGTACACACACACAGCTCATAAGCTCGGTGTCAAATGAACTAGAACGGCGTGTCCGGTAATTAGGTGACTTCGATTTACCCGATTAGCAAACACTAATAGTTGATGTGAGTGATTTCCAGCTACTTTTGATTACCACCTACTGTAGTCTGAAGCAAATCGACCACATATTTTGATAGTTGTACTTCCAAAAGGAACTGTGTTAAGTATTCTACCCCTCTGAATTGACTATAATGTTGGGCGCTAACATAGGATCAGGTTGGAAAAGAGCTAGCACGAGGTGGTGGTGGTCAAACCAAAACATAACTTTATCAGTCAATGAAATCCATAACAGTTAGTTTAAGCCAACTAGGCAGCTAGGGAGGGAGGTGTAGACTTCCTGACTGGTTGGCGTCCTCGGGATGGTAAGGACCAATGAAGGCTGTAGACAATTGGTGATATGTCTCAAAAGCGTTCTCGATGGTTGGCACAAATGCATTCACTCTTCATGATTTGTCATGTCCAGTAAAACTCTTTTTTCCCCCTCACTCACATTTCTGCTTGTTATCTCTCTCTTTTGAATCTCTTCTTCTTACTCTATTCTCTTACTTTTTGTGCTACATGGAGAGTAGCAGCTCGAACTGCTGCACATCTGTGAAGAGTTGTGTGTTGAAACCAGTCAGTCAGTATTTGATCCCTATAATTTTCAAATTTGCTCACTAACCAACATCATTTAGAGAACTAGTGGAAACCAGAAAGTACTGGACATCTGTTTCGTTTTGATACTCTTCAGAAGTAGGCGCCTGGGATCCCATCAGATTACAAGGCGATCTTGTTAACCATTCAGCCACTGGAATGGAATCCAGTGACACCTGTCCACTATGTGGGTGTGGGTGGCACAGCGGTTAGGACGCTCGCCGACCATGCACATGGTCCGGAGTTCGAACCCCGGCCGACGCACACCCAATATCAATGGTCGGTCTGCTAAATTTGGGCTACTGATATCACATGCTGAAAATTCCATACTTGTACCAATATACTGTGTGGAATCAAGCTATAATAAAATAAATAAATCTATGGAGTGACCATCAGCCAATAGCATCAGCGATTATGTATTCTTACACCGAATTCGGTTGACCCAGCTGAGCACGACTTCAGGCAACTTTGTCCTGTAATCAATAGTTTCAGATTCGATCATGAATCAACTTCATTTAGAGAACCATTGAAAACCGCCAGAGAGTACTGGACAGCTGTTTCGTCCTTGTTTATCACTCTTCATCAAAACACACCCATAATCTCACCGCTAGGGATCGAACCCCGGAACTTTGAGGTGATAAGATGAGCTATTTAAGCATTCAGCCACCTGAACGGAATCTCATCAATTCTAACTTTTTATTTCTGTCAAAATGATTACGCAATCAATAAAATTAAATTTTTTCAAAAAAACAAACAAGGTTATTGATTGTTTTTAATTTAATAATTTCTTGAAATTCCCTGGGCAGACATTGTTTAAAAGAGTTCAAACACATTGTAGCACTCCAGAGTTAAAAAGAGTGGAAGAAAAGTACCTACAAACGGTCTTCAAAAAGAATGGTTATCCACAAAATTTCATCAAAAAGTGTTTAAAGTCGAATCAAAACACCAACAAGAAACCATCATCAAAGACCACAAGAAAATTCATTCTACCATACATGAGAAATATCTCTGAAATAACAGCTAGAATACTGAAACCGTTTGATATAGATATAGCACACAAGCCAGTCAAATCGCTTAATTCGATATTATGCAAACCGAAAGATCCAACAGAAAAAGGGGATAAAATTAATACCATTTACAAAATAAATTGTATGAACTGCAACAAGCATTACATCGGCCAAAGTGGGCGTCCTCTTCGAATTAGAATCCAAGAACACAAATCAGCCGTGAAAAGACACAATATGTATTCTTTAGTATCAATGCATATAGACAATTATGGTCATCAGTTTGATTGGGATAATGTCAAAATCTTAGACAGAGGAAACACCAAAAGTGCCAGGGAATTCCTAGAAGCCTGGTACTCAAACGAAAATGCAATTAACAAACACGTTAATATAGACGAAATATACCAACTAATAAAAAGTAAATCAGGTGACCAGAAAGTTTAAAATCCAAGTCAATAGAAAATGGTCAATACATATGTAAAGATGGTTACCAGGAGACGCAATTATATCACTCATGAAGAAATTTAAATCATTTCACTTTGTGCTAAATATGGCGCTGAAGGGGGATGTTGTCCAGAAGGACGACGAAAGCTTCGCAACTAAACCAACCAGCTCAGAGAACACTATTAATTGCAAAAGTTTACTGATTGTTTTTAATTTAAATAATTTCTTGGTTATTTTTTTTTGCTCTCTTTCTCTCTACCTTCATCTAGATGCGTATTTTATCTGAACAAAATAAAAAGTTAATGAATGATACTGGATCAATGAATCGATTAACTAAAGAAACTGAAAAAATTCGTTCAATGTACAATACAGAATTGAAACAGCTACGCCATTTAGTTGATGAATGTGAACGTGAAAAAGCTGACAGTTTAGCGAAAATTGCTCATTTACAACAAACTATTAGAAATAAACAAGATCAGTGAGTACTTTTTTTCCTGTGGTTTTTCTTTTTGTCTGTCTTTCTGTCTATCCATGTATTTGTGTGTGTGCGTGTGTGTGTGTTTGTGACTTAGGAACCAAACTGATAAATTCAAGGTAGGTTTTACAGAATGAAGCGACATCAGTTAAGGAACCGATGAAAACAAGGCTGTATGGGAACAGCTGTTTCGTCTCTTGTTTGGGACTCTTCAGCCGTATACACTGCTGAGCCCACTGAGGATCTGGTTTGACCGTTGGGATGACAAGTATTCCAACCTCTACTTATTCTCAGCATCAAGTACCTCAGTCATCCAGCCAGTCAATACACTGATAATAGAAAAAATCCCCAATTAGACATTTGGAAAGTAAAAGGATTGAGTGGAGAAATATTTACTTTTCAATTAGATCCTCATCTCACTCTGGCTCTACTCTTATATATATCCATAGCATTTTTCATTAGAATACACAACGATTTACCAATCAATTGGAGATATGTTTGTTAACAATAATTAATCAATATCAACATGTTAAGGGGCTTGATAGTAACCAAGATAGATAATTCAAACAATTAAATAATAATAAAATAATTTGGACAATTATAATTTTTAAAGGTCCAGGAGGAAAGTAGTCCGGTTTGTACATTCATGTAACGATCGATGACCAAGGTAAGGAAAGTGGCTGTACAAATTTCTTCTGAACACACACAGGTTTGGCTTCTTCAGGTGGATTCCTACGGCTTCAGCTGTATGTAAAAGACGAACTCGTAAAGAGAAATTAAGATAAGTAGGAATGCGATAAATAATTTTGAATGCTGTATTAACGTCAACCTTATGCTGAATATCAACCAAGTGTGCTAAAATAGAGATAGGAGTACCATATTATTTTGTTTATTAGATGTATCACACAGTGATGAAACAGTATTATTTACTGGATGACAAGGTTTCGAACACAATTTATTGTTCATAATCATTTCATCAATTATAATCACACGACTTCGAAACTTGAGTTTTATAGTTTTCTTTGTTCTCTCCTATTTGTCGTCGTTGGCGTAGAAGAATTTTCCAGATATCTGGGTGGACAGGTGTTGAATCTTTCCTATTACACGTGTTTGCAGTTGATTCAATAAACAAAGCTTCTGTTATCAATCTCTCCTTCCATACTGTTACATTAGATTTTAAAACTGTCATCTTATCCCATCCAGCCTATTGTATGGTTGTGTGTAATTGCATGTGGTGTAGTGCTATAGCTGAACTATTCTCTAGATTTCTTATCTTATTGGGGTCAACCAATCTAGATTTTGCTAGGTTTTTATGCTCGGCTAGTTTGATTGCCCTTGTTTTAATACTTCGACCTATGTATTGGACCTGGCAATCATTCCATCAAACTAAATTGTTTTGTTTTATTGGCTCCACAGGATCCTTCAGCCGACAAAGCTTGTTTCTAATTGAGTTTGTGGGTTTGAATGCCAGCCACTTTTATTCCTGCCTTGTTAGGAATTCTGCGTAAGGTTTCCGAGGTTCTTTCCTTGTATGGAATTACTACTGATGATTTAGATTGCTTATTCTTGGTGTTGTCATTAATATTATTATTACTATTATCATTATTGTTATTATCACTATCACTACTATCATCATTTATTTAATTTTTACATTTCCCTACATACTTTCTGACTGATTTATCAGGGTAATTATTAAATTTCAAAGCTTCTCTTATATGCCTCACTTCCTGTCTTAGATTTTCCTTGGTGCTACTTAGTTTTGTGCTCTGTCACTTAAACATTTTACCAATCCTATTTTTACTGACATAGGATGGGATGATCGGAAGTCCAAATATCTGTTTGAGTGTGTGGGTTTCCTGTAAACACTAGTGTTTACCTTCCCATCTTCTTTCCTCTTTACGTTGCAATCTAACATTGGGAGCTCCCCTTCCTGATTTTCCAATTCATAAGTGAATTGAATTGCTTCAACCTTCGAGTTGATGTGTTCGAAAAATCTATCTATATCTTGTGTTCTAAGTACAGTGAATGTGTCATCTACATACCTCCACCATACTTTTGGGGTGGGGCTGAGCATTTCAATCGCTAAGTTTTCCCACCTATCCATGAATATATCTGCCACAATCGGGGATATTGGTGACCCCATGGCAACTCCCTCAGTTTGTTTGTATATTTTCCCTTGGAATTTAAATACTATGGAAGTCAGGCATAGCTGTACTCCCAGCATTATGTCCTCAGGTGGGACTTTCGTTCTCGGTCAGAAATGAGTTCGTTTCTGACTACCACTATACCAATATTTATTGGTTTACGTGTATATAAACTGACAATGTCAAAACTAACCATTTTCTCTTCATTATCTAATTGTAAATTATCTAATCTATGTTTTAGTTCATAAGAATTTGTTAGTCTAGATTTCGAGTGGCTTTTAAGGGGATTTAATACCATGGCTAAATATTTCGATAATTCATAAGTAGGTGACTTTCTAAAATCAACTATAGGTCCGTTTAATAGGGTATCCTGACTTCTGAACTTTAACAACACCATACATCCTACTGGGGTTATTAGTTTTGGGCATTAAATTAAACCACTTAGACTCACCTAGAAACGGCTTCATTCGGCGTATAAGGTCCGCTGTGGATTTCTTAACCTTATTCATAACGGTGTCTATTGATTTATTAATTTCCTCATATGGTGCGGTTTGTATGTGACAAATCAGAATATTTGGACAAGGTGAATACTCACACACAAAAATTTACATGGATCTGCGGGAGCAGTTACAGTGGGAGAACAGAGAGAAGAACGGCATACCTCAGATTTTTTGAACATGTACCAGAAAGCCTACGTTTAAAGGGAACAAACGTTTACAATAGTACCATTGCTGGACAACTCGTTAATAAGGGGCATAATATGGACACCATGAAATCCTTTAAAATCATCAACAGACAGAATAATTCAATTATTCTCAAGTTTGCCCAAACGATCTCTATTAAACTCCTGAAACCCGCCCGAATTTTGTATTCAGAAAGAAGTAGTTATCAGTTTATCCTTGCCCTAGTAACTGGATGTCTTTATTTTGTCTTCGTTTGACTGTCGAATCTTCGGCTTTAACCTATTCCCCTTTTGAAATAAATAGTATAACTCTGCTTGTCTCTTGTTTCTATGATTTGAGCTGAACTCACCACATTCTTACTCAATTTATTAGCTACTCATTATTGCATTCTTCTCTCATCCCTATTACATAAATTTTTTTGCCATTGTATCTAAGCATTCATTCTTGTTTAGACTTGAACTTCCTGGGTATAGACTATATAAATTTGATTTCTGACCACTTTTTATTAAGTTAGAAGTCTCTTATCAACTGGCATTATGTTGCATTTGTGAGTGTGTTAAAATATTTCTGTATATAAACTTAATAATGTCTTAAAGGTGTGCGCAACTGATGAGAAACCAACAAAAGATATGATGGTATCATCTTATTCTGCACAAACTGCCATTCTCGCTCTATTCAAATTCATAAATGAGGACATGTGTATGATGTTGGTTAATTGACGAGTCCATACTTTTCTGTCCCTTTAATCGAAGCCCCCTTGGTACATGTTCAGCGAATCTGACATGGGTCGTTCTTTCTGTCCCCCAGAGTGTAACCGTTCCCAAAGTTATGCGTGTATTGATTTACACAGTAGGAGGTAGAATACGAAGGATGATTGTCGATTTTTTGACTGTGCCAGCTAGCGGGATGTTCTAAACAGAGAGACTAGTTTTCCTGACGGATACGTCCTGGTCAAATCACTGTGAGACTGAGGCACCCTTACGCGAATTCATATTTCACATTACGAGAGAAATCTTTTCAGTAGAATAGATACAGAAGCGCAATTCGAGAATCTTTTCAGCTAGTTAACTGACTACATCCCATAAATAACAACACAAACGGGCTAGTTCCAATCCAGATTAGTCGATATTTCCAATCAGTACATTTCTTCTTCTTCTTCAGTAATTCCACAATCTAGAATCATGTCTGACTAAAGAACACCAAGTAGTGGCAGCAGTGGGTTGACTTATAAGTATGAATATATTAAATATTCCCATAGTAAAATTTAGAACAACACATCTAAGCGAACAATATTGTTTTCAATTAGATCTCATCAGGCTTAACTCTAATATACATAAGTTTACAAATAAAAATTCAAATATAAGCCAATCATGGTGTTTTGTCTATAGGATAATACGATGGTGAATATAAACTGTTCAATTAGTCATAATAATAGTAATGATAATAATAATAACATCGGAGAAAAAACCGGAGACTCTGACTGCACGTAAGAAACCTCTATTTATTAAGTTACAATTTAATGGTGACTTATCAAGTGAGATTCTATTCCAAAGACTTTCAAGGAGTATACGAAGAATATTTTATGCAGCACACCTATGTTTGTCATTCTCTACCCGACGAATGATTGAGACGCAAACGAAGGATAAGCTTGATAGTTTTGCCACACATCTGTGTGCATTTATCAATTCAACTGCATCTGCGGTGACAGTTATATTGGGCACACTACTACTAGACAGCTTAGCCAACGTGTCACTACTGAACATCTCCCATCGTGGTGGTTTGGCAAAGGACAGACAAAAACAATCCGTAGCTCAATTTTGTCACACTTAATTGATAGTGGTCATGTAACCGAGAAAACGAAAGCCTTCAAAGTAATTCATCGTATCCCACCGAATCTTTCCAATAGACTTTGTATTCGTCTATTGCACACAGCTGAAGCGATAGACATTCGAACTATTAAACCTAAACTATGCATTCAAAAGAAGTTCGTACAGTCATTATCCCTCCCTTGGCCTATTAAGACGTAACCAACTAATGACTTCTACACCACACCTTGCTTATATTTTCGACCCCTTCTTCCTTATCATCCCTTAATCTTATCATATCTTCATTATAAACGTGTTTCATTTCCTTCCCTTACAATCTAACATTACTTAATCGGTTCATTTGTTTTTACTAGCCTTTATCGACTACTTCCACCTGAACATTTGTTTGTTTAATCATGCTGTTTTTCGTTATTCATGTTATCACAGATCGCCTCACTTTTTCATCCTTATTATTGATAAAACCATTATTATTATTATTGCTACTATTATTACTAGTTTCACAATTTATATTCACCATCTTATTATCCTATAGACAAAACACCATGACTGGTTTATATTTGAATGTTTATTTGTAAAGTTATATATATTATAAGTATCAGTTTGTAGGAGATTAATTGATTTTAATTCGTTGTGTGTGTGTCGCACAGTCTGGTGTTTTCAGTGGATGCGTTTTTTGCCTAAAAGGTCTACTTTCTTTTCGACCAATGAATCAACCAATAGGTCGTTCAGTCGGTCAGCTGGGCACTCATGCTTTACATATTTATCAAACATTTCGTAGATTTCAATACAGCAAAAATATTCATTCAGACGTCTATAAAACACAAAACAATTGAGCAAAGAATATCCTTTTCAATAATTTCCTCTTTCGGCTCCACAATTATATATACATGTGTTTATATACATAGAATATTCTAGAATAGTAGTCAATAACAATATTGGTGGTTTTTTAAATAATATTGATTTGTAAATTAAGATACAATGGAATTACAGTTCATTAAAGATGCTTAAATTATAATAATGATAATAAAAATATAATAGCGAATACAATATCAACTAAGATTAGGGAAATTTCCACAGAAATTTGAGGATCATTCGAACCTAGATGGCCAAGGTAAGGACAATGGACGCATAAATGAGGCTTCTTAATGTGGATTCCAACAGTCAGCCTCAGCAATATTTAGTAGACGGACTCTTAAGGCGAAGTTAAGATATACGGTATGGTATGCGGTAAATGACTTTGAAAGCTGCCTCGTTGACATCAATTTTGTGTTCTGTATCCATAAGATGAGATAGAATAGCGCTACGAATAGATTTTGTTTGTCCTTTACTTAACCAACCACTATGCAGGGTGATGTTCAGAAATCCGACAAGAAACACGCCTAATTGTACGGCCTATGCAACTAACTGGCTCCATAGAAGCAGTTAAACTGGTAGATGCACATAGAAGAGGCGAAATTAGGCAGTTCGTCTTTTACTCCCGAACGCAATAGAGGAGTGGTTTTGAAGACACAGTGTAATTCAGCAGCAGGGAGTGCTCTTTTTACCGCATTTCTAAGGCGTTGTGTTAGTATCTCGCTGATGTTTTCCTCAAGCAACTGCATTTGTAAGAATAAGGAATTGTTGTTAGCTTGGGCTGCTTTAATTTTAGACTCATATTCTTATCAATAAACTTTTCTGGATAAACGTTTTCACTCAGCAACTTTTTAATATTATTAAGTTCCTTATCAAGACATTCCTCTGAGCAGATTGCTCTTGCTTGCTCTATGGACCAAGCACTTTATCAGATTGCGTTTGTATTTTAAGGGCAGGAAGCTGGCCATCTAAGTTTGGATGATCCCCAATTTTAGTGGAAACTTCCCTAATCTTAGTTGATATTGTATTCGCTATTATATTTTTATTATCATTATTACAATTTATGCATCTTTAATGAACTGTAATTCCATTGTGATCTTACTTAACAAGTCGATATTATTTAAAATACACTCATATTGTTATTGACTACTATTCTAGAATATTCTATGTATATAAACGTATGTATATATAATTGTAGAGCCAGAAGAGGAAATTATCTTAAGAGGATATTCTTTGCTCAATTGTTTTGTGTTTTGTAGATTTCTATACAAAATGAAAGTTCTATTATGCCTTAAAAAATAAATAACCAATCAGAGGGCAGTTTTAATGGCTAGACACGTTCGATACTAGTCACGTGAGCGAAATTATAAGTTTATGATGCCTTTTATATACGGCCGGTATGCCTGCTAGGATGGCGTCTATATATATTATACTCAACCAATTATATACGTTAAATTATTCAAAGAAAAGAGAGCATAAGAACCAAGGGGATTAATTAATTTAATAATGTTAGAACAACTGTGATTATGGATGATGTTTAAAAATGCAGTATATGCGTTATATGTGTGTGTGGTAGTTAATGTTAGTATTAGGGCATGAGAGAGACATCTCCATTGTACTAGTTTGACTGTCATCCCTTTCACTAGGCTCCACTATCACCGAGATGCTTTCATTTCTTCCTCATCACATGATAACCTTCATGTCACATTTGTTACTGCTTGTCACTTCGGGTTACACTTGATGTGGTATGCTTGCCGACGAAACCTCAGCACGAATACAGAGGGCTAGATTCGCATATGCCAGTTTACGCCATCTCTGGCGTAGACGCGATATCCAACTATCGACCAAAGGGTGTGTGTACTGCTCAACAGTTCGCTCCGTCCTCCTTTATGGCTGTGAGACCTGGCCATTGAGAGCAGAAGACATGAAAAGATTACCTGTCTTCGATCATAGGTGTCTGCGTTCTATCTCCCGTGTGAAGTGGTATAATAAGGTGAGCAATATTGAGGTTAGGCATCGGTCGAGTGTTAGGTAAGGAGGGGAAATCAGTCGACGAGACTGTGAAATTACATCGACTGAGATGGTTAGGACATGTGTTACGTATGCCTAGTCATCGCCTTCCTCGACTGACGGGCAATGTTAGCTGATATAGGGTCAGGCTGGAAAAGAGCTAGCGGCGGTCAAACGAAAACATGGCACCAGTCAATGAAATCTACAACAGTTAGTCTAACCCACGTATGAAGATGTAGACTTCCTGACTGGTTGGGGTCCTCGGGACGGTAAAAACCAATGGTTGGAAACAATTGGTGACATGGCTCAAAATCGTTCTCAGTGGCTAGCGCAGATGCATCCACTCCTTGTGACTTATGATTTCCAATGAAACTGTTTTGTTCTTCGTTATTACTATTCGTTTGTCTCACACCTCTGTTTACTGTCTATATTATGCATTTCTTCTACTTTCTTCTCTTGCTTTGTGTGCTACATGGAGGGAGTGTGGCGACTTGAACTGGCGCACATATGTGCAAAGTTCTATGTCGAAAACCGACCGACTGATAAAACTGGTGAAATAGCAATGGAGGCAGATGTTGATGAAAGTCTTCAGAAGTCTGTTTGAAATGCTTTAGGTGACATGGCAACTTTCTGAACAGAAACATTGACTTGATTGTCTTTAATGTTAAAGTTTTGAATGTTGTTACTTGTGTTGAGTGCTGTAGATGTCAAGATTGATTCCGCAGTATTTTATCATTGTACTATTATTCCCTTGGGTTCCAAGTAGAACATAAGGCTTCAGCAATACATTTCCAGTTTGTTCTATTTTCTGCTGTCCTATTCACATACCTGACCCAAAGACTGCACATGATCTCTCATCTCCTCTTCCGCCACAACCATCTACTCCATGTCACCCTCCCACCGAGGACCTACTCGTCGCTTCCCATTTGGATTCCACCACAGCGATGACCTGCATTCAGCGCAATGTCACCCAACGGTCTCCTCAGTCAGTGTCCTATATCCATCTTAATTTTCTCCCGCATATTTGTTGAGCAATCGGCTCTCGCCTGTTGGTTGGTGTGTTCCCAGCCAGAGTTTCTTGTTGCTGTTTCTTTCTGACCGGCCGGCTGCCCGGCCATTTGATGTTCATGATGGAGTCAGCTGTTGATAAAAGACTGAAGTGGCCTGTTGGAAATGCTTATCGTGACGTGGTCGCCAGCTTTCTGATCCATATAGAGAGACTGACAGACCTGACATTCGTGTTGAAAACACGAATCTTGTTCTTTATGGAGAGGTGGTGGATTGTAGAAGATTTCCAAACTGGTTTCAGGTTGATGAAGGTATATCTCGCCTTTCCGATTCTGGTTGTCTTCAACATCTTCATTCGTCCCAACTGCCTGTGGTTGAAACCGCGCTTTCTAGCCAGATAAGTGAAGACAGGAAGTAACCTTTCTCAAATCTCTCCTGTTGACGGTGATTGGTGTTGGTTGATTGCTTGGTTATCTTCCTCACCTACGTCTATCATCTCTATGTTCCCCTGGAGTTCTGCCTTTGCTACACTGTTTCTTCAACGAGTTATTTGGTTTTCGCCTGTAAGTCTACGAATCTGTGTTATATTAAATACAAATCATCCGCGCGCGAAATCCAGATATTCTAGATTCTTCTTACCGGGTGGTCCAGTGTATTTCTGTCTTCTCACTCCTCACAGTCTTTCGCATTAATCCAAACCAGCACAATTAGGTATATCCTTAGTGATAATAGGCAACAGTAGTGACTGTCTATCTTACTTTCTTGATTATCGCTGGCTTTCACATCCTCATGCGTACCTCCTGAGGTTGAATACAATTCAAATAGACGACATGGACTAATTAAATCTGATAACTAAGGCTGTGAACTGATTCCACTGCTTCATCTTTATGACTAAAGCCTTTCTGTACTGAATAATTTGGGGGAAATGTTATATTTTACAGTTTGAATGATCATTATTATTATTATTGTTCCCTTGGGCTCCTAGTGGAACATTAGGCTTCAACTAAATGTCTCCACTTGCCTCTGTCTTCTGCTGTACCTTTCACCTGCATCCATCTTAGTCCATACTGTTTCAACTCTTCTTCACACGATCTCCTCCATGTCACCCTTGCACTGACGTCCCACTCGCCGCTTCCCTTTCGGGTTCCACTCGAGCGTTGGCCTGATACGTGGTGTCACCTAGTGGCCTCCTCAGCGAGTGTCCAATCCATCTCCACTTTCTCCTGCATATTTGTTCTTGTCTTGTTTGTTCCCATAGTTTCTTGTTGGTGATTGTTTCCAGCCATCTGATCTTCAGTATAGAGCCGGCGAAGACAGTTGTTGTTGATAAAGGTCTACAACAGGCTGTTGGAAATATTCTTTGTGACACACTGGCCAAGTTTCTGATCCATCCGTATAGAAGAATTGACTGACTTGACGTTTGTATTGAAAATCCTAATTTTGTTGTTGATGCTGAGTGTTTCTCGCCTTCCTGATTCTCGATTTGACATCCTCGTCTGTTCCTCCTGTAGTTGAGACAATGCTCCCTAGATAAGTGAATGAAGTAACCTCTTTCAAATCCCTCCCGTTGGTGGTGATTGGCACTGGATGTTGTTGCTGCTGTTGTTGTTGTTGGTTGGTTATTTTCATAACCCCGTCTTGTCTATGTTCACCTGGAGTCCTGTCTTCTCTGGCTGCTTCTTCGACCAGTTTGTCGGTTTTCGCTTTTAAGTCTTCGATTTTGTGTGACATCAAACATAAATCATCCGCGCGCGAAATCCTGGTCTTCTAGATTCTTCACATCGGTCCAGGGTATCCCTGTCTTCTCGTTTCCCACTGTCTGATGCATAATCCAGTCCACGACAATTAGGAATATCATTGGTGATAATAAGCACCCTCGTCTGACTCCTGTGTTTACTCCAAACGCCTCGGTGAGTTGAATAATCATAGGAAGTATTAAAAAGTCCGTTACAGTGAAGAAAACTTTCCTTTTTATAAAGTCATCAACTAGGCTATACATTCGTGCATTTACAGTAATAAATGGGTGAGAAAAATTTCAAACTACGTCCTGTCAAGGATCAAATTAATACGATTAGAAATAAAGATTAAACACGTACTAATAACTAAAAAATAACAGGAAGATTGGATAAAAAACAAACATGGTGGGATCATAATTACTGACGAAAATCGATTTTTTCTGCAGTTAGGGATTAAACACGTAATAATAACAAAATAGACAGGATTCCAGATAACAAGACACATAGTAGTGCAAATAGGGATTAAAACAAAAACACAAAAATAACGGGAATAAACAGGAATTTTTGGATAAGAAAGGTAACAGAGTGATCACTATTAAGAGAATTGACTGTTTTTGACTATCATGGTGGAGACAAAGGTTGGATGTATTTCTTTTGGATACATAGAGTGGGTTTGATGTTTTGGATCGTTATCGACTCAACTATGCCCAGATACCTTGATCTCACTCTCTTTGAGAGAGAGAGGGAGGTTTGAAGGACTTTTCAAATGGAGCTAAGTGTCTTGAGTTCACTAAATGTTCTGTTACCAATCTACATATATATACACAAACACCTACGTTCTCACTGTGCTAGCCAGGTTGGATAGTGTTCCCTAGCGTGTTTTACAATCGGACGCGTGGTACGGCCAATGCACTCGACTCCGCTTCAGCAAGTTAATTGGTATATAATAATAATAATTTACTTTATTCCAGAAACAGTACTACTGGTACAGTGTGGAATTTTCAGCACATATCTACAATATTTGCATGTAGTTTTATCAAACATTTAAAAGGAGTATTTCAAAAAAAAAGTAAATATAAAGACACCAAAAGCAAAAAAAGACAGGAAAAACACAAAAATAATAAAAATAAAATGCCAAAAAGATACCAAGAAGTAGAAAAGAAAATAAACAGCATATAATAATATCTCAGTATTGGGTAGTGGAAGCTATGATATGATTCTACATGGTGACGGTAAAGCTATAGTCATACAAGAAGTTATGAACTGATATTTAAGAATGGTTATCGCCAAGATGATCAGTTAATTTGGTTGAAACAACTCTAAACAATCATAAAATAACATTTCAGGGTGGTTGTTTTGTTTTTTATTGTCAGGTCTAATGCAGTGTTTGTAGTGGTAGTGTGAGTAATCCTGAATAATACAAAATTCTTTAAGGTGGTGACTATGGCGTTCACAACCAATGACTGTCAGTTTAATATTGCCGAAAGGTATAGGAAATAGGAAAAAGCAACCACAAAACTAATAATTACATGATGGTTAATGACAGGAAAATTTTGTAATGCTCATAGTGCTAATATAGTCGGAACCAGTAGATACACAAAAGAAGGAATAGAATAAAGTACAAAAAGTGAGCCGATGTTAATAATTTAGGTAGCTAAGTATGTTTAAGAAGGAGTTCACTATAGAATACAAAATAAGAGAGAAATAAAAGAGCCTAAAATTATGTTATTAACAACAACAGAGCAAGTCATAGGTTTCGCCCTTAACATTGTTTCTATCACTTAGATCACTGACTAAGTATGGTATCGTTGAGTTCCTTTACTTGGTTGTACGAGCATGGATGCTGAAGTGGCCCAATGTGAAAGCTTGTCTTTCATGTATTGGTTGATTAGTTTTTTGGAAGAGAATACCATTCATGGTGAATGGTGTATTTGATTGTATAACTTTAGCTAATATCGTTGGTTTTTCAATCTGTTGTATTGTGGATAAATCTACTAACAAATGGGACTGTATTCCTGTTTTAGAGTCAACTAGCATCTCCAATGTTCACTTCACTTATTTTTCAGAAAATCAGGTAGAATATTCAACGTTCACATAGTATGCCCCTTAAATACACACCCGTTACTTAATGAACGAAACGATTCCACATCCGGTTTGACTCATATGAGAAGTACAATTTCCCATAGAATATCTCAGTCTACACAGAATTTGTATCGACAGAAGGCAAGAGTCAGGCAACAGATCATTTATTAAGGAAATCAACGCATATTTTTAGATTTTCGTGTACATTATTATAGATTATTGTTAGCTGACAAACACAGTTTTCTGATTGGTTGTTTCTCACTGGAAGTTAATCTTTCATCTCTTTGTTGCCTGTCTCTTGAATGTCAGATCATCTAACTGCTAATTGTATCCGCCTACGCAAAGTCTGCTGTCAGTCTTTGTTCTTGTTTTCACATGACTAATATTTGAGACATAAACATTGGCGTAAATTACTGTCTACCAATCTGGCTAGCAGCCAGCTCTCACCACGAATTGAGTACTTTCTTATACTCCTCTGAGTAAGGAATCAATCAAATTTATCAAATATTTTACGTATTTAACGCTCATCATAGGGAGTATCTCTTGGCTCGACTTCTTGACTGTTTCAGAGTACTTTAGAACTTATAACTAACTCATTACACAATTTTTCATTCGCTGGTCATTTATAAAATGTCTTGACACACTTTGATCAAGACCCATATATATTACATATTTCGTAGCTTCGAATCTTCATTGAATCTGATTAATCTGTAACGCTTGAGCATTGATGTTTGTTGTCGGATGTTCTATCATCGTGTCGGGTAACATTGTCACTGCGAGATCATGAGTACGCGCACGCACTCACACACACACAAACAGACAAACACCTGTGAGAATATAACTTTTTTCTACAGATGTTAGCTAGTATCTAACCCACTGTCATGTTTTTATTTCGTATATCAAATTTATCTTGTTTATTTCAGAACTGAAAAATCAATGGGATTCTATTTATTAATGAATTCATGTGTGTGTGTGTGTGTAGAACTGCAAAATATGTTCAGATTTCAATACCGTGAATGTATCATCCGCATATCCCTAGGATAACCCTAGGAGCAGGTGTAAACACTCTAAGAGCTTTATGTTTGTGGCTATCTCTAGATTAGTCTGCCACTATTGGGGATATTGGTGATCCCATTGCCACCCCATTTATTTGTTTGGTTGCAAATTTTTTATAAAGTGGAGGTTAGACATAACTGAATGCTAAGTTTTGGTTTGCAGAGATTTGATGCACCCCAGCGACTGTCTATATACAGCAGGTTACCTGGAGATCTCGTGAGAGGTCGTACCCAGCGGAGTTGACCAAGTCAGGTAAGAGAACGGTACTCGCTCTGTTTATATGGAGAACTGGCAGAAGGTGGAATTCATGGGCTGGCCATGGGATTGTTTCCTAGTGGCCGAAAGTTCTACGAGTTTGCTTTGTAACGAGAAGATCCCAGTTACAAACCCCAGTGGGTGCGTAATGCTGAAGACTGCCGAATTGGTGCGAAGCAATTGTTCACTACTCATTGATTTTCCAATAGTTCTCTAACAAATATCACTGCATAATCACAACTGTAAATAACTAAATACCTAATATTATTTCCTTAGCTGAGACCTTAGTTTTATTTGTAAATCCAGGGTCAATGTCCAGCTTACTCTCAGATGCCTTTCAAGCTGTACTGATCTCAGCATCTTCACACAATGAAACAGTTTACATCCATGTATTTATATTACATGTGTAAGAAACTTCCAGAATTATTTCCAGGCAGAGGTCAGATTAATAAAATTAACAAGTGTTATAAACAGAAGATAGGTAGGTAGTGGCACTATTCAAGAAATATTTCAGGCCAAAGCTCAAATTAAACAAAAATTACAATGTGTAATAATCAGGAAGATCGGGTACCCTATTTTACAAGCGAAAACCGACAAAGTGGTCGAAGAAGCAGCCAGAGAAGACAGGACTCCAGGTGAACATACACAAGACGGAGGTTATGAAAATCACCAAACAACAACAACAGCAGCAGTAACAACATCCAGCGCCAATCACCATCAACGGGAGGGATTTGAAAGAGGTTACTTCATTCACTTATCTAGGGAGCATTGTCTCAACTACAAGCTGGTGAAACGGACGAGCATGTCAAATGGAGAATCGGGAAGGCGAGAAACACATTCATCAACCTGAAACCAATCTGGAAATTTTCGTCACTCAGCCTGCATCAACAACAAAGTGATTCGGATTTTCAATACTAACGTCAAGTGAGTCAGTTCTTCTATACGGATCAGAAACTTGGCCAGTGTGTCACAAAGAATATTTCCAACAGCCTGTTGCAGACCTTTATCAACAACTGTCTTCGTTCTATACTGAAGATCAGATGGCCGGAGAGAATTACAAACAAGAAACTATGGGAAGAAACAAAACAAGAACCAATCGCTCAACAAATATGCAAGAGAAAGTGGAGATGGATTGGACACTCGCTGAGGAGGCCACTGGGTGACATCGCGCGTCAGGTCGGTGCTCGAGTGGAATCCGAAAGGGAAGTGGCGAGTGTGACGTCCAAGGGTGACATGGAGGAGATCGTGTGAAGAAGAGTTGAAACAGTATGGATTAACATGGATGCAGGTGAAAAGTACAGCAGAAGACAGAAGCAAGTGGAAACGTGCAGGTGAAGCCCAATATTCCACTAGGAACCCAAGGGAACAATAATAATAATAATGATTCACTGTGTATATTCCGTGAAACAGTTAACATAAATATGAGTGGAAGGATGGAATGTTCATTTAGCACCGAAAGTAAAATTGTTTAAGAACACACTGACACAGTAGATTAAAATTCACTGCATTTGAATAGAAGAAAGTCTTTCATCCTTTCATCATTAAACTTCCAAAACTTCACTTGATCATCCCTACTCATCAATCACATTGAACTCAGTGCACTAAAAGTAGCCTGTAATCCATTTTCTTCTCTATACCACCATGTCAAAAGTATGATTAACACATGATGTTAATCTATCGATAATTAGTACTATTAAATGTGGTTAAATATGTTTATGTGTTGCTGTAGCGTTCGCGTTATTTCCAATTGTCATTGAACACATTGAATCTATTATTCAATGATAGTTTGTTTAAACAAAGTAATACTACAATCGTTACATACATGTATGTATGTATATGTACATTAAATTTGAAATGAACTTAATCAAAATAACGTGAAAATAAAGAAGAAGAAGAGACGATTGAAATCTTCTGTCAGATAGTTTGAATTGGCCCCTAAATTCAATTCATTCACTACCGCTGAATTGATCTGATCACTCGTTCAATCGATTGATCAATAGAATTCAGTTGTCACTCTTAACTTTTGTTTGAAATAATCAAAAAGTTTTTGGGTTTTCGCAGATAATTTTATGATTGGTCATGAACTGGCCTAAGTTAGAGAGTCAGTGAAAACCATTGGGAAGTACTCGATAGCTGCTCCGTGTTCCTTTGAGACTCTTTAGTAGTATCCACCAAAGTACTCACAGACGAGATTAGCTGATTGTTTCACGATGTATTATGAATTAAAAGAAGTTAGATTTGCAATTAATAGTGTTCTCTGAGCTGGTTGGTTTAGTTGCGAAGCTTTCGTCGTCTTTCTGGACAACATCTTCAGCGCCATATTTAGCACAAAGTGAAATGATTTAAATTTCTTCATGAGTGATATAATTGCGTCTCCTGGTAACTATCTTTACATATGTATTGACCATACATGAGGAATATCTCTAAAATAACAGCTAGAATACTGAAACCGTTCGATATAGATATAGCACACGAGCCAGTCAAATCGCTTAATTCGATATTATGCAAATCGAAAGATCCAACAGAAAAAGGGGATAAAATTATTACCATTTACAAAATAAATTGTGTGAACTGTAACAAGCATTACATCGACCAAAGTGGGCGTCCTCTTTGAATTAGAATCCAAGAACACAAATCAGCCGTGAAATGACACGATATGTATCAATGCATATAGACAATTATGGTCATCAATTTGATTGGGATAATGTCAAAATCTTAGACAGAGGAAACACCGAAAGTGCAGTCGGGGAATTCCTAGAAGCCTGGTACTCAAACGAAAATGCAATTAACAAACACGTTAATATAGACAAAATATACCAACTAATAAAAAGCAAGTCAATAGAAAATGGTCAATATATATGTAAAGATGGTTACCGGGAGACGCAATTATATCACTCATGGAGAAATTTAAATCATCTTACTTTATGCCAAATATTGCGCTGAAGATGGCGTCCAGAAGGACGGCGAAAGCTTCGCAACTAAACCAACCAGCTCAGAGAACACTATTATTTGCAAATCATCCACCTGAGCTACAAATTTAAAATGAACTTAATCAAAATAACGTGAAAATAAAGAAGAAAAAGAAACGATTGAAATCTTCTGTCAGATAGTTTGAATTGGCCCCTAAATTCAATTCATTCACTACCGCTGAATTGATCTGATCACTCGTTCAATCGATTGATCAATAGAATTCAGTTGTCACTCTTAACTTTTGTTTGAAATTGGTTGAAAGTTTTCGATTTTTCAAGTATTGGTTTGTAGGGATTTGGTTGATTGGTTACGGGATTTCATCATGAGCTGACATTGGTTAGATAACCATTGGAAAACCTAGGAGTACTGGACAGCTGTTTCGACAGCCTATTTTGGGACTCTTCATCAGTACGCAACCACCGGGGTTCGAACCCAGGACCTTCTGGTTACAAGGCGAGTGAGCTCGTAGACCATTAAGCCACTCACTGGGACCCGATCCAATGGCCCATGAATTCTAACTTCTGCCAATTCACGATATAGCGCAACCGCTAGCCAATGTCTTCGGCGAGTATTTGTCCTCACACCCGACCTGCTGCACCCTAGTGGTCACGGCTTCCTACTGGAACCCCAGGTAACTACCTACCTGAATAGGGCAAGTCGCCAGTGAGCATCTCATTGGTATTCAAGTGTTGGTTTGTAAGGATTTGGTTGATTGGTTACAGGATTTCATCATGAGCTGACATTGGTTTTTGCAGATAATTTTATGATTGTTCATGAACTGGCCTAAGTTAGAGAGTTAGTGAAAACCACCTGGGAAGTACTCGATAGCTGCTTCGTGTTTCTTTGGGTCTCTTCAGTGGTATCCACCTAAATATTCATAGATAACATTAGCTGATTGTTTCACGATATATTATGTGAATTAAAAGAAGTAAGAATTTATGAGTCATTTGATTTGCAACCAATGGCTGAATGGTATATGAGCTAGCGTTGTAACCTGTAGCGGTGGGGTCATGGATGCGTACTGATGAACAGTCTCAAATAGGGAAGAAAGAGTGGTCAAGTACGTCCTAGTTTTTTCAATGTTTCCCAGTATGTGGTCAAGTTTGAAATCAATCAAACCAAAACTTGAATATAGACAATTGTAGGTGAATAGTTTTCGAATGACTTAGTTGCTTACTGGTGCGTTGGTGGCACAGCGGTTAGGACGCTCGCCGACCATGCACATGGTCCGGGGTTCGATCCCCGGCCACTGGACGCACTCCTTTACCTCGCTAAGCCAGTAATAAAACTGGTAAAGAGGAAAGGTTGGGCATTAGGCTAGTAACCCCATCCTGTAAAAATAAACACTGCTACAGAAACTTCAAGCCTCTGGCTTGAACGCTCTGGTGCAACTCGAACGGGAAACGACGAATGGGTCGTCAATGAGAGGGTGACATGGAGGAGATCGTGTGTTGGGGAGGAGGAAATGAGAGATAATGGTCAATCGTGAGGTTAGGCAGGTGAAGACGACACTGGAGAACAGGACAATATGGAGGGAGATGTTTAGTTGAAGCCGTATGTTCCACTTGGAATCCATGGGGAACAATAATAATATCGCTCTATTATTATTACTACTATTATTAATATCGATTTTCTTATCGTCCTTACTATTCAGGATTAACCAATTAAATCAAAGTAATCAACGTCTGTCAAAACAATTAGATGATGCTTTAAAAGAATCAAGTATTAAAGATGCTGATAAAGTTGTCTTGGAACGTCGAATTAAATCAGCTGAAGAGGAGATACATCGACTGCGTACAACAACAGAACAACATAAACATGCTAATAGTCTGTTACACAGAGTAAGTTATACCCCATGCTTTCTATTATTGTTGCTATTTTTTTTCTGTTGAAATTAATTATTCTTTTGAATATCGTTCTGTGTTGACAATGTCATCTCCTGGTACGGATGATTCAACAGTGTCTGATGGTTGACATGATGTTATTTTTTTATCAATGGTGTCTATAAGTGGAAATCAGGGTGAACACTTTGTCCTGTTCAACGACTCATCGGTTAGATGAATCTTTATCCACGTTGAATGATGGGTGAATGACGTTCCCAATGAGATTCTTGTGGTGAGAGCTGACTGCGAACAAGCCGAAATTGTAGACAACAATTTACGTCAATGTTCACGTCCCGAATCAGGGTCATGAGAAAAACAATAACAAAGCTTAACCTTGAGGAATTCAACAACCAATCACAGCACACTTAACGTGTGCAAATACGATTCGGAGATATATGGCTTAACTTTCTGAGAAACGGTCACAAGCAGTACAGAATAACCTTCAGTGAGAAAACAACCAATCAGAAGACGTTGTTTCTCCGCCGACAGTATTATTATTATTACTTCCTTTAATTCCTAGAGGAACATAGGGCTTCAGCCACAAGTCTCCATAGTGCTCGGTTCTCTGCTAGAGTCTTCACCTGGCTCCAAGTCTGCCTACACGCTTTCATCTCCTCTTCACATGACCTCCTCCAAGTCACCCACCCTCGCACTGACGACCAACTCGCCGCCTCCTTTTCGCAATCTACTCGAGCAATGGCTTGTCTAGTGATGTCACTTGATGGTTTCCTTAGAGTATGGCCAGCCAATCCATCTCCATTTCCCCCTGCCTATTTGTTTCACAATCGGTTCCTGCTGGGTTGGTTTGCTCATTGCCAGAGATCTCTGTTGCTGATCTTTTCTGGCCGGCCATCTGATCTCGAGCAAAGTATTGATCGAAGACAACTGTTAATGAAGGTCTGTAGTTTGTTCGATGTCCTCTTTATGACGCACTGGCCAAGTCTCTGATTCGTATAGTCGCACTGACTTCACATTGGAGTTGAAAATCCGGATCTTGTCTTTCATGCTGAGAGGTGTTGTTGTCTCCACACAGACTTGAGAGTAGTGAAAGCTTGCCTTGCTTTCCCGATTCTTGCTTTGATATCCTCGTCAGTTTCTCCCTCCTGTAGTTGAAACGATGTTTCCCAGGTAGGTAAAAGATGTTTTTTTTTCAGGTTCCTCCCATTTATGCTTATTGTTGCCTGTTGTTGTTGCTGCTGTTGGTGTTGGCCAGGAATCTTCATCCCTAACCTCCGTTTTTTCTATATTCAATTGAAGTCCTATCTTTGATGCTTCTCCTGCTAACGGCCGACAATAATGTGCATAAAAATCTATAAATATCCGTTGATTTCCTGGATAAACCATCTGTTGCCTGGCCCTTGTCTTCTGTCGTTACATTCTAGCCCAGCAACTATTATTTCAATCAACGGGAATTTACTAGTTAATATAAAGGCGCATAATAATATTAATATTAAATTATGCAAGAAATGGCTTTCATGATTCACTGGCCTTGACATTTAAATCAATAGTGTTGCTGAATCTGAGTCACACTGAAGGTTTATACACATCAAAATGAATAAGTCCCAGTAAGGGGAAGAAATATACACACAAACACACATTCTGGATTGTAAAGTTTTCACTTTGTTTAAATTAGTTATTTAAGCTTTCATATATATATATATATTGAATGTTGAAAATGACTTTGTTTTTTCGATAAACGAAAATATGTGGTTGTCCATGATTTATATTAAAAAAAATTTCTAGATGAAATGACTTATTCCAAAATTTATTATGTGTTTGTTTTTTCCATTGTGAAATGAAATTGATTGCATAATGGATTATTTTGAAGACAAAAGTCTATGGAGTACTCAAAAAGGATATTGTTTTATAATTCGTCTGAGGCAGACAATGCATATATATAAGGTGTAGTTAGTTTGTTTTTTAATTCTGTTGCATTTCGAGTTGATTAGAGGGCGGCAAGTTTGGCGGTTTCAGTTGCTTTTACACGCTGCCTTCATTTCCGACCTTCCCTCTTTCTACTGGGCCTACTATCGGCTATAAAATAAGGTGAGGTGTGTAGGCGTTCATCCGCTGCAATTTGTACCTGGATCGCCTCAGTGAATGTCGAGTACTAAACCGTTAAACCAACCTCACCTAGTTTGCTAGCCGGTTACAAGCGCAGGAAATGAGGGGGGATTGGGCGTGGGAATGGCGACGCTACCTTGGAAAGTCAATCAAACTGTCACAGAAACTTCAACGCCTAGGATAAATATTAAAAATAAAAAATAAATAAAAAACTAACTTATTCTTAGTTGGAAGCGGAGAGGTGAAATGACACAGTGGGCTGGTAAAAGCCTTCGGGAAGCCAGTCAGCTGGTATGTCTTCTTCCGAAGAAGGTAAAAATAACAATAGAAATGTGGAATGTTCGTACAGTGTACGAAGCCAGCTGGAAAGACTGCCCAGGTCGCTAAAGAAATGAGAAGATATGGTATAGCAGTGCTGGGAATCTGCGAAAGCAGATGAAATGGATGTGGACTGTCAAAATCGTCAACTGGTCAGTCGGTAATTTATTCCGGTCATCCAGATGACAACCACGAGCAAACGGAGGCAGTGAGTAGCTATCATGATGTCACCAGTGGCAGCCAACGCTCTAATGCAGAGGGAACCAATTTCATTCAGGATCATGACAGTAAAATTCAACTCAAAAGGATTGGAGGGGAGCTATAATCATCCAATGCTACGCGCCTATAAACAACTCAAAAGAAGAGAAGAAGGGAGATTTCTCTAGACAACTGTAACCAGTAATGGAGAGAATCCCGAATGGCAACATCAAAATCATCATGAGCAATATGAGTGCCAGCTGAACTGGAAGCAGACAATACAGGAAGAGGACTCATCGTAGGTCGACAGAGAAATGAATGAAGACGAGGAATTCTCCTCAGGCTTCTGTGCCTTCAATTATTTGTTGATCTGATGCAGTGTTTACAAACACAACGATATACACAAGGCAACATAGATTTCGCCCGACGGACATACCAAAAGCCAGATAGATTTCATCTCAATGTTACTCAGGGAAGTGGATACGCAGCCTGGTGGACACAAAGTCGAGAAAAGGAGCAGATTTGGGCGCAGACCATCATATAGTTCAAGAAATTTTCAAGGTGAAGCTGAAATCTATGAAAACAAATGGAGAAAGGCCACAATTCAAGTTCAACATTCAGAAACTGAAGGACAAGACTACAAGGGATGCCTTCATCACAGATTAGATCAGAGCAAAGTCGGATACACTACGTGGCATCACTGGGGACACCTGCGTGGAAGAAAATTGGAACTGTTTGAAAGCGATATTTTAGGAAACGTGCACAACTTTCCTAAGAAGAAAGAAGAGACAAGACAAGGAATGGCTGTCAACAGATACCTGGAAGCTGATAGAGGAGAGGAAAGGAAGATAGTGAAAGAGAATGGTGGTGACTCAATGCACTGATGAGCAACAGAAGGAGAAGCTGAGTTCAATGTACACTACACTGAATGAAGAAGTGCAGAAGAGTGCTAGGAAAGACAAAAGACAATTCTACAACACACTGACCGGCAACTGAAGTAGAACAGGTAGGCCACAGGCAAAAGAGACATCAGAACACTGCATCAGATAACGAGGTCTATCGCTATAGGGGAAGAGATCAACCCAGATGATGAAACCAATAAAAGATGTTCAAGGGAACCTCATTACCAATGAGGAGAGACAAATAAATCAATGGGCTGATCACTTCAATGAACTCTTGAATCGACCATCACCACCTGCAACTTGTCCAGAAATACACCTCCACCAACAGCACACACAGAACTCCCTGCCAGTGGACACCAATCCTCCAACGAAAGCAGAAATAATGAATGCGATCAAGCTACTGAAGTCCAGTCGGGAAGGCAGCAGGACCAGACGGAATTTCCCCACCCAAAAGCACTGAAAACGGGCCCAGAAACGGCAGCAGATGTGGTCACGTCATTATTGCAAAAGATTTAGAATGAAGAAAAGGTACCTAACGATTGGGAGAAAGGCTACCTCGTCAAGCTGCCAAAGAAAGGTGACTTAGGCCTGTGCAAGAACTGGCGTGGGATAATGGTCTTGTCTACGCCAATTAAAATACCAAGTCACATCCTCCTGGGGGGGGATAAAAGATGCACTGAACGCAGAACTCCACCACCTACCGGAACAAGCTAGTTGGATTCAGGAAAGATAAATCATGTGCTGATCAAATTGCAGCTCTACGCATCATCATCACAGAAGAAAACCTAGAATGGCAGTCAAACCTCTACCTCAACTTCATCGACATCGAAAAGGCCTTCGACAGACAACGTTGATCGAGAAGTAATTTGGAATATGCTTCAACATTACGGCGTACAGTGCCCAATTCTTTTCCAACCTCATTCAACAGCTGGCTGGTAAATGCAATGCCTGCCACGTGTCATGTGATCCACAACGGAAAAATCATTCAGTGAGGCATTCGAAGTGAACACAGGAGTAAGACAGCGCTGACTGTCTATTATCACCGATGATATTCTTCGTTGTGGTGGACTGGACTATGCGTCAGACTGTGGGGAACGAGAAGACAGGAGTACGCTCGACCATAATCTATGAGAAGACTGTAGAAGATCTGGATTTCGCGGGTGGGCGATTTAAGTTTGATGTCGCACAAACTCGAAGACTTGCTGGTGAGAACCAACAAAGTAACAGAAGAGGCTGGCAAGCATCAAAGACAGGACTCCAGGTGAACACAGGGATGACATAAGTAGGTGATGAAGATAAACAACCAACCATCAGCAACAACAGCAATCACCGTCAACGAGAGAGACTTAACAGAGGTTGCCTCCTTCACTTATCTCGGAAGCATCGTTTCAAATACAGGTGGAACGGATGAAGATGTCAAAGCCAGTCGGAATCGGAAAGGGAAGATACGCCTTCATCGACCTGAAATCAATCTGGACATCTTCTACACTCAGCATAAGGAACAAGATTCTCATTTTCAATAACAATATCAAATCGGTCCTTCTATATTGGTCAGAAACTTGCACTGCGCTTGAATCACGAAAAGGATTTCCAACAGCCAGTTGCAGACTTTCATCAACAGCTCTCTGGCTCCATACTGAAGATCAAATGGCAGGCCAGAAAGAATCAACAACAAGAAACTCTGCCGATGGATAAAGCAACCGAGATCCTATTGCTCAACAAATGTGTATCCACTACAGTCCTACAGGAGGTCAATCGCGAGCCCGAATAGCTCAGTGGTAACGTCTCCGACTGCAGCACTGGGTGACGCGGGTTCGAATCTCAGAAGGGACATGAGTTCCTTCAAGGTTGCAGATACGCCTTGCTGAAGAGTGCCAACTAGCACGAAACCTAGGTCCAAGGCTTCCTGCCGATTGCCTCCAACCATCTAATATCATCACAAATGTGTAGTAGGAAATGGAGATGGGTCGGGAATACATTGAGGAAGTCATCGAATGAAATGGCGCTCAGTGCAAGCCATTGCTCGAGTGGAATCCAAATGCGAGACGACGATTGGGTCGTCAGTGTGACTGTGACATGGAGGAGGTCGTTTGGGGAGGAGGAGATGAGAGATTCTGGGCAACCGTGGTTCAAGGTGAAGAAGATGGAAGAAGATAGGACAAAGTGGAGATGTGTTGCTGAAGCCCTATGTTCCACTCGAAACTGAAGGGAATAATAATAATAAAGAAGGGCAATAATAAAATAAGGATGATGAGAATAATAATAATGGTAATGGCAAACCCACTTGGTAAAATGGAGCAAAATTCTAGTGTGAACATTACTCTGTCCATGGTAGGGGGAGTGAATGTATGTAGTGCTTTTAAACGCACAGGTCTGATTTCACAAACCGAATAGACAATGATTCAGTCGTGCATAGGTAAGAGGTATTCGAAATCCTTTCGTACGATATTAAGAAAGTCTGCGTAGCACTGTGAAGCAGTCATGCGGGGGTGCTCGATAGAGCTACTGGTATACTTCTTTTCTCCTCTGGCTATCCAGGCTGACCAGTGTTTCAGAATATGTTCGGAGACCTGACGTTACGTACAGATGATATACTTTGCTCCACACGAGTAAGTAAACTGATAAATACACACTGAGTTGGTCAAAAGCGATGTCTTATCCTTAATGTTTGACTGGATTAACTATCTGCTGGAGTATGGGATACGTAAGATTTTGAAAGTATTCCTGCTTGATAGTAAGCATGTAAATGAATTATTCACATGCATTACTCTGTTCAACACCAATCCTTCTTTCCAAGTGTTGGTTTGCGAGGTTATGATTGACATCAATTTAGGCCACGAACTAACTTTAATTAGAGAATTAGCGAAAACCACGGAACACTTGGGTTAAGGAAAGAGCCTGTTGAGCTTTCAGCCACTCGGACTCGATCCAGTGGCCCCACTAATTCTATAATCTACTGTGCGTCGGTGGCACAGCGGTTAGGACTCTCGCCGACCATGCACATGGCCTGGGGTTCGATCCCCTGCCGACGCACACCTAATATCTATGGTCGGCCTGCAAAATTTGGGCTACCGATATCACATGCTGAAAATTCCTTACCTGTACCCAAAATACGGTGTGGAATCAAGCTGTAATCATATATATATATATATATATATATATATATATATATATATATATATATACATCAAACACCACTGTCAACGAATGTCATCGGTGAGTGTCTGGCTTAACATCCTACTTGATGGACCCCATTAGGCATGAATTCTCGCTAAAACCGCGGCCTGTAATCAATTCCTACTGAGTTAGTTCACGATTTATTATGAAAAAGAAATCAAATTTCCGCCAGTGCACACTTGAAAATTAGTCTAACACTCATCAGTACTCCCTGGTTTTCGATAGTTCTTTAACTGTAATAACTTTTTTGTTAAATGGCTTTTAATTTCATCTATTTGAATGTGTCAACTTCACATCTGCATGTATGAAATGCAGCAATATACTACTGATGAAGTTAAGGAAGAAATAAGGCAAAGAAATCTTCACGCGTTATACTACTGACTGATTGATGTAAGTAGTTTGATACCCATCATAGTAACTACTAGTAGTGTTTGTCATTTAGTCAACTCGAGGTGTTCTAAACACCGGACGACTAATTCTCTCGTCAGTGACGTACCTGGTTTAATTCAACTCCAAGAACCGAAACAGATAGAACTCTGGTTGATTAATTGGGTGAATTTGATTAAAAAAGAAATTCTACCTTTAAAAGTCAATCTGAACGAAGAATATTCTTTTCAATAATTTCTCTTCAGGTTCTTACAATTATAAAATATAATATTTATTGTTGTTGTTACAATAAAGGCCAGTTATGCGGCAGATACATTTTTAACGTAGAATAACAGATTAGTTATGGGGTGTCAAAATAAATAGTCGTATTTGTGTGACAAACGTGCTAGGCTGAAATCGATTACAAAATATTGTAAAATGGGAGACAATGGTGGTGATTAATCCTAATAGATTTGAAGAGTGTGGGGTAGGAAAATTGACAAGTCAGTTCAAGGTTATAAAAGGTGTCAGGTGTGTGGCTAGCACAAAGTGGTCTGTGTTAAACAGGAGATAGTAAGACTGCAATGGGGGGTTCATAATGAGATAACGAATATGTGAAATGAAACAGGTGGAGGCATATATTGAGAAAAGAGATAATATCACTAATAATAAGTCCGGATAGTATAAATAATAATAATTTGCTTTATTCGAAGAAATTCGATAGTATTGAGAGAATGTTTGCATGAAGGGCATAAATTATGACGAATAATAATAATAATAGTTGTAATAATAATATTTGTAATAATAAGCAAAGGAAAAAAAGCCAAGCCTAGCACGTTTGTCACACAAATACGACTATTTATTTTGACACCCCATAACTAATCTGTTATTCTACGTTAAAAATGTATCTGCCGCATAACTGGCCTTTATTGTAACAACAACAATAAATATTATATTTTATAATTGCAAGAACCTGAAGAGAAATTATTGAAAAGAATATTCTTCGTTCAGATTGACTTTTTATTTCATAATATGGGAATTTTCCACACTATCAAATCTTATAATTCTACCTTTAATCGTTGACGTTTCCACGGTTGGTATAGTTGTAACGACAGAAGACAAGGGACAGACAACAGATCGTTTATTCAGAAAATCAATAGATATTTATAGAAGCAACGTCTTCTGATTGGTTGTTTTCCTACTGAAGGTTATTCTGTCATCTATTTGTTTCCGTTTCTTAGACAGTCCGATGATATATCTGCGAATCGCATCCGCCCACGCTAAGTCTTCTGTGACTGGTTGATGAGTTCCTCAAGGTTAGGCTTTGTTATTGTTTTTTCTCATGACCCCTATTTGGGACGTGAACATCGAGGTAAATTGTTGTCTACAATTTTGTCTTGCAGACAGCTCTCATCACATAGTCTGTCAAGATAAAGTTATCCTTAATATTTACGCCATTAATTCAAAACTTGCTGTCTACTCTAGAACTAAGTAGGATTAAGATTGCAAGCAGCAAGTATGATCACATGTCCTCCGATCATATTGGCATCTGGGCGTTAATCGTCATGATAGTAGCGAAGTCATGATCCACTTAACATTTGCGTGTCACAGTTCGGCTGGTTAAGCGTTAGACTACTAACCAGGAGACTGCTGATTTTAACTCTTCCATGAATCATTGGATCTTCATTTTATCTTCACAATCATCACATATATTAACAAAAATCAAAAGTAATTTGAAAATCAAAGGATGTAGCAGAAGACAAGTGAAGCAAACAGAACGTTTAAGAAAAAAAATAAACGCATGGTGCTATATACTACTAACTGATTAATATTAGTAGTTGGATATTATACAAATTAAGCAGTAGTATTTGCTATTTAGCCTGGATTGAATTGATCTAAACACTAGACTAGCGTATTATATAGTTGGAGGCAGTCGGCAGGAAGTCTTGGACCTAGGTTTCGTGCTAGTTGGCATTTACCAGTCAGAAAGGCGGCGTATCTGCAACATTGGAGCAGCTTATGTCCCTTCTGGGTTTTGAACTCGCGTCACCCAGTGCTGTTCTGCAGTCAGAGACGTTACCACTGAGCTATTCAGGCTCGCGATTGACCTCCTGTAGGACTGGAGTGGATACTTTGATTGGACACTAGTAACTAGTTTGACGTGTCTAGTCCTTTCTTTGGTGCAGCACGAAACCTAGGTCCAAGGCTTCCTGTGGCCGATTGCCTCCAACTATCTGATATCATCAAATCAGTGTGCACCGTGATGGTGAGCTACCTAGAATGGTGGACACATTGCAAACCTGACTGACTGATAGAATTCAGTCTGCACCAAAGAAAGGACTAGACACGTTACACTAGTTACTAGTGTCCAATCAAAGTACCAGACGTGCGTTTCACTCGTTTAATACTGAGTTGACTATCACTAGTGAGTGTGTCAGGTCTGAATTAGCTCAGAGAGTCGATTCTGTGTTCTAGTCAAACCTGTAACACTGAATATTCAGAAATGAACTAATCTTTAATATTCAAGTGTTCATTGTTATAAAAACTAGATTTTTTCTCATAAAAAGAGAGTGTAGAGAGATCAGAAATTACGAAAAACAGAGTTTTGCATACCCTGGTGATTATTCCCTGGTGAATTGCTCTCAGGATAAGCTGAAGTTGTGGTATTGTGGTGAGAGCTGTCTGCAAGCCAAAATTGGTAGACAGCAATTTACGTCAGTGTTCATGTCCCAAATCTTGGTCATGAGCGAAACAAGAACAAAGCCTAACCTTGAGGAACTCAACAACCAACCACAGCAGTGTGTGAAATACGATTCGCAAATATACCACTAAACTTCTTGAGAAACGGTCACAAGCAGTACAGAATAACATTAAGCAAGAAAACATGCAATAAGAAAACGGAGCTTTTCTCCTATGATAACGAATAATAATGTATATAAAAATCTATAAATATTATCTATATTTGGTTTATAAGGAGTAGTTTCGTTTTTTACG
The DNA here is from genome assembly GCA_944472155.2 of Trichobilharzia szidati. NCBI lineage: Eukaryota > Metazoa > Platyhelminthes > Trematoda > Strigeidida > Schistosomatidae > Trichobilharzia > Trichobilharzia szidati. The sequence goes on along the minus strand of OX235272.1, from coordinate 128,321,444 downwards.
ATTTGATTGGAGTGCGTACCACCGATAAGTCACAGGCTAGGATGAAACAGCTGTCCAGTACTCCATGGTTTTCAATGGTTCTCTAACTGATATCAGTCCGTGATCAACTATAAAACATAACTAATCCTTACAAACCAACTATAGAAAATTAATCTGATGCTCGCTAGTGACTTGCTAGAGGATGCAGTTTCCTAGAGTTCTAGTGAGAAGTCGTGACCAGTGAGGTCCATCCAGATGTCACGTGTGAGGATGGATGTCCCACCGACGACATTGGTTGGTGCCAGTCGCGCTAAGTCACGAATTGGTAGAAGTTAGAATTCATGGACTGGCCATTGAATCGGGTCCCAGTGGCTGAATGGTATACGAGCTAGCTTGCCTTGTAACCGAAAGGTCCTGGGTTTGAACCCCAGTGGGTGCCTACTGCCTATGATTCCCAAACTAGGATGAAACAGCTGGCTGTCCAGTACTCCAGTGGTGGTATTCAATGGTTCTCTAACTATAAATATCTGTTGATTTTCTGAATAAACGATCTGTTGCCTGGCTCTTGTCTTCTGTCGTTACAGTATGACTTCCATTCCAAAAGACTCCTAAATTTCATCTAGTTTACTAACTGGTTATAAGACCAGAAAGAAGAAGGGTAAGGCATTGGGTTAGAAACCTTATCCACTACTGAAACGTGTAAAACGTGTCGTCCAATGTACCACTTGTAATTCAAATAATGAATATAAAAGACTGAATAATGTTCAGAAAATGGTTATTACAAAAGGTAAGATCAGTTCATTTATTTATTTCTTTTTTACTGAGTTGCATGTTATCTATCCACAAAGTTATAATTTACATATGAGCTAGTGAAGTTTGACCTCATGGAAAAATTAAAATTAGTCAATGTGTACTTTTACTTTTTCAACTTAATTTAGTAAAAAGTTTAAAAAAACAGTACTAAAAGTTTCATACATTTGGTTCCCTTGATAAATTTCGATAGAGAAAGAAAGACCAGATTTGCAGTATAAAATGATATCATTCTATTTCACAGGTTTTCATCAGCTGCAAACTACCTGAAATTACAATGGTTATGATTATTAGTAACATTTCATACTTCATTGTTTGAAAGGTAATGCAGAAAGCATTATAAGATAAACTAAAGATACACTAAAAGTAGTTGGTTTTACTATTTTAAAATTATTAAAGTCATGTGTAAATACTTCAGGTACTAGTTTTTTGCAGGAATTTTGTTTGATTGATTGGAGGAGGGTTTCATCATGAGCTGACATCGGTTAGAGGAGCATTGGAAAACCAGGACTGGAGTACTGAACAGTCAGCTGTTTCGTCAACCTAGTTTGTGACTCTTTAATAGTACGCACCCACACGGCGGGATTCGAACACAGGACCTTCTGCTTACAAGGCGAGTGAGCTCATAGACCATTAAGCCACTGGGAGTCGACTCGCCAATGGCAAGCCCATGAATTCTAACTCCTGTTAATTCATGACAGAGTGTGACCACTTCGCAGTGTCTTCTTCGATGAGTTACTACCTCACTTTCAGGGTCTTCCAATGGTTCGCTAACTGATGTCAGATCATGATGAAGTCCTCGAACCAATCAAAACAAAATCTCTACAAAACCAATACTTGAAAATTGATCTCTTGCTCACTAGTGACTGTGTCCCTATTCAAGTAGGTAGTTATCTGGGGTTCTAGTGGGAAGCCGTGATCAGTAGGGTACAGCAGGTTGAAGATGAAGCAGTAACTCATCGAAGAAGACACTGCGAAGTGTTCACGCTATGTCATGAATTGGCAGAGGTTAGAAGTCATGGGCTGGCCATTGAGGAGTCGGGTCCCAGTGAGTGGCTTAATGGTCTACGAGCTCACTCGCCTTGTAACCAGAAGGTCCTGGGTTCGAATTCCGCGGTGTGGGTGGGTGCTGATGAAGAGTTTTAAACTGGGCTGACGAAACAGCTGTCTGTTCAGTACTCCAGTGCTGATTTTCCAATGGTTCTCTAACATATAAGTACCATATTTTCATTTTAAATGAAAGCACTTTGTGTATTCACTTTCCAGTAGAGATTGTCAAGTAATGCATGAAAATTCGGTGGCATAGCGGTATAATACTCGATGACCATGCATTTGGTCTGGGGTTCGACCTCCGTCCGGCGCACTCCAAGACCTCGCTAAGCCAGTAATAAGACTGGTAAAGAGGGAAGGTTGAGCAACCCTATCCCGTAAAAATAAACACCAGTTCTACCGTAACTTCAAGCCTCTAGCTTGAAGCCCTATGTTCCACTGAGAACGTAATGGAATAAAAAAATAAGCATTTGATGGTCACGGATACAACCAAAATTATTAGAATATTCAATGTCCAATATTCAATCCACGAAAAGTTTGAAAAGTGGTGATATAAACTAGAGGTTTTTTTAATTTGAAGCATCTACTGTCATTTTGGTTGATGGTAGCTATCAGTGGAATCCAGAATAATACATATCGTCCTATTTGTGTCTAGTCAGGTGAATGTACGCCTACATTTCTAGTGCATTTCTGTATTCCCACTGATACTGGAACCCGAGTTCCCCTCATAGCACCACAGTTAACTGAATAACATCATGTTTACCTTCATAAATCGTCAAATCGTTCGTACTGAAACGGTAGGAGATGAGAGACTTGGTAAAGAATTGTTCATTTGCAATTTTGTATCTCTATATAGTCAAATTATGTACACTTTGTCTTCAAATCACCATTTGCACAGACCTTGGTGTTGTGATACTTCTGGCCTTCCTTCGTATTGTGTTTCTCTGTGTTCCTTTCACGTGTCCCCTGTATCTCTGCAATGCTATATCATTTGCCTTCTCAGTCCTCAAATGCATCTCCTTGCTATTTAATGTTTTTATGCCACTGAACGTATCTTTATATACTACTAATAAATCTTATTAGTAACACTGGCCACAGTACTAGCAGCTGACATATCTGTCAACAGAGAGGTTGAGCATTTTAATCCAATTAAAAATGAACTAGCGGAGGGAGGCTGTTCGGAAATTTCACAATAAACGTTTCGTCGTATACTAATGTCAGTTAAGTAGATTATGAATATTGTGAAGAATTCCGCATTATTTTTTCTCAAGTATTGGTTTTGTAGGGATTTTGTTTGATTGGTTGGAGGAGGAACTTCATCATGAGTTGACATCAGTTAGAGAACCACTGGGAAACAAGCACTGGAGTACTGAACAGGCAGTCAGCCGTTTCGTCAACCTAATTCGAGACTCTTCAGTAGCACGTACCCAGGGACCTTCTGGTTACAAGGCGAGTGAGCTCGTAGACGATAAAGCAACTGGGACTCAATTCAATGGCTAGCCCATGAATTCTAATTTCTGCCACTTGACGAAATAGCGCGACCACTTAGCAATGTTTCTGATTAGTAACTGTCCTCATCTTTGACCTGCTGTACCCTGTACCTGATGCTCACTAGCGACTGGCCGTATTCAGGTAGGTAGTTACCTCTGGGGTTCTAGTGGGAAGTTGTGACCAGTAGCCTGCTGCAGGCTGAAGGTGAGGACAGTTACTCATCGGAGATATTGCTAAGTGGTCGCACTATATCATGAATTGGCGGAAGTTAGAATGGACACGGAACAAAGAGTACTCTTTTCGATAAATTCATCATCAGGTTCTACAATTATATATACATTATAGTGAATGAATGAATGAATTAGTCTTGTGAACGACATTAATGTTGTTTAAATAACATCAAATCAATAATATTGATAGATTACAGCTGAACAGCATCAACATAAAATAAACTGAATGTCAGAAGAATTAGGAAAGATAATAGTACAAATTCATGAGTTTATAGTTTCTACTGAGGGCCAGGGCAGTAGAGTAGGGGCTGGACTTGTTTCTTTTGAACCCAGAGCACTGGTTGTTTGAGGCGAATTGCAATAGCCTCTGCTGTTTGGAGCGTGCGGTGCTTCGATGGTTTTGGTAGTTTGTTAGGCACCCGGTATATTATAGAGAAGGTTTTTTTTTTACGCTGACTTTGTGACCGGTTTGCACCAGATGGTCCAATATCGAACTGTTGATGGTGGTTTTCACTACACCTTTACTTAGCCATATTGGGAGATGTTCTCGAGAGAGAACGAAAAATCAAGTTCCTAGAGCAACGGCCAATATAACTCGCTCCACAAGCGCAGTTTAATTGGTAGATATAATTTGAAGTGGCCAGCTAGTCTAGGTACTTCATTTTTCAGTCGAGGAATCCCATCGGCCGTGTAGAGAATAAGACGTGTAGTTCGCCAGCATTAAATGTTCTTTGAACTGATTCTCTTAATTTCTTCGTGATTAGCTCGCTTGGTATATATGGCCCATGAATTGTAGTCGTATATAGAGTGGCTTCTTGTTTACAGATAGTGGGTAGTCCTTTTCGGCTTTCTTTGTCATATGTTTCTTGATAAATTTGTCAGGATAACCATTTTCGATTAAAGTATCATATACCATGTTTAATTCATCTTTAATTACTTCTTCTGAGCATATAGCTCTAACTCTGTGACTGAGGGTCTTCACTAAATATAGAAGTTAGAATGTGTATTTTTATATAGTCTCCACTGTACTTAACTAAATTAAATCATTTATCTCCGGTCATTTATTGTAGTGATTATGCAATGATACTGTACTTTTATTTAATGAATTAAAATGATGAACTCAGATTGGTTAGTTTATAAGTACAATTTTCTTCTGTGTGTGCGTGTGTGTATGTATGTATATGTTTGTGTATTTAATGTATGTATGTGTGGAATACATACTTCAGTGAATTTAATTAACCGTTTCCTTTTCTCTTTTGTGTATGTATGTGTTTGTGCGGATTTGCATTTGAAAAACAAAAATGAATGAACCGTTGAGATGTCACTTTTTTTATTTTCTATTAAGTAATTCACTTGTCACCTGATAATTTTTGGTTTTTTTTGTATGTGATACTCCTTTTTTTAAAAATAAACAAAATAATTTCTACTAAAATTTAAGGTGAAATGCATTATAAAATATTCAAGTGAATCTTTCTTTTGTTTTATCGTTGTATTTTTAAAAAAAAAAGTATTTTTGTCCTTGTCACAGTGTTGATTGTTCAACATTCAATGTTTCGATGTCCAAGATGATTGAATACGCATGGACTGATTTAATTAGTATTCTGTTATTACTACATCATTTTAGATCATTTTTTTTTAAATGTGTAATTACTGAAGAGTTTTAAATTAGGACAAAAGATACGAGTGCATTCTAGGCATGATGAGTGTTGGATAAGGAAGCAGTACAGCATAGGTTACAGGATTTCATCATGAACTGACATCAGTTAGAGAACTATTGGAAAACCAGCTGTTTCGTCAACCTAGTTTGGGCCTCTTCATCAGTATGCACCCACACTGCGGGATTCAAGCCCAGGACCTTCTGGTTACAAGATGAGTAAGCTCGTAGACCATTAAGCCACTCACTGGGACCCGACTCCTCAATGGCTAACCGATGACAATTCACGATATAGCGGGACCGCTAGCCAATGTCTTCGGTAAGTATTTGTCCTCACACCTGGCCTTCTGCACCCTACTGGTCACGAATTCTCGTTAGAACCCAGGTAACTACCTACCTGAATAGGGCCAGTCGAACCCCTGTGGGTGGGTGCGTGCTGATCAAGAGTCCCAAGATTAGGACGAAACAGCTCTCCAGTACTCCAGTACTGGTTTTCCAATGGTTCTTTAATTTATATCAGCTCATGATGAAATCCTGTAACCAATCAAACAAAATCCCTACAAACCTATACTTGAAAATAACAGTGATTACTAGTCAAAATAAAACACGACACCGATTGATGAAGTGAATGAATGTTACTGTGAGTTATGCAAAAGTGTGTAGACTTCCTTCCATTGTGGGTAGAATTTATTTTGATAAAGTCACATACAGTGGAGTGTTATACAATAATATTTACTGATGACCACATTTCGAGCACAATTTATTACTGTTCATAATCTCATGTCAAGTTTAGACTTTAATTCATGTCATCCCTTATCTGTAAAGGCAGGCTTAGTTAAGCGTCTGTCTAACAAACCGAGCAATAACACTAAGTTGTGCAACAAAAAACCTAAAGGATGAAAAAAAAGAGATAGAAGAAGCGTTGGTGTTAAATAACTAAGTGTCCTATAAAATTCATTAGGAAGGTCAAAACAAATAAAAATAATGGTGAAGCTAATAATGATAACATAATTAAGAAAGAATATAAGGCATCTACAGTTTTACCAAATAAGGAGAGAGGGGACATCTGAGGCCCTACGTAGGATTCTTAATAAAGCAGGAATTAGGGTGGCATTTAAACCCACAAACTCACTCAGGGACAAGCTCTGCAGGTTAAAGGACCCTGCCGATTGACTCAATTAGACAAAATAATATAATTTACAAAACACCCTGCAACGACTGTGAGTTGAGTCAACTACATAAGTCAAACTAGTAGGTCGGGAGTAGTCAGATTGTCGGAACATAAGAATTTAGCTAAGGTTAGAATGATTGATCCCGAGAAGATGAGTAATTTAGAAAAAAGCTCAGCGATTGCACCGCATGAATGCATTAACACACAACCATACACAATAGGTTGGGAGAGGGTTAAAATTCTAAGAGGTAATATAGGTAGGTAGGGAGAGAGGTGGTTGATTACTGAATCCTTGATCATCGAGTCCACACCGAACACGTGCAATAGGATGCAATGACTCATCATTCACACCGAAAATATGGAAAATACTACTACCAATCAAATCAAGAGATGAGGAATACAAGGAACCATATAAACGAAGTTGGAAAACTGTGTGAGTAGTGCCATGATATGAGATTATGAGCAGTATAATAAACTGTGCTTGCACCGTGGTCATCAGTAAATATTACTGTATAACAACACTGTGAGACTTTATCAAAATAAATTTTATTTATAATGGAATTATACTCTACCACCACAGTGCACAAGTTCTATTCTTATATCAATGTGTAGACTTCTTGACTAGAAAGGTTCTCTTGATATTGAGGACCGGTATTTCCAAACTCTTGATATTGTGACTCAAAGCTGCTAGCTAATAAAGAAACAGATGTATTCACCAATCGTCACTGATTCTTTAAACGTTTTTATTGATTTGAATGTAACCATTCCTTTTCTGTCTGTCTCTCTCTCTGTTTCACACACACACACGCATATATGCTCATTTTTATTGATTTCCGCTATCATTCTGTTTCTGTTATCCTCTCTTTTCATCCGTAGTTTCAGAGTGTGTTAATTTCAAGCGATGTCTTAGCTATTTGAACGGATAACTGTAATCCGTTCGCCTAAATCTATTTTTGAATTAGAAAAATGATCACGTAGAAACCCTTGGTTTCTACTCCTACTGAAGTGGTTAGTGTTCACTGTTCTTTGAAGAGTTCAAGACTAGGCTGAAATAGATATCAATAAATCAATAGTTATTTTTTTACGAGTTGATCACGGATTGATATCAGTTAGAGAACCATTGAAAATCAGCACTGGAGAGTACTCGACAGCTGTTTCATCTTCCCTAGTTTGGGACTCATCGGCAGTACGCACCCACTGCCAGGGGTCGAACCCAGGACCTTCCGGTTACAAGCAAGGAAGATCGTATACCATTCAGCCACTGGGACTCGATTCAATGACCGACCCATGAATTCTAACTTCTACCAAATTGTAATTTAGCGCGACCCAAACCAATATCGTCGTCAGCTGTCCAGTACTCCCTGATTTTCAATGGTTCTCTAAATGATTTCAATCCGTGATCAACTCGTTAAAAACATAAATAATCCTTACAAACCAGACTATAGAAAATTAATCTGATGCTCGCTAGTGACTTGCTACAGGATGGAGCTTCCTAGAGTTCTAGTGAGAAGTTGTGACCAGTGAAGTCCATCCAGATGTCACGTGTGAGGATGGATGTCCCACCGACGACATTGGTTGGTGCCAGTCGCGCTAAATCACGAATTGGTAGAAGTTAGAATTCATGAGCTGGCCATTGAGGAGTCGGGTCCCAGTGAGTGGCTGAATGGTATACGAGTTAGCTTGCCTTGTAACCGGAAGGTCCTTGGTTCGAATCCCAGTGGGTACGTACTGCCGATGAGTCCCAAACTAGGGCAGGTGAAACAGCTGTCGAGTACTCTCCAGTGCTGGTTTTCAATTGGTTATCTAATTGATATCAATTCCGTGATCAACTCGTAAAAACATAACTAACCCTTACAAACCAAACTATAGAAAAAAGTTATTTAAAAAAATATTTAACTGAGGTTTCAGTTGATGCAAGAAGCCTCACCGATAACCGATAACCTGATGTTGGTAGTCAGGTTCGCATATTCCAATCACCCAAAGACATATTATACTGGATGGAATGAATATTCACTTAGGTAGCAGTTAGCCTATAAGTAGAGTTACTACCATCGTGTATGTCGCTCTCATTATGTTGGAGATTTGCAGTCAAGGTCGTTGTTATGACTGAACTGAATAGACCCCGTCGCCAATTTGTTATAACCGAACTGTACTGAACTCACTAAGCCCGTCACTACTTTGTTATGTCTGCGCCTATTATTTACTATAACGGTAATGAACTCGACTGGTACGCTAATACGTTCTATTTGTCCGCTGTACCTTCCAATTCACAGAGCCACACAAATATCAAAAGACAAAGGCTGGCATGTGACTATGAGATATTGTATTATACTATACCATTACAGTTTAAGAAAGAACACATGATATTTATACATTTTCTTAACCATAATAAAGTTGGCTCACGACCGTAGGAATGTATTTTTCTTATCCGACAAAGACCAAGGTGAGACAAAAGAAAATGAATTGATTACATACTAAATTACAATATGCGTGAGAAATGATACCTTGACATAGTAACTCCATCACATGATAAATCACACGATTCGTGAGAAAGGATGATGTACTATTTTATGCTGGATCCTATCAGTCGTACTACTGGTAAATAGGGATGTGACAGAGGTAAGCATCTTCGCTATGAGGTGAGGGGATTAGAGAAGATTGAATCCCAAAGATTTATGGTGTGTTTCTGTCTTCTTATGGAGACAACTCCAAAAAAAACAAATACTTCAAACAGGCCATGCACATAATCGACTTCAAGCAGTTGTCCCCTTGTAACGACAGAAGACAAGGGACAGGCCACAGATCGTTTATTCAGAAAATCAACAGATATTTATAGATATTTATGTACATTATTATTAGCGTTACTGTTAGCAGAGAAGCATCATCTTCTGATTGGTTATTTCTCGGGCTACTGAAGAAAGACTATACCTTATTACGCAGGATGTTAAAGGTTGTCAGCAGGGTAAGCAACGTGCCACTTAACCAGCTTGTTAATCTTCTGGTCGACAGGCAGGCACTTGGACTCATGTGCAAAAAATGGGCCAAATCCATTTTATCTAACTCACACCACCCTCTTCACTCACAACTCTCCCCTTGCACCTCATCAGGCAAAATCGGAAGCCTACATAGAAAACTATATGCTCGCACCAGCAAGTACAAAAACTCAAACATACCCTACTTAGCTCGTGTTCTGTGCGATAAAGAAAGCATTAGGCGTGACACCTATAATTCATTAAACAGTCAGTATAACAACTGGACCTCATCTTTCCAACTCATATCATTTATAGGTACAACATTTTCTTTCTTTCTTTTCCTTTTCTCTCTCTCCCTTTTTCTCTTTTTTTCCGTTATGTGCTGCTTTGTTTCTTTCTTCCACTTACGCCAGTAAATATGATAGCCCCTACTTTTTTAACACCTTCAAACACTGTTCAGCTTTGGCTTTGCTACCGACATGCCAATATGTTGTTGTCATAATGAACTGAGATTTCCTTAATCTATGTAGAATTCTATTTATTGATAATGTACTAACTGGATGCAATACTATAGTAAAAATGCTGAGAATTCTATTCTGTATCACAAGTACTGTTTTGGAATAAAGCAAAATTAATATTATTTCTTGCTGAGGGTTATTCTGTACTACTTTCGACCGTTTCTCAGAAAGTTAAGCCATATATCTGCGAATCATATTTGCATACACTAAGTGTGCTGTGATTGGTTGTTGAGTTCCTCAAGGTTGTGCTTTGTTATTGTTTTTCTCTCATGACCCTGATTCGGCTTGCAGACAACTCTTAACACACCCTGAGTTTTTTGATCCTCCAACGCGAATGCTGTTTCGGTATTTCAAGTATATGAGGAAGAAGAAGTCGACTCCTGCAGTGCGGTCATCAGAGAAGTCATCACTGCCACACCCACACACGCACACACACGCCTTTATAACAGCACATACAGAGCTTTTCTAAATAATCACTAAGATATTTGACCTTAAATTGACATAAGTTTTAATTACATTTTCTTGAATTACTTTTTTTTTCTCTCTAGAATTTAGATGAAGAAACCGCGAATCGTATGAAATGTCAATCAGAAATGCAAACACTAAAAGAAGAAATGGAATTTCATCGTCGTGTTCATGAACAAGAACTACAAGAATTACGTTCAATGACAAATGTTGTTCAAGATGAACAAGATCGTGATCATTGGCGTCATATCATGCAAAATGCCATAAGAGATATCAAGGCTGCTTATGACAATCGATTAGATTGTATTCGTGAAGAAATGGAACAAGGTTATCTGTTACGTGTAAGTGAATTATTATTAGGACTGTTCTTACACACATACACACGCACACAAACACAAACAGAAACACACACACATTCCATACAGTGTCTTTAGTAGAGTATAAGGCGCCCAGCTTTGAGTTTTGTTTACTGAGCAGCAGCTTATCTAGTCTCACGCTGTCAATTTTTCTTCTCTGAGCCTTTCTACTCGCCGCAGGTGAACTAGGCTCCAGACGGAATCGAACCAGACTGTCATGTGCGGTTGCGAGATTTCTATTATTGGAATATTGATGCACATGTGTATGTTTGTGAGATGTTTACGATCTCTTTCTCGCGTTAGGTGGCATAATAAGGTAAGTAATGTTGACGTTAGGCATAGGTAGAGTGTTGGGCAAAGAGGGAAAATCAATCGAAGAGGCTATAAAGTTACACAGATTGAGATGGCTAGGTCACGTGCTGCGCATGCCTAACAATCGCCTCCCCCAACGGACGGGCATTACTAGCTGAAATAGGTGTTGTGGGTTAGAAAAGAGTAAGTGGTGGCCAAACAAAAACATGGCATCAATCAATCCATGAAATCCCTGACAGTTAAACTGAGTCAGGTAGGGAGGGAGATGCAGACTTCCGGGTTGGGGCCCACCCTCGGGACTCTAAGAATCAATCAATGGCTGGAGACAATAGGTGACATGGCTCAAAATCGTTGTCAATGGCTAGCGCAGATGTATTCAGTCTCTGTAATCTTTCATATTCCTTTCTACCATTACTCATTCTGTTTCACTCACTCTTATACTTGTCAAAACTCAATTGATTCTCTTCACTCTCATTTTCTTGTTTACCTTTGTGTGCTATTTGGAACGTGGCAACTGGAACTGCTGCACTTCGGTGCCAATTTCTATGTTGAATCCAGCCAGCCAGCCTCCAGACGGAATCAAACCAGACTGTCATGTGCGGCTGACGAGATTGCTATTATTGAACTATTGACGCACATGCGTGTGTATGTGTGGGTCTACCTGAAGCAGTTGGACTGTCATTGTGTTGCAGCTGAACATTTCGCATTATGAAGGTATAGATCAGCTAGACATTTTCCTTTTTCAACTTCTCATTAAAGCTGTAGTGTTAAATAGAATTTCTAAAATATCATTTAGTATATACCAATGTTAGCAACATTAATGTGAATATATATGTATGATAATTCACTTGCTTCTCTAGAGGTAAGTAAATAGACCATACGAGTAGGATACTTACTATTTAGATGGGCACATGGAAATACTGCCAATAATCTGATTGTTAAAAAGAGGGATTATGACTAACCTGTAACTTTATTCTTCAGCGCCTTTTTTATGCACATTATTCTGCATCAATAGAGAAATCGTTCAAAGCAATCCGAAGGATTTTCAGCTTGATTCGCTGCCCATAGCAGAAGATCCTGCAACACACAAAGCATACTTTGAATTGTGCATATAGACGATGTTTCTACAATCTCTTTAACTGCAGTGGCCTTAAATCGCTTTTGGTGAAGTTCAACTATAGCGTCGCAAAGATGGGAACACACGAGTGACCTTGAGCCGGCCAATCATTAAAAAATGCACAAGAAATGACGTATATTTAAAAGAAAAATGCATGAAAACACATTACACAGGTTATCTTTCTCTGACATGACTTAAAAGTACGTCAATGTTATAATGAGGAGTTTCAATTGCTAAGTTAGACTAGTTTCTCTACATGTATTCACCAAGGTGACTGAAGATGAACTCTTTTTTTGGATAGTTTGTCTCTCTTATCCAGTTGTGCAGTCTTCCCTAAAAGCCCTCGGTTGAATTACTATGATTTGCAGTAAGAGGGTTAATGAACACTTACCAGGGACATGTGGATAATGAAACAAATAAAAATAAATGACATCAACTGTATGTCTATCCCTAATTGTAACCCTAACCTTAATCCCAACGCTAATCATAACCCTTATCCAAACCGGAATCCTTACCCTTATGCTAATTATGACCCTGATCCTAACCCTAACCCGATACTTACTTTACCCTTAATCCTAATCCTAGCTACCAATTAACAAATTGTCCAAACATTACTTAAAAACGTGATCTGGGTGAAATTTGCCCCTTTGTTGGTGAAAAGCTTTGATATTTCAGCTATGATAATGACAGGTGCCGCTAGCCAACGAATAACAAGCGTTCAAGGTCACTGGGGTGTTCTCACTCCTGGGATGCCGTTGTTCAACTTCGCCAAAATATACCTGTTATAAACAGAACTACGACCTAGTAGACTATGGGCGAATGCGAACTTGATGCGCTGGCTAATCTGTCCTAATCGCACGTCAACAACAACAACTACAACCATAACACAGACGGCACCCAAAGGAAAAAGAGGCAAAGTTGAACTACAAGCACCGCTAACTATCAATCACCGAATGGTCTCTAACGCACCAATCACGTCAAGGAGGCATTATTCTGTATGGAATACATACATTTATGAAATAATGCACAAAAACTGCAGAAAGTTTTACAGAGGATACCTTCCTCTCACATGTGACAGAAATAGCTCTCAGTTTTAAGTTGGAGTATCAACAGAGTATAATTCCATTGTGGGTAAAATTTGTTTTGATAAAGTATCTTAGTGATATAGAGTAATATTTACTGAGCGATAAATTGTGCTCGAAACGTGGTCATCAGTAAATATTAATGTATATCACTGTGAGAATTTATCAAAACAAATTTTACCCACAATGGGAATTATACTCTACCACCATTGTGCACAAGTTCTATTGTTATATCAACATAGAAATTTAACCACATTCTATGCATGTAATTATTTAGGTCTTCTAACCCTAACAATAACTCTGATCTTTCCTGAACCTAACCCTAACGTGAAAATATTCCTAAACTAACTGTATTTTAACCCAAACCAACCCTAATGTCGCCTTGATTAGATGAACCTTACCCTAACTTGTTCTTGGCTTAAAGCGTAGCTTAATCTTTCTCAAACCTAAGCTGAGACTTCCCAGATATCCCATTTCATAGCATAACACTTCGATGAGCATATTTTATTGATGATGACAACATTATTTGCCAGGTTTCACCGACTTACCCAGTGATCGTTTCAAAGTCATCAGTGTGGTGCTTAAAGTTCAACTTGGCCGGAAAAGAAAAGACTGGAGGTCGATAAGAGAGATTTTACTGCCTCAAACAACAGTCAAAATGCTAGACAAAAACTCTGTGTATATACAATTAGAATGACCTTGAAAATTCAGTAACTCATTGGTGAATTAAAAGTATTAGCAGCCAATAGGAATCCAGCAATCCGAACAGTTGGAAACAAACAAATAGTTATATTTAAGCTTTATGTAAAACTAAGCAAAAGGTCTATGAGTTCCTTCAGAGTTGCAAATACGCCACCTTTCTTACTGGTAAGTGCCAACTAGCACGAAACCTAGGTTGAGCAAGGCCTCCTGTCGATTGCCTCCAACCGTCTAATACCTTACACATTTTCCGAATATCTAACTCTTGTGAACATTATTCCTGTTTTCAAGATCTACGTAAGACAATTTAACCAAATTTAAGAAGATGGTTACAGCGAAGAAAGCTTTCTTTTCGGCAAAATCATCAACTAGGCTGTGGTTTGTTTCAAATGCAGTGTTGAGTACTGTAGTCAGTTAGCATTATCGGATTCAGATTAACGGGGTTCCAAAATTGTCACATTTATCCTCCAAGGCGATTTCACAGATGATATATGTCTAATGTCACACAAAATCAAAGGCTTACAGGCAGGGGAAAACCAACAAAGTGGCTGAAGAGGCAGCGAAAACAGGACTGCATGTAAACACAGAGAAGACGGAGGTGATGACAAGAACCAATCAACAGCAACAACAACCAGCACCAATTACCATCAAAGAGAGAGATTTGACAGAGTTTACCTCCTTCACCTATCTAGGAAGCATCGTTTCAACTACAGGTAGAAGATACGCCTGAAACCACTTTGAGAATCTTCTACACTCAGCATAAGGAACAAGATTTGGGTTTTCAACACCAATGTGAAGTCAGTTCTTCGATATGGGTCAGAAACTTGCAGTTCGTGTCACGAAAAGGATTTTCAACAGCCAATTACAGACTTACATCAACAGCTCCCCACTTCGATAGCTAGCTCCATGTTGAAGATCAAATGGCCAGAAAGAATAAGCAACAAGAAGCTCTGGCTGGAACAAACTAACGGGCGAGAGCCGATCGCTCAACAAATATATGGGAGAAAGTGGAGATGGATCGGGCATACATTGAGCAGGCCGCCGAATAACATCGCACGCCAGGCCATCGCTCGAGTGGAATCCAAATGGGAGGCGACGAGTGGGTCGTCAATGCTAGGGTGACTCTGGAGGAGTTCGTGTGAGGAAGAGATGAGAGGGTTTGGTCAATCGTTGACCCGGCTGAAGAGGACGGCAGAAAGCTGAACAAAGTGGAGATGTGTTGTTGAAGCCCTATGTTCCACTCGGAACGCAAGGGAACAATAATAATAATAATCCTACAGGGTAACAAAATGATATCCCTTTGACTTAATGTATACTCACTTCCTCACTTCGGGACTGATTTAATTTTCAAATGTCCTACAAGAAATGATAATCAACTATCAGCTCACTGAACTGTTCCATTAAAACTTTAGTATTGTGCTTCATTCAGCCTTTCCCTTATCTTTCACTCTTGATAAGTCAATAAATCAGAAGGTCAATAATCGAAGAGGGACTCAAATTTTTTCATTATTTAAATGTTTTCCTTCTCAGACTGGAACTTGATTGCTATAATTTATCATCTGTCATGATCCCTGGTGAGGTCATGATCGCATGCCGTTGAAAAGTCCCAAACTAGGACGAAACAGCTGCCCAGTGATCCCGGATTTTCAATGATTCTTCAATTGATGTTGATCTATGCTGGAATCTACATTGACATGGTCAATGTTTTATCACTTTGTTTTCGATTCTTGCTTTCCGATTGAAAGATATAGGCCTACAGGTGCTTTTGAAGTTTCAGTTGTAGGGGGTCTTGTTTTTACAGAACGGAGTTTATAGCGTCTCGCCCAAGTTTCTCTCGCTATTGGCCTCATTATAAAGTGGTAAACTTGGCGAGGTTTAAGGCTTAATCAAGTGGGAATCGAACCATTGAACCACTGACGTGCATACGCTTACTACTAAAATACTTAATACTCAGTAGTATATATCGTATTTTCAATATTTATTTTATTTGCTTTATTTGTTTGTTTGTGGTTTTTTTCTTTCTCTTACGCTAAAAGCTTGAAGAATTAAGCCGTCAAGATTCACAACAACGAACAGAATTCATGAGACTACAAGAAGAGAATGCAAAACTGAAGAACGCTCTAGACGGTACACGTGGTCGAGATGATCAACTACGCGCTAAAGTAGGAATTTTGTTTTGTTTCGCCTATTTTATTGATTTTTTTTCTCTCGGTAAATCATTTGAATCTGTTTGTTAAGGTGTTTTTGATTAACTGTTTGCTACTGTAGTGTGTGTTGTGTTTCTATTCCTTCGGAGGTGGTGGTCATTAAGGGCCAATGAAATAGCCTAAATACCTCTGATTAAAGCACTGGATGATGAGTGTTCTAATCTACTATGTGATCCACTTTTCTATTGATTTGCAGATATGTCTTGTTGACGCGTGCCTAAGAGTACAGATCAGGCTGTCTAATAATAACTACTTTCAGCGGTCTAACGGATATGTATTCTCCTACGTCGGTTTGTAGCAAGCAATTGGATTGATTTTTAGTTAGTCTACGAACTAGTATCTGTCAGAGAGCTGTCGAAAACTCCTTAAGTATATCAATAGCTATTTCATCCTAGTTTTGGATGTCACTTCATGATGTATCATGTAGCCAATCCAATTCCTGTAAACCGACACTTGAAAAACCGATCTAATTCTCGTTAGTGACTGACTACAGAATGGACTTCCTGGAGTTCTAATTATAAGTTGGTTACCGACAGGATCCATCAACTTAGTTTTGAGGACAGGTACTAGCTGATGGTGTTAGCTTTCACTATTTAGGTTATTCGATTTCCTCTCAATGGTAGAATGATCAGTCTTCTCACCTCATAGCCAGAAGTTGGATTTGAACTGCTGTTGGGCTAGTATGTGCCCCAACGGGTTGATCTCCGACGAAATCTCAGCACAAATACAACAGAGGGCTAGTTTCGCATATGCCAGTTTACGCCGTCTCTGGCGTAGACGTGATATCCAGCCGGCTGTTGACCAAAGGGTGTGTGTACTGCTCAACAGTCCGCTCCGTCCTCCTTTATGGCTGTGAGACCTGGCCATTGAGAGCGGAAGACATGAAATGATTAGCTGTCTTCGATCATAGGTGTCTGCGTTCTATCTCCTGTGTGAAGTGGTATAATAAGGTGAGCAATATTGAGGTTAGGCATCGGTCGAGTGCTAGGTAAGGCGGGGAAATCAATAGACGAGACTGTGAAATTACATCGACTGAGATGGTTAGGACATGTGCTACGTATGCCTAGTCATCGCCTTCCTCGACTGACGGGCAATGTTAGCTGACATAGTGTCAGGCTGGAAAAGAGCTAGACATGGCGGTCAAACCAAAACATGGCACCAGTCAATGAAATCCACAACAGTTAGTCTAAGCCACGTAGGAAGGTGTAGACTTCCTGACTGGTTGGGGTCCTCGAGACGGTAAAACCAATGGCTGTAAACAATTGGTGACATGGCTCAAAATCGTTCTCATTGGCGCAGATGCATCCATTCCTTGTGACTCATGATTTCCAATTAAACTGTTTTGTTCTTCGTTATTACTATTCCTTTGTCTCACACCTCTGTTTACTGTCTATATTATGCATTTCTCCTACTTTCTTCTCTTGCTTTGTGTGCTACAAGGAGGGAGTGTGGCGACTTGAACTGGCGCACATATGTGCAAAGTTCTATGTTGAAAACCGACCGACCAACCAATGTGCCTACTGATGAAGAGTCCAAGTGTGGGACGAAACTGCCATCCACTAATCCATAATGTTTAGTGCTATTTTAACTGATATTCCTTCATCAGATTTGAACTCATTGTACCGTTAAATGTGGATATTCAGTAAATACGATCTGAAAGGAACTGACTGTTTTGTTAAGATATCTGTTCCATAGAAACCATACCTATCGAAATGTGACTAATTTAGATCATGAATGACAAGAAATTGGAAGTGGATCATATAGACGAATGAAGTGTTGGGTAGTGCGAGTTGAACCTGTTTACTCTAAAGTATTTAAATTAAAATCTGGTAACTAGATTATAAATAGTTCAATAGGGGCTTTCTTCTGACAAATTTACTGTTCAATAGTTTCTCAAGCAGTCTGTTTGTGTAATATTACATCATATATTATAATTGTATAATCAGTGTGTCTTTTCTCAATGAAACACATATTTGAGGAATTGTGCAGTATCTGAACATTCGAGCGATAGTCAGTCAGTGAACTTGGTTCGATTAGTGTATGTTTGCTTTTACAGATTTTAATCATGAGCTGACTGATCATTTAGAGGACCATTGGAAAGCCTGAATGCACTGAATGGCTCTTTCGTCCTGGTCTGGGACTCTTCAACTGTACGTACCCACTGTGGTCTGAACCCAGATACTTTAATTCACAAGGCGAGTTCGTAGACCATTCGACTATTGGGACGGAATCTAATGACTTAGCGATTCTAACTTCTGCCAGTTCGCGGCATGCATAGCGCAAACTCCTGTCAGTGTCATAGGCTGCGATTAACTGGTCGAGCCAGCTGGTCACGAATCCTCACTAGATTTCCAGTATGGAGCAAGTCCCTTAATTTTCCAATGGTTCTGAAAATTGCTGATGTCAGATCATGATTAAACCTGTAACAAATCGAATCCCTGTAGACCAACAATTGGAAACATAATTTTTACTTGATTTCGATGTGGTTGTGTTCTCTGAGCTGGATAGTTAATTTGCGAAGCTTTCATCGCCCTACTAGACGACATCTTCAGCGCATACTTCAATTTGAAGTGAGCTTTTCGATTTCTTTACAAGTTTATCAGTCATCTCTCCTGGTGACTTTGGACGTGAGTGGTTGTTTTTGTGTGTTTTCACACCTTCTAGGTTACTTGTATTGTAACTGATTGTTTCTTTGACTTGAACTTTGACCCTTTGTGTGTGTGTGAGGTTTCTTTCTTATCGGTTGATAAATTTTGTCTATCTCGATGTGTCTATTGATTGATGATTCACTGGAATGCCAAGCTTCTAAAAATTCTCTAGCATTCTTGTTGTATCCTCTGGCTAATATTTGAACGTTGTCCCAGTCGAATTGATGTCCGTGGTTGTCTGTATGTAGTGATATGAGCGAAGGAGTGGATGTCATGTCTTTTGACGGCTAGCTTATGTTTGTGGATACGAAGACGAAGGGGACGTCCACTTTGGCCAATGTAGTGTTTTTCGCAGTTGTTACAATTTATTTTGTATTTGTTTATTTTTCATTTATTCTCAATAAATTTATTTTTCTAGTGTGAACAACTTGAACGTTCTTTGAATGATTCAGTTGAAGAGTCAAGAAATCTACGAAATCAACTAAATAAACTTATAAGTGAATCAGATCGTGAGAAACAAGCCGCTGAAGATGCACTGACACGTCTACACAAAGAATTATCAGCCTTAACTGATGCTAAATTGAATTTAGAAGCTGAAATTGCTGCTTATAGTCGTTTATTAGATGCACAAGACAGTCTTATATCAGGAACAAAATCTGATGGTGGTGTCCGGTCCAAATCTCCACATCATCCGCATCAACCACCACAGGCACCAAAACAACCACTACCAATAGCACCGACACCACAACAAAACTCATTACAGCCAAATCGTTATAGTCGGCCAACATCTGCAAATTATCGATCGTGTAATGAGCTTAACGTTCGTGTTCCATCCTATTCGACGAATTCACCAAGTCAGCATGTAAAACAATCCAGTGATAACGCGTAAGTACTGTGGTGGGGATTACATTACTATTATTATCCATTCGGAGTTGAGAGTAAGGCTTCAATGTACATCTTCATTCCAATCGATTCTCCGCTATTATTTTTCTCTGACTCCACAACTGTCCACAAACTTCCATTTCCTCTAGAAAAATAGTTTCGTCAACGCCCAGCTTGCCGATCTCTATACGAGTTCTACTTAAAGGTTATGCGGGTGTGTGGATATTTCCTTGAATATATCTCCTCAGATCATATGTCCAATCCATTTCTAATTCCATTATAAATATTTGTTACAATTTTTCTTCACACCAAATTTGTTTTAGGTGATAATTGAACTCGTTCGATCAGTCAATAAATTGATTGATTGATCGATCGATCGATCGATAGAAGATTTACACTATTTTGATTGAATCTATTTCAAATTTATTCCATACATTTTGTATGTAACGATTGTACTACTACTTTGTTTAAACAAACTATCATTGAATAATAGATTCAATGTGTTCAATGACAATTGGAAATAACGCGAACGCTAACGCAACAAACAAACACATATAACCACATTTAATGGTACTAATTATCGATAGATTAACATCATGTGTTAATCATGGTATAGAGAAGAAAGTGGATTACGGACTACTTTTAATGCACTGAGTTCATACAACCGGTTCCTTTTATAGTTTGAATAAAAGAAGGAACGAATATATTTCTGGGCAGGATAATATGAGCTGCTTTTATTTCGTGGACTCTCTTCAGCTGATGAGTACAACCTAAACAAAGTGTAAACATGAGCAACATAATTTCAAAGATGATGTGAGTAGACAAGTATTTAGTGTTTTAATGGAGTAATTATTTATATACTAATTAGAGAAAGGTGCTTTGGTGGCATAGCGGTTAGGACGCTCGCCAACCATGCACATGGTCCGGGGTTCGATCCCCGGCCGACACAGGACGCACTCCTTTACCTCGCTAAGCCAGAACTAAAAAGCTGGCGAAGAGGAAAGGTTGGGGGGCATGAGGCTAGCAACCTCATCCTGTAAAAATAAACACCACTGCTACAGAAACTTCAAGCCACTAGCTTGAAGCCCTATGTTCCACTGGGAACGTGAAGGAATAAAAAAAATTAGAGGAAGGGGTTTAGAGTTCAGATTTTCGCTTGGAAATAAGGATGAACTAGAGACAAATTACAAGATAGAACGACAGAGTTAATTTAAAAATATTATGATGGAGACTTCAGGAGGGTGCAGGTGAATAGGCAAGTAAAATTATAAAATAATTTAACTTAGTAGAATCAAAGTATAAATTGAGTGAGAGCATAAAGTAGCAGTCAAACCCATCTGTACCGTAACTGCATCGATTTTGAAAAGGTCTTCGACAGACAACGTCGACCAAGAAGTAATTTGGAATCTCCTTCAACATTACGGCGTGCAGTGCGAAATTCTTTATCAACCTCATTCAACAACTGGCTGGCTATATGACAATGCCTGTCACATGTCAGGTGATCCACAACGGAAAACTCACTCAGTGAGGCGTTCGAAGTGAACACATGAGTAAGACAGCGCTGGCTGTCTATTATCACCGATGATATTCTTCATTGTGGTGGACTAGATTATGCGTCAGACTGTGGGGAGTAAGAAGACAGAAATACACTGGACCATCTATGAGAAGACTGTAGAAGATCTGGATTTCGTGGTTGGATGATTTATGTTTAATGTCACACACACTCGAAGACTTTCTGGCAGGCGAAAACCAACAAACTGTCAGAAGAGACTGGCAGGCAGCGAAGACAGGACTCCAGGTGAACACAGAGAAGACGGAGGTGACGAAGATAACAAACCAACCAACAGCGGCAACAACAACAACAACCAGCATCAGTCACCATCAACGAGAGAGATTTAGCAGAGATTGCTTCCTACCTTCACTTATCTGGCTAGGAAGCACAGTTTCAACGACAGGCGACAGCACGGATTAATATGTCGATACCAGCCAGCCGGAATCGGAAAGGCAAAGTACGTCTTCATCTATCTGAAACCAGTTCGGAAATCTTTTGTACTCCTCCTCAGAATAAAGAACAGGATTTGGATCTTCAACACAAGAAAAGTGGAGTTGGTGTTTCCATACGGGTAAGAGATGTGGTGGGTCATGAAAAGGATTTCCAATAGGCTACTGCAGTCTTTTTATCAACAGCTGCCCACTTCACTGCCCCCCAACTGAACATCAAATGGTCTACTGATCGGTCAGAAAGAGTTAGCAGCAGAAAACTCTGGCTGGAACAAATCAACAGGCGAGAGCCGACTGCTCATTGAGAAAAAACAGTCGCATGACTTCGTGCGCCAGGCCGTTGAGTGGAATCCAAATGGGGAGCGACGAGTGAGTCGTTGGTGCGACGGTAACATGGAGGAGATCGTGTGTTCAGGAGATGAGAGATTATAGGCAATCGTGAACCCAACTGAAGAAGACGGCAGAAGACAGGGCAAAGTGGAGATGTGTTGTTGAAGCCTTATGTTCCACTCGGAACCCAAGGGTATAATAATAATTGTGCAACAGAACAAAAAACAAAAGCACATGAACAAAACAATTACGGTTACCAGGGTAGTGAGCGATTAGTCACAGTCCCTTTCTGTATACACAGGTTGGGTCGAGTTCTTTTGATGCCAATTGCTTCTGAGTACCGAAGTTACGATGCATGTCTTTGTATATTGATTATTTTGAAGGCCTGACTGATTTCCACTGTATCTCCCTGGTCAATTAGTTGTCTGGCAATTGCTCTTGAGAACACTTTACTGCTTTTCAAATGGAGACTTTTAGAGATATGCTTGGAAAATCTCCTCTCAGTCCTTCCTATGTACTTCCTACAGAAGGTGAAGGTAAATTAGTAAATGCAGTTGGAGTTGACTTCAGCAGGATACTTATCTACTTTTGACTGACTTAACGCGCATACTGTGTTGTAAAGTGAGATGAGTCTGGAGGCAGGAAATGTTCTTTTTTCAATGCACCTATAATTCTGTTTTCCCTTCTTGTGGATACTTGTTTGCCTTTTTACGTCAGACAGATAGAAACTGGTTTCGCTCTAGGTGGTTTTTCCCCACCATATTTTTGATATGAACTTCCGAGGGCATCCATTTTCAATGAGGTTTTTGTTTTAGATGACTGCTAATTCCTCTTCAATTTTATCTTCTGAACACAACGCTCTGGTTCTGCTGTAGAGCGTTTTCACCAGGCTGCGTTTGCAGTCGATTAGATAGAAGCTGTAGTGATTCAGGCAATGGCCAGTCCAAGTTTATTTCCTGTAGATGGATTTTTTCCAATCGTTCCATCATTTCTGCTTTTTATGCTGAATTCAACTGATTGATGATGACAAGGAGATGATCAAGTGAAGTTTGGGAAGTTTGATAATAAAAGGAAAGACTTGCTTCTGTTTAAATGCATCCGTTTATTAGCGAATTATAATCTACGATGTCAGTGCTCTTAAACAAATTTACATTCTATGTCAATTACATTACCCAACTTTGTTTTTCATTCACATTTACGTGAAATATTTGATTAGGTGTTTGGTTTAGCACAGATGAAGAGAACGCCCCTACTGGAATACTTTTCATGCTGAATTCTCCAGCTCTGTGTTATCATGATCTGTCTAATGTAACACTGAAGGCAGTTAGGAATGAGCTGGACATTGACCCCTGGAATTGAAAAACTAGACTAATGTTTCGGTTGAAGAAATAATATTAAGTGTTCAGCTATGTCTGGGTATCTGCAATCTTGAAGGAACTCATGTTTTTTTCCTGATATTCAGATTCTTGGTCATCCAGTACTGGAGTCAGAGACGTTAACATTGAATTGTTCGGGCTCCGACGCTGATGGACTGCTTTTAAACCTTGCCAAGCCGGTAGTAAACCCCAGAAGTAGGGAAGGTTGTGAGTAAGGCTAGAGACCTGGTCCCGTAGAAACAATACCCCTTCTGTTGAAACTCCTAAGCATTTAGCTTGAAGCCCTCTATTCCACTTGGAGCATGAAGGATTGAAGTGAAGTAAATTATGTCTGGCTTCAGTTGTCCACCTGAGACCGAGCACTTCGGTCCAATCAATCGAAGGGGAAATCTAAAATTCAGTTAAATAATTAATATGACTCGTTGCACAACAGGCAGTGGCTCTCGTGGCCCAAGTGGTCTAGTGGATAACGCTTTGGAACTTGAAACTACGGGCACTGGGTTCGAGCCTCGGTGGGGACATCATCACTCACTGCGGAATGCAGGCACACCCCGCTAGCTGACAAGTCCCAAATAGGACGAAACACGCATCCTGGATTTCATTGCTAGTCACCATCGACCAATTAAATTATGACTTCAGATGTATTCAAATTTCAAAATAGAAATATATTAAGAAATAAATGGATACACAATCGGCCCACTGATATACCCAGTAGTAATGCATACATTGATGGATAGTTGAGAATGTAAAACTCGTAGATGATTTTATCCTGCTCCTCGATTATTATGTAGAAGATACATCCATTGTGTTGAAATTTGATAATATATATTTGTATATATATATATATATACTCATTTTCGGTCAGAAAGTGAACAAGGTGAATTAGCTTTCCACAACTGTGAAATAAAACGAATTTAATATAAACATTTATAGGGGACCGAAACATTCTATCATTTTACAACCTTGAAAGACCTCGTTTTGTTATAAACACCTAGTTTTGCTTAAATTCTTAAAATAACTATTTTAGGCAGTTATCGTGCACTGGTGTAAACCCTCTGTTTCCATCTGTTCGGATTGCTGGATTCCTATTGGCTGTTAATACTTTTAATTCACCAATGAGTTACCGCATTTTCAAGGTCATTCTAGCTGTATATCTACAGAGTTTGTGTCTAGCATTTTGACTGTTATTTGAGACAGTAAAATCTCTCTTATGGACGTCCAGTCTTTCTTTTGTGGCCAAGTTGAACTTTATTCACCACACCGATAACCTTGAAACGCTCACTGAGCAAATGAGTGAAACCTGGCAAATAATGTTGTCATCATCAATAGAATATACTCATCAAAGTGTTATGCTATTACATGGGATATCTGGGAAGTCTCAGCTTAGGTTTGAGAAAGATTAAGTTACGCTTTAGGCCAAGGACAAGTTAGGGTTAAGTTAATCTAATGAAGGCGACATTAGGGTTAGTTCGAGTTAGATTACAGTTAGTTTAGGGATATATTCACGTTAGGGTTAGGTTCAACAAAGATTAGGGTTATTGTTAGGGTTAGAATACCTAAATAATTGCATGCATAGAATGTGGTTCGATTTCTATGTTTATATAACAATAGAACTTGTGCACAATGGTGGTAGAGTATAATTCCATTGTGGGTAAAATTTATTTTGATAAATTCTCACAGTGATATACAGTAATATTTACTGATGACCACGTTTCGAGCACAATTTATTGCTCAGGAAATATTACTGTATTACACTAAGAAACTTTATCAAAATAAAGTTTACCCACAATGGAATTATTCTCTGTTGATACTCCAACTTAGAACTGAGAGCTATTTCTACCACATGTGCGTGGAAAGGATCCTCTGTAACACTTTTCTACAGTTTTTATGCATTATTTCATAAATGTATGTATTCCATACAGAATAATGCCTCCTTAACGTGATTGGTGCGTTGGAGACCATTCGGTGATTGGTAGTTAGTGGTGCTTGTAGTTCTCAACTTTGCCTCTTTCGTTTTTGCATGCAGGCTGTGTTATGGTTGTAGTTGTTGTTGTTGTTGTCGTGTGATTAGGACAGATTAGCTAGCGGATTAGGTTAGTATTCTCTCATAGTCTACTAGGTCGTAGTTCGGGTCATATAAAACATCTCCCGTTTGAGATTCGAACCTATGCCATCCTCAGTGTTCCAGTCAGAGATGTAACACCTGAGCTATTAGAATTCGTGATTGGTTGATAGATGAGATGCATAACATTGGTTACTATCTAGTGACCAATCGAAGTACCTTTTTCATGAAATTTGTAATATTTGCCTTGTAATGGGCGAAGTATTAGTCTTTGCCATTATTACTTATATCTCGAACCAGTAGTATGTGTATATTTTTCAATATTTTCAATGCTCATTGTATCTATGTACTAAATATTGTTTCTTTTCGTTATGTTATTGCCCAAAAATTCACACAGTTCTAGAAGATGGATGGATAGAGATGAACCAAGTGGACAGTCAACTAGATCGCATCATTTTATTGATAGAACTGTTGAAGGTAAGCCATGAAGCATAAGCGAAATACCGAGTTTTCTTCTTGAAACGTTGTTTTTTTTATTTGGACTTATCACTGGTTGATTTCCCTAGACAAATGTCCAATCTCCATTTACCCATCGATTCCTAGTCTGGATATTTCAAGGACACTTTGAAACGCTTGATATATATATATACGTTTATGTTAACGGAATGTGCAGAATTCTTTGTGACTCAGTGCTGTTCATTCATTAATCCTTCATCTCCGAGAAAAACATATTGGCAGTTTGTGAGTCAGTGAGTACTCGCCAACCACGCAGGTGGTCTGGGGTTCGAAACCCAGCTGATACACTACTACTAAACCTCACGATAACGACGGAAGTTTGGACTTGCGTGAGGCTAGCAACCCTATCAATATATGTGTAAAACTTGGGCACTGTGGTAGTAAGTAATTCCATATTAGTTTGTTTATTAGATATATCACACAGTCAAAGAAACAGCATTATTTACTGGATGACAACGTTTCGAACAAAATTTATTCATTGTTCATAATCATTTCATCAATAGTAATCACACGACTTCGAAACTTGAGTTTTATAGTTTTCTTTGTTCTCTCCTATTTGTCATCGTTGGCGTAGTAAACTTTTCCAGATATCCGATTGGACTGGTGTTGAATCATTCCTATTACACGTATTCTCTTCAGTTGATTCGATAAACAAAGCTTCTGTTATCAATCTCTCCCTATACCCTGTGACATTAGATTTTAAAACTGTCATCTTATCCCATCCTATTGTATGGTTGTGTGTAACTGCATGTAGTGCTATAGCTGAACTGTTCTCGAGATTTCTTATCTTATTCTGGTCAACCAATCTAGATTTTGCTAAGTTTTTATGTTCAGCTAGTCTGGCTGCCCCTGTTCTACTAGTTTGACCTATGTATTTGACCAAAGAAATCTCGAGAACAGTTCAGCTATACCACTACATGCAGTCACACACAAACATACAATAGGATGGGATAGGATGACAGTTTTAAAATCTAATGTCACAGAGTGGAGGGAGAGATTGATAACAGAAGCTTTGTTTATCGAATCAACTGCAAATACATGTAATAGGAATGATTCATCACCTGTCCCCGATATCTGGAAAATTCTACTACCCTAACGACGACAAATAGGAGAGAACAAAGAAAACTATAAAACTCAAGTGTCAAAGTCGTGTGATCACAATTGATATGATTATGAACAATAAATTTTGTTCGAAACGTCATCCAGTAAATAATACTGTTTCACTGTGTGATATATCTAATAAACAAACTAATATGGAATAGCAACCCTATCACCATAAAAGCCCAAAGCCCAATCCTGAGTCCCTATTTTCCACGTGGAATGCAAAGGAGTAAGATAAATTGTGAAAGTCAGTTGTAAATATGGTGTGAGGACATCACTGAATGGTTAAAAATCAATAAGAATTAGATACAAGATGACGTAATGTGTTGTATGGTAACTGAAGTAGCTCAGTTATTCAGGCATGCCAACAGAGTGCCTAACAGTTGAATCTAAGATGTTTTGGGGTATCCTATGTAAGACTGCCCAAATGGATATACTTGGATCCTGATAGCTACTGTCACAGCTCACTAGTTTAGTGAACAGTCTCATTAAGTAACGCGAGAAGACAAGAGACTTTCTGGCAGAACATACACATATAGGAAAATTAAGCGTACCTTATATGAAAATTGTCATTTCCACAGATCTTCTGTGTTGTGCTTGCTACTTCAGCCCTTTGTGTTGTTAACTTTTTCGTGTTCTTCTCGTGTCTGGATGTTCATTTGCTCTCGTTGACATCAGATCTATCTCTCTGCTATTTGATATCTTTCTGCCGATGAACGTCTGTTTATATACTACTGGGAAATCTTGTCAGTAACACACGCCAGTACTAGGGTACAGGTATATTCAGTTGATGTGTCTGAAATAGATTCGAAACACGTGTTCTATATTCCATTGTTAGTCACTACCACCAACAACAATCGAATTTGGGAATACCTGCCTTCCAAACACGCCGCACGTGGTCCAGAGTTCGACTTCCGGCTATTGATACACTCCTAGCCGGTAGTAAGTTTGGTTAAGTAGTGGAAAGACTGAGCATGAGTGAGGCTAGCAACTTCACTCAGTAAAATAAAACAAAATCAACGTTATCAAAACTGTAAAGTTTGAACTTCAAGCCCTACGTTTCATTCGGGATGCAAAGGAATTCAATAGAATCATAAGTGATAACAAAGAAGAATAGTTTCTTTTTATAGAAGTCATTTTCAGAAACTGTACAATCATATTTATATGTGTTAGAGAACCATTGAAAACCAGCACTGGAGAGTACTGGACAGCTGTTTCTTTCACCCTAGTTTGAGAATCACCCACTGGGGTTCCAACACAGGGCAAGGCAAGCTCGTATACCATTCAGCCACTGGAATCCGATTCATTGGCCAGCCTATGAATTCCAACTTCTACCAATTCGGGATTTAGCGCGACTGGCACCAACCGATGTCATCGGCGGGATATCCATCCTCACACTTGACTTGTTGGACCTCACTGGTCACGATTTCTCACTAGAACTCCAGGAAACTCCGTCATAAGGTCCATCCAGTCAAGTGTGAGGATGGATGTCCCACCAATGACATGGGTTGGTGCCAGTCACGGAAAATCACGAATCGGTAGAAGTCAGAATTCATGAACCATTGAAATAGGTCCCAGTGGTTGCCTTGTTACTGGAACATCTTGGGTTCAAACCCCAGTGGGAGCGTACTGCCGATGATTCTCAAACTAGGACGGAAGAAACAGCTGAATGTCCAGTACTCCAGTGCTGGTTTACGATAGTTCTCTAACTGATATCGATCCGTGATCAACTCTTCAATGACGCCCACCCAAACATCGACTTCACACTTGAGACTGAATCCAACGGAACGTTCCACTTCCTTGACGTCCAGCTGACAAGAAACGCCAACAACTCTCTGAAAAGATCCATATACAGAAAGCCTACTTGGAACGGACACTTCATCAACTTTCAAAGCTTCGTGCCGCTAAGCAGAAAGAGGAACCTGATATACGCTCTTTCCTCGAGGATTCGGAAGATATGCAGCGAGGAAGTGATTGAAGAAGAACTGCGTAATCTCCGAAAAACCCTGATGGAAAACGGTTTCCCGCCCAGGTTCATAGACAAGAATCTCAAATCTAAGAAGACTTCCGAACAAGTCCAGTCCGTTCCAAAGAAAATACTTCTGCTTAATCTGGAATTCAAAGGTGATATTGAAGCAGAAATCCTTCGCAAACGCCTCTCCAAATCTCTAAGGAAAACATACTTCGCCGCGAGCCTACGACTGACATTTTCTTGCAAGAAACTGTTCAGCCAGAACGTGAAAGACAAGCCGTCTCATTGGGCCACCTCAACGTGCAACTCGTAAAAACAAAATTTGGATTTATAAAACTGATGCTAAGTCTTTTCTTCTATATTAGATAGAAACCACTTCCAACAGGCCATCGCTAACTTTTATTAACAACTTCCAGCTTCCCTGCATACTGAAAACCAGATGGTCAAACAGAAGGAATTAGTAACTAGAAGCTCTGGGGACGAACCAACAGGCGAGGACCTGTTGCTCAACAAGTTTGCTGAATAAAATGGTGTATTGATTGATCATACGCCACTAAAGAGACCGTCGAACGACATGGCGCTCAGTGCAGGCCATTCCTCCAGTGGTACCCAAATGAGAAACGAAAGGACGAGTTGCACTTAGGTTCGAAGGTGAAATGGAGGAGATTGTGTGTTGAGGAGGAGGAGGAGATGAGAGATTATGGGAAATCGTGGGGTCGGCTAAAAAGTACTGCAAAGAATAGGGCAAAGCTGAGACGAGCTGTTGAAGCAGTATGTTCCACTCAGAACCCAAGGGAATAATAAGAGTAACTACACTTCCATTTTGCCGGCAATTTTCGCATAATTCCTCTTTATCTTTAGAAATCACTTCTGAATAATTGTATACCCCTGTATTAAGTATTTGTTTCTATTCCTTAATGTTCCAAAAGTGGAACATAAGGGACTTCAAGCTACACCTTTGAAGTTTCGGTAGCAATGGAGTTTTTATTTACGAGGTGGGTTTGCTAGCCTCATGCCTAACCTTCCCTCTTTATTGGCTTTGCTGCCACCTTAGAGGAGTTTAGGAGTGCGTCGGCCGGACATCGAACCTATTACCATTGGCGTGGTCGGCGGGCATTTTACCGTTAAGCCACCGACACACCGTGTTAAGTTACACACCCTTATTACTCAGCAATAGACTGTTTTATGCGACGTTAGTAAATAGAAATGCAACCATACAAGCCTTGGAGATGACATCGTCGATACAGAGGACTTTTTTCACCAAATCGCGTTTTATCTCTCTTTCTCCCTCTCCGAGTAATCGATAAATAATCTCCTATTCATTGAAATCAATCGACAAATACAAAAGATGAGAACTACAAACCCAACAAAGAAAGAAAGAGAGTTTTATTAAAATTCCTTTGCATTCTAAATGGAACAAGGAGGTTGAAGCATTAGGCTTTGAAGTTTCAGTTGTGTTTGTGTTTCTGAGACGTGGGGTTGGTAGCCTGCCACCCACTTTCTTCTCTTTTCCAGATTTACTACGACCGACTGGGTGAGGTCTAATATTGCGTCGGTCGGGAATAGAACTCCGACTCCATGTGTGGCAATACAGTGTTCTACCATTGAACCACAGAGGATTTCATTGAATTGCGTTAGTTTAAAACTCTACACTTAGTGATATCACAAGAAGAGGAGTTGAAAGTTAGCGAGAAGATTCAACGGAGAACAGAACCAAGGAAAAATAATGCAGCAATACGACAATCTGATAAAACACGTTGCTAAGATACTAAAATCATCCTCACTTCAGTTGTTAAAAAGTCTACACTCTCCTACATAAGTGAAACTAATATTCACTGAATTCATGAAATACTAATATTGCTTCATTTAGCCACTCTTAGTTTCCTAACAGGCTATTCGCATTCATGTTAAAATGGCATACTGATAGTAGATGGTTAAACCACAGGTATATAGTTTACCCACTGCCATCTGATTTCGTGATGTTGAAAATTGAGTCATCTAGAACTTGAGAAGAGAGAGATGTATATGACAGCTATACTTGTAGGTACCTAGGACGAAGCTCCCTACACCCTTTCATATAGCTGTCAAGTTGCAGTTCATTTCATCTTAGAAAGTGAAATTAAATTTAAGAATATCCCTTCCAGATCCATGGGGAACTGTGAGAAAGAGCCAACTGACAGTCTATTTGCCCCAACAAAAATATGCAGAAGGAATTTGAGATGGCTTTTGACATACTCTGAGGAGAAGGTTGAGTGACACCACCCACCAGGCCACCGATCGAGTGGAAGCTGAATAGGAAACAACGAGTTGGGCGTGAGTCTGAGGATGACATAGAGGAGATCATTCGAGCAGCAGATGAAAGCATATGGGTAGTTGTGTGGCCAGTCAAAAGGGACTATCTAGAACGGAGTGGAATGCAGATGTGCTGTTGAATCACTATGTTCCACTCGGAGCCCATGGGGATAATAATAGATGTCCATCAGTGACACTGAACAGATCTTCTATACTTGGATGGAGTATTTCTTTTTTCATTGAAGTTACTCCTACTGTTGAAATGAATTCCCATGACTGGTTTGAAAAATAACAAGCTTCTGCATTTTGTATATTTCTCACTAATTGAACACTGACAGTTCTCAGTTGAGGGAGGGTCAGTTGAATTTGTTTAGATAGACTATTTACTTACAGATTGTTCTTTTTTTCCTCCACTACCTCACTTACTTTAGCTGGTGTTCCTCAAGGTGCTGTTCTTTCTCATTTTCTGTTTCCTTTCTTCTTACATTACTTGCCCGATTCTGATGTAGCCACTTTTTTCAAGTATGCTGATGACCTCTCTGTCTCCATGTCTGTCAACTCTCAGTCAGACTGTTCCAAAATTAAATAACTTTCTGTTGGAAATTAGTCAGTGGTCCTCTTCAAACGGTCTTAAGCTGAATCCGTCTAAATGTCAGGTAGTAAATTTCACTTTCAGACGAAAACGTGACCTACAACAACTAGCTAGCTCACATGGTCCCACTATCATTGAGGGCATAGAGGTTGAAACTACATCTAATGTCAAGTACCTTGGAGTGAGTATTTCCTCCGATCTTTCCTGGTCCTCTCACATCTTGCTAGTTACTAGAAAGGTGTTTCGCTTAACGTTCTACGTTAGGAAGTTTAGGTAGTTTGGTATAAAGCAGTCTTTGCTTTCTCAGTTTGTCAACTCTTGTATTCTAACCATCCCTCTTTACTGCTCCCCATTAATCTTTCCTGGACTACTTAAGAAAGACTTTGTTTTGCTGCGTAGGGCACTAAAAGCTGTTAGTGGTTAACACCATTGTGGATAGACAATATAATGTCATGTAAGAAACTAGCAAATTCTATATTGTTAGACCCCGAACACCCTCTCTATACGCAGCTCTCTCCTTGTATTTCATCTGGTAGAACTAGAAGCAACTATAGGAGGCTATATGTCGGGACTACCAAGTACAAAAACTCCACAATACCTTATCTGGCACAACTGTTATGTGATGAGAAAACTGTTAGGCATGACATGATCAATTTACTGCGGCACTCTAACAAATAGTTCCCATTAGCTTTTGTTCTCCTTTCTTTGTTACTATTATACTGTTGCTCACATATTCTATTACACACTAATTTATCTCTTTGTCTACTGCTTTCATCTACGGAAGGCTTCTTCACGAACTGATATTAGTCCAAGAAGCATTAGCACCCAGATGGCACAGAACAGAAGTGGATGGTTTCCCTCTCTAGTTTGAAACAGTCATTACAAGAGACATTCATTTCATAAGATCCTTCATTTTAGAAATTAATTGATAACTATCACTCACTTCTACAAGCTCGCAGTTGAAATGCTTCCAACGACGTCTAGTATTATCAACTTGAAGCAACCAGTATGTGTTCCAAGATGTTCAATGATTTCACCGGTTTCAATTCCCAGTTGACGTATTCCTAAAGTTAGCCTCACTAGTATTAAGCCTAGGGAAGACGTAAGTTTGAGCGTGAGGCTACCAACAGCAACCCGCTAATAAACAACAATACTACCGCTATTGAAACTTCGAAGCTCAAGGTTGAACGAAGCCTTATGTACAACTCGGAACGTCAAGAAATCAATAAGGGAAACAGTGGGATTCGTGTCATCTACGTGTGTGTGTGTTTATTTGTGTCTATAACCAGATATACAGATCAGTGTGTAGAATCTATCACAGACGTAAGTGTATCAGTTCAGATACTCATTAATTTCATTTCATTCTGAATGAGTCCAAGTTACTTCAGGACAACAGCGTTTAACTCTTGATTTCTAACAGGCGAAGTTACAGTATCATAGCCAAAGTTAAAGTCTTTCAAGAGTTGACTTTCAAGAACCAATCAGATACAGGGACTGCTATGAAAGGTCATTTCAAATCAAATCATGCCTGCCTTTTTGAACTTGGAGAGGGTAGATACTGTACTGTACTTATTCTTCAGATGCTTCTTCTGTAAATCTATACTGTTAGAATAGGTTATGGCTTTTAATTTTAACGTTGGGATTACAGTTAAAATTAGGTTTAGGAGTTAGGTGTATGCTTAGAGTTAGGAGTAAGTTAAAGAACATTGTCACAAAAATGCCACTGGATCTCAAAATATCATTGTAACAGTAGAAGACGAGAGTCTTGGCAAAGGAATGTCTCGTTGCTACGTCTATATAGCGAAATTATGTACACATCGTCTTCAAATCACCATTTGCACAGATCTTCCGTGTTATGCTATTTCTGACCTTCATATGGTGTTCCTTTGTGTCGCTTTCACGTCTCACGTGTATCTCTGCAAAGCTGTATCATTTCTTTGTCTCTGACATCAAATGTACTTTTCTGTTATTGGATGTTTTTATGCTGATTGACGTCTCCTTGTATATTTTATTATTTATTGTTCCCTTGGATACCTAGTGGAACATAGGGCTTCAACTGCACGCCTCCACTTGCTTCTGTCTTCTGCCTCACTTTTCACCTGCATCCATGTTAGTCCATACTCTTTCAACTCCTCTTCACACGATCTCCTCCATGTCACCCTTGCACCGACGTCCCACTCGCCGCTTCCCTTTCGGCTTCCACTCGAGCACTAACCTGACGCGCAATGTCACCCAGTGGCCTCCTCAGCGAGTGTCCAATCCATCTCTACTTTTTCCTGCATATTTATTCGGCGATTGGTTCTTGTTTTGTTTGTTCCCATAGTTTCTTGTTGGTTCTTGTTCTTTCTGGCCATCTGATCTTCAGTATAGAGTGAAGACAGTTGTTGATAAAGGTCTGCAACAGGCTGTTGCAAATATTCTTTGTGACCCGCCGTCAAGTTTCTGATCCATTCGTACAGAAGAACTGACTGACTTGACGTTTGTATTGAAAATCCGAATCATTTTGTTGTTGATGCAGGCTGAGTGACGAAGATTTCCAGATTGGTTTCAGGTTGATGAATGTGTTTCTCGCCTTCCCGATTCTCGATTTGACATCCTCGTCCGTTCCACCTGCCTGTAGTTGAGACAATGCTCCCTATCTAGATAAGTGAATGAAGTAACCTCTTTCAAATCCCTCCCGTTGATGGTGATTGGCGCTGGATGTTGTTGGCTGGTTATTTTCATAACCTCCGTCTTGTCTCCTTGTATACTACTGATAAATTACTGACAATTACATACATTTTTATTCATTCTCCTTTCTACTGCCATAAACCGAGTAAAACAAAACAAAGAAGATAACCTCCATTATAATGGTTACTTACTTATTTCCAAACAAAGTAACAAGTCAATAAATTTTCATGATTCTTTAATTCAATCTTGTCTGGCTGTCTTATAAAGATGCTATTGTGGGTGTAACCTCGGTATCTCGTAAACATTTACAGAGAGAGAGAGAGAGGGGGGTCATTAATTATCAGACATGGAGTTATTCTTGTTACTCATTTCTTTGCCTTCTTACCTTTTGCTTGTATTATTATTATTATTAATCTTAAATGCTGTGTTTAGATAAACAAGTCGTAAAAGGTGAATACATCTCTCAATAGGCATTAAAAGCTTAACCACGTCAAATAGAAATCAACAAATAACGCCCATGTTATTTCGCTGGATGACTGTACCTTTTATCCTTTTAATGGTAGAAAAATAAATTTATGAACTACAAAATAAGCGAGAAAATTTTTGGAGGGTTAAGCTTAAGAGTTTTGTTCGCCAGCGATATTTTGAAATGTCTACGCCATCGTGATAAATATTGGATTCAATGGGTTGTGATTCATAAGTTCAATGGAAGGTATTGGTTAAGAAAATCAACCAGTCATACCGAGACGAACTGATTTACTTTGTGAAAATTTTCTCGGGGAACTGCTGAAAATTACCAGGATGCTGTTTCGTTATTGATTGGGACTCTTCAACAGTGAGCAGCGGCTAACTAGTGAGTGACTATAGGATCAAGTTGTCAGAAGTCCTAGGTGGAATGTGGTGACCAGTGGAGTCTACCAAATTAGGTTTGATGACACAGAAACTCCGCGATAACATTGTCAGGTGATGGGGCTATTATTGTGTCACGAAATGTCAGAAGCTAAATTTATGGGTCATTGGATTCTATCTCAAAGACTGAATGTTCAACAGGTTCTCCTTGAAACATGAAGGTCTTGAATTTCCCCAGGGATAAAATCATCCAAAGACACCATTGAAGAGTCCCAAATTGGGACGAAACACTCGTCAACTAATCCCTCGTAGTTCTCACTGGCTCTCTAACTGAAGTCAATTCGTCATCAATCTTGAGATCAATCTAATCTTTCTAAACCAACACTTGGATATAAATTGATGTCTACTGACCGATGAAAAATACTACAGATTGAAGAATTTATTTTTCAGACAGACTACGACTTGTAAACACAACTTTCCACTCGAACCATAATCTTGATGAAGACAGTTATTATGGTTTAAAGTCACCAATTTTTGATGTCATATACTACTGACTAACTGATGTGAGTAGTTGGATGTCACTCACATATCAACCAGCAGTGTTTGTCAATTTGGTCAGATATAGTAGTGATTTAAACACAGATGGCGATTCCCAAATAGGACGAAATGCGCATCCTCCATTCCACTGCTAGCCTCCATCCACCAATTAAACACTAATGTGTGTGTTGCCCTCGTTTGTGGCCCAGGTGACCATCAGCGATGAACTCGACTCGATTCAACTTCGAGATAATGCTTTGATACTTGAAACAATAGATGATAAGTTGAAGTCTCAAACCAGGTTGGATGAAGTGTCTCTGAACTCAATATTCAAGTTATTTCATGGAGGCAGTAAGAGCTCCAGCTGCACAAAGAAGGTGTAAACTCATATCTAGAGCAAATTATCAGTTTTCGTAGTGCCTACTTTGGAGAAACTTCATTTAGAGTCATATACATACAAAGTAAGATCGAACTGGTCAAAAGGATTTCGCTTGCATCTTCTTCACGGAGTTGAAGACCTCGTCATCCATATGAGGAACCTCGCACTTTCACTGCCGTGCTAACTTTATTGTCTCGATCTGTGACTCTTATTCAATTCTGTATGCTTTCATCTCTTATCACCTATTTCACAATAACTATTCAACTATTCAACTCATGCTCGCTAGTGACTTGCTACAGGTTGGAGCTTCCTGGAGTTCTAATGAGAAGTCGTGACCAGTGAGGTCCAATTAGATGTCACGTGTGTGGATGGATGTTCCACCAACGACAATGGTTGAGGTCGCGCTAAAATCACGAATTGGTAGAAGTTAGAACTCATGGGCTGGCCGTTGAATCGGGTCCCAGTGGCTGAATGGTATACGAGCTTGCCTTGTAACCGGAAGGTCCCGGGTTCGAATCCCAGTGGGTGCGTACTGCCGATGATTCCCAAACTAGGATGAAACAGCAGTTGTCCAGTACTCCCTGTGGCTGGTTTTCAATGGTTCTCTAACTCGTAAAATTAACTCATTAGTCACATGCATTTTCTCGATTACACAAGATTGTAAATTGTTGTTTTCCTCACACTCACACACACAGTTTGATCTCTCTTTATTACTGAATGACACTGACCTCTGTCACTTGTTGGTAATTAACACTGTGCATTTATAAACTCCCGAATAACTGTACAACCTTGATGGGCAGTTACCTAGAATGGTAGTCACATTGGAAACCTGGCTGATAGAGTTCAGTCTGCACCAATGCTCGAGGATTAGACACATCACAATAGTTACTCACCAGTGTCCAGTCAAAGTATCCAGTACAGTCCTATAGGGGGTCAGTTGCATGTCCCGAATAGCTCACTGGTAACATCTCTAACGGACTGCAACACTGGGTGACACGGGTACGAATCTCGGAAGGGAAATAAGTTCCTTCAAAATTGCAGGTATACCTCTTTGACTGGTGAGTGCCAACTAGCACGAAGCCTAGGTCAAGCAGGGCTTCCTGCTGATTACTGCTTCCAACTATCTAATACCAACAACTGACAGTGCACTGTGATGGTGAGCACCTATAAAATGTTGGCCACACATTGCAAACTTGACTGATAGAATTCAGTCTGGTCCAACGCTTGAGGACTAGACACATCACACGTGTAACTGACTAGTGTCCAGTCAGTCAAAGAGACTTAGAAATGTGGTGGAACACGACTGGCTTGACGGGACTGAAAGACAAGTCATCAAAGAGTTTCAAGTTGTCACACTTCAAGAAAGCATGCAAATAAACAATAAAAAAGAACAGAAATGTAGATGTTATCATCACAATGGACAAGGATGAATCGGAAGAGAAAAGATAATCACAATGAACAATGGAGAAGATGCATTCTGTTTCAATGGTTTTGAGTCAGATTATCAAGTGGATGCCAGTCTGAAAACATACATAATTTTTCATAGATTAGTTTGATTGCTGTTTTCTTATTTTACAAATACTCTACTCTACTTAACATTCTTTTTCAAGTAACATATCAGCTAAGAATAATTAACCCCCGTTTCAGTCAACTTGGTCAGTGATGGCATTATTACTATTGTTCCCTTGGGTTCCTAGTGGAACATTGCGCCTCAACTGCACGTCTCCACTTGCTTCTGTCTTCTGCTGTACTTTTCACCTGCATCCATGTTAGTCCATACTCTTTCAACTCCTCTTCACACGATCTCCTCCATGTCACCCTTGCACCGACGTCCCACTCGCCGCTTCCCTTTCGGGTTCCACTCGAGCACTGGCCTGACGCGCGATGTGACCCAGTGGCCTCCTCAGCGAGTGTCCAATTCATCTCCACTTTCTCCTGCATATTTGTCGGGCGATTGGTTGTTGTTTTGTTTGTTCCCATAGTTTCTTGTTAGTTATTCTTTCCAGCCATCTGATCTTGAGTATGGAACGAAGACAGTTGTTGTTGATAAAGGTGTGCAACAGGCTGTTGGAAATATTCTTTGTGACCCGCCGCCAAGTTTCTGATCCATCCGTATAGAAGAACTGACTGACTTGACGTTTGTATTGAAAATCCGAATCACTTTGTTGTTGATGTAGGCTGAGTGACAGCGGAAGATTTCCAGATTGGTTTCAGGTTGATGAATGTGTTTCTCGTCTTCC
Source organism: Trichobilharzia szidati (assembly GCA_944472155.2). Classification (NCBI taxonomy): domain Eukaryota; kingdom Metazoa; phylum Platyhelminthes; class Trematoda; order Strigeidida; family Schistosomatidae; genus Trichobilharzia; species Trichobilharzia szidati. Next base: position 128,282,884 of record OX235272.1, on the reverse strand, counting down.
CGATTCTCGATTTGACATCTTCGTCCGATCTTCCTGTAGTTGAAACAATACTCCCTAGATAAGTGAATGAAGTAACCTCTTTCAAATCCTTCCCGTTGATGGTGATTGGCGTTGGATGTTGCTGCTGTTGTTGTTGTTGGTTGGTTATTTTCATAACCTCCGTCTTGTCTATGTTCACCTGGAATCCTGTCTTTGCTGCCTCTTCAACCATCATCATTGATGGAGCATAAGTTAATTTGACTGCTTTACACTCCTCATCAAAGACTCGGTCTCGACATCTGTTTTAACCCAATCATTCCTACTCACGTGAATGGTAAGACTAAAACACATTTCGTGGTTTTCGCGAGACTATTAGCCAGTGTCATCAGTGACTTACACCTGACTTAACTGATACCACTCACTGGTCACGACTTCTCTCACTAGAACTCCAGGGAACTTTGTCCTGTAGCCAGACATCTTCTGCAAGCATCAGATTAATTTCCAAGAATTGTTTTTTTCGTGGGGATTCTATTTGTTTCAATTCCGATCACGATCATGTATTCAGTCTCTGTAATCTTTCATATTCCCTTCTACCATTACTCATTCTGTTTCACTCTTATACTTGTCAAAACTCTATTGATTCTCTTCACGCATCTTTTCGTCTACCTTTGTGTGCTATTTGGAACGTGGCAACTCGAACTGCTGCACTTCGGCGCCAAGTTCTATATTGAATCCATACAGATCACGAGTTGATATAAGTTAGAGAAACATTGGGAAACTAGTAAGGAGTACTAGGCAGCTGTCTCCTCCTACTTTGGGATTCTTCAACACTACTCACCCACCAGGGGTCGAACCCAGGACCCCTCTATTTACAAGGGAATCTTATAGACCCAATTCAATGACCCATGAATTCCAATTGACTCTTGAAAATCGATCTGTTTCTTGCTAGTGACTGGCTATAGGAAGAAGTTGGCTGGAGTTCATGTGAAAACTCATGACCAGTCGGGTCATCGAGGATGGAGTTCCGGCGATAACATTGGCTGGTGGTAGCACTAAAATAGCGAATCAGTAGAAGATAGGATACGTGAACCATTAGATCGGGTCTCAGTGGCTAAATGGTCAACAAGCTCGCCTTATAACGTAGATGTTTTAAGTTCAAATCCCATTTAGTGGGTACTTCCGAAGAGTCTCAAACTGGGACGAAATAGGCATGCACTACTTCCTGCCTAGTTTTCCAATCGTTCTTTAGCTGATGTCAGCTCGTGACCTAACTTGAAACAAATCAAAAATATTTACTCACAATTTCAGAATCTTTTAATAGCATCAACTTTCAACAGTCATTTATCACTAGTATCGTTAAGTATATCACCAGGAACCGAAAATATCTCAGTTTGGTGATTATCTTGACTGTTTGTTTAGGTGATGAGATTAAGGGTATAGACTGTTTTGCTAAGGTCCTCCAGATTAAATTATTAGTGTCCCCTTGGGTTCCGAGTGAAACATAAAGTTTCAACTACACATCTCCACTTTATTCTATTTTCTGCTGTCCTCTTCAGCTGCTTGACTCCAAGATTGCATATAATCTCTAATCTCCTCCTCCCCAACACATGATCTCCTCCATTTCTCCCTCGCACCGACGACCCACTCGTCGCTTCACGTGCTGAATCCACTCGAGCAGTGGCCTGCACTGAGCGTGATTTCATTCGACGACCTCCTCAACGTATGCCAAGTCCATCTCTGTTTTCTCCTACATATTTGTTGAGCAATCGGCTCTCGGTTGCTTAGTTCCCAGCCAGAGTTTATTGTTGCTAATTCTTTCTGGCCGTCGGCTGCCCAGCCATTTGATCTTCAGTATGGAGCCAGCAAGCGAAGTGGGCAGCTGTTGATAAAAATCTGCAGTGGCCTGTTGGAAATGCTTGTCGTGATGCGATGGCCAAGTTTCTGACCCACATAGAAGAACTGACTGACTGACTTGAAATTGGTGTTGAAAACCCAAGTCTAGTTGTTTATACTGTATGCTGTTTATGCTCTATATTCACCTGGAGTCCTGTCTTCGCTGCCTGCCAGTCTCTTCTGACAGTTTGTTGATTTTCGCCTGCCACTAAGTCTTCGAGTGTGTGTGACATTAAACATAAATCATCCAACCACGAAATCCAAATCTTCTACAGTCTTCTCATAGATGGTCCAGTGTATTTCTGTCTTCTCACTCCCCACAGTCTGACGCATAGTCCAGTCCACCACAATGAAGAATATCATCGGTGATAATAGACAGCCAGTCCTGTCTTACTCATGTGTTCACTTCGAACACCTCACTGAGTGAGTTTTCCGTTGTGGATCACATGACACGTGGCAGGCATTGTCATATAGCCAGTTGTTGAATGAGGTTGATAAAGAATTGGGCACTGCACGCCATAGTGTTGAAGTAAATTCCAAATTACTTTTCGTCGACGTTGTACGCTGTCGAAGGCCTTTTCGAAATCGATGAAGTTAAGGTACAGATTTGACTGCCATTCTATGTTTTCTTCTGTGATGAAGATGCGTAGAGTTGCAATTTGATCAGCACATGATTTGAATCCCCGAATCCAGCTTGTTCCGGAGAGCCGGTGGAGTTCTGTATCCAGTGCAGCCTTTATTCTCTCCAGGATGATGCGACTTAGTATTTTCTACTTGGCGTGGACAAGAGCATTATTCCACGCCAGTTCTTTCACAGGCCTAGGTCGCCCTTTTTGACAGCTTGACGAGGTAGCCTTTCTTCCAGTCGGTAAGTACCTTTCATTCTTTCCAAACCTTTTGCAACAATGGCGTGAGAGCATCTTCTGTAGTCTCTGTCTCCGTTTTCAATGCTTCGTGGTGGGGGAATTCCGTCTCGTCCTGCTGCCTTCCCGACTGGACTTCAGTAGATAGATCACATTCAAGATTTCTGCTTTCGTTGGAGGATTGGTGTCCACTGGCAGGCAGTTCTGTGCGTGCTGTTGGTGGTGATGTATTTCTGGGCGAGTTGCAGCTGATGGTCGATTCAGGAGTCCTTTGAAGTGATCATCCCACTGTCTTATTTGTCTCTTCTCCTTGGTAATCAGGTTCCCTTGAACATCTTTTATTGGTTTCATCATCTGGGTTGATCTCTTCCCGGATAGAGACTTGGTTATCTGATAGAGTGTTCTGAGGTCTCTTTCACCTGCAGCCTGCCTGTTCCGCTTCAGTTGACAGCCAGTGTGTCGTAGAATCGTATTTTGTCTTTCCTAGCACTCTTCTTCACTTCTCACTTTATTCAGTGCAGTGTACACTGAACTCAGTTTCTCCTTCTGTTGTCCATCTTTGCATTGAGTCATCACCACTCTCTTTCACCATCCTCCTCTCCTCTCCTCGATTAGATTCCAGATATCTGTTGAGAGCCATTCCTTATCTTGCCTCTTCCTTCTCCGTAAAACGGTGGCACATGTTTCCTTGAACATCACCTTCAGAGAGTAAGTTCCAACGTTCTTCTACGGAAGTTTCTTCAGTAACGCCGCGTAGTGTCGTTGACTCAGCTGTACTATCTGCAGTGAAGGTATCCCTTGTAGTTTTGTCCATCACTTTCTGAATGTTGAACTTGAATTGTTCTCTGTCTCTAGTTGTTCTGAAGGCTTTCGGCTTGACCTTGAATATTCCTTGAACTAGATGATGATATGAACCCTTATTTACTACCTTTCTAGATATTGTGTCTACCAGGCTGCATCTCCACTTCTTTGAGCAGCATTTTGGTGAAATCTACCTTGTTTGTAGTGTGTCCGTCAGGCGAAATCCATGTTGCCTTGTATTTATTCTCAAAATGTTAAGAATCAATGGTTGAAGACTGTTGACGCTTTGCCTTAAAATCATTCAAAATGGCACAGATGCGTACTCATACTACTGTCATCTTCGCGATTCTGAAAACCGTTATTATTCTCCATTTTATCATGTGTGTTTTTTTCTAGTTTTATAACATTTGTTTTCTACATATTTATTTGTGATTTCTACATTTGCTTAAAATTCCACGTTGAGAATTTCACTTCCCAAGTCTTGATTTGAAGAGATTTTGTTCGATTTTCCATTTGACTTCTAAATGGTCAATGAGATGGGATTTTTTTAACCTGATGGTTCTTGAAACGATCCCCCCCCTGGCGATCATAAGCATTTACTGATGAAGAGTTCCCAAATGGGACGAAACAGCTATCTCGTACTCTATTATGATATTCAATGGTCCTTTAACTGATCAAACTTGAAATCAGTTGAATCTCAGGACGAACACTGAAAATCAATCTAGTACTCACTGATGACTGACTACAGAATAAAGTTGCCTGAAGTTTTATCGAGAAGTAATAATCAGTGAGTTCCACTACATTTTTGGTTGTGACTGATGACAATGGCTGACAGTGGAGCTATATATCGTGAATTGGTCGAAGGTAGAATTCATTGGCTGGTGACTGGATTCCCTACCAGTGGTTAAATGGTCAACCGACCCGCCATTAAAATCTGAAGGTCCCGGGGTTCGACCCCGGTGGTAGGGAGAAGAATGTCAAACAATGGATGAAATAGCTGTCCATTGTCTCCATAACTATTTTTTTTTCTGTGGTTCTCTGAATGAAGTCATTTGCTGATCAAAAATTCTTATTCAGTTCTGTCCTCTTCATTTCACCTGTGTTAAGATTTTGTTAACAAGCATCTTGTGTAAGGCTGAATAAATCGATACTACATGCCGTGCGAAATTTTAGTGAAATAGAGCTACTTACCTGCGGCTACTAATTAGTAATGTCTGACAGCGAACAAATTGAATTTACATTATTATTATTTTTCAAGAGTACGTATGTAAGGATTAGATTTGTTTTTACGAGTTTGACCACCGATTGAAATCAGTTAGAGAATCATTGAAAACCAGCACTGAACTGATGGACAGCCGGCTGTTTCATCCTAGTTTAGGAATCATCAGCAGTAAACGCCCACTGGGGTTCGAACCCAGGACCTTCCGGTTACAAGGCTAGCTCGTATACCATTCAGCCACTGGGACCCAAGTCCTTATTGGCCAGCTCATGAATTCTAACTTCTATCAATTCGTGTTTCAGCGTGACTGACACCAACCGATGTCATCGGTGGGACATCCATCCTCACACTTGACTGGATGGACCTCACTGGTCACAACCTCTCACTAGAACTGCAGGAAACTCCCTCCTGTAGCAAGTCACTAGTGAGCATCAGGTTAATTTTCAATAGTGTTGATTTGTAAGCATTAGGTTTGTTTTTCGAGATTGACCACGGATTAATATCAGTTAGAGAACCATTAAAAACCGGCCACAGAGAGTACTGGACATTCAGCTGTTTCTTCCATCCTATTTTGGGAATCATTGGCAGTACGCAACCACTCTAGGGGATCGAACTCAGGGACTTCCGGTTACAGCGCAAGCTCGTTTTCCATTATTATTGTTATTATTATTAATACAACTAATGTTTTCTTTACTTCCAGGTAGTCAACAGTTATCCTGCAGCTATTCTGATAGTAAGTTTTTATGTTTTGGGATTTTGTTTCTGAATATCACTGTCTTTCTTAAGAATTCAACTAACCTTAAACAGTAAAATTACGTAATACGGAAGGAATTTTCTCTTCCAGACGAATTATTCACAAAAATGATTATATTGTAACAACAGAAGACAAGGGTCAGGCAACAGATCGTTTATTAACGAAAATCAACACATATTTATAGATTTTAATGTACATTATTGTAGATTATTGTTAGTAGAAAATACAGTCTTTTGATTGGTTGTTTCTCACAGAAAGTTAACCTTGCATTTCTTTATGGCTGTGTCAAATCATCCATATGCTAACTGTATCCGCCTACGCAAAGCCTTTATTCTCATTTTCTCACCACCAATATTGGGGACATAAATATTGACGTCAATTTCTGTCTACCAACTTTGGCTAGCAGCCAGCTCTCACCACAATATCAGTAAAAGTCTATCAACCTTAGGATTATCTCAAATAGTCTCATAATGAATTAAAAGCCTTCTCATCTCCGTCGTATTTTTAGCAGAATGAATTAAGAATGACAACAGAAGGTCTGTCTAGGGAGTTAATGTGATGATATCAAGTAATCTCTGACGTATTATATTACATATGCCCAAACCAAGTTCACTTTTAACAGTTTGAAAAAATTTGGGCATTGGGTGGTATATGATATTCATTATAATAAAGAGGGTTTTTCTGTATTTCCCAAAGGATGAAAAACAAAACGATATTGTTGTTTTTACTGACGTTTTGCTATTCATTAGTGATGCTGCTAATAGCTATATCGAAGTATTATTATTAAACCAGAATTTACAAAATCCACTCAGCTTTTATATGACAACTTAATCATCGTTCCTCAGCATGTGGGCATTTTTGCGTTGTCGAATTGGCCAATTGGTAAAGATAACTAAACTGGTAGGTGTAGATTGTTGGATTTGATAAGTGTGTAAAATTATGAAAGCAGCGTGTGTTTACATAATGAAATTGCTTATCACATTCGTGTTGATTTTGTCACTTCATGGGGGAGGGTGTGTGTATGTTGTAACCAGGTCAAATTCTGTTTTAGTCCATCATTCCTATTCAGATCAGACAATTTGGATTCCATTTGATATGAAGTGCTTCTGATGATATTAGACGTTCTTTGTGATTTCTGAAATACTTTTTCTGGATGATGATTTCAATATTGTCAAAATCAATTTTGTGGGCTGATTCTGTAGCGTGTAGACTCCCTGTGGCTGATGATTTTTCTTCAAGCTTTTCTAGTTCAATTGGATTTCCCGGTGGTCAAACAGATGCTCTATGGTGTTCATCTCTTCTGATTTTGATTTCTCTCTGTCGATGTTTGTCCGATGTATATCACATCACACAATTAGATAGAGAATCTCTATGGATTTGGTGTTTTATACGGACAAGATTGCTTTGTAGTGCGTGTGTCTGATGTTTTGAAAAAAATCTGACACCGAGCTTATTGCAAAATAAGCATGAAAATAACTTACTCAACATGAATAGACTAAAAGCTAAAGTAACTAACTAAAATCTATTTGAAAAGAAGAGAATTAGAGCCAAGAATGATGATTTACTTGGTAGTGTGGCTAGCGGTGGAATCCAAGACTCACTTTTCACCCTTTCTGGGGCTCTTCAATAGGTTGTGCCTGTTACTTGTTGCCCAAGAGGTGGATCTTGTGGATAAAGCTTTGATTTTTTTTCAAACAATCGGCTTTGGGTTTAAGTTTCAATGGGATTGTCATCACTCATCAGGGAATCAAGCATATCGAGCTGACAAGCTCTGAAGAGGATGGAATTTGTGTCCTGGATTTTCAATGGTAGCAGCCTTCAGGCTAATAAAATCAAGTTGGCTCTAAGAGATTATCTGAACTTTTGTACTATAAGTTAACATGCCAACAGAGGGACTGAGCACTTCGACCTAGTAAAAACCAACTAACGGGGTGATGCAAAAAAGCCAAGAAGTGATGATTATAATGATTGTGTTAGGTTCAATGAGCGTTTCCACAGTATATTTAAATCCAAAGGTGAGATTTAACGTTACTGATCACCAGTAAGTAATCCAACTATGGATAATTTGATGTAGTCGTAATCTTTCGGCATGATATCAAGTTGATCCTGTAGATGTGACTTTGAATTAGATGTGTAACGACAGAAAACAAGGGCCAGGCAACAGATCGTTTATTGAGGAAATCAAGCGATATTTATATATTTTAATGTACATTATTATTCCTTATTGTTAGCAGAGAAACAGTGTCTTCTGATTGGTTGTTTTCTCGCTGAAAGTTATTCTGTCATCTCTTTGTGGCTGTTTTTTGAAGGTCAGACCATATATCTACGAATCGTATCCGCCCACGCAAAGTCTGCTGTGATTGGTCGTTGATTTAGTCTTTGTTCTTGTTTTTTTTCTCATGACCAAGATTTGGGATGTAAACATTGATGTCAGTGATAGCACATATACGAGAATGATGAATACTGGAACTATTGAAACTAATTTTCTCATCTCTAAATTATCCTGTTGGGCAAGCCTTCACTCCCCGAAAAATATGGATTTGATTTAATGCACGACAGGAACGGCAGTCGTACATTAGTAGTGCTGTTCACCAACCAACCATATGGTCCTGGGTTCGATCCTCGGCCGAAGCACTGCTAAACCTCACTTAGCTCGTAGTAGTAGAGGGAAGGTGAGGAGTGAGGCTAGCAACCCTACTTCCTAGAAAGTGAAACAATTACTAGAGAAACTTCAAAGCTTAGACTTGAAGCCCTGTTTTCCACTTGGAACTCTAAGGAATAAAATCAGCATAAGATCTATGTGCTACTGATAAACTTTGCTCCACAGTTTTATCTGAACTAACTGGAGTAAAATTGACCGGTCACTAGAACGTAGTAGTAGTAGTAGTGTGGTGACAGCTGTCTGCAAGCCAACGTCAATGTTTACGTCCCAAATCTGGGTCATGAGAAAAGAAACAATAACAAACCTTAACCTTGAGGAACTCACCAACCAATCACAGCAAACTTAACGTGTGCAAATACGATTCGCAGATATATGGCTTAACTTTCTGAGAAACTGTCACAAGCAGTACAGAATAACCTTCAGCAGAAAAACAACCAATCAGAAGACGTTACTTCTCTGCTAACAATAACGCTAATAATAATGTACATAAATATCTATAAATATCTGATGATTTCCTCAATAAACGATCTGTTGCCTGGCCCCTGTCTTCCGTCGTTAGAGTAGTAGTAATCGTATGTATCTAATTCTTGGTGTTTATGGAATTCAGTCAGACCTGACGGCGAGTAATAGACACATGACACTGTCAATACTCGTTGATGCCGTTTCTGACTGAAGCGCACTGGATGTTTGGTTTAAGCGTCAGAAGGGATATCACTTATTTCGAGACTACAGACACACTCCTTACAGACGAATATCAACAAATACGAAAACAAGGTTAGACAGAGCTTCCAACTGATTGACTCCAACTATCTATCATCAAAATTGAAATGGTGTTATAACGTGGTCATTTTAAGCAGTCACATATAATTTAACAATTTTATTGAAGAGACCAAAACTAGTGAGGAAATGAATATGAAGATATTTTTGAAGAATAAATATGATGTTGTTTTACTTTACCACTCCTCATCAGCTGTTAACAACCTAAAATCATAAAATTCTCAATAAATAAACGTATATATATGTTCATACGGAATAGGAAGACAGTTGCAGCCAAGAAAATTTTCTTTTCGACGAAGTCATCATCTAGGCTGTACATTCGTGTATTTATATCCAATGGATGGGAAAGTTCCAGAATAATTTCTGGTTAGAGGTCAAATTAATAAAAATTACAATTAGGAATTAGAATGCCATAATAAACAGGTGGATGGGTAAAACTCAAACAAAGTAGCGTAATAACTAAGAAGAGTGACATTGTGCAATTGCGGGTTAGAAATGTAAAAATAACAAAATAGACAGGATGTTTGGATAAGAAACTAGTGTGATGAATAATTGTTTGTGCAATCAGGGATTAAATATGTAGAAATAGTAAAATGACAAAATAAACAGGAAGAGTGGATATGAAAATATGGTAGTGTAGACAGGGATTAAGAAAAACTTAAAATAACATGAATAAACAGGGAGTTTAGATAAGAAAGGCGATGGTCATTATTAAAAAATATACCTGTTTATGATGGCCATGGCAGGGACAGGGGTTGGACGTATTTCTTTTGGATACAAAGAGTGGGTTTGAGCTTTTGGATAGCTAACGCCTCAGCTATGCCCAGATTTGATTTGACTCCCTTTGATGGGTTTGATTGAATCTTGTATATTACTTTGAAGGATTTTTCGAAAGGCGCTGAATGTCCTGAGTTGACCAGATGTTCTGTCACTGAACTGTATACGCGTTTTTGGTCTCGTTTTACTAGCCAGGCTGGGAAGTGTTCACGAGCGCGTTTTCCCAGTCGGCGCATGGTACGGCCAATGTACTCAGCTCCACAAGAGCAAGTAAACTGGTATATGCACTTTGAGGTGGTCCAATGCGACAGCTTGTCTTTCGCGTTCTGGTTGAACAGTTTCCTGCAGGAAAACGTCAGTCGTAGGCTTGCGGCGAAGTATGTTTTCCTCAGCGATTTGGAGAGGCGTTTGCGAAGGATTTCTGCTTCGATATCACCTTTGAATTCTAGATTAAGCAGAAGTATTTTCTATGGAACGGATTGGACTTGTTCGGAAGTCTTCTTAGATTTGAGATTCTTGTCTATGAACCTGGGCGGGAAACCGTTTTCCATCAGGGTTTTTCGGAGATTACGCAGTTCTTCTTCAATCAATTCCTCGCTGCATATCTTCGAATCCTCGAGGAAAGAGCGTATATCAGGTTCCTCTTTCTGCTTAGGGGCACGAAGCTTTGAAAGTTGATGAATTGTCCAGTCCATGTAGGCTGTGGAACTTTCCTACCCATTTATTATGAATACACGAATGTACAGCCTAGATGATGACTTCATCGAAAAGAAAATTTTCTTCGCTGCAACTGTCTTCTTATTCCCTATGATCAAATGTGTATATATATATATATATGACATACTTTACCATTATTTCGACTGTAATTGGACACTAGTTCCTAACTAGTGCAATGTGTCTAGTAATTACTTTGGGGCAGACTGAATTCTATCAGTCAGTTGTGCGATGTGGCCAGTTGGCTAGATGGCTTGACATCACAGTGCACTATGAATTGTTGGTATTAGATAGTTGGAAGCAGGAATCAGCAGGAAGCCCTGCTTGACCTAGGTTTCATGCTAGTTGGCACTCACCAGTCAGTAAGGTATATCTGCAATTTTGAAGGAACTCATGTCCCTTCTGAGATTCGTACCCGTGTCAACCAGTGTTGCAGTCCGTTAGAGATGTTACCAGAGAGCTTTTGAGACTTGCGACTGACCTCCTATAGGACTGTACTGGATACTTTGACTGGACACTAGTCAGTAACTAGTGTGATGTGTCTAGTCCTCGAGCATTGGTGCAGACTAAATTCGATCAGTCAGGTTTCCATTCTGGCTGCTATTCTAGGTAACTCCCCATCAAGGTTGTACAGTTATTCAGGAGTTTATAAATGCACAGTGTTAATTACCAACAAGTGAAAGAGGTCAGTGTCATTCAGTAACAAAGAGAGATCAAACTGTGTGTGTGTGAGGAAAACAACAATCAATAATCTTGTGTAATCGAGAAAATGCATATGACTAATCAGTTCAATGTTGAGTAGTTATTTTGAAATAGGTGATAGGAGATGAGAGCACAAAGAATTGAATAAGAGTCACAGATCGAGACAATAAAGTTAGCATGGCTGTGAAAGTGGGAGGTTCCTCTTATGGATGACAAGGTCTTCAACTCCGTGAAGAAGATGCAAGCGAAATCCTTTTGACCAGCTTGATCTTAATTTGTATGTATATGACTCTAAATGAAGTTTCTGCTAAGCCGACACGATCAAAACTGATAATTTGCTCTACAGATGAGTTTACATCTTCTTTGTGCAGCTGAAGCTCTTGCTGTCTCCATGAAAAAACTTGAATATTGAGTTCAGAAACACTTCATCCAACCTGGTTTGAGACTTCAACTTATCATCTCTTGTTTCAAGTATCAAAGCGTTATCTCGAAGTTGAATCGAGTCGAGTTCATCGCTGATGGTCACCTGGGCCACAAACGAGGGCAACACACGCATTCGTATTTAATTGGTGGATGGCGACTAGCAGTGGAATGGAGGATGCGCATTTCATCCTATTTGGGACTCGTCAGCTGTGTTTAAATCACTACTATATCTGACCAAATTGACAAACACTGCTGGTTGATATGTGAGTGACATCCAACTACTCACATCAGTTAGTCAGTAGTATATACCATCAAAAATTGGTGACTTTAAACCACAATAACTGTCTTCATCAAGATTATGGTTCGAGGGTGAAGCTGTATTTGCAAGTCGTAGTATGTCTGAAAAATAAATTCTTCAATCTGTAGTATTTTTCATCGGTCAGTAGAATCAATTTATATCGAAGTGTTGGTTTGGGGAGATTCGATTGATCTCAAGATTGATGATGAATTGACTTCAGTTAGAGAGCCAGTGAGAACTGCGAGGGATTTGTTGACGGGTGTTTCGTCCTAATGTGGGACTCTTCAGTGGTGTCTTTGGATGATCCTATCCCTGTGGAAATTCAAGACCTTCATGTTTCAAGACGAGTCTGTTGATCATTCAGTCATTGGGATAAAATCCAATGACCCATCAACTTTGGCTTCTGACAATTGTGTGTGGATAGTTAATAATGCTTGGTAAACTGATAGAAGACGATATATGAATACAACATAATTAGCACTGAAATGACAATCAAACAAACTTTAGTTTCTTTTATCCGAAATATCATTGAAATTTTTTCAGGGTGGTTAGGCTTACATACTGAAGCCATGCTGAGGAGTAGTTATGCTGGCTGGAGGAAATATCTCTTCAAATCCTACCATGTCAGTAGGGTTAGAGGGATGACAGTTTAACTGAAAGAAACTCACATGAAAAAAAATGTATCATACGTTTATTCCTCTTAATGAATTTGAATAAAGCAAGACCAACAACAATTTTTGCGGAATAAAATTTTACCACCATTGTTTATGTCGCTGGCTTCTCATCAGCTGATCACAGGCCTAAGTCATTATTAAGTATATCTACAGAAACAATTTTAACATACCCAAGTACACAGAGAGTTCATTTTTAAACAAAAATCATAATCAATATAATATGTATACAGTAATTATATATATATATATATATATATATATCACCGAAAATACCCATTGAGTCATGAAGAAAATAAAAGACAGATTCAGCGAAGAAAATTTTCTTTATCGACGAAATCATCTTCACAGGCTGGCTGTACAGTCGTATTTATACCTACAAAAATATATAGTGGTCTATGATTGAGTAATAGGGGGGGTGACATAATTGATATAATTACTCAGAAGTGGTTTTAGAAGTGAAAATTAAAAGTTGTAAATTACGTGGTACTCAACTGCGCAAAGATAGAAATTTGATAAGGTTAAAATTGCTATTGAGTGAGAATAAAGGTGGTAGTTGAGTGTCAATTTAACAAGTGTGAAGAGGGTGTGAAAATAATATACAAAAGGAGCATATGAGAGTGATAATAGTGAATTAATTATTAAAGCAAAAGCAAACTAAAAGTGAAATTAGAATGAAAAGAAAAGCTATGGAAATTTGTGTACTGACCATTACATGTTCGTTTCCTGTAGATCGATCTTTGAAGAGAACCATCAGATCTTCTCTTTAGAAAAACATCCAAAAAATGGAATTCCGAGTTAATTCCATTATGGGTAAATTTTTATTTTGATAGAGTCTCACAGTGTTATACAGTAATATTTACTGATGACGTTTCGAGCACAATTTACTGCTCATAGTCATATCACCCAATGGTGACCCCATTGCCACTCCATCTCTTTGTCTATAAATCGTGTTGTTGAACTTGAACTGGACATTTAGAGTGCACCTCAATAGCAGTTCCTTTAAATAGTGGATCGGAACACCTACGTCTACATTATTATCCTCAATGAATTTGCATATAAAGCAGATAGTTTCAGTGAGGGGAACGTTGGTGAAAAGCGAAGTAACATCCATGGATATTATTTTCTTCCCAGATACATTAGCATCATTTATTGAATCGACGAATTCAAACGAATCAGAAACACTATGCTTGCAGAGGTTGTTTCTGATAGGTAGGAGGATATCTGCTAGCCATTTGGCAGTAGCATGATATGGGGAATTTGTCATGTTTAAGATTGGACATAGTGGCACGTTCTCTTTGTGCACTTTCGGCAGACCATATAAACGGGGAATCACGGAACCGGAGGGTGGTATTTGCCGTTGAGTACCACGTAATTTACAACTTTTAATTTTCACTTCTAAAACCACTTCTGAGTAATTATATCAATTATGTCACCCCTCACTCTATTACTCAATCATAGACCACTATATATTTTTGTAGGTACAAATACGACTGTACAGCCAGCCTGTGAAGATGATTTCGTCGATAAAGAAAATTTTCTTCGCTGAATCTGTCATATGTATATATATATATATATATATATATATATATATATATATATAATATATTAATATCATACACAATGGAAACTTTTGACATTACGTAATTAGATGGAAGAGAGGTGAAAATATCCAGTTATCAGGGCAAATAAAGACTGATAACTGCTTCTATCTGAACACACACATAAATCGGGTTTCAGGCGCTTGATGGAGATGGCTTCAGCAAACTTGAGGAGAATCGGACTCATGAACCCCAGTGAAGGAGATGCCTAGCAATGGCACTGTTTAAAATATTTGTTCCCTTTAGATATAGGCTTTTTGGTACATGTATGCATATATTGATTGATTGATTTTTGTTTAAAAATGAACTCTCTGTGCAAGTATGTTAAAATTCTTTCTGTAGATATACTTAATAATGAATTTGGCCTGTAAGCAGCTGATGAGAAGCCGAGGAAATTAGCAATGATGTTATTATTTTATTCTGCAAAAAAAACTGTTGTTCTTGCTTTATTCAAAAAAACTTATATATTCTGATTCAAATTATCATGAAATTATCAAAAGTTGAGATATATCGCTGCTGCTGCTGCTGGATTCAACATAGAACTTGGCACCGAAGTGCAGCAGTTCCAGTTGCCACGTCCCAAATACCACACAAAGGTAGACAGGAAAATGATAGAAGAGAATCAATAGAATTTAGATAAGTATAAGAGTGAAACAGAATGAGTAATGGCAGAAAGGAATATGAAAGATTACAGAGACTGAATACATCTGCGCTAGCCATTGACAACGATTTTCAGCCATGTCACCTATTGTCTTCAGCCATTGATTCTTAGAGTCTCGAGGGCGGGCCCCGACCCGGAAGTCTGCATCTCCCGACCTGACTCAGTTTAACTGTCAAGGATTTCATGGATTGATTGGTGCCATGTTTTTGTTTGGCCACGACTTACTCTTCTCCAACCCACGACACCTATATCAGCTAGTAATGCCCGTCCGTCGGGGGAGGCGATGGTTAGGCATGCGCAGCACGTGACCTAACCATCTCAATCTATATAACTTCATAGCCTTTTCGATTGATTTTCCCTCTTTGCCCAACACTCTACGCCTAACGTCAACATTACTTACCTTATTATACCACCTAACGTGAGAAAGAGATCGTAAACATCTGTGGTCAAAAACAGACAACCTTTTCATGTCTTCAACTCGTATTGGCCATGTTTCAGAGCCATAGAGAAGGACGGAGCGGACTGATGAGCAGTACACACGTCCTTTGGTTGATAGCCGGATATCACGCCTACGCCAGAGACGGTGTAAGTTAGCGAAAGCAGCTCGAGATTTTCGGATCCGTGCTGAGATTTTGTCACCAATCAATCCGTTGGTGCTGATACAACTTCCCAAATAGGTGAAGTGGTCAACATGTTCTATCACTTCACTCCCTATCACTAAGCTAGGAGTTGACGTAGTCCAGTCCTGTAGCAGCATCTTACATTTCACAGGGGCGAATCGCATGCCAAACATACGAAGATTGCTGATCAAGATGTTCAGAAGACTCTGCATTTTGTCAGCATCCTCCCCTAAGAGGACTATGTCGACTTATGTGTTATGGAGTAACTGGAACTCCTGACTGACCTAAGAATAGTCTTTACAAGACAGTAAATGAACTTTGAATCACTCGTTTTTATTTAATGTTTTTTTCTCTTTTTTTTTGGTGTTTTGAGTAGTTTCCTCCCTGTCACGTTGTTTTATTTTATTTTACCTATTTTCAGATGAGAAACAACCGAATACGCTGAGTCATAGTGAAACTTTTACACGTGGTCATTTGGTTATTAATGAATGTGCACAAAATGGAAGTTATATAGAAATAACAAATAAAGGCAATATGGTATGTACTATTATTAGTATTATTATTACTATTATTATTTATTTTATTCCATTACGTTACATTACAGCTTCAGACTAGAGTCTTGAAGTTCCGAAAGCGATAGTTCTACTTTTTACAGGGTGAGGTTGCTAGCTTCATGCTCCGTCCTTCCTCTTCATCAGTCTTGCTACTGGGCTGGTGAGGTTCAATAGTACTTCGGCTGAGGATCGAACCGCGGACCACGTGCATGGTTGGCGGTTGTCCTACCTCTGAACTACCTATGCCAATATGGCATGTGAAATAATATAATTTATCATCATTAATATATTATTGTTCCCTTGTTTTCTGAATGCAGCATAGAGGTTCAGCAGGAGAACTTCATTTCATCATGTTCTCTGAAGTCGCCTTTGGCCTGGCTACATGATTCCATATTAGTTTGTTTATTAGATGTATCACACAGTGAAACAGTATTATTTACTGGATGACGTTTCGAACAAAATTTATTGCTGTTCATAATCATCTCATCAATTATAATCACACGACTTCGAAACTTGAGTTTTATAGTTTTCTTTTTCCTCTCTTATTTGTCGTAGTAATAGAGTAGTAGAATTTTCCAGATATCTGGGACAGGTGTTGAATCAGTGCTATTACATGTGCTTGCAGTTGATTCGATAAACGAAGCTTCTGTTATCAGTCATTCCCTCCACACTGTCACATTAGATTATAAAACTGTCATCCTATCCCACCCTATTGTATGGTTGTGTGAAATTGCATGTAGTGCTTGAGATAGCTGAACTATTCTCTAGATTTCTTATCTAACTCGGGTCAACTAATCTAGATTTTGCTAGGTTTTTATGTTCGGCTAGTCTGACTGTCCCTGTTCTACTAGTTTGACCTGATAATCATTGCACGGTATTAGATAAACTAAATTGTTTTGTTTTAAAGGCTCCACAGGATCCTTCAACCGACAAAGCTTGGTTCTAATTGAGTGTATTAGAAAAGGGACTAAATTTCAATGTATCAGGAGACAAGCTGAAACCTGAGGATGTCATCCCTAAAATAGAAATAGCACTAAGTAGGATAGAAAATACAACGGCTGACGAAGTAAGGGCATAATGTGCACTTACATCGAAATGAAAAAAATGTGGAAAGCCTAACCTGACAAAACCAGAAATAGAAGTCCTGAAACACCTTAAGCATAGCATGGATATAGTAATCACAAAGTCAGACAAAGGAAATGCAACAGTAGTATTAGGCAAATCAGACTATTTGAACAAGATGAATACTCACATACAAACAGGACCATATGAGCAAATTCATAAATCAATAGACACAGTTATGTATAAAGTCAGGAAATCCACAGCAGACCTTATACGCTGAATGAAGCCGCTTTTAGGTGTCTAAGTGGTTTAATTTAATGCCCAAAACTAATAACCCCAGTAGGTGTTGTTAAAGTTCATAAATCAGGATACCCTATTAGGCCTATAGTTGATTTTAGAAATTCACCTACTTTTGAATTATCTAAATATTTAGCCATGGTATTAAATCCCCTAAAAATCCACTCGAAATCTAGACTAACTAATTCTTATGAACTAAAACATAGATTAGATAATTTAATATTAGATAATGAAGAGAAAATGGTTAGTTTTGACATTGTCAGTTTATACACACGTATACCAATAAATATAGCTATGGAAGCAGTCAGAAACGAACTCATTTCTGACCAAGACCTCGAACTTAGGACGAAAGTGCCACTTGAGGACATAACACTGGGAGTACAGCTATGCCTGACTTCCACAGTATTTAAATTCCTGGTGAAAATATACAAACAAACTGAGGGAGTTGACATGGGGTCACCAGTATCCCCGGTTGTGGCAGATATATTCATGGATAGGTGGGAAAACATAGCGATTGAAATGTTCAGCCCCACCTCAAAAGTATGGTTGTGGTATGTAGATGACACATTCACTGTACTTAGAACACAAGATATAGATAGATTTTTCGAACACATTAACTCAAAGGTGGAGGCAATTCAATTCACTTATGAATTGGAAAGGCGGGAAGGGGAGCTACCAATGCTAGATTTTAGCGTAAAAGGCAAAGAAGATAGGAAGTTAAACGCACTAGTGGTTACAGAAAACCCACACACTCAAACAGATATTTAGACTTCCGATCGTCCCATCCAATGTCAGTGAAAATAGGATTGGTGAAATGTTTAAGTGACAGAGCACAACAATTAAGTATGACCAAGGAAAATCTAAGACAGAAAGTTAGGCATACAAGAGAAGCTTTGAAACTGATAAATTAGTCAGATAGTATTTAAGGAAATGTAAAAATAAAAAAAATAATGATAGTAGTGATAGTGATAATGATAATAATAATATTAATGATGACATGCATATCAAACATGCGCAAGATAATGACAACACCAACAATAAGGAATCTAAATCATCAGTAGTAATTCCATATAAAGAAGAAACCTCGGAAACCTTACGCAGAATTCTTAACAAGGCAGGAATAAAAACGGCATTCAAACCCACAAACTCAATTAGAAACAAGCTTCGTCGGTTAAAGGATCCTGTAGAGCCTTTAAAACAAAACAATTTAGTTTATCTAATACCCTGCAATGATTGTCAGGTCAAATACATAGGTCAAACTAATAGAACAAGGGCAGTTAGACTAGTGGAGCACAAAAAGCCTAGCTGTGAAATCTAGACTGGTTGACCTGAATAAGATAAGAAATCTAGAGAATAGCTCAGGTATATAGCACTACATGCAGTCACACACAACCATACAATAGGATGGGATCAGATGACAGTTTTAAATTCTAATGTGACAGTGTGGAGGGAGAGATTGATAACGGAAGCTTTATTTACCGAATCTACTCCAAACGTGCGTAGTAGGGATGATTCGACACCTGCCCCAGACATCTGGAAAATTCTACTACCCCAACGACGACAAATAAGAGAGAACAAAGAAAACTATATAAAACTGAAGTTTCGAAGTCGTGTGATTATAATTGATGAAATGATTATGAACAATAAATTGTGTTCGAAACCTTCTCATCAAGTAAATAATACTGTTTCACTGACTGTGTGTGATGCATCTAATAAACAAACTAATATGGAATTATTTGATACCGCAGTGCCGAAGTTTTACACATATATAAATATGGCTACATGACTGCCCATAAACTCTCATTTCTTCCTCCTTCTCACAGCATATCCTCCACGTCACTTCCAGACCCCCACTCAATTCATCGTTTCACATTTTGGTTCCAGTTAAGGGCCTACTTGGCACCTGATGTCATTCAGCACAGTCTACACACCGTATTCCCAATCCATCTCCATTTTTCTTTAAGGGTATATTTATTGAGCGATATATTCTTGTTTGGCTGGTTACCATGGAGTTCATTGTTGTTCATCCTTTCTGACCATATAATCTTCAGCATGCAGCGAAGTCAGCTTTTAACGTTAGTCTGTGTTACCTGTTGAAAATGCTTTTGACAAGAAGCTGACATGTCAACCTGAGACCGAGCAATTCGGTCCAATCAATCGACGGGAAAATCTAAAATTTAATTTTAGAAATAATTAAAATGCCCCGTTGCACAAGAGGTGGCTTTCGTGGCCCAAGTGGTCTAGTGGATAACGCTTAGATCGGACAAGAATGTTCGACTTTCGCTGATGTGACAGCTCTTGGTGAGGATGCCTCACTGATATCTGAGTATTAACGGTAGTGTTTTGGTTTTGTTAGATGCTGACAAACAATGGAATCTGAAATGCGAATTTCGTCCCTTTTGGGGCTCATCAACTAGATGTGATAATTAATGACTTATCACCATTGCACAAGAGGTGGCGCTTGCAGCCTAAATGGTTTGATGGATAACTCTTTGACGCTAGAAACGAAAAGGTACTGGGTTCCAGTCTCATTATTTAGAACATCATTATCCGGATGACAAGTTCTAAATAGGACGAAATATGCTGAGATGACTTATAATCTAGGTTAAGACTAAGTGCCTAGTTCCCAGCTTGAATAGAATACGCTGACCAGTCCAGTAGTATGTCTCATCTCCTTCGTAAAGAAATATTATTTTAGTGTCAGACAAACGGAGTGATTAAAGTTTCTTTGGAAGGTGTGTGATTCAATGAAAAGTTAAATAGTTAGTCATTGCCCACCCACCCAACTCAATCCATCCACCAAATTTATTTTCATGTCGTATAGATTTTTAGCATTTACAATGTGAACACACCATAAATAACTCATTCCTACCAAATACCTAAAAAGCGATGATAACAGTGTTCAATTTTGTTTTAATCCTCCGGTTACCATAGCAACCATGAATAAAGAATAAAGTAGTTAGGGGCAGTGGAAGTTGAACATTGAAGAAATAGACTGGCATACAAACAATAATAGTTTAAAAACTAATACAAATTAAATATATATATATGATGTACTGGGCTGTTATATAACAGTCCAGACGATTAATTTTCATTTTTCGTTAATGTATAAATCATGTTGTAAGATTAAATAAATGCGATTCAATTATAGTTGTAACTTTCTGATTGGATGGTATGTCGATCAATATAAGATTTCTGCTTATTGGCTTAACTATAATCTTTTATAGCCTCGTCCAGTCATTTATCATAGTATGTGTGGGTGTGTGCGTGTGTGTTTGAATTTTTGTGGACATCACTGCAAATTAACTGTTATTCTGATATTTCTGGTGAAACTACCCAGTAAGCTGTGAGCTATACGAACCGATTATGCTCACAATGGAATCTGGTATACACGTCCTATTCTATGTAAGACTCATCAGCTGTATGTATTTGACCCACAGTGAGTGAGGCTGTCCCAACAGAGACTCGAACCTAGTCCCTATCGTTTCAAATACTAGAGTGTTATTCAATAAGTGGCGACAGCCACCCCGACGCCACACCCCTCCCGTGGAACAAGTATGATTTGAAATGATTTGTGTTTGTAATTTGCACGTCACAAGTGTTGGTTTGCAGAGATTTTATCGGTTACAGGCTAAATCACGGATTGACGTTAGTTAGAGTACCAGTAGAAATCAGGACAGCTGTTTCATCCTAGTTTGAGATTTTCCATCAGTACATACCCACCTGGGAGTTCTAGTGAGTAGTCGTAACTTGTGGGGACCAAGTAAGGTAGGAGGCTAGTTACTCGCCTATGAGAGTGGCTAGCTGTTGCTCTGTATCTGTCACCATTTGGCAGAAGTAGAAATTCATGAGCTATCGGAAAAGTTCTCAATGGCTGAATGGTCTACAAGCTCGCCTTGTAACCTGGAGATCTTCGGCTTGAAACATGGTGGTTATAGGCTGATGAAGAGTCCCAAACTCAGATGAAACAGCTGTCCAATACTCCCTGCCTGGTTTTCCAAGAGTTCTCTCATTGATATCAGCTTGTAATCTCTCTTGATGATCTTTTCTGGCCGGCCATCTGATCTTGAGTATTGAGCGAAGACAACTGTTAATGAAGGTCTGTAGTTTGTTTGAGATGCTCTTTATGACGCGCAGTGCAAGTCTCTGATCCGCATAGTAAGTAGCACTGACTGACTTCACATTGGAGTTGAAAATCCGGATGTTATTTTTGATGCTGATTAGTGCTGTTGATCTCCACACAGACATGAGAGTAGTGAAAGCTTGTCCTGCTTTTCCGATTCTTGCTTTGATATCCTCGTCAGTTCCGTTGGCCTGTAGTTGAAACGATGCTTCCCAGGTCGGTGGGTGAAGGAGGTTGTTTCTTTCAGGTTCCTTCCATTTATGCTGATTGTTGTCTGTTGTTGTTGTTGTTGGTGTTGTCCAGGAATCTTCATCACCTCTGTTTCCTCTATGTTTACCTGAAGTCCTATCTTTGATGCTTCTTCTGCCAACACAAAGTAACACAATATTAGTGATGACTAGACTTATCTATTTGCTTGGAGGATTCCAACATGAGCTGACATCAGTTAGAGAGAGAGAACCATTGGAAAATAAGCACTGGAGTACTGAACAGCCAGCTGTTTCGTCAGCCTATTTGGCGACTCTTCGTCAATACGCACCCCACACCGTTGAGTTCAATCCCAGAACCTTCTGGTTACAAGGCGAGTGAGCTCGTGTGTAGACCATTAAGCCACTCACTGGGATCCGTCTCCTCAATGGCCAACCAATGAATTCTAACTTCTACCAATTCATGAAATAGTGCACTGGTAAAGAGGAAAAGATTGGCCATGAGATCAGCAGCAACCCCATCCTGTAAAAATCATGACCACTGCTACAGAAACTTCAAGCCTCTAGCTTGAAGGCCGCCCCCCCCCCGCCTATGTTCCACTGGGAACGTGAAGGAATGAAAAAAATAGTAGTTACAATGAATGACATGATTGTGAACAGCAAATTGTTTTATTCGATACGCTTTCATCCAGTTACCAGCGTATTACTGTTCCCCCCTCCCCCTACGTATGATATATGCAATAAACTAATGAATATAATATCACATACTACCACATATACGCACACACACACACATCATCAGTGTAATAATTTGATTACCTACCTTGTCATGACTACTTACAAAGACAAACAAACAAATACCTACATCTGCAAAAAATTATATTTGTAAAATCTCAGCGAGATTGAAATGAGTAATTCCAACGTTTCGTTCGGCAATCTCGTCCGAACTTCTTCAGGGAAATTAATCGAAATTGACATAACACAGGTTTATATATAAAAAAGGAACATCATTTGTTTTTAAAAACTTTGTCCAATCATAAGTCATTCAACAAGAAGTATAATAAACAAAATTTTATGAGCTGTGATCAAAATTTGACCTCGAACTTACAAATATTGATCTACCTTTGTTAAACACTTTAAACAGAGTGTGTGTGTGTGGGTAAACAGTTGCGAAACATTTCTTAACGTCTCCATAAGAAGATATGAACAGTCGAGAATTTTGACCAAGTATTAATAATTAGTGATACATATCCATTTTTTTATTTATTATTAAGGATTTCCTATGCATCAGCTAACATCACGCCTTCATGTCTGTTCAAACTGTTAGTATCTAGAATTTTATGATTAGACGTACTTTCAAAATAATGGTGTTTAGGATTAGAGTTTAGTAGAAGCACCCTGTCGGACTTATTGCTTTGCCTTCTTTCTGAAGATTGAGCTGCTTTATTCGACCTACTGGAGTTGTCAGGTGACTCGACAGCTACGGATTTAGGATATGCATTATTCTGTTGCAGCCAACGGAGAGTGAAAACACGATGATTGTGCCAATTACACAGTTTTTTTTGTTAAGTGATGTTCCTTTTATATATAAACCTCTGTTGTTATGTTAATTTCGATTAATTTCTCTGAAGAAGTTCGAACCAGATTGCCGAATGTAGGAAACGTTGGAATTACTCATGTTAATCTCGCTGAGATTTTACAAATATAATTTTTTACAAATGTCTACTTTTCACTCGGCGCCAAAATATTTTAGAACTATTCTGTCAAATCTTGACGACAGT
Organism: Trichobilharzia szidati; assembly: GCA_944472155.2. Taxonomy (NCBI): domain Eukaryota; kingdom Metazoa; phylum Platyhelminthes; class Trematoda; order Strigeidida; family Schistosomatidae; genus Trichobilharzia; species Trichobilharzia szidati. The sequence continues at coordinate 128,259,446 of OX235272.1, read as the reverse complement.
TCATTTGAAATATCTACATCATTATTTTATTGATTATTTAGGAAGAATCACTATTTGGTTGGTGTTTAATAAGAAATATTGATCAAGGAAGACAAATCATTCGATATACATTTCCTAATCATACACTACCTCCTCATTCAAATATTAAGGTAAGTCAATGAATTACTTACTAAGTAAGTTAGTGAGTAGTGGAGTGAGTGAGTGAGTGAGTAAGTGAGTGAGTGATTCAGTAGTATCTTACCTAATTTTTTACCGATAAAACACAAAATAATTGAGCAAAGAATATCCTTTTCAAAAGAATAGACACGGAAGAAAGAGTGCTCTTTTCGATAAATTCATCATCAGGTTCTACAATTATATATACATTATAATGAATGAATGAATTGGTGTTATGAACAACATTAATGTTGTTTAAATAACATCAAATCAATAATATTGATAGATTACAGTTGAATAGCATCAACATAACAATAAACTGAATGTCAGAAGAATTAGGAAAGGTAATGGTACAAATTCATGAGTTTATAGTCTCTACTGAGGGCCAGGGCAGTAGTAGGGGCTGGACTTGTTTCTTTTGGACACAGAGCGCTGGTTGTTTGAGGCGAATTGCAATAGCCTCTGCTGTTTGGAGTAAGCGGTGCTTCGATGATTTTGGTAATTTGTTAGGCAACCGGTTGATGATAGAGAAGGATTCTTCTACGCTGGCTTTGTGACCGGTTTGCACCAAAAGGTCTAATATCGAGCTGGTAATAGTTTCAACTACACCTTTACTTAGGCATAGTGGGATATGTTCTCGAGCACGAAAAATCAAGTTCCTAGAGCAACGGCCAATATAACTCGCTCCACAAGCGCAGTTTAATTGATAGATACAGTTTGAAGCGGCTAGTCTAGGTACTTCATCTTTCAGTCGAGGAATCACCATCGGTTGTGTAGAGAATAAGACGTGTAGTTCGCCAGCATTACCTTTTCTTTGAACTGATTTTCCTAATTTCTTCGTAATTATCTCGCTTGGTATATCGCCCATAAATTGTAGTCGTATATAAAGGGGCTTCCTGTTTATAGATAGTGGGTTGTCCTTTTCGGCCTTCTTCGTCATATGTTTCTTGATAAACTTGTCAGGATAACCATTTTCAATTAAAGTATCATATACCATGTTTAATTCATCTTTAATTACTTCTTCAGAGCATATAGCTCTAACTCTGTGGCTAAGGGTCTTCACCAAATTCCTTTTGTATTTGATGGGAACGAAGCTATGAAAGTGCGTATATTGTCCCGTCCAAGCTCTTTTTCTATGTAAATTTCTTTTTATGCCACCGTCTGGTTTTCTTGTAAATTCCCTCTTCGGCATCTACATATATACATATGTTTATATACATAGAATATTCTAGAATAGTAGTCAATAACAATATTGGTGTTTTTTAAATAGTATCGATTTGTAAAGTAAGATTACAATGGAACTACAGTTCATTAAAAATGCTTAAATTATAATAATAATAATAAAGATATGGTAGCAAATAGAATATCAACTAAAATTAGGAATATTTCTACGAAAATTGAGGATCATTCGAAGCTAGATGGCCAAGGTAAGGACAATGTCTGAACTAGCTTCTTCTTTTGGACGCATAAATTAGGCTTCTTAATGTGGATCCCAACAGTCAGCCTCAGCAATATTTAGTAGACGGACTCTTAAGGCGAAGTTAAGATATGCGGTATGGTATGCGGTAAATGACTTTGAAAGCTGCCTCGTTGACATCAATCTTGTGTTCTGTATCCACAAGACGAGATAGAATAGCGCTATGTGAATAGATTTTGTTTGTCCTTTACTTAACCAAGCAGGATGATGTTCGGAAATTCGACAAGAAACACGCCTAATTGTACGGCCTATGTAACTGGCTCCACAGGAGCAGTTAAATTGGTAGATACACATGGAAGAGGCGAAATTAGGCAGTTTATCTTTTACTCCCAAACACAACAGAGGAGTGGTTTTGAAGACACAGCGTAATTCAGCAGCATGGAATGCTCTTTTTACCGCATTTCTAAGGCGTTGTGTTGGTATCTCGCTGATGTTGTCCCCGAGGAACTGAATTCATAAGAATAAGGCCTTTTTAGGAACTGTTGGTATTTTGGGCTGCTTTGATTTTAGATTCATATTCTTATCAATAAACTTTTCTGGATAACCGTTTTCTCTCAGCAACCGTTTAATATATTATTAAGTTCCTTATCAAGGCATTCGTCCGAGCAGATTGCTCTTGCTTGCTCTATGGACCAAGCACTTTATCAGATTGCGTTTGTATTTCAAGGGCACGAAGCTGGAAAAATGAGTATACTAACCAGTTGATGTCTTCTTATTGTGCCATCCTCTTTTCTGGTTATAAGGACATCTAAAAATGAAATACTAGAGTCTTTTTCTTTCTCAATAGTAAAATTCATTGTAGGATGAACCTTGTTAAATTTATCCAGGATGTTCTTTGTTTCATGCTCATTTTTCATCATAATCAAAAATGTATCATCCATGTACCGATAATAGAATTCAAGTTCATCAATAACATCTTTGAAAGGCCCATTTTCTAGTTTCGCAAGAAAAGTATCGGCTAGAATGGGTGTCCTAGTGGTGACCCCATTGCCACACCATCGATTTGCCTCTGTATTTCCTTATTAAATAAAAAGTGGACACTCATTGTGCATTTCAAAAGAAGCTCTTCATCATAAAAGATATAGGAATGCCAACATCGATGTTTCGTCCTATGAGTTCTTCACTGTACTGTTAAATGTGAAGTAGGGTGTGTTCCGTGTGTCTATCTCAGGCTAAACTCACTAACTTAGATAACAATTTCATTAGAGTGTGATCGATTACACTAAGAAGAACAAGAGAAGAAGAAGAAGGCTGATCATCGCAATGCATGCTGAAATTGAAGTTAGATGGTTGGAGGCAATCAAAGTAGGAAGTCTGAGGTCTAGGTTTTGTACTCCATCGGCATTCTTCAGTAAAAAGCATATCTCTGAAACACTGAGCAAACTGATATTGCTTCTGAGATTCAAACCGATGTCACTCACTCTACAGCAAAAGTCGGAGACGTTACTCCTGAACTAATTTACCTGATGACTGACAGATTATCAAGTATTGGTTTTGTAGGGATTTTGTTTGATTGGTTGGAGGATTTCACCATAAACCGGCGTCAGTTAGAGAACCATTGGAAAACCAGCACTGGAGTACTGGACAGCCAGCTGTTTCGTCCTAGTTTGGGACTCTTCATCAGTACGCACCCACCGGGATTCGAACCCAGGACCTTCTGGTTACAAGGCGAGCTTGTAGACCATCGGGTCCCAGTGGCTCAATGGTCTACAAGCTCACCTTGTAACCAGAAGGTCCTGGGTTCGAATCCCGGTGGATGCGTACTGATGAAGAGTCCCAAACTAGGACGAAACAGCTGTCCAGTACTCCCAGGTTTTCCAGTGGTTCTCTAACTGATGTCAGCTCATGACAGATTATCGCTAACCAATTAACTTCAATTCAAAGTAAAATAAGAAGGAAGTGTCACCTAGCTATCTATGAAGGCCACTATTCAAACATGGAAGTGGCCAGATGCGGGATGTTGTCCTTAAGGCTTCTGCTGATCAATGGGCAACTGGAGAACACTATTCTTGGCGTTGCTGCCAAGAATATTCTTTTCAAAGATGCTGAAATTCTTCTCTTGAGGATATCGCAAGCAAAGTCACCCTTGAAATCCAGATTCATGTAAAGTGTCTTTTTTGAAACAAGTGATGTTTTGTTCCACTGAACCTTTGGTTTGATATTCTTGTCGACGAATCTTGGTGGATATCCATTTTGGATGAAGGTTTCTTTCAGAAGATCCAGTTCTGCTTCCAGGACGTCAAGACTACTGATGCGTTAGATCCGAGTGGTAAGGGATTTAATCAGATTTCCTCTCAAAGGGTACCCAGCTGTAGGGTTTTCTATGTATTGACCTTCTTAGGCATCTTTCATTTAGTCTTGTTAGTTGCTCATCAAGAAAAGGAATTCGAGATTCGCATTCCATTCCAGTTTGACAACAATAACCCTAACTTATTTTTTTGTTCTTATCAGACAAACACATACAAAAATGAGTATATGTGCGTCGGTGGCACAGCGGTTAGGACTCTCACTGGCAATGCACATGGTCCGGAGTTCGATCCCCCTGCCGACGCACACCTGATATCAATGGTCGGCCTGTAAAATTTGGGCTACCGATATCATTTGCTGAAAATTCTATACTTGTACCAAAAACACGGTGTGAGATTTCAATATATTAAATATTCCCATAGTAAAATTTGGAACAACACATTTAAGCGAACAATATTGTTTTCAATTAGATCTCATCAGGCTTAACTCTAATATATATAAGTTTACAAATAAAAATTCAAATATAAACCAATCATGGTGTTTTGTCTATAGGATAATACGATGGTGAATATAAATTGTGCAATTAGTCATAATAATAATAACAATAATAATAAAAATGGTCTTATCAATAATAAGGATGAAAAATGAGGCAATCTGTGATAACACGAATAATGAAAAACAGCATGACTAAACAAACAACTGTTCAGGTGGAAGTAGTCGATAAAGGCTAGTAAAAACAAATGAACCGATTAAGTACTGCTAGATTGTAAGGGAAGGAAATGAAACACGTTTATAATGAAGATAAGATTAAGGGATGATAAGAAAGGGGTTGAAAATATAAGCAAGGTGTGGTGTAGAAGTCATTAGTTGCTTATGTCTTAATAGGCCAAGGGAGGTATAATGGCTGTATGAACTTCTTTTGAATGCATAGTTTAGGTTTAATAGTTCGAATGCTTATCGCCTCAGTTGTGTGCAGTAGACGAATACGAAGTCTGTTGGAAAGATTTGGTGGGATACGATGAATTACTCTGGAAGCTCTCGTTTTCTCCACTACATGACCACTATCAACTAAATGTGATGTGACAAAATTGAGCTGGGGATTGTTTTTGTCTGTCCTTTGCCAAACCACCACGATGGAAGATGTTCACTAACACGTTGGCTTAGCTGTCTAGTAGTACGCCCAATATAACTGTCACCGCAGGTGCAGTTGAATTGATAAATGCACATAGATGTGGCAAAACTATCAAGCTTATCCTTCGTTTGCATCCCAATCATTCGTCGGCTAGAGAATGACAAACATAGGTGTGCTGCATAAAATGTTCTTCGTATACTCCTTGAAAGTCTTTGGAATAGAATCTCACTTGATAAGTCACCATTAAATTGTAATTTAATGAATAGAGGTTTCTTACGTGCAGTCAGAGTCTCCGGTTTTTTCTCCGATATTTTCATATGTTTCTTCATGAAACTACTCGGATAGCCCATCTCCATCAACGAATCGTGAATATATATTCAAATTCCTTTTGTAAGAGGTCATCTGTACATATCTTTCTTGCTCTGCTCGCAAGACATTTTACAACATTCCTTTCATATTTAATGGGCACGTAACTAAGGAAGGTTGTATTGCTGTGAAAGTGTTAGCAACAGTTAATATTGTACACTCATCGAGTTACTTTTAATTCCGTGTTTCTGTCAATACATTTTTTTTTAAATTTTAGATATGGGCAGGTAGTAAACCACCTGTCAGATCAATAAGTATTAGTGATATTGAAGCACCATATTCAACATGGGGTACTGGTTCTTATATACAGACAAGTCTTTACAATCCAGATGGTTTAGTAAGTTGTACTTGTTCAATAATTGTTTATGTTCAATGTGTCTTCCTTGAGTATACATTTGTGTTTGACCTCTATAGCCAAGATTGCTCTGGGAGGTAATCAGGGTTCTGGATTTAATGAATGCCTACACACACCAACCGGCAACAACAACAGCAGCAGCAACATCCAGCGCCAATCACCATCAACGAGAGGGAGCATTGTCTTAACTACAGGAGGAACGGACGAGGATGTCAAATCGAGAATCGGGAATGCGACAAAAACACATTCATCAACCTGAAACCAATCTGGAAATATTCGTCACTCAGCAACACTCAACAACAAAATTTGGATTCTCAATACAAACGTCAAGTCAGTCAGTTCTTCTATACGGATGGATCAGAAACTTGGCGGCGGGTCACAAAGAATATTTCCAACAGCCTGTTGCAGACCTTTATCAACAACTGTTTTCGCTCTATATTGAAGATCAGATGGCCCGAGAGAATCACCAACAAGAAACTATGGAAATAAACAAAACAGGAACCAATCGCCAGACAAATATGCAAGAGAAAGTGGAGATGGATTGGACACTTGCTGAAGAGGCCGCTGGGTGACATCACGCGTCAGGCTATAGCTCGAGTGGAACCCGAAAGGGAAGCGGCGAGTGGGACGTCCAAGGGTGACATGGAGGAGATCGTGTGAAGAGGAGTTGAAACAGTATGGACTAACATGGATGCAAGTGAAAGGTGAGGCAGAAGACAGAAGCAAGTGGAGACGTGTAGTTGAAGCCCTATGTTCCATTAGGAGCCCAAGGGAACAATAATAATAATGCACTCATATTTTCATCGATAGAAAACATTACATTGGATGTATATAGAAGAAGATCTTTCACTGCTTCGTTTACTGTAACCGGTATCCCTCAAGATGGTGTTCTTTCTCTTAATATGACTCCTTTCTGATGAAGTCAAATTTGTTAAGTATGCTAACGCGATCTGGTTGTCTCCCTGCTAGTTACCCCTGCCAATCAAGCAGGGGTACTATTCCAAAATGATTATGTTCCCAGCCAGAGTTTTGTGTTGCCGATTATTTCTGACCAGTCATTTGATCTTTAATAATATGGAGACAGCCAGCGAAGTGGGTAGCTGTTGATAAAAATTTGCATTGGCTTGTTGGAAATGATTATCGTGACGTGGTCACCAGCTAGCTTTCTGCCGCATATAGAAGAACTGACTCACTGACTTCACATTGGTGTTGCAAGTCCCATTTTCGGATGTCTTCTTAGTCAAGCGAACAACCACAGGGGAATTAGGCACTCAAGTTTATAGAAAATCAACTCACACAAACCAAATACTGAATTACAACAGCAATCACAACAATCCAATAACACATAAAAGGAATTGCATACAAACACTATTCAAGAGAGCCAGCCAGGACTCATTGCAGCACTCCCATATTAAGGAAAATTGAAGAAAGATATCTCATGGACGTCTTCCAAAAGAATGGATACTCACGGAACTTCATCAAAAGACATATGCCCCCAAGCCAACCTATCAAACCAAAAGCCCCCAAGGAAAGCACAAAGAAAATCGCCCTACCATATATAAAGAACATCTCAGAAATCACTGCAAGACTCCTCAAACCTTTAGGAATTGACGTCGCACACAAACCAACAAAATCACTTCACTCAGTTCTATGTCAACCAAACGACTCAACAACGAAAGAAGATAAAAGCAACATCATCTACAAAATAAATTGTAACAACGGCAAAAAACACCAAATCTGCCAAAGTGGACGTCCCCTTCGTCTTCGTATCCACGAACATAAGCTAGCTGTCAAAAGACATGATATCCACTCCCTCATATCACTACATACAGACAACCGAGGACATCAATTCGACTGGAACACCGTTCAAATATTGGACAGAGGAAACAACAAGAATGCTAGAGAATTTTTAGAAGCCTGCCTGGTATTCCAGTGAATCATCAATCAATAGACACATCGAGATAGACAAAATTTATCAACCGATAAGAAAGAAACCTCACACACACACACAAAGGGTCAACGTTCAAGTCAAAGAAACAATCAGTTCCAATACAAGAAGTATGGAGGGTGTGAAAACACACAAAAACAACCACTCACGTCCAAGGTCACCAGGACAGATGATTAATAAACTCGTGGAGAAATCGAAAAGCTCACTTCCACAAATTGAGGTATGCGCTGAAGATGTCGCCTAGTAGGGCGCTGAAAGCTTCGCAAATTAACTATCCAGCTCAGAGAACACAACCACATCAATATATGTATATATATATGATCATTTTTTCATAATAACAAGATACACTTGAATAACAGGATTGAACAGGAGTTGAAATCAGTTAGAGGTAATTTAATCTGATGCTCTCTATCAACTTGCCCTATAAAGGTGTTACCTGGGGTTCTAGTAAGAAGTCATAACCAACAGGGTCCGCCAATTCAGATAAGAGGTCAGTTTCTCCCACGTGACAATGGGTGGAGGTTGCGCTAAATATATGTATATATATATATATATCACGAATATGAAAAAGAGAAGACGTTCAGTGGAGAGACTCTTTTTGACGGCGAATTCATTCACATAGCTGTACAATCGCATTTATATACAATTATTTGTGTGTGTGTATGTACATGAGGTTTGTCAAGTTTAGATAATTGATCAGGTAATACAAGAATGATCTAATATAGAAACAAGGTTAATCAGATAGCAAATAAAGTAAGATTAAGTTAGTTAGTAAGTTGGATGACGCAATATAATTGACTAAAATGTTTCAACTTAGGTCAGGATAGCAACAGAGGTAATTACAGGTAGGACTGAAACAAATTAGAAGTGAAATTGAGCAAATAAGTTGGATGACGTAACATAACTGTAAATGAGCGTTAATCAAGTCAGTAACAGTTGTAGTGAGGTGCAGAAATTAAATCGGGTGGGGATAGAGAACAAGAAGGTTGAAATTTGTAAAATATTACAATTGAAAAGACAAAATAATACTAATGAAGAGACAAAAAAAAGAGATTAGGTCGAATTTACCTGTCGGGTAATAAGATAGATTACGTTCATTGCAAGTGTAGTGATTGAACGAATTTCTTCTATATGCAGAGTTCAGGGCTAAGCAAGTGAATTGCCATTGCTTCTGCAGTTTGAAGAAGTCTGATTCATACACCTTTAGGAAGACTACTTCGTATTCTGTAGACGACTTTGAAGTTTGTTTGGGGTGTACACACACACACACACACAAAGAGATAATTGTATATAAATGCGATTGTACAGCCATGTGAATGAATTCGCCGTCGAAAAGAGTCTCTTCGCTGAACGCCTTCTCTTTTTCATATGACTCAATATTACGAATAGACAGAAGTCGGAATTCACAGACCACTGGTTCGAGTTCAAGTGGCTTAATGGTCAACGAGTACGTCTCTTAACCAGAAGTTCCTAAGTTTGAACCCTGGTGGCGAGTGCACACTGATGAGGAGTCAGTACCGACCTAGGACGAAACCAACACTTGGCATTCGAATAAACCTTGTTTCATTTGCTGTCTCACTTAAAACCACGAAGATGTATGCATATTGTAAATCGGTTTTTCTTTCTTCAAACGATTTTTTTTTCATCTTGAAATCAAACTAATCTTCAGAGACCTGTCAACTCTATACACTAATGATTAGAGTCGGGAGTAAGATTTCACACGGGTCTAATGAAATCCTTGTTTGACAAGGATCTCTCATTTCTCCTTGACTCATGACTTAATTCGTCTCTCTTGCAGAAGATATCAGACACAGAAACATACTACTTAAAAATCTCTGTCAGTAGCATCTACCATCTAGTGGAATGGATAAAATGACGGTTATTTCATTATACGTACAACTGGATGACTCAGAAGTTTGGTTACATAACACACTCGATATGCTAACCTCAGTGTTTAATAGCTGTTTTTGGGTTTTAGTCGCTTTATGAACCAGTGGGTGAATACTAACCAAGTAGCGAAATCCAAAAAAAAAAGTCTTTCAAGTGTTGGTTTGTAGGGATTTAGTTGATTGGTTACAGGATTTCATCATGAGCTGAAAATCAACCAAATCCCTACACACCAATACTTGAAAATCAATGTGATGCTCAGTGGCGACTGGCCCTATTCAGATAGGTAGTTATCTGGGGTTCTAGTGGTTCTAGTCGTAACCAGTAGGGTGCAGCAGGTGGGGTATGAGGACAAATACTCGCCGAAGACATTGGCTAGCGGTTGCGCTATATCTTGAATTGGCAGAAGTTAGAATTCATGGGCTGGCCCTTGGATCGGGTCCCAGTGAGTGAGTTAATGGTCTAAGACCTCGCCTTATAACCAGAAGGTCCTGGGTTCGAATCCCGTGGTGTGGGTGCGTACTGATGAAGAGTCCCAAACTGGGACAACAGAAACAGCTGTCCAGTACTCCAAGGTTTTCCAATGGTTCTCTAACCAATGTCAGCTCATGACGAAATCCTGTAACCAACAAAAGTCTTTATTATCCATCTTAAAAATCAATTGAAATTTAAGGAATTTATTGATATGGCAGGTAATACGACAAGATAGTAGACTGTGAGTCATATCGTGAGAATGCGTTGATTAAGAGAAACTTCTCTCTCCATTAAACGCTAAGTCAAGCGGTCGGTCGGTCGGTTTTCGACATAGAACTTTGCACATATGTGCGCCAGTTCAAGTCGCCACACTCCCTCCATGTAGCACACAAAGCAAGTGAAGAAAGTAGAAGAAATGCATAATAATATAGACAGTAAACAGAGGTGTGAGACAAAGGAATAGTAATAACGAAGAACAAAACAGTTTAACTGGAAATCATAAGTCACAAGGAGTGGATGCATCTGCGCTAGTCACTGAGAACGATTTTGAGCCATGTCACCAATTGTTTCCAACCATTGGTTTTTACCGTCCTGAGGACCCCAACCAGTCAGGAAGTCTACACCTTCCTACGTGGCTTAGATTAACTGTTGTGGATTTCATTGACTGGTGCCATGTTTTGGTTTGACCACCACTGGCTCTTTTCCAGCCTGGCCTTATATCAGCTAACATTGCCCATTGTCGGGGAAGGCGATGACTAAGCATACGTAACACATGTCCTAACCATCACAGTCGATGTAGTTTCATAGTCGCATCGACTGATTTCCCCTCCTTACCTAGCACTCGACCGATGCCTAACCTCAATATTGCTCACCTTATTATACCACTTCACGCGGGAGATAGAACGCAGACACCTATGATCGAAGACAGCTAATCTTTTCATGTCTTCTGCTCTCAATGGCCAGGTCTCACAGCCATAAAGGAGGACGGAGCGGACTGTTGAGCAGTACACACGCCCTTTGGTCGACAGCCGGCCGGATGTCACGTCTACGCCAGAGACGGCTAAGTCAAGCACAACAACAACACCTTCGATGCTAAAAAGCAAGAGAGAGAAGACTAGTTTTTGGCACCAACAGTCCCAACACTTGACAGTATAACTGAATACATATACAAATATGGCTTTTAAATGATCTTGACTAGCATTGGCTAGGGGTCGCGCTATGTCGTGAATTGGCAGAAGTTAGAATTCATGGGCTGGCCATTGGATTGGGTCCCTGTGGCTTAATGGCATACGAGCTCGCCTTGTAGCCAGAAGGTCCTGGGTTCGAACCCCGATGGGTGCGTACTGGTAAATAGTCTCAAACTAGGACGAAACAGCTGTCCAGTACTCCCAGGTTTTCTAATGGTTCTCTAACTAATGTCAGCTCATGATGAAAATCCTGTAGCATTAAAAGAGTTAACAACCAATCAGATTCCGGCTTTTACAAAAAGGAGTGGGAAATACAAAATGTGGCATGATTGTTTACGATAACTGAAAAATATAAATGTCTTAAGCTTATAAACAAAGATTTTATGCTGGCGGTCAAATATTAAGAATTTTTAGTAACCATGTAGGCGAACGTAGTTCGATTCTCAGCTGTCAACGCACTTCTTAATCTCGCTCAACTGGTAGTACATAAGCTGAGCAAAAAACTAAGGTTAACGGACATTGGGCAGAAAGTGCCAATTCACAAAAGAAACACTACTAGTACTACTGTAGTGAAAGCTGTCTGCTAGCCGAAATTCTAGACAACAATTTACCTCAATGTTCACGTCCCGAATCGGGGTCATGAGAAAAAACAATAACAAAGCTTAACCTTGAGGAACTCAACAACCAATCGCAGCACACTTAACGTGTGCAAATATGATTCGCACATATAGGGCCTAACTTTCTGAGAAACGGTCACAAGCACTACAGAATAACCTTCAGTAGGAAAACAACCAATCATAAGACGTTGTTTCTCCACTAACAATAATGTACTTAAAAATCTATAAATACCTCTTGATTTTCTCAATAAGCGATCTGTTTCCCGGCCATTGTCTTCTGTCGTTACACTACTACTACACAAACTTCAAAGCCCAGAATTTTGAAGCCTAAAAGTCACCTTGGAAAGCCATAAATTTAAGGGGGGTGGGGAAATTAGGAGTTTGTATACTATATTATCCATATTATAAATGAGCTATTGTCCATGTTTTGTTTTCTTTCTAATCTTTTTTCAGGAGAAGGCAACACATATTCAAAAATTACAATAAAATAACAAAATAAATAAATTATCATAATAATGGCTGTGAAGAATACATTATCATGGAATTGGGAAAATCTTCCACAAAGCGATCAAAACAAAAAATAGCACATTGTTCATTGAAAACATATCCATATATGTGTGTTTTATCCTTTGGTCTTTGTTATTATTATTATTATTAATATTCTATATTTTGTAATGTTTTGTATTGCACTTTCAAATTTTTATTCTCTCAATTATTCCTCTCCTTACAATATTTCGGATTTTCTACATAAAATTTAGGCAAGGAAGGGAGAAATATCAGTCGCTATTAGTTTCCTTCAGTTGCGCACACACACACGCTTTTAGAAAGCAGACCTAGCCTACAACACTGTAGACGGAAATGCCTCGAAATGCAACATTTCTGTCAGCTAGTATTGACTTCGTATCTTTTAACTTTAGTAAATGTTTTTATACTACTATATAATTGGTTAGTAGTTTGTAATATTTTCGTCAATTTAGTTGTCTGTTATTATTTCTTGGCATTCAAAGTAGAATATCGAGACTTCAAAACCCGTTCCTCTTCAACTGGATTTATTCTCTGGTTAAAGGCGATTTGTAGGAGTGCATATGTAGGTGTCTGGGAAATTGAACCCTAAACGACTTAAGTGATTGGTTGCAAGCATTCTACCAATAAACCGCCGATGCACACTCTTTTACTTAAATATTCATGCACATCAAATAATTTTATGAGTATTATTATTATTTTATGCATTCTTTTATACTTTTTCGAAACAGAGTCGGAGGGTATATAAGTTTCATAGTGTACAGTTCCATTTTTTGTTACTTTTTTCACTTTGAGTGCTGAGGATGTTTTTGTTTTTGCCGACTACTGAAAATCTTAATTTACAGTTATTAGTTGTTTAAAAATTGGTGATATTTGATAAATCAATGAATAAATCAATAAATGGATTTTTCAAAGTTTGTTTATGTTATTCTTTTGGCTAGAATTGATATAATAATGATGTTGTGGCTTGTTGGACCACTAGAGACTTGTTAATTCTATGTACTACTCTATCATTACGATGAATATGAATCTTTAAGAGAAAAATTTGTGTTCCGAGGGAAAAACAGAGTTTCAGCAGCAATATGTCCGAATCACTATGTTACCTATAGTCTTCTATAGCTGCCTCCAAGGTTGCTGATAGGGTTTCATCTCTTTCTCACACGATCGCCTTCATGTCATCCTAAAATCGACGCCCACTGGAGAGCTTGGTGCGTGATATCTCGCTCAATGGTCTCCTCACAGTAAGTGTGTCCAATTCACACTCCACTTCCTTCTGCTTATTTGTGTCGGGGGATAGAGATGCTTAGTTGATTTGTTGACTGCAATAGTTTCTTTATGCTTATCATTTTTTGCCGGCCATCTGATCGAGTCAGAGCAGGCGACTATATTCATAAAATTCAGGAAGCTAATCCAGTACTGAATTTATGCTGTTAGACGGAATTTTTCAGTCTACAGTACAACAGAATGTCTTATTAAGAAAATCAACATTTTGTACAGAGTAAGATGATACTATCACTTAGTGTTTTCGGTTTTTCATCACCCACGTACAGCCTGAAATCAGTACTTCTGTTATATTGTGTTCAGAGAATTTTCATACGCGTCGTTAAAAGCATTTCCAACACAATGTTCAAAACTTTAATCAACACCTCCCTCCTTTGATCCTTACTGAAGATCAGATGGTCAGCCATGCAGGATTAGCAAGATAAGAAGAAACTCTGGGAAATGAACCAACCAGAAACTGATTGTCAAATAAATATGCCGATGAAAATGGAGACGGATTGGACCGTTGAGTGAGATTATGCGCAAAGTAGCAGGCTCTTCGGTGGAACTGAATGAGAAACAAAGAGTCAGGCATCCAAGGTTGACATGGAGATGATCTTGTGATGGGGGGGGGATGAAAGCCTATAGACAATCGTGGAGTCGGCTAAATAGGGCTGCGGAGAAAAGGATAAGGTGGAGACGTGCCGCTGAAGCCCAATGTTCCACTCGGAAGCAAATAATAATAATAGTAATTTGAAAATTCCCATTCAGTCATAGAAAAGAAAAGGCGTTCAGCAAAGAGTTACTCTTTTCGGCGATATCATTCTCAAGCTGTACAAACCGCAAATTTATAGTAATTTTTCTTGGCAACAAAAGGAATATTTCCAAAGATGCAATTGGTAATTTTTGACAACAAATTACGTAATTTAGAAGGCGTTAATCGGTTAGAAACTAAAATAAAGTTACAAAAGTAGGTTGGGTGACGTAATCTAATTGCTAGGGTTCAATGAAAAATGAATGAGAGTCAAGTTAATAATCTGAGTAGAATTCACTTGAAAATGGGTGAGAGTTAAGTTGATAAGCTGAGTAGAATTCACTTAAAAAAAAAAAAAAAAAAAACAAACGAAAATGGAGTTAGCAACAGTCGTCATGAGGGTAGAGATTTAATAGAGGGTGGGGGTAGAAAATAATGCAATTAAGAAACAGACAAACAAAGAAGAAAGAGGTAAGACAAAATTACGTATTTGATGTTGAGATAGATCAGGACCATTGTAGATTTAGTGACTGAATAAACTTCTTTTGTATGCAGAGTTCAGGATTCAATATGTGAATTGCCATTGCTTCTGCAGTTTGAAGAAGTTTAATTCGTACTCTTTTGGCAAGGTTCCCACGTATTGTGTAGATAACTGAGAAGTTGCTTTGTGGGTTTGCTTGGTGTCCGGATTCGATTAAGTGTTCTAGGATAGAGCTGTGGCGGGGGGATCTTCTTTCTCCTTTATAAAACCATGAAGGTAAGTGTTCGCTGATTCGTTTGGATAGCAAACGCTGGGTACGGCCGACATACCTAGCTCCACATGAGCAGGTGAATTGGTAGATGCACATTGCTGAGGCCCCCAGTGGAAGCTTATCCTTCACGTTCGTGCGAATCATTGGTTTCGTAGAGAAAGTTAGTCTGAGTTCAGCTGCGAAGAAGGTTTTCTTCAGTGAGCGGCACAGGCGATTTCTCAGTATTTCTGCTGAAGAATCTCCGTTGAATTGTAGATTCAAATAGAGAAGTTTCTTGGGAGCAGTAAGCATGGACGGCTTTTGTGTTTTGGGCTTCATGGCTTTTGTGATGAAACGTTCCGGGTAACCGTTTTCAAGGAGGATTCTTTTCAGGGTCTTCAGCTCCTCTTCTATGGTTTCCGGACTGCAAATGTTGTGGATTCTGTGAGTCAGTGAGCGGATTAGATTTCGTTTTGTATATAGAGGCACCCAACTGTAGAAGCTGATGAGTTGTCCATTCCATGTCGGTTTTCTGTGAATGGATCTTTTGAGTGTCCCATCTTGTTCACGTCTTGCTAGTTGCACGTCCAGAAAAGATATTGTTGCGTTGGACTCCTTCTCTAGTGTGAACTGGATTGCTGGATGGCAACTGTTGAAGAAGTCCAATATGTTCTCCAAATTTTCTTCATTATTGGCGATAATAAAAGTATCGTCCACGTATCTCTTGTAGAACCCGAAGTTATCTATTGTTTTCTTTAGGTGTGTATTTTCTAGCTTTGACATGAAAATATCTGCAAGCAGCGGGCCGAGTGGTGAGCCCATAGCTATACCATCTTTTTGTCTATATATTTCATTATTGAAAGTGAATTGGACGTTTAGAGTGCATCTTAATAGGAGTTCCTTCAAATAGTCCGTGGGTATACCAATGTTCATCTCCTTTGAATCAATATATTCACATATAAAGCATATTGTTTCGGTTAGTGGGACGTTTGTAAACAGTGATACTACATCTAGTGAGAACATGGTTTGATTGGAAACGCTGACGTTTTCGATGGAATCGACAAAATCGAAGGAGTCTCGAAGTGAGTGGCGGGAGATTTGCTTTCTGACTGGTTCTAGTATGTCTACTAGCCATTGTGCGGTACTGTGATAAGGTGAATTAGTCATATCAAGGATGGGTCGGAGAGGTACGTCTTTCTTGTGCACTTTTGGTAATCCATATAGCCGGGGTATATTTGAGCCCGATGGTTTCAACGATTCGAAGGTTTCAGGATCGATGATAATAATAATAGTGTAACAACAGAAGACAAGGGTCAGGCAACAGATCATTTATTCAGGAAATCAAGAGATATTTATAGATGCACATTATGCACATTACTATTCGTTATTGTTAGCCGAGTGGTAACGTCCTCTGATTGGTTGTTTTCCTACTGAAGGTTATTCTGTCATCTCTTTGTTTCCATTTCTTAGACAGTTCGTTGATATATCTGCCAGTCGTATCCGCCCACGCTAAGTCTTCTGTGATTGGTTGTTCAGTTCGACAAGGTTAGGCTTTGTTCTTGTTTTTTCTCATGACGCTGATTTGGGACGTAAACATTGACGTAAATTGATGTCTACCAATTTTGGCTAGCAGACAGCTCCCACCACATTAGTATGTACGGAGAAATTTCAAAGTGAACAAAAGACTCAAAAAAATTACTCAGAAATTACACTTACAGAATTTACATACAGAGGATTCACGTTTAAACAAAACCAGAAAAAAAAAGTAAATTGCTACACACAATGGAAAAGGCGCTAAGTAAGAAAGACAAGAGATGGGCAATTAGTTGATAAGTAACTAAATCCCTTGACGTTGGTGACACAGTGGTTAGGACGCTAGCCGACCATGTACATGGTGCGAGGTTCGATCCTCTGCCGACGCACTGCAAAATTCGGGCTACCGATATTTCATGCTGAAAATTACATACTTGTACCAAAAATACTGTGTGTAGAATCAAGCTACTAACAATGCTGTGAGTTCGACTGAAGTCATAAAAATAAAAAGCCAGCATAATTACATAATACGGAAGTGCAAAGAGGTTAAAGCTTAAGATTACATAGTCATATTCACAGAAAAGTAAAGACAACGAGTTATTAGGGCAAGAAAACGTGGATATCAGTGTCGGTGAACACTGACTGATTTGTTTATTCGAATCGGTCTCCATTTAGTGGTAGACAACAATGACGATCGCTGCTTAATCGTATGCCGGTTGGCAAAAGATTGGAGTAATACAATCAGAAGTATTATTGTACATTTTATTAAGGTTTATTCATCACAGACTCGGCACATAGTAACTTGTAATCCTGTTTGTTAATCCGTGGGACAATAAACAATCCTATCGTTATTCCGTGTTGCTTACTAAGCATACATAATATTCGGCATGTTTGATATAGTCTTCTTAAATCAGCGATAGGTTTAGGATTTTTCGCCATCTGGATATTTATTTGACAGTGGATGATTGTTTCTTTCTGGATACATAAATCAGATTTTATACGTTAGATAACAGTTGTGTTCGGCAAACTTGAAGGGAATTGAATTCTATTGTTTATTTGTCATTTTAAAGGACTTCAGGCTGACACATGTCAACAGGATGCCAAGCGATAGCACTGCTGGAATTATTTGTTCCCTTAGAAACATAGGCTTTTTTGGGGTACATGTTCTGAGAATCGAAAGTGTGTGCCCTCCTTTTTATTCGCCCTAAATTAATCGCTAGTGCACAAGATAAGAAGCAAACAAAATAAATAATGTGACATCACTCTTGTATTCACTTTCTCCAAATTCATAAAAAAAGGGAAATAAGTATTTGAAATTTTATATTAGATAAATTAATTTTTGTCAAAGCATGAAAGATAAAAGTGGCAGTATAAAATACACTTATAATCTTTCAGACATCAGCCAGCATAAATGGGAGGATTCTGAAAGAAGCAACCTCCTTTACCTGCCTAACTACCTGGGAAGCATCGTTTCAACTACAGGATGGCAGAACTGATGAAGATATTAGAGCGAAAATCAGAAGAGAAGGTCAAGCGTTCATTTCTCTCAAGTCTGTGTGGACATGAACAGCACTTAGCATGGAAAATAAGATCCGGATTTTCAACTTCAGTGTAAAGTCAGTGCTACTATGCGCATCAGAGACCTGGTGCCACGCCACGTCACGAAGGCCACTTCGAACAAACTACAGACTTTCACCAACAGTTGTCTTCGCTAAATACTACTCAAGATCAGATGGCCGGCCAGAAAAGATTGGCAACAGAGATCGCTGGCAATAAACGAACCAACCCAGCAGGAAGCAATTGTGCAAGAAATCTGCAGGAAGAAACAGAAGTGTATTGGATTTCATACTCTGAGAAAACCATCAAGTGAGTGACATCACACACCAGGCCATTGCTCGAGTGCAAGCCGAATGGGAAGTGGCGAGTCGGTCGTCACTACGAGGGTGACATGGAGGAGTTCATGTGAAGAGGAGATGAAATCATGTGGGCAGACGTGGAGCCAGGTGAAAACGTTGGTGGAGAACCGAACGCAACGGAGACGTGCTGCTGAAGCCCTATGTTCCTCTGGGAATTAAAGGATATAACAATAATAATTTTCTTTTATTTTGAAGCTCTTTTTTAGTAATATTAATAATAATTAAGCGTTATTTCAGACAATATGTGAACATTTAGTACAGAAGTTTTCAGCATATTCGGCTCCAAAATGTTCCGTCTTCATACAAGATTTACATGTAAAGTAATAATCTGAAGTATATCACGTGACGTAGTGTTGTTACAAATGAAGCAGTGGATAGATGATAGTGACTGAATAAGGAGTGCGATAATTGAACACCCCTCATCAACACTAACCATTCCATCTCAATAAAGGACTCCTGCTTCAGAGGATGATTTCAACATGAAACTGTCTAATTTGCTTCAAAAAGCAAAACGTTTAGACATAGTTGTTTTAGCAGGCGACTTCAATGCTCAAGTAAAGAATTCGTGCCAAACTGAGAAGTATGTAGGTGGTACGTATGGAGTTCCCTGCCGATGAATCGACAACGGTGATAGTCTTCTACAGTTCTGTTCAGATAATCATCTGTTCCTAGTAAGCGCTAACTTCAGGCACAAAGATAGACACAGCGTAACCTGGCGACCTCCATCACCAAATCAACGCTGGACTCAGATAGACCACATAGCGATAGGGTATCGTTAGAGAGGGTCAGCAGATCTTTCTGAAACACATGCGTAGACTCCGATCACGCTCTGGTCCGCGCACGTTTATGCTTACGATTAAACGGGCATAAGAAATTGTTGGCAGCGAAACAGTTACGTCCCCAACTAGATCGAGACAGTTGGTCCCTTTTAAGGAGGAAATAGCGAAACATATTTCTGAGGTCAACAGCAGGACTTTCCCTGAGTTAGCCTGGCACAACATACAGTTAGCTGTAGACACAGCTGTGAAAGCTGTTAATTGCCTAAAACCAAAAGTTAGTAAAAGTCATTGGATCTCTACCACCTCATCCGAACTAATTGACGCAAGAAGACTGATTTCGGCGGGGTCCGATTATGATGAGGAGCGAAAGCTACTCAAAAGCAAACTAACAAGAAGTTTTCGCAACGACCGTGAACAGTGGTGGGCGACAAAAGCGAAAGAGATGGAAAAGGCATCGAGGATTGGTAACACCAGACAACTATTTAGGCTTATCAGGGAAATAGCTGGTAAAAGGCGAACGATAAGTGAAACAATCTCTGAGAAAAATGGCACCATAATTAGCTCCCAGAATAGACGACTGGAATGTTGGAAAGAACACTCTGAGGAGCGGTTTAATTGGCTTACAGCCACACTCAACGAATATCCAACACCCCCCGTGAATGGGATATAGACACAGGTCCTCCCTCCTTAACTGAGGTTACTAAGGCTGTCACTAGTCTAAAACGAAGCAAAACAGCAGGACCTGGTGGAATGACTCCAGAGGTATTTAAGTACGGTGAAGAAAGTTTACTGTCTGTGTTAACTAAGGTATTAGACGGCGTCTGGGAACCAGAAGTCCCGTTGGGTCGGTGTAAGTCATTGATTATCCCGATATACAAGAAGGGAGACAAGTCTTCCTGTGATAATCACAGGGGGATTAGCTTGACTAATATGGTATCTTAAGTTCTAGGCTCAATAATCATGCGTAGACTAAGCGGTCCACGGGAGGAACAAACACGAGACAACCAGGCAGGCTTTAGACTCCGAAGAGGGTGTATTGATCATATCTTCACTCTTCGACAGATTCTGGAACATAGGCATACTTACCGTTGGTGTCCAACAATCGTTATATTTCTTGACCTAAAGGCGACGTCCGATTCTGTTGACCGAGAGGTACTATGGCAATGCTTGGCTGTGAAAGGAATGCCGAGAAAATACATTGCACTGACCAAGGCACTCTACTCGAACTCATGCAGTCAACCAAGTAAGAGCTTATGGCGAGTTGTCATCTGAATTGGTCACAACTAGTGGTGTCCATCAGGGATGTCCACTGTCGCTATAACTTCTGTTTAATTTCATCGTAGATATACTAATGGACTTAACCCCTAACTGACTTGACCGACTCAAGGATTGACATTTTACCGGCAGGGAATAATCTCGTTCACTTTTAATATGCAGATGATATAGCCCTCTCTCTAAGGTGAAGACGCCAACAAAATAGAGTAGAGTCTACTGAACACCTCGAGGAGAAGAATTCTTTGAATGTTTGGTATGCGGTTCACTCCCTCCGTCAAATATAAGATGATGCTACAGGACTGGACTACATCGACTCATTCCTAGCTTAAAGAGAGGCATGAGTGAAGTGGTGGCTGGGCGTGTTGACCACTTCACTTATTTGGGAAGTTGGATTAACCAACGCCAGCTGGTCGATCACTGACGAAATCTCAATACGGATACAGAAGGCTCGTTTCGTATATGCCAGTTTACGCAGTCTCTGGCTTAGTTGACGTTACATCCAGTCGGTTGTCGATTAAAGGATGTGTATACTGCTCGGCAGTCAGTTCCCTCCGTCCTCCTTTATGGCTGTGAGCGAGAACTAGCCATCGAAAATGGAAGACATGAAAAGACTAGCTGTCTTTGATCATAGGTGCCTGCGTTATATCTCCCGTGTCACGTGGTGGTATAATATAGGGTGAGCAATATTGAGGTAAAGCATCGGTCGAGTGCTAGGTAAGGATGGGAAATCAACAAACAAGGTCATGAATTTACATTAATTGAAATGGCTTAGGGGACATGTGCTACGCATGCCTAGCCATCAATCGCCTTCCTCGGCAACCGGAAATGTTAGCTGACATAGGTTAGGGTTGGAAAAGAGCTAGTACGTGGTGGTCAAACCGAAAGATGGCTTCATCAGTCAGTGAAATTCATAACAGTTAGTTTAAGCCAGCCACGTAGGGAGGTGCAGACTTCTTGACTGGTTGGGGATCCTCGGGATGGTAAAGACCAATGAAGGCTGCAGGCAATCGATGATATGGCTCGAAATCCTCCTTCACAATAGCTGGGGCATATGCATCCACCTCCTGGTGACTTATAATTTCCAATGAAACTATTTTGTTCTTCGTTATTACTATTCCTTTTGTCTCATATCCCTGTCTACTGTCTCTATTATGCATTTCTTCTACTTTCTTCTCTTGCTTTGTGTGCTACAAGGAGGAAGTGTGGCGACTTTCAACTGCTGCACATCGATGCAAAGTTCTACGCTGAAAACAGACAGACAAACATTCACACTCTATTATGGGTAAATTTTGTTTTGTTAAAGTCTCATAGTGTTATACACACTCATTGTAATTTCCTATATCCACTAAACTGTCATCATTTTCGATATTTACTATTCTTCCTTCCTCATTCAAATTTCTGCTTAATTGTCATTCTTTTTTTTCCTTCCCTAACTTTGTTTGAACTGCTGCAGTTTGTACAACATTCTTTCAAAATGAAATTCAGTCAGTTTGTCAATGAATCTAATCTGCCTACCATCAATCAATTCAAAATGCATTTTAGCTTGGTGATCATCCATAGAGTACAAAAAACTTGAATGATACTGCTGTTCAGTTAACGTTAATATTAACAAATAGAGAGACATGACACTGAGCTCCTTGTCATCAATATCCTTGTGCATTCAAGCTAAAAATTTCTGAATAGAATTGATCAGTCTTATATATATTTTGGCAAATGAACACTTTGAGCATACTACATCCAACTAACCAATCCCCTTCCCGAATAGTCGGGGACTGGCGTCCTAAATTCCACTGCTGGCCATCAGCCAAGAGAATAAATCAAACAGACATTTCATAACAATATTGGTGAGTCGGTAGTTCACAAATGGTAGAATGCTATCACTAGACGACCACATGGTCTGGGTGCTCGATCCCTGGGTCGAACACCGATGCAATCCTAAAGTTCGCTTAGCCAGTAGTAGGAGTAGTAGTAGTGTAACGACAGAAGACAAGGGCCAGGCAACAGATCGTTTATTGAGAAAATTAACAGATATTTATAGATTTTTATGCACATTATTGTTAACGGAGAAGCAACTTCTTCTGATTGTGGAAAATACCCATTGGAACATTAGATTGAAAAGAACAAGAAGTTCAGCAAAGATGGCGGTCTTTTCGGCGATTTAATTCTCAAGAACTGTACAATCGCATTAATATAGATTAGTTCAAATGGATACAAAGATACTAGTCCAGCCTTTACAACTACCATGGAAGGTCGTTCTATGCAGGTCTTATCAAAACGTGTTAGAGAACATCATCCAGCATGGCTACAAAGAGAAGGCACTGGTTCAATCAGAAGTGCAATAACTGAACACCTCGTCAATCAATACCTGTCACAGAATCTCATCTGACTCATCATTTAGAGTCATTTACAAAGTAAACAAAAATCCACCACCAAAGGCAGTGTGTTTCCGACTTCTTTGTACTGCACCGAAAAGCCGGAGCTATGTATTCAAAAGAAATTAGTCCAGCCTTTACAGCTACCATGGACCAAGCTCGGTATGTTCCCTTATCCTTCAGTTTTTTCTTTTGTTATCTGTGTGTGCATATTTCTCTCTTTGTCGTCATTCAATTCATCCCGATTTTTTCCAGTTATAAAATCAGTTAAGTTTGTTTCCATGCCCCTCCTGA
This sequence comes from Trichobilharzia szidati, assembly GCA_944472155.2. Classification (NCBI taxonomy): domain Eukaryota; kingdom Metazoa; phylum Platyhelminthes; class Trematoda; order Strigeidida; family Schistosomatidae; genus Trichobilharzia; species Trichobilharzia szidati. Next base: position 128,236,164 of record OX235272.1, on the reverse strand, counting down.
TCACACTTGTAATCCGTTTAGAATAACCATTTTACAATTATATTCTAATCCTGCGTAATATTTTTTGTTTCTATGCCTCTTGTAATCTATATTCACACCTCCTAACTTACATTTCAATGTAAAAATTATTATTTCAATTTGTTTCCATGCTCATTTTGTCCACACCTGTAATTCGTTTTATCCCTGCATCTCTAAGCCTCTTGTAATTCATATCAACTTAAAAATAATTATCACCTTTTATTCGCCTTTAAAATTATTTCTCCAGCTATCAAATATTAATTTTGCATACGTTGTAACTGTTTTCTAATCCTATGCGATTTTGTCTCTAAGCCTCTTGTAATCTATATTCCTACCTTCAAACTTTCATATCAAGTTGAAAATTATTATCACCTTTGTTACTATATGGAATTAAACAAATAGTAATTGTATCCATGTAAACTAATCTATATAAATGCGATTGTACAGCTGCTTTTGAGAATGAAATCACCGAAAAGATCAACATCTTTGCTGAACTTCTTGTTCTTTCCTTCTGATTGGTTGTTTCCTTGCTGAAAGTTATTCTGCTGCTGCTGCTTGTGACCGTTTCTCAGAAAGTTAAGCCATATATCTGTTAATCGTATTTGCACACGTTAAGTCTGCTGTGTGTGATTGGTTATTGAGTTCCTCATGGTTGTGCTTTGTTCTTGTTTTTTCTTATGACGCTGATTTGAGACGTAAGCATTGACGTAAATTGCTGTCTACCAATTTTGGCTAGCAGACAGCTCTCACCACAGTAGTAGTAGTAGTAGGCTCAGCGAAAAGGGAAGGCTGAGGAGGGCATGCGGCTAGACACCCTACTCACAACGCAAGGAAATGAAAAAAGCAATTAGTCCTAAACAAATACATATATATGTTATAAAAAAATCGTAATTTCAAGAATGTACACTACTCATTCTCTGAAATGAAATCAAGAGAGAAACAAATCGAACTGCACGATATCATACGCATCCATCGATCCATACATACACACACACACACACACACACACAGAAAATCAATATTCGCAGTAGAAAACGTAAAGGCAAAGAGGAAACAAAAGAATTGATCTTTAGAAAAAGTCAAAAAGAAAGATACAAATAAGTAAATATGACAGCTGATAAATTTAAACAACAATCTCGACTAGCAGTGAAGATAACAAGACATCTGACAACTTCGATCAATTCCAAATATCTCTTCAAATGGGTAATATGTATACATTAGGAAGCTGGTAAAATTTCAGTTATCACATTAATAATAAGTAAGTATACTGAAAATAGTCAGCTTTTCAATTGAATTGAAACTTTTAGTTCACGCGGGATTTTCAAAAGTGTGCGCTACTTCATTGAACGTGTGATCATCGTTTCAAAACGCTAAATAGAGTATTCTGTAAATAATTGAAAAACAGATAGGAATTTGTCAACTTCTCAGCAAAAAAAAACCAAAAAAAACAATTAACAATAAATACTGGGAAAAAGAATGTTTTTCAACACACAAAGATGGTTTAAACTTACTAATTTCTTGGGGGTTCCCACAAATTTTAGGATACATCAGCCCCCTCGCCCTCTTGAAACACGCTTCACAGATCGATTTAATGGACTCAGAAATACCAACATTTATAATATGTGTTCCTCAACTAAAGAAGAACTAGGTTATCTATTTTCAGCATTATTAGGTTCAAGGGATTCAATTCACTTCGAAAACCGATCTGGGATATGCTGTAAAACTACTACACACTAACACAGAACGATGAGTCCTCCCTATTTATGTATGTATGTGTGATCACACATCATATTTAACGAAGCACATTATAGATACAAAGCTTAAGGTTAATGCTGATACATCTTTGAAACCTATCTATAAAATGGGCTTGTAACGGTATAACTGTTTGGAAGAACCTTCCTGGACGATCTAATCGTAATATTTATACTCAATTTAACGTTTCAAATAACTTTGTAATTGGATGGAGGATTTCATCATGAGCTGACACATCAGTTAGAGAACCACTGGAAAACCACCTGGCAGTACTGGACAGCTGTTTCGCTGTAGTTTGAGACTCTTCATCAGTACGCATCCACACCGTGAGGTTCGAACCCAGGATCTTCTGCTGGTTACGAGCTCGCTCGCCCAGGTTTTTCAGCGGTTCTCTAACTAATGTCAGCTCATGATGAAATCCTCCATCCAATTAAACACAATCCTTACAAAATCAATACTTGAAAACTTTGTAATTATTATAAGTTTACCTCCCGCAAAACGTGCGTCTATCATTACTTCGATATTTGCATATCATGTGTTGATTTTGACCTTTTTGTATTTGCCTTTGTCTTGCCTTGTTTAATCTGTAATTGTAATGTATCTTTTCGTGGTTGTATGCATATTGGCAATGTATTGCTTAACGATATGAGTTTGTTTGAGTGAATCAGTGGTCAGGCAATCGTGAAGACATTATAAGACGACTGTAGAAATTGGAACAAAATGAAGGTGTACTGTTGAGGTTAGGCGTCGAGTGCTAGGTAAGGCGGGGAAATCAGTCGACGAAACTGTGAAATTACATCGACTGAGATGGTTAGGACATGTGCTACGTATGTCTAGCCTAGTCATCGCCTTCCTCGACTGATGGGCAATGTTAGCTGATATAGGATCAGGCTGAAAAAGAGCTAGCACGTGGTGGTCAAACGAAAACATGGCACCAGTCAGTGAAATCCACAACAGTTAGTTTAAGCTAGCCACGTAGGAAGGTGTCGACTTCCAGACTGGTTGGGGTCTTCGGGACGATAAAAACCAATGGTTGGAAACAATTGGTGACATGGCTCAAAATCGTTCTCAGTGGCTAGTGCAGATGCATCCACTCCTTGTGACTTATGATTTCCAATGAAACTGTTTTGTTCTTCGTTATTACTATTCCTTTGTCTCACACCTCTGTTCACTGTCTATATTATGCATTTCTTCTACTTTCTTCTCTTCCTTTGTGTGCTACAAGGAGGGAGTGTGGGGACTTGAACTGCCTCACATATTTGTAAAGTTCTATGTCGAAAATCGACCGACCGACCGTTGAAGCTCTATGTTCCACTTGGAACCTAAGTGAATAATAACAATGAGAATCCACAGCTCCCCTGACAGTATTCGTATATATATAATATATATATATATATATATATATATATATATTAAATGGTTGGGGGCTATCGGCCACAGGAAGCCTTGCCTGACTTAGGCTTCGTGCTAGTTGGCACTCATCAGTCAGTCAACAAGGCGGCTTATCTGCAACCTTGAAGGAACTCATACCCTTTCAACATTCAAACCCGCGTTACCCAGTGCTGCCTGAAGTCAGAGACATTAACACTGAGCTATTCAGCCTCCCGGTTGACCTCCTGCAGGACTGTATTGAATATTTTTTTTAATTGGACACTAGTCTGTGACTAGTTTAATGTGTGTGTGTGTGTGTCTAGTGCTATCTTTGGTGCAGACTGAATTCTATCAATTCCAAGGCTTCCTGCCGATCGCCTCAAACCATCTAATACAGACAGTTCACAGTGCACCGTGATGGCGAGCCACCTAGTCGCATGGTGGCTACATTGCAAACTTGACTAACGGAATTCAGTATGCACACACATTAAACTAGTTACTGACTAGTGTCCAGTCAAATATACATATATTCCTTGCATTCCCAGGGGAACATAAGGCTCTGAGCTTCAAGCTTTAGAGTTTCAGTGTACGTGTTGTTTTTCTACGGAGTAAAGTTACTGTAACAGAATAACTCCTTGGAAAATCCCCCACCTTTAACGATCTAATCACTTATTTGAATGTTTCAACCAACTCTGTCAATATTATTATCGGTTTTTCTCCTGGACCATGTCACTGCTCTGACATTTATCTATCATATATTGACCTGATCCTTATTAATTTGTCTTCGTCCCTGTTTAATCTCGAATTTCAATGCTTCTCTTTGTAATTGTGAAATACAACACTGATAATACGTTGTTTTACAATGTGATTTTGTTTGAGTGAACCAGTGGTCATTTTTTTACGCATTCTGACTGTTTGCGGGAAGCCATGGTGGGTGGTGATTCTTGTGGACAACAAAGTCTTTGATCCCAACTTGTTGGGATGTTGTTGACTACTGTATAGTGCTACCTAACGACACTGTCGAGGTAATTTTGAGTTGCTGATGTTATTACTCTTGTTGTAATTACACATAGATTCAACCAAGAATAATCGTCTTTTCGCCATCTTTGGAGAGTTTTATGCCTGTGTGTGTGTGTGTGTCTCAGAGAAGTTTCAGGTAGCTATATACAGTAGGACACAAGGATCGGTTTCTTGCACTCAAACCCCTAAGAGTCTGTTTTGATCGTAATAGTGTTAACCTCGTCTAGTTTATCAGTCAGTCCTAGGCCAAAGAAAACAAGGGAAGGTTGGATGTGGGGCTAGTCTACCCTACCCTACCCTACCCAACCACAGAAAATCAACTCAATTGATAAAGAAACTTCAACACACAGAAGACGGTCAGGTCATTATGACTTAGAACTGTCTATTGAAAGCGTTAAAGTGTGTGTGTGTGTGATTCTGTTGGACAGAGCTTCTCATCCCACTTTGTTGGGCATATGCTCCTTGATTCTGCGATACCTTTTACAGTTGAACTTTGGTTATTTATTTACTGTTCATTTAAACGCAGAAAAAACTTGGTACAATATGGTACCAGGAAAGATGCGCCACACAATAATAATAAAACAACATAGATCAAAAGTAAAAAATATAAGTAGAGAACGGGTTAACAACTTCAAGTTCAGTATTCGTTAACTGTTATCAGGAAGGGAAGAAAGAAGGAAATTTCAACACGTTCGCCATTGATTACGATTCTTGGCCAGATAACGTTTCGAGCCACCGACTCGGGCTATCTCGCAGACCGCAACCAGGGAGTCGTGACGCATCAACCGATGCTAATCTAGCACAAACATCCTTCATCCCACGACGCCACGTCATGGACTGACCGCCCCTCCGCCTTTTCCATCCCGTCCCAGGGCTAGCGAAAAGAGACCACCGTTGCGGAAGCCTCTTGGATGACTTTCGCAGCACATGTCTAAGCTACCGGAGCCGGTGTTTCCAGATGACGACAATCAGTGAATGGTGATCTTCACTGTGTTCAAACACACGCCGCCAAACCTCAGAATTACTCACGCGATGATACCATCGAACGCAAGCAATCCTGCGGAGACAGCGATGATCAAACACACAGAGTCGCCGCACATCCTCAGCTCGGAGAGGCCAGGTTTCACAGGCGTAGAGCAAGACAGCCCGCACTGAAGCATTGTATACCTGACTTTTGACAGCCAGGCTAACGGCGCGACGGTGCCAGAGGTAGCTCAAGTTGATGTATGCCACCCTAGCTTTCATTATACGGTTGGAAATCTCATCCGTCACCCCTCGGCTAGCACTCACACAACTACCCAGATACACAAATTTATCAACAACTTTAAGCGGTTCACCCGCAAGAGTGAGTGCAGTTACAGGCTCTTACCAATCTTGTGAGAGTACTTTGCACTTAGACGGTGCAAAGCACATACCATACTTACAGACACTGATCGCCAACTGATTAAGTGCGATTTGGGCAGCCGCCTTCTATTGCACAGTAAGACGATATCGTCTGCATACTCGAGGTCGAAAAGTCTATCTCCAGGTAGCAGATCTACACCACCTTCACGCACATCCGCTTCAGAGCTGACTCCAGAATGTCATCGATGGCAAAGTTAAAGAGAAATGGAGAGATTGGGCAACCCTGTTTAACCCCACTGTTGGTTGGGAACAGTGATGATAGTCGGTTGTATGCCCTCACTCTACCTGAGGTATTTCTGCATAGGGCTTTCAAGATGTTAACGAATTTCTTAGGTACACCTCTCTCTAACAGACAGTTCCAGAGCACAGTTCTGTCCAACGAATCGAAGGCAGCCCTAATATCAAAGAAACACAACGATCGTTGGCCTGCAACTTCGGTTAACTAATTTTATCTTACAGCACCTGATCCGTATTTAGAAACCTACAGTGCATATGTCACTGTATCAGGTCTTCGATAAAAATCGATAAGGATAAGCTTATAATCTAACCGTTTGATTTTTCTCAAGGTTGACATTTGGACCAATCAAATTAAATTCCCTCTAGATTTAATCCACCAATCATAAAACAGATGTTATGTAGTTATAAAAAAACACGTTGTGTAAAATAGGAGGTGACTTACACTTAATTTTTTCGATGAATTATCATTAGAAGACGGTGAAGATATACAGTTAATTTGCTGTTGTTGTTGTTGTTGATGATGATGATATTCATCATGACGTAAACATTGTAATTCATCAGTTAAATTTGCCATATGTTTAGCCATTTCATTAACTTGTTTCACTGTATTTGTTTTAGTCAATTCAAGTTGTTCTTTTAATTCATTGATATGATTTCCTAAGCGGGTGATTTCTAATTGTTGTTTTTGATTTATACTGACTAATTGTGAAATCCATGGCATTAAAGATTCAAGCTAAAATAAAATACGATAATGAAGTAGAAAGAAGAGAGAGAGAGAGAGAGAGAAATATTTGATAACTCATTATTGACAAATTAATTAATAGACAGTACGAGGGGGGGGTAGAATCAATCAATCACCAGATTGTTGTTTTTAGAAATGAAGAATATCCATATCAAAGTATAATAAGGTGAGCAATATTGAGGCTGGTGCGTCGGTGGCATAGCGGTTAGGACTCTCGCCGACCATGCACATGGTTCGGGGTTCGATTTCCGGCCGACGCACCCCTTTACCTCGCTAAACCAGAACTAAAAGCTAGTGAAGAAGAAAGGTTGGACATGAGGCTAGCAACCCCATCCTGTAAAAATAAACACTGCTACAGAAACTTCAAGCCTGTGGCTTGAAGCCCTATGTTCCACTGGAAACGTGAAGGAATAAAAAAATATATTGAGGTTAGGCATCAGTCGACTGCTAAGTAAGGAGGGGAAATCAATCGACGAGGCTGTGAAGCTGCATCGACTGAGATGGTTAGGGCACGTGTTACGCATGTCTAGCCCCACCAACGCCTCCCTCGACAACAGGCAATGTTAACTGACATAGAGTCAGGTTGGAAAAGAGCCAGTGGTGGTCAAACCAAAACACGACTTCATCAGTCAATCGGAATAGACAACAGTTAGTTTAAGCCAGCCAGCCATCTACGTAGGAAGGTGTGCACTTCCTGACTGGTTGGGGTCCTCGAAATGGTAAAAACCAATGGCTGGAGATATTCGGTGATATGGCTCAAAATCCTTGTGATAAATAATTTCCAGTGAAGCTATATTATTCTTCGTTATTACAATTCCTTTTGTCTCATATCCCTGTCTACTGTCTCTATTATGCATTTCTTCTACTTTCTTCTCCTGCTTTGTGTGCTACAAGGAGGGAGTGTGTGTGGCGACTTGAACTGCTGCACATCGGTGCAAATTTCTACGTTGAAAACAGACAGACAGGATACCACACGAATTGGTTTATAAACTTTAGGTGATGAACACTAACTATCCACATCTCTTCACTCCATACTGAAGATCAGATGAACCAACCAACCAACCAACCACGCAGCCAACAACATACTGGGCTAACAAAAATGCCAAATGAAAAAAGGCAATGGATCAGACAGATTCTGAGGAGTGTGATATGGAGGCGATCATGTGAAGAGGAGATCAAAGCTTATATAGGCGAAGACAGTGAAGACAGGTAAAGCGGAATTCACAGGACAGGATGAAGTAGAGATGTCCTGCTGAAGCCCTTTGTTCAATTCGGGACCTAAGGGAATCATAACAATGAAAATAAATAAGTAATAAGTGTCCAGTCTAGTCTCCTGATTTCAATCCAAATGATTACTGATATAAAAGATATAGAATGTGCTATCTACTACTATTGTTCACAACTACCTGAATAATCTTTATTTTAGTACCATATCAATGGTTACAATGTAGTAACACGGATACAGTGCTACATCCCAAAGCCAACCACGAATTTCTTTCTCACTTGATAACTTATTGTGCCGTGCGTAGTGTGCAGAGATTGATAAGAAGCGGCCAGAACTGAAATCAAAGTTCAAAGTTAATGACTTTTACTTTACTTCGGCTATCTCCTACGGGAGGATGAGCCGGCTTCATGAACATGAGTTCATGAAGTTTCATGGGAATTTGGTACGAGTGATGTCCCCAGAATCGCTCGGCCTTTTGTTTGAGAGTGCAGCTCTAGCCTTTACACAACCAAGTGTGACCTACAAGGCAGTGGGAGTGGAGTAGGGAGTCCACTATCCATTGGCAGCCGGTGACCGGAGTCCGGTTCATACGCCTTTTTGAATGGGGCCAGACATCCAGGACATCCAACAAGCCCTTTGTCCATACGTGTGCCGGTGAGCTCCAGTGAGCTTCATACGCCAGTCGTTGGAGGTTTGGAATCAGGGTTTAGCCATCTCCCCTAGACTGTCATCAATGGATAGTCAACCCGGTGAAGAGCGCCGGGCATCCGCTTTCGCCCTCTCACTTTGGTGAAAAACACCTCCACCACATGAAGGCATTGAGTAGGACTTCCTCAGGAGAGGCTATGTAAGACGCCCGGTCATCTGGGAGCATTTCAAGAGGTGTGCGGAGCGGTGGCCAACCCGCAGCGCAAGGCACCCACCCCCGACCATCCTGAGGCTTTGGAGGCAAAGTTAATGACTGCAGAGGAAGAGAAGTGTTTATCCCTTAAAATATCTGGATTTAATTTACATTTTAGGCACGGAATAACCTCATTGGATAACTTGCTTAACCTTGAGCCGATTGTCAACCAATCAGAATGATTTGTTATCCTCTGGCATAACCGAACTTTGATGTGACTAGGAATGTATAAATATGATGTGTTTTTCCGTAAATAAAAGTTTGTTACCAAATTTTCTCACGTTACACTATTACATTACATCGAATTTTTAAAAAAAGTGTCTGAAGTTCTTTAAAAAGAATGGTTATTGAACAAAGAATAGTCTTTTCGATAACCTACTTTTCATCAGGTTCTACAGTTATATATATATATATATATATATATATATATATATACAACAGTGAATGAATGAATTAGTGTTATTAATACCATTATTGTTGTTTAAATAACATCGAATCAATAATAATAAGAAGAAGAATGGATTACGGTACGATAACATCAACATAACAATACATTGAATTTCGGAAAACTTAGGAAAGACAATAATACAAATTTATGAATGTATATATATACATATACGAGTTGATCACGGATTGATATCAGTTCGAGAACCATTCAAAATCAGCACTGGAGTACTGTACAGCTGTTTCATCCTAGTTTGGGAATCACCAGCAGTACGCACTCACCACCAGAGTTTGAACCCAAGACTTTCCGGTTACAAGGCAAGCTAGTTCGTATACCATTCAGCCACTGGGACCCAACTCGTCAATGGCCAGCTCATGAATTCTAACTTCTACCAATTCGTGATTTAGCGTGACTGGCACCAACCAATGTCGTCGGTATACGAGCTTGCCTTGTGACAGGAAGGTGCTGGGTTCAAATCCCTGTAGAGGGTGCGTACTGCCGATGACTCCCAAACTAGGACGTAAGAAACAGCTGTCCAGTACTCCAGTGCTGGTTTTCAATGGTTCTCTATCTGATATCAATCCGTGATCAACTCATAAAAACAAATCTAATCCTTACAAACCAACTATAGAAATATATATATATATGCATCTGAAAAATAAGCAATATTAGATGCAAACAGTCAGAAAAAGTTGTGTATCGATTAGCAGTAAAGACGAAACTGTATATGCATATTAAAGATATGAGTTAATTTGCATGAATTAACAACTATAAGTTAAGTTATTCCTTTATTTATTGTACATAATTTAGTCAGTGGGTAGCAATTCTGTGTGAATTAAAAGTCAATCTGAACGAAGAATATTCTTTTCAATAATTTCTCTTCAGGTTCTTACAATTATAAAATATAATGTTTGTTGTCGTTACAATAATGACAGCCAGTTATGCGGCGGATACATTTTTTACGTAGAATAACAGATTAGTAGTTATGGGGTGTCAAAATAAATAGTCGTATTTGTGTGACAAACGTGCTAGGCTGAATTCGATTACAAAATATTGTTAAACGGGAGACAATGGTGATTAATGATAATAGATTTGTAGAGTGTGGGGTAGGAAAATTGACAAGTCAGTTCAAGGTTATAAAAGGTGTCAGGTGAATAGAGTGGCTAGTACAAAGTGGTCTGTGTTAAACAGGAGATGGTAAGACTGCAATGGGAGGTTCATAATGAGATAACGAATATGTGAAATGAAACAGGTGGAGGAAGGCATATATTGAGAAAAGAGATAATATCACTAATAATAATTCTGTGTGAAGATGAGAAACGTACGTAAAAAACGTTATCATGCTTATTATTATTATTGTTATCATTATTCATCCCTTGCTTTCCCAGTAGAACATAGGGCTACAGCAACACACCATCAATACCACTCATGTGTTCTTGTCATCACTTTCAACTAGATGCATGTGACAGTCCATCAGCTTTCAGTTCCTCTTTTCACATCAAGTCACCATCGGCAACAACTACGCGCAACTCATGACTTTCCTCAAACGATGGTTAGAAGCTGCGTAATGACATTCAACAGCCTACTACTCAGTGTATGTCCAATTCATTTCCATTCATCTCTTTCAGTGCTCTGGCTGGCTGGATTCAACAAAGAACTTGGCACCGAAGTGCACCAGTTCGAGTTGCCACATTCCAAAGAGCACACAAAGGTAGACAACAAGATGAGAGAGAAGAGGATCAATTGAGTTTTGACAAGTATAAGAGTGAGTGAAACAGAATGAGTAATGGTAGAAAGGAATAAGAAAGATTACCCAAGAGACTGAATACATCTGCGCTAGCCATTGACAACGATTTTCAGCCATGTCACCTATTGTCTCCAGCCATTCTTAGAGTCTTAGAGTCCCAAGGGCGGGCCCCAACCTGGAAGTCTGCATCTCCCTCCCTACCTGACTCAGTTTAACTGTCAAGGATTTCATGGATTGATGAGGCCATGTTTTTGTTTGGCCACCACTTACTCTTTTCCAACCTGCACCTATTGGTATCAGCTAGTAATGCCCGCCGAGGAGGGGGAGGCGATGGTTAGGCATGCGCAGCACGTGACCTAGCCATCTCAATCTATGTAACTTTATAGCCTCGTCGATTGAGTATGATGAAGCAAAGGGGATAATCCTGTTGATGAATGCCTGCAATAGCCTACTAGGAAATACTGTTTTGCATGTGTGCATTAAACCTTTAAACTATTGACTTGATATTAGTGTTCAATAAAATCTACATCTCTTCCAGTGTATTAAATGCAGTAAGTTTTCGCAATGATCTCAGAGAGTAATGAACGCCTGTCTTGTTTTTCTGATAAGCTTAAAGACTGTTGCTGCGATAAGTGGAAGAGACGAACATCTCTTTCGATTTCTCCCATTGATAGTAACACTGTGATGAGAGCTGGCTGCTAGCCAAAGTTGGTAGACAGTAAGTAATTGACGTCAATGTTTATGTCCCCAATATTGGTGGTGAGAAAATGAGAACAAAGGCTTTGCGTAGGCGGATACAGTTAGCATATGGATGATCTGACACAGCCAGCCACAATGAGATGCAAGGTTAACTTTCTGTGAGAAACAACCAATCAAAAGACTGTATTTTCTACTAACAATAATCTACAATAATGTACATTGAAATCTATAAATATGTGTTGATTTTCCTTAATAAGCGATCTGTTGCCTGGCCCTTGTCTTCTGTTGTTACAACACTAATGCTTATTTGATGATATTAGATAGTTCTAGGCGATCGGCTACAGGAAGCTTTGTCTAACCTAGGTTTCGTGGTAGTTGGCACTCATCAGTCAGTTAGCAAGGCGGCTTATCTGCAACCTTGAAGGAACTCATGTATATCCCTTCTGAGATTCGAACCCGTGTCAACCAGTGCCGCGTGCAGTCAGAGACGTTACTACTGAGCTATTCGGGCTGGCGATTGACCTCCTGTAGGACTGGAGTGGGTATTTATTTATTTTAATTTTATTTTTGATTACAGCTTGATGCCACACTGTATTTTCGGTACAAGTATGGCATTTTCAGCATGGATATCGGTAGCCCAAATTTCACAGGCCAACCATAGATATCGGGTGTGCGTCGGCAGGGGATCGAACCCCGGGCCATGTGCATGGTCGGCGAGAGTCCTAACCACTGTGCCACCGACGCACAGTGGTGATTGGACACTAGTAACTAGTGCGATGGTGTGTCTAGTCCTTTCTTTGGTGCTAGTCTGCTAGGTATAATATTCCTCAAGTTTTTATTGGTCATGACTAACACATAAATTATTGATATTTGACTGTATTTAAGTAAGTTAACATGTATCGGTGAACAGCATCGGTAGAACACTCTCGCCAACCACGCCCCATGTAGTCCGGACTTCAATCCCTGGCCATCAACAAACTCCTAAAACCTCGTTAATCTTAGTATTAAAGCCAGTAAAGAAGAAAGGATGGGTGGCATGAGGCTAGCAACTTCCCCCTGTGAAGATAAAACTACTGCTATCGAAACTTTGAAGTTCTAGCTTGAAGTCGCCCAATGTTCCACTCGGAAGGTAAGGGAATAAAACAATAATAATAATTCGCGAAAATGAATGATGGCACAATCGAAAGATCTATATTTAGAAAGTCCTCATGGACAGGACAGTACATGCATTTCAAGAGTTTTGTTCCAATCCAGTATAAAAAGAACTTAGTCAGAACACTGTTCAATAGAGCACGAAAAATTTGTTCTGACAGTACTGCTGAGCATGAAATAAAATCCCTGAAGGATATCTTATCTAAGAATGGATATCCTGAGAAGTTCATTGATAAATACTCTAAAGAAAACACCCACTGCAAAACAAACCAAACAGTTCCGAAGAAACCTGTCTATATCAGGTTGCCGTTCAAAGGAGATGATGTACAGGAAGTAGTCAAACGAAGACTCGACAAAGCCATCAAGAGAACTTATTATGCTGCAAAACTTGTTTTCCTTAACACCACTAAGCGAGTACTTCAACAATCTGGGAAAGACCAGTCGCCAATCCTCGACACTTCAAACTGCGTATATCAATTTGAGTGTGTTTGTGGAAGCAAATACATAGGTCGTACGGAAAGGAGATTGTCTACTCGCATGATGGAGCATTTGCCAAAATGGTTGAAAACAGCTGAGTTCAAAGTGCCAAAATCCTCAATAACAAAGCATCTTGAGGATTACGGGCATGATATCGACGCGGTCAAGTCATTCACCATTGTCAGCAGACAAAGAAACAAGAAGATGCTTGCAATTGCAGAGGCTTGTGCAATTCCAGTTTGTAAACCAGGTCTCTGTGTACAAAAGGAGATGGTCGTGACCCTGAATCTACCATGGTAATACGTTTTACTTATAATTCTACCTCGTATTATTATTATTACTATTATTATTCTCATTATTATTATTCTTGATTAATTGAAAACTATCCTTTATCAGTAGCATTATCTTAACTCACTTTAACACTATTGTTATTATTGTTATTATAACTAATACCGTTCACATCCCTCTGGTTGCAATTCTTGTTAAATTCTCTAATGTCTAATTGTTTATCTAAGTGATGTAATTGAAGCGTAATGCAATTTATCTTAATTTTGATCTCCCATACTCTCTCTCCCCTTATCTAATTGAACATGACCTGGAAAAACATTCGCACCTGTCTTTCTGCATGACTAATTCAATGTAGTTTATTTGCTTATCAGTCCTATATCCCCCAATGTAATTTCAAAAGATATATATATATATATATCCGTGTATGTAGAGTATTCAGCTGATGAGTTCTACCGAAATTTGATGAATTCATTAAATCCTGCTTTATTAACCTTTATTGTTTGTTTTAAATAATAATAGATAAATAAATAAATAAATAAATAACGTTAGTTAACAGTGACAAGCAGTCAAGTTCAGGCTACATGTTTCATTATATTTTGGACTGGTCAAATGGATGCATGGATCTGTAGTCTCCAGTAAGTGGAACACAGAGTGTCACCACTAAGACACACACACTCCCTCTAACTGGAAGCATCTATACTAGGAACGATCCATCACCAAAAAAGGTGTATCAGTCCAGTACAATAAAAAAAATCAAATAGAAATTCAAGGTAATATATGAGTGCTAAACAAGAAGACTATTTACAGTTGTTGTCTGTCTGTCTTTTCAACAACACAGTGTACACAACTGTTACATTGACAATTAAATGCTGACTCTTATTTCATAATTACGTGCACACACCTTTGTGTGTTGAAACAGTATGGACTAACATGGATGCAGGTGAAAAGTACAGCAGAAGACAGAAGCAAGTGGAGACGTCCAATTGAAGCCCTATGTTCCACTAGGAACCCAAGGGAACAATAATAATAATCATTATTATTAATATTATGTTATTCACTTCGAAACTTTTCTGAGTTGGTTGGTTGGAAACTAAAGAAAACTCTGGTGACTTTTCATATCTTCAACCTGTATGATTTATAAATTGTGTATTTAATTCCATACAGTCATAATTTGTTCACACAACTGGCCGGAATTTATTATTATTGTTTCCTTTAATTCCTAGAGGAACATAGGGCTTCAGCCACAAGTCTCCATTGCGTTCGGTTCTCTGTTAGAGTCTTCACCTGGCTCCAAGTTTGCCCACATGCTTTCATCTCCTCTTCACATGACCTCCGCCAAGTCACCCTTGCACTGACGACCAACTCGTCGCTTCCCATTCAGTCGGGTTACACTCGAGCAATGGCTTGTCTAGTGATGTCACTTGATGGTTTCCTCAGAGTATGACCAGCCAATCCATCTCCATTTCTTCCTGCATATTTGTTTCACAATCGGTTCCTGCTGGGTTGGTTCGCTCCCAGAGATCCCTGTTGCTGATCTTTTCTTGGCCGGAATTTAGGCGGTTTGAATCAGTTCGAATCTCTGAGCTCAGTCAAACAGATGACTACAGTCCTGAAAAAGGAGAAACGATCGTCCGGTGTGGTTCAGATCACTTCTGGTTGATATGGGTGGTTTCCAACTACTCATACCGATTAATCAGTAGTATATGTATATACCGTCAAGAATTTCTGTCTACTAAACTGTTAATTAATCGAAGTTATTAGTAAGTAAAACTGAGAACTACAGATCATTGGCTTATTGGCTTTCTGTCCGTCTGTCTGTTTTCAACATAGAACTTTGCACCGATGGGCAGCAGTTCAAGTCGTCACACACACTCCCTCCTTGTAGCACACAAAGCAGGAGAAGAAAGTAGAAGAAATGCATAATAGAGACAGTAAACCGGGATATGAGACCAAAGGAATTGTAATAACGAAGAACAATATATTTTCATTGGAAATTATAAGTTTCAAGGAGTGGATGCATCTGAGCCAGCCATTGACAACGAGGATTTTGAGCCATATCACCAATTATCTCCAGCCATTGGTTTTTACCGTTTCGAGGACCCGAAACAGTCAGGAAGTGTACACCTTCCTACGTGGCTGGCTGGCTTAAACTAACTGTTGTGGATTTCATTGACTGATGAAGCCATGTTTTGGTTTGACCACCACGTGTTAGCTCTTTTCCAGCCTGACTCTGTGTCAGCTAACATTGCCTGTTGTCGAGGAAGGCGATGGCTAGGTATCCACGCGTAACACATGTCCTAACCATCTCAGTCGATGTAGCTTCTCAGCCTCGTCTATTGATTTCTCCTCATTACCTAGCACTCACTCGACTGATGCATAACCTCAATATTACTCACCCTACTGTACCACTTCACACGGGAGATAGAACGCAAGCACCTATGATGAAAGACAGTTAGCCAGGCTTTTCATGTCTCCCACTCTCAATGACCAGGTCTCGCCTACAGCCATATAGGAGGACGGAGCGGACTGCTGAGCAGTACACCCGCCCTTTGGTCGATATCCGGGTATTGGCTTTAAACACTTGACTTCCAGCTATTGGGTTCGGAGATCAAATTTCGCTCTACCTAATAATTCAGCCTGGGCAATTCGGTAGCAGTATCATCATTAGCCCTCACACACACACACACACAGTATGACTTACATCCCGGTACCTAGTGATTGAGTTCTGATTAACTAACTCACTTAATATGTAATCGAAATGTTCCAGTTTTGTCAAAACTGCTAGCCCCTAACTTGAAGCCCTATGATCGATTAGGAACGTAAAGGAATACCCCCCCCCGCACCAACAAGAGTGTACAACGTTTACACTAAATGTTGACAAATGTTGCCAGCAAAGTTGTACTGTTACTGAAAAGTGTTTCTTTTAGATGACCAGCACGTCAGCAACAACAAGAAAGTTACCCTGTGCGACTTTCTGTAGCTGGTGGCTATAGTGTTTTCTATACCGTCAAACAACTCCAAAAACATCAATCCATATAAATATATGTCAGAGAGAACAAAACACCTTACTTCGTTTTGCAGGAGATTAGCTCGAGAAGCAAAGTAAATGGCCTCCTCAGTAGCTAAAGCGATCCGTTGAATCATCGAATTGCGTAAGTTAGTCATCGCATCACAACTACCAGTTGATTGTTCGCATTCATTTATATCTGAACATGAATTATTATTAATGCTATTGTTGGCATTTTTATCTTCATCACTCGCTGCTAAATGCTGCAAAAAATAATAAGAGGGCGAGAGAAATAAAGCAAATAAGAAATTCTATTGAAAAAAACTTTCTTTGATCACAACAGTGATATCCGAGTGTCTATCAGACAAACAAAAAAGTAGTTCAGCGAAGAGTCTCTTTTCGGCGAATTCATTCACTTAGCTGTACAGTCGCAATATATATATATACAATTATTTTGTGTGTGTGTGTGTGTACATTAGGTTTGTCAAAATCAAAATCAGAATAACAGTTAGTGTGGGTTGTTGATTACGTCATCAAAATAATTTAAGAAATTAAACTGTCTGATTAATAATCAAAGTTGTAACTAAGTGGGATGAAGATTGGTAAGATGTGAGTAGGGTTACGTAATATAGACATGTTTAGAAAGATTAGATGTTAGTGAAGGAGTATGGAGACAATTATGAAAACAAACTAGATAATAGGTGAAAAGATTGAATGGGTTAGTTACTAAAAATTATTATACGAAAATTGCAAAAAAATCTGATAACAAAATGTTGATGACAGATAAACTTGAAATATAGACAAGCATATCAAGCCTAAGACTTACAAAGAACAACCCATTACAGTGCAGAAGAAGATGGTCTACATGAATGTATCCTTCAAAGGTGACCTTCTGGCTGACACCTTGAAAAAGAGGATATCTACTGCTCTCAGAAGGACATTCTTCGCTGCCACACTACAACTGACATTTTCCTCCCGGCCATTGTTCTTCAACTACTCTAAAGATAAACTATCGCATTTGACCACTTCCATGTGTATCTACCAATTCACCTGCTCTTGCGGAGCGAGGTATATAGGTCGTTCGATGCGAGTTTTATCTAAAAGAGTTCAAGAACACTATCCCGCCTGGCTACGGAAAGGTAACAACGGAGCAATAAGGAGCGCCATTATTGAGCATATACTCAATACTGGTCATTCGATTTGCAAAGAGAAGTCGTTCAAAGTCATCTGTAAAGTCAAAAGAGGCCTTCCAAAATCGACAAGCTTCCGTATACTTTGTATTACCAAAGCCTTGGCGATTTGGATAGAAAGGGCTGATTTATGCACACAGAAGAAACTTCTCCACCCCCTCCTACTACCGTGGGTTTAATTTCAAGTTTATCTGCCATCAACATTTTGTTATCAAATTTTTTTGCAATTTTCGTATAATAATTTTTAGTAACTAACCCATTCAATCTTTTCACCTATTATCTAGTTTATTTTCACAATTGTCTCCATACTCCTTCACTAACATCTAATCTTTCTAAACATGTCTATATTACGTAACCCTACTCATATCTTACCAATCTTCATCCCACTTAGTTACAACTTTGATTATTAATCACACATTTTAATTTCTTAGTCATTTTGATGACGTAATCAACAACCCACACTAACTGTTATTTTGATTTTGACTTTGACAAACCTAATGTACACACACACACACACACAAAATAATTGTATATATATTTGCGACTGTACAGCTAAGTGAATGAATTCGCCGAAAAGAGACTCTTCGCTGAACTAATTTGTTCTTATTTCAATGTCTTAGTGGGTATTTTTCGCGAAGCAAAAAAGTATCTATTGTTGTTATGGTATGACTGAGCATAAATATGACGGCCAAGTTAAACTTTAAGCACCACTAACTACTACCACCAACGGAGTGCGACCGCACCAATGACCTTGAAACAGTCGCTGAGCTAATTAGTGAAACCTGGTAAATAATGTTGTCATCATCAATAAAATATGCTCATAGAAGTGTTATGCTATGAAATGGGATATCTGGCAAGTTTCAGCTTAGGTTTGAGAAAGATTGAGTTACGCTTTAAGCCAAGGACAAGTTAGCGTTAGGTTAACCTAATCAAGGCGACATTAGGGTTGGTTCGAGGTAAAATATAGTTAGTTTAGGGATATATTCACGTTAGGGTTAGGTTCAGGAAAGATTAGGGTTAAAAGACCTAAATAATTACATGCATAGAATCTGGTTAAATTACTCTGTTGATATAAGAATACAACTTGTGCACTGTGGTGGTAGAGTATAATTCTGTTGTGGGTAAAATGTATTTTGATAAATTCTAACAGTGATGAACACGTTTCGAGCACAATTTATTGCTCAGTAAATATTACTGTATAACACTGTGAAACTTTGTCAAAATAAATTTTACCCACAATATGATTATACTCTGTTGATACTCAAACCTAAAACTGAGAGCTATTTTTATCACATGTGAGAGGAAGGTATCCTCTGTAACACTTTGCTACAGTTTTTATGCATTTTTTCCATACACAAAAGTGCCTGCTTCACGTGATTGGTGCTTTCTAGGTCATTCGCTGATTGGCAGTTAGTTGTGCTTAAAATTTAACTATCCCGCTAAATTTTTCTGACATGTGAAGAGTAAATTTAGAAGACCCAAACGCTGACGAAGGATACGTATATATTATTATTCCAACAAGGGGAATTAACTGTGACACAAAAGTGTGAATGAAAAATTGTCAAAATAACTAAAATGTATGAACCAATAAGATAAAGATAAAGTAGTTGTTTTTTTTAACTACCAACTGAGTTCTGATTGGCTGCAATGTCATGTGTGACAAACGTCATTCATTGTTATTTAGTTCATAGACAGACAAGATAGACGACTGTAAGTCATCATTGACTAATGATCAATAGACACACATATGGTGAACCATAATCAGATTGGCAAACAAACAAGGCAGGTATCCTCATGCATTTATTCTCCTGAATGAATTTTGAATAAAGCAAGAACAACAACAGTGGTGGTTTGTGCAGAATAATATGGTACCATCATTCACTTCGTGAGCTTCTCATCAGCTGCTTACAGCCTGAATAAATTATGAGGTATTTGCAAGTATGTTAGAACTTTTCTGTACATAAACCTCATAATCTATTCAGGCTGTAAGCAGCAGTTGATGAGAAGCCCATGAAGTGAATGATGGTACCATATTATTCTGCACAAACCACCACTGTTGTTCTTGTTTTATTCAAGAACAAGTATCAGATTGTGGTGAGAGCTGGCTGCTAGCCAAAGTTGGTAGACAGTAAGTAATTGACGTCAATGTTTATGTCCCCAATATTGGTGGTGAGAAAATGAGAACAAAGGCTTTGCGTAGGCGGATACAGTTAGCATATGGATGATCTGACACAGCCACAAAGAGATGCAAGGTTAACTTTCTGTGAGAAACAACCAATCAAAAGACTGTATTTTCTACTAACAATAATCTACAATAATGTACATTGAAATCTATAAATATGTGTTGATTTTCCTTAATAAGCGATCTGTTGCCTGGCCCTTGTCTTTTGTTGTTACAATATGACTACATATTAGGTGTCCAGCTGTTCCTTTTGCCCTTCTCTTTATAGCTGTGAAAGACATGACCAGTGATGAAAGTGAAAGATATGGTGAAAAGACTAGCCGCCGTTGACCACAGATGTTTGACTTCTGTCTCCCGTGTTAAGCGGATGCCCGGCACTCTTCACCGGGTTGACTGTCCATTGGACGACAGTCTAGGGGAGATGGCTAAACCCTGATTCCAAACCTCCAACGACTGGCGTATGAAGCTCACTGGAGCTCACCGGCACACGTATGGACAAAGGGCTTGTTGGATGTCCTGGATGTCTGGCCCCATTCAAAAAGGCGTATGAACCGAACTCCGGTCACTGGCTGCCAATGGATAGTGGACTCCCTACTCCACTCCTACTGCCTTGTAGGTCACACTCGGTTGTGTAAAGGCTAGAGCTGCACTCTCAAACAAAAGGCCGAGCGATTCTGGGGACATCACTCGTACCAAATTCCCATGAAACTTCATGAACTCTCTTACAACATCAACCAAATTCCAGTACTGGTCCAACAACGTCGCCTTCGTTGGTTTGGCCATGTTCTGCGCCGAGCAGATGACGATCTGGTCAAATCAGTTCTAAATCCCTCACCATTACCATCTTGGCGATGTCACAGGGGTGGACAGCTGAAAACATGGCTTGGTACAGTCAAGGCTGATATGGAGTGCCTGGGGCTACAAACCGTCTACGGACTCCGTCTGTGGAACAAGAATTGGATAACCCTGTCGCAAAACCTTGCATCAGATCGTCGCGCCTGGGCAGCGATGATTCGAGATGTTCATGAAGCCGGCTCATCCTCCCGTAGGAGATAGCCGAAGTAAAGTAAAGTAAGTCCCGTGTTAATTGGTGAGTGGTACTGAGATTAGATGAAGAATGTTAGGGGTAAGAGAGGCGGTAGTCAATCGATGAGGTTTTGAAGCTACATCAATTGCAGTGGTTAGGACACCACCTGCTGAGCATTCACCAGACATCATAGCTGAGACTTAATCAGTCAGTCATCAGTTTTGCTTATTCTTGAAATAAGTTTATTTGGTAAGCAAAGACAGGCTGAAACAAGAGTCGGGGAATTCAGATATTGCCCTGCCCTGCCCCGCCCTGAGATCTAAGATTTATTATAATGTGATTGGATAGCTAAATGCCCAACCAATCAAATAAGTTATCTAAAACTGGTTTAACTTTTCCGAGTATAGTGTTTGATAGTGTTTGCTCATAATTTGCTTGAAAATATTTCACCTCGGCTGGAAACAATCTGTCTTTTGTTTTTTTTATCCTAAACTAAGGCGAAAGAGTACTTGATATTCGGTCATTAGTAGAGTTCTTATCATATTTCGGTATGAAACCTATATTGTAGATTATTATTTGCTAGGGCCATCATTCAGATATTGCGGAATGAAGGTACGTCCAGTTGACGAGTTCTGAATAGGACGAAATTCGGATTCTGTGTCTCACTGCTAGTTATGATTTCACACAAGCAGTGAACCCAACACTATCATGTTCGAAGACTAGCCAATTGTGACTGTTATTCAGCCACTGGAGTTGGAATTCCTCCCTAACCACCTGAATTCTAACTTTTGTCAATGGACAGTATAACCCTACAACTGCACACCACCAGTGACATCGGTCGGTCAGTCGGTCGGTTTTCGACATAGAACTTTGTACATACGTACTCCCTCCTTGTAGCACACAAATCAAGAGAAGAAAGTAGAAGAAATGCATAATATAGACAGTAAACAGAGGTGTGAGACAAAGGAATAGTAATAACGAAGAACAAAACAGGTTAATTGGAAATCATAAGTCACAAGGAGTGGATGCATCTGCGCCAGCCATTGAGAACGATTTTGAGCCATGTCACTAATTGTTTCCAACCATTGGTTTAAACCGTCCCGAGGACCCCAACCAGGAAGCCTACACCTTCCTACGTGACTAACTGTTGTGGATTTCATTGACTGATGAAGCCATGTTTCGTTTGACCGCCACGTGCTAGCTCTTTTCCAGCCTGGCCCTATATCAGCTAACATTCCCCGTCGAGGAAGGCGATGACCAGGCATACGTAGCACATCTCCTAACCGTCTCAGTCGATGTAATTTCACAGTCTCGTCTATTGATTTCCCCACCTTACCTAGTACTCGACGCCTAACCTCAATATTGCTGACCTTATTATTCCACTTCACACGGGAGATAGAAAGCAGACACCTATGATTAAAGACAGCTAATCTTTTCATGTCTTCTGCTCTCAATGGCCAGGTCTCACAGCCAGCCATAAAGGAGGACGGAGCGGACTGTTAAGCAGTACACACGCCCTTTGGTCGATAGTCGAATATCACGTCTACGCCAGAGACGTCGTAAACTGACATATGCGAAACTAGCCCTCTGTATTCGTGCTGAGATTTCGTCAGAGATCAACCCGTTGGCATTGGCTGATGGTACTTACCGAGTAAGTGAAGCGGTCAACGTGCTCTACCACTTCACTTCCTATTTCTAATCTAGGGGTCGGTGAAGTCCAATCCTGCAGCATCATCTTACATTTTACAGGGGCGAATCGCATGCCAAACATACGAAGATTGTTGCTCAAGGAGTTCAGTAGGCTCTGCATTTGTCAGCGTCCTCGCCTAGAAGGACTATATCGTCCGCATATTCTAAGTCGACGAGATTATTCCCTGGTAGCAAGTCAATCCCTGAGTCGGTGAAGTGTGTTAGGGTTAAGTCCATTAGTACGTCTATGATGAAGTTGAATAGGAATGGGGATAATGGGCATTCTTGACGGACGCCACTAGTCGTCACCATTTCAGATGACAACTCGTCATAAGCCCTCACCTGGCTGCATGAGTACGAGTAGAGTGCCTTAATCAGTGCTATATATTTTCTCGGCATTCCCTTTACAGCCAAGCATCGCCAGAGAATTTCTCGGTCGACAGAATCGAATGCCGCCTTTACGTCAACAAGATATAATGATTGTCGGACGCCGGTAGGAATGCCTATGTGACATCGTTAGATGAGCAATGGAGAATCCTATAAAAGATTATTAAAGTAATACTATACCATACTACTACAGGAGACAAATTTAACTCCACTTCAATATGCCTACAGAAATTCACACTAATTCATATTGTGGTGAGAGCTGGCTGCTAGCCAAAATTGGTAGACAGTAATTCACGTCAATGTTTACGTCCCCAATATTGGTGGTCGTGAGAAAAATAAGTACAAAGACAAATTCAACAACCAACCACAGCAGACTTTGCGTAGGCGGAGACAATTTGCAGATAGATAAAATCTGAACTTCAATAAACGGCCACAAAGAGATGAAAGATTAACGTTCAGCGAGAAACCAGCAATCAAAAGACTGTGTTTGTTTACTTACAATAATCTATAATAATGTATATGAAAATATATAAATATGCGTTGATTTCATAAATAAACGATCTGGTGCCTGGCCCTTGTCTACTGTTGTTACAATATGATCATTCTTTTTGAATGACTAACTGTAAGTTTTAATATAGAAAAATTCGCACAGAAGTGCAGCAGTTCAAATTGCTATACTCCATGCAGCTAGCATACAAATTTAGACACAAGAGAGAAAAACAGGGATTCAAAAGGACATTCATAAGGAACCATTGGTTCTTAGCATTCCAAGGACCCCAAACAAGCAGTCTACATCTTCATAGGTGGCTGCCTCAAGCCAAATGTCAACAACTTCATGAACTAATGACAGGTTTCAGTCTGGTCATGCCTAACTCTTTATCAACCCCAATTCTAATTCGACTAAAACTGTCCACCGAGATATGCGATGGCTCGGAATATGCGACACGTGTCCTAGTCATCTCATTCGTTAATTCGTTCATCTACACAATCTCATCGATTGACTTCCCTGCCTCACCCCGGCCGACAACTGCTACCTTGCCGTGGTGGTCCGGCTTGAATGCCGCAGTGACCCAACAAGCTAAACTGGCTGGGACTCATGTCCCTGCAGGTCCTACCATGTCAGGAAGGTTGTCTGGATAGCGGTTAGACTAAAAGCAGTTACCATGGGGTACATGGGCTCCAGAATTCAATCGGATCAAATGGTGTATGAAGCCACATGGGTCACCGGCAACCATGGGAGCGCAGCTCCTGACGCTGCTCCGCTACCTTGCGGATTAGACTCCAAGTCAAAGGCTCCGGGGGTGGTCCCTTAAGAAAACCACCTCCTTCGGTCTGAGCGCCCGGGCAGTATCTCAGCCCTCACACAATATTGTGTGGCGCATCTTTCTTGGTGCCATATTGTACTAAGTTTTTTTCTGCGTTTAAATAAAAATAATCCCTGCCTCACCTATTACTCTGCACTCCTAACTTGAGTATTCTTCACCATATTATACCACTTAACACCGGAGATGAAACACAAACATCTCTGGTCGAATTACAGTTAGCCTGTTGTTTCACATCTTCCACTATCGACGGTCGTATTTCACAGCCAGTCCCGCAACACTTGGGAGCAACTAGGAGCCAATTACTCACAAAAGGAGGTCACGATTCCACTACAATCACCAACTGTCATATCCAGTAAATGACACATTTCTATCGCCTAATCAGCGACCCTCTCCGACACCACAACCACCACCAGCAGCAGCGGCTACCCACCGAGTAGTACGATATTCTCCAGTCAGTCCTAATCAGACTTAATTTGAAGAAGTCGAGCAGGCAGTCTTCGGTTGACAGACAACAATTTCGACGTAGTAGGTGGCTGGCTAATGTTTGAAGATGACATGAAAATCTGAGTCTCGACATCAGGATCTATCTAATTCCCACTCGCGTACATTACAATCAATTCGAGATGACTTTTCTTACAACAATAAACAAGGATACAAAGAGGGACTACTGTATTTCCCCTCACTTGTGTTCTGAGCTATGTCTTCTTAAGTATCAATAATAATAAGCACTAATTAACTACAAATCACTGCTTATCATTCTATAATACATATATTTCTCTCGTGACTGCTTTTTTTCCGGAACAAAAATATCTTCGACGTCGATCGATTGATATACCATCACCTACTACTCTACAAGCACATCAGATGACATTTTTAGTTGATACTGTCGGCGGGGGGCGGGGAGGTGGGTAGTCTTAGAATCCAGTAAGAACACTATCCATTACTTAATCACTGAATAGACAGACAGGGAGGGGCATGCAACTGATGAGTTCCAGAGAAGGATGAAACACACATACACAAACACACACACACACACAATATTTACAAATATAACTTACCTGTTGTTCTTTTAATCGACGTTTACGTTCCATTTGATATTTTAATGATATTTCACATAATTGACTCTCTAATTGTCCAATACGATTGGTTAGGATTTTATTGATTTTTTCTTTATCGATTATTAATAAATTTTTATTGATTTGTAGTGAATTTATCCAATTATTTAATAGATTAATAAATTGTTCAATTAAACTGTTATCATTATTGCCTTGATGAACTGATGTAGGAAGAGTAGACGATGATGGTGATAAGGTGGTGGGCGGGGAGGAGACTAACGGCATAGAAGAGGAATTATTACATGGGAAAGATGATGGTATGTGTGCTGTGGAGATAGAAGACGCTGGATGGTCAGCAGCAGCAGAAGCAGCCTCAGCAGCAGTGCTGGTATTAGATTCACTCTGAAGGTGTTTAACAGACTGACAGATATTTTCATTATTCATAGAAGATGTGGAAACCACGTTTAAAGAGTTCCGGTTAACATCAATTTCATTGTTGTCTGTTGTATTGTGTCTTTCGAGTGACAGGGGATCTTGTTGTTCAGTGTTAGCGGTTACTTGATTTTCTGTCTAGAAAAAGAAGTAATATAAAATTGGATGAAAGAATAAAAAACAAAATACTGAGCTATTTGAGGGTCAATAGTTCTCATTTAGTAGAATGATGCTCACTAACCATAGATGCTTTTATTTTTATTTATTTATTTATTTAAAACACCAACAAGATGCGCCAGACACTCTGACTGTCTGTCTGCCTAGATTCAACATAGAACTTGGCACCAAAGTGCAGCACTTCGAGTTGCCACGATTCAAAGAGCACACAAAGATAGATAAGAAAATGAGTGATGAAGAGAATCAATTGAGTTTTGACAAGTATAAGAGTGAGTGAAATAGAATGAGTAATGGCAGAAAGGAATATGAAAGATTACAGAGACTGAATACATCTGCGCTAGCCATTGACAACGATTTTCAGCAATGTCACCTATTGTCTCCAGTCATTGAGTGATTCTTAGAGTCCCGAGGGCGGGCCCCAACCCGGAAGTCTGCATCTCCCTCCCAACCTGACTCAGTTTAACTGTCACGGATTTCATGGATTGATGAGGCCATGTTTTTGTTTGGCCACCACTTACTCTTTTCCAACCTGCACCTATTGGTATCAGCTAGTAATGCCCGTCAGGAGGGGGAGGCGGTGGTTAGGCATGCGCAGCACGTCACCTAGCCATCTCAATCTATGTAACTTTATAGCCTCTTCGATTGATTTCCCCTCTTTGCCCAACACTCTACGCCTGACGTCAATATTACTTACCTTATTATACCACCTAACGTGAGAAAGAGATCGTAGACATCTATGATCAAAAACAGTCAACCTTTTCATGTCTTCAACTCGTATTGGCCATGTTTCAGAGCCAGCCATAGAGAAGGATGGAGCGAACTGCTGAGCAGTACACACGTCCGTTGGTTGATAGCCGGATGTCACGCTTACGTCAGAGATGGTGTAAGTTAGCGAAAGCAACTTGAGATCTTTGGATCCGTGCTGAGATTTCGTCGCCAATCAGTCCGTTGGTGCTGATACAACTTCCTAAATAGGTGAAGTGGTCAACATGTTCTATCACTTCACTCCCTATCACTAAGCTAGGAGTTGACGTAGTCCAGCTGGATCAACTGATCAATGGTACTTTACTATACTACTAAATTCAGTAGATAGAATCAAGACTAAGCCTACTGAGTGAAAGTTGAATGCATAGATCAATGCGTTACAACCTTTAATAGATATGAGACATACTAAAATGGTTGAATTAGAAACTTCAACATTCCATTCTCCAAAAGATCCTGTACCTGATCACTTTTGTGTGTATGTATGTATCAGTTCACCTGTTGCTGTGGAGTCAGCCAGGTACATTGGTCGTTCGACGCGCATCCTGTCAAAAAGGGTCAAAGAACACTATCCAGCATGGCTGTAGAAAGGAAGTAGTGGCCGTATATAAGGAGTGCAATAATCGAACACCTCGTCAACACTGGTCAATATTCCATCTCAACAAACGCCTCCTTCTTCAAAGTAATCTACAGTGTGAAGAACAACCTGCCATAAACAATACGTTTCCGTCTTCTTTTTTGTATTGCAGAAGCTCTAGTCATTCAGTTGGTAGAACCACAGCTATGCTTACAAAAAAAGAAATTAGTCAACCACTTTTACTATCATGGTTACAATTCTGCTGATTTGACTTAACTTTTGTTTGTATGCTTATTTTTCTAACTATTTTAAAAACTCTTGCGTAATTCCGTGGGTTATTTTGTTTCCATGTACACTCTTAGCTCAACGTAACTCTTCTTTAACAATCGTTTGTGACAATTCCTCACTTTTGTTGCTACCCTCTTATATCAACATCAACTTACTAGTTGTATTTTCGTTTGTCAAATTTAATGTACACACATACATACAAAACAACCATAGACATATTTGCGATTGTACAGCTATAAAAAATGAATTCGCCGTCGAAAAGAAACTCTTCGCTGAACTAATGGTCTTCTGTCTTTTAACATTCCATATTAATTGATGTTCGACGATTTTCAGGGAGTATATCTTTCCTGGGTTAGTTTAGTACATGTCAGCTGGCTATATATTGTATCTTGTTGAGTTAATAAACTTGGAAAGTGTTTTTTTTAGATCTGTTATGATCTGTCTATCGTTGTAATCCCATAAAACCGATCGAAATACACGCATTCTAGCTGTCATTGTCAGACAGTGTGAAACTAATAACAACGATACGACATCGATAAACGAAATAAAAACATACTTTGAGAAGGCCTTCGACAGCGTTGACCGCGAAGTAATTCGGAAACTACTCAAGTACTATGGCGTACACCAAATATTCATCAACCTTATTCAACAGCTGTACGACAACGTTACTTGTCAAGTGATCCACTACGGAAAACTCAGCGAGGCGTTTGGAGTAAACACAGGAGTCAGACAAGGGTGCTTATTATCACCAACGATATTCCTAATTGTGGTGGACTGGACTGGATTATGCGCCGTTAGACAGTGGGAAACGAGAAGACAGGGATATCCTGGACCGACTTGAAGAATCTAGAAAACCTGGATTTCGCGAGTGGATGATTTATGTTTGATGTCACACAAAAGCGAAGACTTACAAGCGAAAACCGACAAACTGGCTGAAGAGGGTAGCAGCAAAGACAGGACTCCAGGTGAACATAGACAAGACGGAGGTTATGAAAATAACCAACCAACAACAACAACAGCAACATCCAGCGCCAATCACCATGTACAGGTGGAACGAACGAAGATGTCAAATCGAGAATCGGGAAGGCGAGAAACACATTCATCAACCTGAAACCAATCTGGAAATCTTCCGCTGTCACTCAGCCTGCATCAACAACAAAGTGATTCGGATTTTCAATACAAACGTCAAGTGAGTCAGTTCTTCTATACGGATCAGAAACTTGGCGGTGGGTCACAAAGAATATTTCCAACAGCCTGTTGCAGACCTTTATCAAAAACTGACTGTCTTCGCTCTATACTCAAGATCAGATGGCCGGCCGGAAAGAATCACCAACAAGAAACTATGGGAACAAACACAACAGGAACCAATCGCCCAACAAATATGCAGGAGAAAGTGGAGATGGATTGGACACTCGATAAGGTGGCCGCTGAGTGACATCGCGCGTCAGGCTATCGCTCGAGTGGAACCCGAAAGGGAAGTGGTGAGTGGGACGTCCAAGGGTAAAATGAAGGAGATCGAGTGAAGAGGAGTTGAAACAGTATGGACTAACATGGATGCAGGTGAAAAGTACAGCAGAAGACAGAAACAAGTGGAGACGTGTAGTTGAAGCCCTTTGTTCCACTAGGAACCCAAGGAAATAATAATAATAATAATACTCACCCCAGGACTACTTTGCGAATTCCATTTGTTGATTACGCTCATCTCATCAGATGTAGAAACTGGGACAGTGATTGTAGTAGCAGCATTAAGCGTAGAGCTAACTGTACCAACAAATGATTCAGTTTGTACGCCAACATCTGTACAAACTGCTTTTGTACTACAGGATGTTGAATTATTTCTGGGAATTTCATCAGGATTCACCTAATAGTAATAATAATAATAATAACTGTTAAAACAACGTGAATTATCAAAAAATAATAAAATTAAAACAAGAAATAACAGTGAACACACATATTTTTCATTTACTTCAGTTTTTTGTATTTCCCGCTGATCGATTACATTGGACATGTTGACATGTCGGCTGCTAATACGGATGCTTTGACGATGTTTAAGGATTAACACCGATGTTGTTTTGTAGATGGTCACTAACGCAGTAGAATCCAGGATGTACATTTCGTCTTATTTGGGACTCGTTATGGATAACGGTTTGGAGTTCGAGACGATGTGTGCTGGGTTCGAGTTTCATTGAGAACAACACTCAGTGAGAATGCATGTACATCCAGGTGACGAGACCCATACAGGATGAAATGCACATCCTGGATTCTACACTGCTAGTCACCTACCATCCATCAAATAACAGTATTGTTTTCAATGACACTTATGGAGAAAGGTGTATGACACGAACAGTCAGCCAGTATTGGTTAATGAGAGAGTGGTATCAAACTACTCATCACATTATATTTCTTGACCTAAAGGCGGCATTCGATTCCGTCGACCAAGAGGTAATATGGCGATGCTTGGATGTAAAGGGAATAACGAGAAAATACATTGCACTATTCAAAGCACTCTACTCGTACTCATGCAGCCAGCTGAGGGCTTACAGCGAGTTTTCATCTGAAGTGGTGACAACCAGTGGTGTGGGTTAGGGATGCTCACTATCCCCATTTCTATTCAATTTCATCATAGATGTACTGATGGAATTAACCCTAAGTGACTTCAGTGACTCAGGGATTGACTTGTTACCAGGGTATAATCTCGTTGACTTAGAATATGCAGATGATATAGGTGAAGACGCTGACAAAATGCAGAGTCTTCTGAACAACTTGAAGTGTAATCTACGAATGTTTGGTATGCGATTCGCTCCCGCCAAATGTAAGATGGTGTTGCAGGACTGGACTACACTGACTCCTAGTTTAGAAATAGGGAGTGAAGTGGAAGATCACGTTGAGCGCTTCACTTATTTGGGAAGTTGCATCAGCCAGTGCCAACGGGTTGATCTCTGACGAAATCTCAGCACGGATACGGAGGGCTAGTTTCGCATATGCCAGTTTACGCTACCTCTGGCGTAAACGTGATATCCTGCCGGCTGTCGACCAAAGGACGTGTGTACTGCTCAGCAGTCAGTTCGCTCCGTCCTCCTTTAGAGCTGTGAGTGAGACCTGGCCATTGAGAGTGGAAGACATGAAAGACCTGGCTAGCTATCTTTGATCATAGGTGCCTGCGTTCTGTCTCCCAATTGAAGTGGTATAGTAGGGTAAGCAATACTGAGGTTAGGCGTCGAGTGCTAGGTAGGTGGGAGAGGAAATCAATAGACGAGACTGTGAAGCTACATAGGTTGAGATGGTTAGGACATGTGCTACGTATGCCTAGTCATCGCCTACCTCGACGGGGAATGTTAGCTGATATAGGGTCAGGCTGGAAAAGAGCTAGCGGCGGTCAAACGAAAACATGGCACCAGTCAATGAAATCTACAACAGTTAGTCTAAACCACGTAGGAAGTTATAGACTTCCTGGTTGGGGTCCTCGAGACGGTAAAAACCAATGGTTGGAAACAATTGGTGACATGGCTCAAAATCGTTCTCAATGGTGCAGATGCATCCACTCCTCGTGATTTATGATTTCCAATGGAACTGTTTTGTTCTTCGTTATTACAATTCCTTTATCTCATATTTATGTCTACTGTCTCTATGATGCATTTCTTCTACATTCTTCTCTTGCATTGTGTGCTACAAGGAGGGAGTGTGGCAAATTGAACTTTTGCACATCGGTGCAAAGGTCCATGTCGAAAGGAGACAGATAGACTCATCACGTCAATGAATCAGTATATATATATATATATATACATAAAGTCGTCATGCACTTATACTTGGTTACTTGATCACCATTTCAGGTATCAAGCAGATTATATATTGTGATATGAAAATAATCATTTTATACAATTGGTTCCCTTGATAAAAATTTTGATTAAAGAAAGGAAGACGAAATTTGCAGTATAAAATGTGATATCATCATTCTATTTCACAGGTTCTCATCAGCTGCACACCCCTACCTGAAATTACAATGGCTATATAGATGATAATAACATACTTTAATGTTTGAGTGGTAGTAGAGAAGAGATACTATAAAATTGACGCATCCAAAAAAGAATGAAAGCATTACAATCTTTAGTTTAAGTTTTCATCATCAATTTATACGCTTTACAAAGTAGAAGAGAGGGGGGAGGGGTAAGACAGAAAACAGAGAAAATTGATTAACTCAACAGTGTTAGCTTGTAGGTTCACATAGCAACTCAAAAACACAAGCGGTTACAGTTTATGATATTAAGATTTGTTCAGTGAGTTGAGATCACTGAATTAGATGATTAATGTAATTAATATCATTAAAATCAAAATTCAGAGTTACCAAGAGAGTGAGAGGTTAATCACACTCTCTTTCTGTATGCATAAGTCTGGTTTAAATCCGGTTTTCTGAACATATTTTTCAAGAAACCTGTGCCTGAAAGGAAGCAAATATTCTCAGAGTGCGATTACCAGGCATCTTGTTGATACCGAATATCTCGTAGAGATTTCTAAGTCACTCAAAATATTAAATAGACAAAGGACAGTAAATTTACTACGACTTGCCAAAGCGATCGCAATCAAACGATTCAAACCAACCAGACTTATGCATACAGAAAGAGAGTGTGATCAACCTCTCTCTGCCTTGGTAACTGAATTTTGATTTTGATCACATTTAATTAATCATCTAATTCAGTGATCTCAACTCACTGAACAAATCTTAATATCATAAACTGTAACCGCTCTTGGTTTTTTGAGTTGCTATGTGAACCTACAACCTAACACTATTGCGTTAATCAATTTTCTCTGTTTTCTGTCTTACCCCTCCCCCCTCTTTTCTACTGTGAAAGCATATAACTTGATGATGAAATCTTAAACTAAAAATTGTAATGCTTTCATTCTTTTTTGGATGCGTCAATTTTTTTAGTATCTCTTCCCTACTACCACTCAAACATTAAAGTATGTTATTATCATCTATATAACCATTGTAATTTCAGGCAGGGGTGTGCAGCTGATGAGAACCTGTGAAATAGAATGATGATATCACATTTTATACTGCAAATTTCGTCTTCCTTTCTTTATCGAAATAATCATTTCAATTTCTAAAGAAGGAAACGATGGTGACATTTCACCTCGTAGAACTAACTGTGTGTGTAAATTGGAAACCATGGATAATTATAATCAGCGAAATGGCAGATTTCCTAGAACCAGTAAGCAGTTTGGCAGACACATTTTTAGAAACTATCCTTTACGGTTCAAAAAACAAAAATTAAAGAAGATCTGGTTATTTGTTTTGTTTATATGGATAGATAGATAGTGGTCAACCACGCACGAGTGGATAGAAAAAAGTGCTTTCATTCTTAGTTTTTTACTGAACACGCCTTCCGAGGGGAATTTGAAAAAAACTCCATGGTCGAATAGATATATATATATATATCCAGGTTCAATTTCCAGAGATGCATTCTCTCTACATCTAACCCAATTTACCAGCTGATAGTAATTTCGAATAAAAAGGAAGCTGAAGTGGGGTGGGGGTGTAAGGCTGGTAAAAGTCTTATGAGTTTAAATATTCCACCTGGAATACAAAGCAATGAATATAACACAGAGACAAAATAGTTAGAGCGAACAATTGTGGTTTCAATAAATTCTTCCTTCTTCAGGCTCTACAAATATAAATCCATTAATTTAAGCATACAATAGCCAGTCAGTAAAGGTAAATTAGAATCATATCAGAAAGTGTATTGTGGAACAAGTATAAGTACGATGGGATGGAACAGTGGTCAGGTAGTTTTTTAATATGCATGGTCAGTGAGAACATGGGATACAATGAGATGAAGTAATTTAATTTAATGATATATATATATATATATAGTCAACAGAAATACAGGTCTCGAGTGTGTGTGTGTGTAATCAGGGTGTGTGAGAAAATATGAAAATAGACCAACGAATGGGGTGGACTAGACATAAGTTCAAGGTTGAAAATAACGACAATAAGAATGATTGTCAAATAATAACGATGATATGGTGTAAAATTACAAGTACTATTGGTGAATGATTGTCAAATAATAATAATGAATATAATGAAGTGGAATGAACAGGATTTTGTAAATACGATAGCAAGTTAGAAAAGCACTACTTAAACCTAAGGTAATAAAATCATAAGAAAGGTCATGAAATCATAAAAATCGAAAATGAACGATTATCAATGAAACAGGAATAGAAGAAGAAAAGAAAATTTTGAAAGGAATTTATAGTGTTAATAGAGGATTTGTTGGCTTTATTGTAGGCCAAGGTAAACATAGTGGTTGAACATACTTCTTCTGTATGCAAAGAGATGGTCTTCTGGTATTAATTGCCACCGCTTCAGCTACTGATAGAAGATGCAGTCGAACTCCTCCAGAAAAATTACTAGGAACGCGGTATATAACTAAACCAGTACTCACACAGCAAGTAAAGGATAAATTACCAAAGATGGCCTCATCAATGTGCATCTATGAATTCAACTGCTCATGTGGAGCTAGTTACATTGGTCGTACTCAGAGGGCTTTACCTATGCGCGCGCGTGAACATGTACCTGTATGGTTGAGTAAAGGATCAACCAAATATGTAAATAGTGCAGTCTTAGCCCACTTGGTAGATACGGGACACCCGATAAAACTTGACCAGGCGTTCTCAGTTATTTAATATATTGCATAACTTGTACTGCTTATATTATCTCATTATTTCAATAGTAATTGACTACAGAATAAAGTTGTGTGTCAAGAAGTTCTTCGTGAGAATTCATGACTAATCGGGTCCATCCATCAAGCACAAGATGTGTGAAGACACGTGTCACACTCACTGATGACATTGGCAGGCGCGGTGGGTGGCTGTCATCTATCGTGAATAGACAGAAGTATGACAGCTCATAAGTTTAGACATTGGATTCTGTTTCAAAGACTGGATGATCGACAGTTTCGCCTCATGATCTAAAACTTCCAAAATTCGACCTTCACTGTATGAAAATCGTACACACACAGTAAGGGAATGTGAACTGCTGTACCGCCTAACACACAGTTGAGAAGACAAACTTCTTTAGTGTGTAGAGGTTAGAGAAGTAAAAAAAACGATTCATTTAAGCCAATTCGACTTTACAAACACATGGACTGATCAACGCATTTAGAAACTTTCAGTGTTTAAAACTTATTATTATTATCATTATTTTTACGAGTTGATCACGGATTGATATCAGTTAGAGAACCATTGAAAACCAGCCACAGGGATTCGAACCCAGGACCTTCCGGTTACAAGGCAAGCTAACTCGTATACCATTCAGCCACTGGGACACACCCAACTCCTCAATGGCCAGCTGCTCATGAATTCTAACTTCTACCAATTCGTGATTTAGCGCGACTGACGTCAACCAATGTCATCGGTGGAATAATCCGTCCTTACACTTGACTGGATTAAAACACAAACTTGATACATTCTGGGCACCAAGAAATGAGCTATACAAAATGTCAACTTGTCCGATAGCTTTCAGGATACTGACCGAAAACCAAAAAAACAGAAGCAGGTAGTGTTGTCTTAAAGGACCACGACTCCCCTAGGTAGATATAAATATAAGTGTATCCACATATCTTGTCCGAATGTAAACACTACACGTTTATGTCCACCGCATGAAGTCAGTGAATAGGACATACACTCCTGGTGGACGCCATGAATACGTGGCCACATGATGACAGCATTATTATTATTATTGTTCCCTTGGGTTCCTAGTGGAACATAGGGCTTCAACTACACGTCCCCATTTGTTTCTGTCTTCTGCTGTACTTTTCACCTGCATCCATGTTAGTCCATACTGTTTCAATTCCTCTTCACACGATCTCCTCCATGTCACCCTTGGACGTCCTACTCGCCACTTCCCTTTCGGGTTCCACTCGAGCGATAGCCTGACGCGCGATGTCACTCAGCGGCCACCTTATCGAGTGTCCAATCCATCTCCACTTTCTCCTGCATATTTGTTGGGCGATTGGTTCTTGTTTTGTTTGTTCCCATAGTTTCTTGTTGGTGATTCTTTCCGACCATCTGATCTTGAGTATATAGCGAAGACAGTTGTTGATGAAGGTCTGCAACAGGCTGTTGGAAATATTTTTTGTGACCCACCCAATTTCCGCTGATCCGTATAGAAGAACTGACTGACTTGACGTTTGTATTGAAAATCCGAATCATTTTGTTGTTGATGCAGGCTGAGTGACGAAGATTTCCAGATTGGTTTCAGGTTGATGAATGTGTTTCTCGCCTTCCCGATTCTCGATTTGACATCCTCGTCCGTTCCACCTGCCTGTAGTTGAGACAATGCTCCCTTTAGATAAGTGAATGAAGTCACTCACCTCTTTCAAATCAATCCAGTTGATGGTGATTGGCGCTGGATGTTGCTGATGACAGCATTACGAGATAAAAACTGAAGTCTATCCACCTTCTGTCTCGTATCAGGTAATGTTAATGGGGTCCGCGGAGGTGGCGGGGCGGGGCGGGGTGAGGGGAGTTGCTTAAAAACTAGGTGACATTTTTAATAAAATATTGAACGCTACAAATACACTCAAAAAGAAAAAAAGAAAAAAAACACCCACTCACCTGATCACTAAACTTCCCAGAGTCATTCTCAACAATCTGATGAGTTCTATGCGTAAAAGGATGCGATTCAGTTGGACTGAGACATGATGATGATGTTGTTTTTCTTGACAAATGATTTGAATCATTGATCATAACACCATTTAGATGATGATGATGAAGGCCTTCATGACCTTCATCACATGAATTTGACGGAAAGGAGAGATGTGATTTTAAATTTTCTATTTCTTCTTGTAATCTCTTGATATGTGCATCTTTCTTCAATAAATTCTCCTACGCATATTAAAACAAAGTACACAATGACCAAATAACACAAAGAGGCATCGAAAATTGAAGGAGACTAAAAGACACTAAAAAAAAAATTTCTCCGTCTGTCTGTCTGTCTGGATTCAACATAGAACTTAGCACCGAAGTGCAGCAGTTCGAGTTGCCACCTTCCAAATAGCACACACAAAGGTAGACAAGAAAATGAGAGTGAAGAGAATCAATTGAGTTTTGACAAGTATAAGAGTGAAACAGAATGATTATTGGTAGAAAGGAATATGGAACATTATAGAGACTGAATACATCTGCGTAAGCCATTGACAACGATTTTCAGCAATGTCACCTATTGTCTCCAGTCATTGATTCTTAGAGTCCCGAGGGCGGGCCCCAACCCGGAAGTCTGCATCTCCCTCCCTACCTGACTCAGTTTAACCGTCAAGGATTTCATGGATTGATTGATGCCATGTGTTTGTTTGGCCACCACTTACTCTTTTCCAACCCACGACACCTATATCAGCTAGTAATGCCCGTCGAGGAGGGGGAGGCGATGGTTAGGCATGCACAGCACGTCACCTAGCCATCTCAATCTATGTAACTTTATAGCCTCGTTGATTGATTTTCCCTCTTTGACCAACACTCTACCTACGCCTAACGTCAACATTACTTACCTCATTATGCCACCTCGTAAGGTGAGAAAGAGATCGTAGACATCTATGATCAAAAACAGTCAACCTTTTCATGTCTTCAACTCGTATTGGCCATGTTTCAGAGCCAGCCATAGAGAAGGATGGAGCGAACTGCTGAGCAGTACACACGTCCGTTGGTTGATAGTCGGATGTCACCCCTACGGCAGAGATGGTGTAAGTTAGCGAAAGCAGCTCGAGCTCTTTGCATCTGTGCTGAGATTTCGTCGCCCATCAGTCCGTTGGTGCTGATACAACTTCCCAAATAGGTGAAGTTGGTCAACATATCGCATATCGAGTGAAACACATACTGTTTCAAGCTATACACACTACTCATTGGTTGGCATGAGTAGTTGGATGCCTCACACACACACACACATGCATGTATACAGACATATATACATACGTCAACCAGTATTGTTTGTTAGAACGCTAGAGATTGAAGTGATACAAACACCTGGTGACTATTTCGCAAATTTGGAATCGACCTCACCATCACTAGTGTGTAGGCACAGTTTGACTAACTCAGACCAAG
The DNA here is from genome assembly GCA_944472155.2 of Trichobilharzia szidati. Classification (NCBI taxonomy): domain Eukaryota; kingdom Metazoa; phylum Platyhelminthes; class Trematoda; order Strigeidida; family Schistosomatidae; genus Trichobilharzia; species Trichobilharzia szidati. The sequence continues at coordinate 128,198,496 of OX235272.1, read as the reverse complement.
CTTTCAATTGTTTCAGTAGCGTTGGTGTTACTAGCTTCACATCGCCTCCTTAACGTTGTTTCTCTTTTTTTCCCGCCTAGTATACTAGATAAGAATACGTAGTTTATCTGAAACGTGTGATGTATTTGCGCAACACATTTCGGACATTCTGATCACACACACACGAGTACTTGTCATACAGTTTTTAAATAAAGGTCAGATTGTGTACAGGTCAAGGTTACGAATAATGGGTAGGGAGATGACGCAAAGGTGTGGATAAGAAAGAAAGAGAAAAACAAAACAAGAGAGTGAAAATATTATGAAGTAAGTTGATCCTTGGTTCTAAATTGGATTACCAAGGCAGGTTTAAAGTAATAACAAATAACTTTTGGACACCTAAGACATATATAAGTTTAAGCCTTTTTATGGCCAAAGCTTCAACGAATTGAAGTATGTGACCCAACCTTGTTTTATATATGGGCTTAAAGGCATTGTTGAAATCAACCGTATGACCCGTCACTATAATGTGCTTCGCGACAGATGATGTTGGACACCTATTCCCGGGACCAGTTGTGTCTAGTGATTTTATTTCTTGTTGCAGCCAATTTGGAATGTGTTCTGTAGACCTAACCTGCAGACACCAATGAGTCCTCCCTATATACATGTGTCCACACATACATCTAAGTTGATAAACACAATGAGATGTGACACTATCGTTCAGATAATGTGAGGGTTTTATAGGACAGCATAGTTCGTTCTCCTTTCCTCTATGAAGATAAGTTTAGCTGCATAATAAGTTCTATTAATTGCGGCCTTGAGTCTTTGTCTAGTGACCAGACTTTGTTGATCCCCCTGAACGGCAAGGATACATGTTAACATATTTTTTGGGAGCTGACTGACTGACTGACGTTTTTACTGACATGCAACTTCTCTAAATATTTTCGATACTATAACCACTACAAAAGGATACTCAAAATATTGTAAAAAAAATTCATATGATTTCAAATCCTAAATAGAACACCGAGAAATTGATAAAGAAGACATTATGGTAAGCTATGATATTAACTCATTATATGCTAGTATCCCTATTACCGAAAGTCTTAATATCATTTCCAGTCTACTAGAATCAGATACAACGCTATCACAAAGATGTCTACTGGACACCAGTGAAATAATTAAGAGCTTGAAATTCTGTCTAGAAAGTAATTATTTTAACATTTAAAGGGAATTTATATATAGACAGAAAAATGATGTTGCTATGGGTTCACCAGTCTCCCCAACAGTTGCTGATCTTGTCATGAACAGATTCGAAGATAACATCTTTTCAAGTATACTCACTCCTAAAATATGGTTAAGATATGTAGATATGATACTTTTGTAGTGCTAAAACGAGATCTACACAATTCATTCCTGGAGAAACTGAATAATCTATCTCCCAGCATCCAGTTTACTTCGGAAGCAGAATCAGACGTCGATGAACTACCACTTCTAGACTGCCCAGTTAAAAGGAGAGAAAACGGACATTTCAGGATATCTGTATTCAGGAAGAAAACCCACTCCAATAAATATTAAGACTTTGGATCATGACATTCCATCAGCGCAAAGGTATCAGTTGTTTCAAGTCTTTTTAGACGAGCACACTCTCTGACAACGGACAAGAAAGAAAAAGAAGAAGAAATATCAAACATTACTGAGACTCTCAAGCAAAACAACTACCCAAAGCACTTCATCAACAAAATCAACATGGACATTAAGCATGGTCAAAAACGTATTCCGAAAACATGGACGTCCATATAGAGCGGAGACGTCAGACGATAACAGAAGAGTACTCGATAAGCTCGACATCAGAGTTTTCTTCAAAACATCAGACACACTGCGAAACAACCTTGTCCATATAGAAGACCAAATCCCTAAAGACTCTCTCTCTAATTGTGTCTATAAAATAAAATGCTTGGAATGTGATGCGATATACATCGGACAAAGCTAACCAGAGGGAAATGAAAATCAGAAAAAATGAACACCGTAGAACATCTGTTCGACCACCGAGAAATCCAGTTGAAATAGAAATACTTGAAAAATCATCAGCCGTAGCTCGCCTACACACTAAAGAATCAGGCCACAAATTTGATTTTGACAATATTGAAATCATCATCATCCAGAAAAAGCATTTCAGAAATCACAAAGAACTTCTAATATCATCAGAAACACTTCATATCAAATGGAATCCAAATTGTCTGATGAAGACGAATGATGGACAAAAAAACAGAATTTGACCTGGTTACAGCATACACACACCCTCCCCCATAAAGTGACAAAATCAACACGCATGTGATAAACAATTTCATTATGTAAATACACACGCTGTTTTTATAAGTTTTTTTTAATAATTTTACACACTTATCAAATCCAAGTCTACATATGATGGTCAATTTGACAACGAAAAATGACCCCATACTGAGGAACGATGATTAAGCTGTTATATATATGTCTCTCTGTCTGGATTCAACATAGAACTTGGCACCGAAGTGCAGCAGTTCGAGTTGCCACGTTCCAAATAGCACACACAAAGGTAGACAACAAGATGAGAGTGAAGAGAATCAATAGAGTTTTGACAAGTATAAGAGTGAGTGAAACAGAATGAGTAGTGGTAGAAAGGAGTATGAAGGTTAAAGAGACTGAATACATCTGCGCCATTGACAACGATTTTGAGCCATGTCACCTATTGTCTCCAGCCATTGATTCTTAGAGTCCCGAGGGCGGGCCCCAACCCGGAAGTCTGCATCTCCCTCCCTACCTGACTCAGTTTAACCGTCAAGGATTTCATGGATTGATTGATGCCATGTGTTTGTTTGGCCACCACTTACTCTTTTCCAACCTGCACCTATATCAGCTAGTAATGCCCGTCCGTCGGGGAGACGATGGTTAGGCATGCGCAGCACGTGGCCTAGCCATCTGAATCTATGTAACTTTATAGCCTCGTCGATTGATTTTCCCTCTTTGACCAACACTCTACGCCTAACGTCAACATTACTTACCTTATTATATCACCTAACGCGAGAAAGAGATCGTAAACATCTGTGGTCAAAAACAGACAATCTCTTCATGTCTTCCGCTCTCAATGGCCACGTCTCACCGCCATAGAGAAGGACGGAGCGAACTGCTGAGCAGTATACACGTCCCTTGGTTGACAGTCGGATGTCACACCTACGCCAGAGACGGTGTAAGTTAGCGAAAGCAGCCCTAGCTTTCTGGATCCGTGCTGTGATTTCGTCACCAATCAATCCGTTGGTGCTGATACAACTTCCTAAATAGGTGAAGTGGTCAACATGTTCTATCACTTCACTCCCTATCACTAAGCTAGGAGTTGACGTAGTCCAGTCCTGTAGCAGCATCTTACATTTTACAGGGGCGAATCGCATGCCAAACATACGAAGATTGCTTCTGAAGGTGTTCAGAAGACTCTGCATTTTGTCAGCGTCCTCCCCTAACAGGACTATGTCGTCTGCGTATTCTAAGTCTATAAAACTATTCACTGGTAACAAGTCGATTCCTAAGTCGTTAAGTTCAGTTAAGGATACTTCCATTAGCATATCTATGATGAAGTTAAACAGAAAAGGGGAAAGTGGACATCCCTGACGGACACCACTGGTTGTTATCAATTCAGATGACAATTCCCCATAAGCCCTTACACAGCTACGTGAGTTTGAGTAGAGTGCCTTGATTAGTGCAATGTACTTTCTGTTATATATATGCTGAGTGGATTTTGTAAATTCTGGTTTAATAATACTACTCCGATCTAGCTAGTAGCAGCATTAAATAGCGAAACATAAGTAAAACCGACAATATCGTTTTGTTTCTTATTCATTTGGAAAATATTAAAAAAAACCTTGAAACTTCAAACATAATAATAAACTCACCTGTAATTGTTGACCTATTTCATTTTCATTATCTTTTAAAGCCTTATATTTTGTACGTAGCTGTGATAATTAATTAGTTAATTAATGCATTTATTAATTAGGACAAACCTTTTTAAACTCTACACACAATCTTTCATATTTACTTTTAAGCTGCTGTTGATCATCATTCATGCTTATTTCATTAAAATACAAATAGTGCACGTGGATATTATTCCCATGTAATGTACATACACTTGTGGAGATATACACTGATGATGAGAAAATACAAGCTGCTTCAACTTTGAATACTGCTAATACTACTCCTTCTATTAACTGTAGTTATTTATGAAATATAATTGATTATTCGTTAAGAAATAATTGAAGTAATGTTTTCTCATGATAAAACTATTAACACATTTGACATCTGCCTGTAAAAGTAAAAAAAGAAAAGAAAAGTAACTATAGGAAAATAAATAAGTGGATTGTTTATCTAATCTACATCATGAATTAGCACCAGGCCCAATAAGAAAGAGCCTTTGGATAGAACCACGATGTTCTCGACGATAGTCAGGAGTAATCTGCTGTCAAAATCAATAATGGATCCTATGGAGGAAGGAGCTGTCCAGTTTATACTGAGTGCATCAAAGCTACCCCCAGAATGAGATAGCTAATAAATCTCCTATACTGTTCGATGCGCTCTAGCACGAAGTGATTACAATGACAATGAAGAGCTTGATACAACAATCTAATCAGCATTTAGCGCCTAAAGATGATCTCTTTTACCTACCTGGGAAGCATCGTTTCAACTACAGGCCAGCGGAACTGACGAGGATATCAAAGCAAGAATCGGAAAAGCAAAACAAGCTTTCACTACTCTCAAGTCTGTGTGGAGGTCAACAACACTCAGCATCAAAATGGAAATAAGATCCGGATTTTCAACGCCAATGTGAAGTCAGTGCTACTTGCCATACGGATCACAGACTTGCACTGCGCGTCATAAAGAGCATCTCAAACAAACTACAGACCTTCATTAACACTTGTCTTCGCTCAATACTCAAGATCAGATGGCCAGAAAAGATCAGCAACAGGGAGGGATCTCTGGGAGCGAACCAACACAGCAGGAACCGATTGTGAAACAAATAAACAGGAAGAAATGGAGATGGATTGGCCATACTCTGAGGAAACAAACCATCAAGTGACATCACTAGACAAGCCATTGCTCGAGTGGATCGCGAAAGGGAGGCGGCGAGTTGGTCGTCAGTGCGAGGGTGACTTGGAGGAGGTCATGTGAAGAGGAGATGAAAAAGTGTGGGCAGACATGGAGCCAGGTGAAGACTCTAGCAGAGAACCGAACGCAATGGAGACGCATGGCTGAAGCCCTATGTTCCTATAGGAACTAAAGGATACAATAGTAATAATGATAATACGATGGTAGGATTCAGCTTATCGACATTTTTGTATTCCTTTGCGTTTCAACTGGTAAATATGGCTTCAAGCTGTAGCTCATTGGTTTGTGTGCTCAACTTCCAATCACTGGGTCACACCTTTGAACGTCGTTCTATCTAACGAGGTCTAGGCAGTGAGGGACTAGCACCCACACAATATGTATTGCTCACTGACAATTTCATGCAAATGCAAGTGGTTGTGTAATGTCTTCGAAGCATTCGTTTCCAATGCAGGACTAACTGCAAAACAAAAGGTGCCTATCTTCTAAATGATCCTGCAGTATAGGAAATATACTCAATTCCCTGAACTTGAGTGTTAGCTAGTATCTGACTGCATTTGTCAAGTAAGACAACTAAAGTGTTAAGAAACCTGAAAAGCTTGAATGCGTTATCAGCTCTTATTTTTAACATTAAAAAATTCTATAGTAACTTGTGGGATACTTATCAGAAGCATTTCTTGTATAAGACTACCGAATAAGTGTAACTGGTGAATATGCCTTTCATCAGTTGAGTCGAAATCACTTGGTTCTTACAAGTTACTCATGACAACATTACGGTCTGTTGGCTGCTTGTTGTACATTGATGTATTGTATTGTAGTCCCTAAATTCAAGGTGATGTAGGGTGGACTTATGAATGAGAGGATGCAAGTTTCATGATTTAAGTAATCCTCAGTACATACGAGTCTGTGTTTGTAATACAAAGAAGAAATATTAGAAAGGGTTTACAGTCGTAAATAAAAAAATTGTGAGGTTTTTATGCAAATTTTGTGATGAATTTAGGGGCAAATATTTGGGTGAAAAAGTGACAATTTCCCCAACATGTTTTTTTTTATTTGATTTACAACTTGATTCCACACCGTATTTTCAGCACAAGTATGGAATTTTCAGCATGGATATCGGTTGCCCAAATTCAGGCATACCATAGATATCGGGTGTGCGCCGGCAGGGGATCGAACCCCGGACCATGTGCATGGTCGGCGAGAGTCCTAACCACTGTGCCACCGACGCATTAAGATGCCATAAAACTTTTTTCAGTGTGAGGATCATGCTGAACAAAGAATTACCTAACCTCCCTTATGAGGAAATATTGCATTAACCCCAAATGCAGTAATTTTGTAATGCTTCAGTAAGGCCATCTCAGTAAGAATCAGGTATCAGTTTACAAGTTCTGAGTGGGTTAAGATTCAGAAGATAAAGGGTAGTAGGCTCTTGTTGCCTGTCCCAGCTGGCATTTTCTTCGGATGCATTGCTGAAGGTGGGACAATCATCTGAAGTTTGCCGAAACATTCTGTAGTGCGCCCGAAGTCAATGCTAGCTGGTGTGTTAATCACAGCACAATTACGCAATCCTCCTCCTAAGTCTTAGCTATATTTCAACACATGACGTTATCTAACCCCGAAAAACTTTCTAAAACCACATGAGGATGCAAAATCTGAAATCAAAACACACGTAATCTATTATTTGCGGGCTGATCAGTTCTGTCGAAGTTGTTCTGAGTGTTTAACACAGAAGGTTAATAGAAAACACAATATACAGTTGTTTTTACCCTCAGAGCTGTAACTAACCCAAAGAACAACCACGCCATATCCTACACGTAACATTCACTCCAAAATTTGCGCTATTCAATGTGTCACTTTCCCTATCATAATTTGACGGCTGGACTTATCCGGCATGTTGGTTGAAATTTCGCTCAGTAAATTTTTTTTGTCAATGTGTTATATGTTTTCTGAATTGATAGGAATTCTCATTTCCTGGCTAGGTATGTTGGTGTCCGCATCATGTAATCTGACTGCGACACACTCTAAGCATATTGGTTGTAATGATTGGTGTTTCATGCGGAATCAGTCAAAACATCGCTATAATGAAGAAGATGGAGTAGGTGGAGGGTAATGTCATCTACACAAATAGTTTACTTCTTGTAGAAGCTGCAGCTTTCGACATAGTGCCATTCAATGAAGACCACGTCAAAATGTAGCTATTTTTGTGTGCAGAACAGTACTATTTGACAAAAGAATGCTATTAGTACATGGGAATCACCTATAAATGCTAAGAGAACCCTCTGTGGGAACAGAAGTTATCATGTAGCCGTGTCTTTCAATGTATGTGTATGGACAGGAATTATGGTAAGTTGAAAGGTTATCTCTAAGTGAATTTAATACATATTTACATTGATTTGCGCAGTATAATATGGGTTATGTATTAATATTGTGCCATTGTTTGCTTAGCTGACCGCTAGGCTAAGAAATGTAGGTAGTTCTCGTGATTATTGCAAGTGCAGTGCATTTGAGAAGGCAATAGCTGATATAAGAATAAAACTTGGGCACTGTGGTAGAGTGTAATTCCATTATGGGTAAATTTTTATTTTGGTAGAGTCTCACAGTGTTATACAGTAATATTTACTGATGACGTTTCGAGCACAAACTATTGCTCATAATCATATCAAGTTACTCACACAACTTCTCTCCTTCATTTATATACATGTGTGGAATCGACTAGATATTGGATTAAAATTCAATATGAGATAATGTACATTCAGAAATAATAGTACGAGTGTTATTAATCCATTGCAATTAGATGGGAAATACGACGAGTGTTTTTATAATTATAATTAAACACATTCTAACAATCAACTTATTATAATTATAAAAACACTCGTCGTATTTCCCATCTAATTGCAATGGATTAATAACACTCGTACTATTATTTCTGAATGTACATTATCTCATATTGAATTTTAATCCAATATCTAGTCGATTCCACACATGTATATAAATGAAGGAAAGAAGTTGTGTGAGTAACTTGATATGATTATGAGCAATAGTTTGTGCTCGAAACGTCATCAGTAAATATTACTGTATAACACTGTGAGACTCTATCAAAATAAAAATTTACCCATAATGGAAGGCAATAGCTGGTTTAATTTTCCTCAGTGTTACGCTTAGTGCAATTATTCAGTGTATAGTAATAATATACACATAGTTTGTGTTGATTACGAGAATTGAATCTAATTAGCTCTATTATTAATCTACCGTCTGACAATAAACTTAATACTGCAATGTTTTTGATCACCAATAGTGGAGATGAATTTCTTCTGAAATTTCCATTTACCTGAAACAGTACGGATGCAGTGTCACGAGTAAATGTCTAGGTTGGATTATATGTCATTGTTATCCTCATCAACACAACAGCTCTGCGTATCTTACAATAACGTAAGTGTTTCCCTATGTAACACTCTATGCTGTTAACACTGAGCATAGTTGCTTAGAGTTGAGGCATGTTCAGCTTATATTTGATGACTACAGGTTCCTAAATATGAGAATGTAATTTCTGTAGGATTCAGAAGGCTATGCTCTTTAGACATTACTGAGATTGTGGATCAATTTCTAAGCTACATATATGCAATACCTTATTTAACGTAGACGTATTTAGTGTGGAATTGACGAGAGAATGACGTCTCAACACTATGGGTGTTTCAGAGTTTACCTTGAAATTTGCGTGTAATCCTCTAATGCTGGACAACTTATGAGGTCTATTTATGCATACGGCGTCAATATAAAGATCAGCTGGGGTCTACAAATACTTTTAATTGTATGAGAACTTTACTTAGTATTAATAGAAACAGTATATTATTATCATGTACTAATATATAAAATTATCTTTCATAACTTCATGTTGTGCTTCATATTTTAGGTATTTGGAGGTTGTGGAATGTGAAATCAGTGGAAATGTCAATCTGTCAAACTAACGCTGATACACTTCATCAGAATTTTCTCTTGTAAACTAAGAAAGTGTTTAATATACTCTTCATTTCTACTTCTTCTTTTGAACGTCTTCAGTGCGTCGTCGCTATACCATGAGCTTTCGTAATATGTGAATTCTGATTAATGCATGTTAAGCTTAGTGGAATGGAGATTTGCTACAGTATTATGAGACTGTTACTTTAATCATTCATAGGATTTCGCGTCTGTTTCTATACAATAGCACATTATAAAATCTAAGTCGGATTTAGCAAGTTGAATAATAATTCCGTAATGTTCGTTACGCTAAAGTCGCCTTATTTAGCCAGTTGCAAGTTTGTGTACTGCTAAACGCCAAGTATGTAGCACAAGTAAATGTAGTAAATTAGGGTTGATAGCTACTTCATTAATCAGTTAATATGCAGTGGCATCATCAAATAGACTGTCTACTTGGCGGTGAGCTAAGAAACAATTTTTGTTTATTTCTGATATGCTGTTGAATCATGTGATGTTATCTAATATCCATCATTTCTATGATCAACAACTGCAGTGTTTGAATATCTACTTTGTTGAGTTTGCCGATGATCTAACTATTTCAGTATCTGTCAACTCTCAGCTAGACGGTACTAAAATGAACAGCTTTCTATCAGGAATTAGCAAATGGTCTTCGTCTAAGAGCCTTAAACTATATCTTTCGAAATATCAGGCAGTTAATTTCAGTTTTAGATGTTAAAGAAAGTTAAATGAAGCTGTTAATTCCCATTACCATTGTATAATTGATGATAGTGATATAGTAATCAAGTCTGACGTCAAGTATCTTTGACGAATTCTTTCTTCTTACCAATCCCGGTCTTCCCATGTCTTAGCGATTTCTAAAATAATATTTCGTCTGACTGTTCACATTAAGAAGTTAAGGCACTCAAGCATAACCCATCCCCTCCTCTAACAGTTTGTCAGTTCATGAGTCTTACCTATACTTGACCTATTCTTGTGTTTCGCAAAACTCATCACACAGCGTACCAGTCTTAAATGTATACGAGCTTATGAGCTAGGTATGAAAATCAAAGTGAACGTTTGTACAGTGCATCCATTATTTCTAGGACTAACTAGTATGTAAGAGCTACGATTTGACCAGTTATTCAACGTTTAATATATTTAGACACAATTAACCTACACTGCTTACTTCTATGACGCATTACCTAAAGCTACGTAGTTACCTTAAAGTGGTTTCCACTGAAGGTAATCTCCCATAGCTAATACCTCAGTGAGTATCTTAACGTTATTTTTGAATTTCAAAGTAAAAGCGGACATCCTATGAACCTTCTTCGTAAAAAGATCGTCTCCTAGTCGAGAAAATAAATATATTCTAATCCCCACGAAAGCGTTTAGAAGTATTCATCCTGTCACCTCAAATGACTCACTATTTGCAGTCACTTAAAAAGTAAGAATAAATTTACCGAAGACAGTGTGCCTATGACTTCTAGATATCATAATGTGCCATGAGGGAAAACCCACATCCATAGGGTTATAACAGTTAGAAGCGCGATATTAATCCAAAACACAACGACTACGATTCTCAGTCACAGAACATCCTACTTTGCTACCTAATCTCCTAATCGTATTAACAGATGTTTCGCCAAGAAAAAGAAAACCAATTGTTCTAGGAAAATTTATTTAGTTTTCTTAGAGACCATGGTCATCTGTATTTGTAGCCACGGAGAAATCACAAACATCCAAAAAATAGAAATCTCATTAATTGAAATGAAACAAGCAATCTGTATTCAGCCAATATTTTCAACCCGAACAATAATCAGCTTTTCAGCTTGTTGTAACCACCGATTGTAGACCACAACCCGAAAAGCTATTCTTGCTAATTAAAGTCTTACCTTTAACTGGGATAGTTCGTACACTCACCAGATCACCATGTTGTCCGCTTTTTAAGTCGTTTTGCAACACACTGAATGGCTGTTAACACTGGCTTTGCTACAGGCGGTTCTAGTTCATGTATTTGGATCTAGTACATTGGGCATTATTAAAAATAGGTAACACTTACCACTTAGGGGTTTCTGATTGCTTTCAAGTTTTGTAGAAACACCACAGTTTCTTTCATTTCCAATAGATTCACACTTCTCATGTGGCTCAACCTTGTTTGATTTAGATTCTCTGAAAAAACACTTGATTTTTTAACTGATAATATACACTGATGGTATACTCAGCTTCTCGAAAAGCTTCAAAGCTTTTTCAACTTCAAACCACGTTCCGAAATCTCCAGGTTTGATATGCTCCTCGAAAAATTTACCAATACCAACCCTGATCGTCTTCTCCTCACCAGATTGACTCGTAGATTGCTGCATGTTGTTAACATGAATGTGAAAGACATTGTATTTCCCAGATTTCAACATGCTAAGTAATCAGTTGAGCCAGGAACAATAATGGCAACCAGCAAATGAACTAAAAACAACAGCTTTTGTCAGCTAAACATGTTCAGGTGCATATTTTCCAAAACTTCTACACAGCACTATTTCAATAATAGCTGAAAAACGACTAAAATACTGCAATCACGCATGAATGCAAGGTATGAAACAATTATAATGAAATGAATGCATTGACGTGGTGGTAAAAACTTTCAAAACCAACGAAATAACTAATTTTAACAGCAACGGAAACAAAAAAGAGTTGAAAAGCAACATTTTTGAACAATATGCATCAAGATTAGTTGTGAATAACTGCAGAATAAACGTAAAAGCCAATGTGTTAACGAACGGCTACGGAACTGCAATCCAACATGGCCGACTAACATGGACAGAAATGACCTTTGAGCGTCTCACCCACCAATGACCTTGAACATGCGGGATAATTTCAGCCTAATTTGACTATTCCACTTCCGTCATATAGGCCACTAACAAATTATGTATGTGGACTTGCTCTTTCCAGATTGCAGACGCCAATCACCCTTCGCTACCAATCAACCTCTTCCGTAATCCTCCACGATGACTGTCGTGATTCCAATTTGGGCGATATTATGTCCCACAATTTGTCATCACCTTCATTGCATGTTCGTCCCCCGACCCTGATAAAAACTTTTGTATTTCACGGTCAGCTCTGCTAAAAATTTTATCCTGGTTGCTAAGTATCTCTGTAGGAATCTTTGGACATTTGTAAATTTGTGAATGGGTCACTATACACGATTTGACAGATAGAGTGCGTACCGCTTCTGTGTTTATCACTGGAATTCATGGACAAACTGTATCTATTGAATGTTCTCGCACTGTTGAACAGATCAGTTAATTATAATTGTTTTTTCAATATTTCATTACATACAGCTGGTTGTATTTCTGATATCATAATTGTATATGCTCACAGTGCTTGACCTCTGGTCGGGATGTTGGCAGATACCGGTACAACAAAGGGAGAGAGATAAGACGGCGTTCATCGTGGGTCAGAAACAACATCGGTTTAAGTGCACGCTATTTGGTTTTGCGGGTGCGCCCTTTACCTTCAGAAAACTTACGATGCTGTTACTTAGAAACTTGAAGAATATTGAGGTGTCCAGTGATGATCACGTCATCTAAAGTCAAAATGGAAGCGACCGTGTGAACCGCGTTGAGGTCATGTTAAGGAGCATTGCAGAGTATGAACCGTGCATCAGCAAAACAAAATCCCAGATGGCCAAACAGTGTTAGACTGTTGGGCCACAAAGTAGGCATCGGTGTGTTGTCTGTCTAGAAGTAGTGGTTGGATATAACTGGCTTTCCACTTGGTACCACTTAGGCCCACCTCTAGGAGCTTAGTCTATTATAATTGACTTTCTATCTGAAAGATGGCCTATAGGTGCTTGCGCCTCTATCATGTCAATGGGCCTTCGTGATCTGGGTTCGGAATTTAATTCATTTACTCCGTTTTCTCGTTTCTTATGTTTGACTGGCTGATGGTGGCCAACAGGACAGCCAGCACTTCACTTTTCTTGATGGAAACGGGATGTTTGCTATAACGCCCAGGAGACTTACTAACTTGTGTAGCTACATTGGACTGGTACTTCACAGTGGGTAGATTGTCAGACTGAGGAGTAAATGTCTTATAAGGAGATTGGTGTAACATTAGTGGGATGGGCTTTAATGTTTTCTGGCTTTGACGTTTGTGTCAGTGCACAAACGGCGTCTTTCAACATGTTAACTGTCCTGTTGATTCATCTATATCCACCAGTTCAGTATCAGCAGCAATGTCTTTAAAAAATACTTGGCTAATATTTGTATGTGCCTGTGAAAATGTCTGACGCACGCTGTCATAAGGTATATCACTAGATGGAATACTGCATGAAACATCATCTACACTTGCCTTATTAGGGTCTTCAGCATTCAGTGTTCGTGAGTGGCATCTTCTTCGGTGTGATGTTAAATCAGGTGCAACGCTAATGTTAGTGTAGAGTGTTGGAGAGACTATTGCCTTACTAGATTTCGGAAATTCTTAAATCCTTCAATAGACCTAAATTTGAAAAGCACCGGACATGAGTGGTTTGTATATTTCTAACGAAGACGTAAAACTTGACATTCTGTTACTGAAATATTACAATTTGGTCAAATTTGGTCATAGCCTCTTTGTCTGAAATGTCATAGGCCAAGACGTTATGTGAAGACACACTCCCCTTGACAGCTTCCTCGGCCAAATAGTCAATTATGCGCTCCGATTTGAAAGTTGATTCTAGACAGATGTTTGTGATGGGTCACACAGTTGCGTAAGGGGCGTATTGCTGTCAAACTTGCTCCGTGGGTCTCTTACTGATTTCTGAAGAGTCAGTAGATCATTTCTGCCACGAGCCGCATCATCAGTCAGTTCTTCCATGATATCAGATACCATAAATTTGGGTTTGTAGAATCGTCCTCAGAACCGAGGCCTCCAGATAGTTGACGGGGATTAGATCTCATCTCTCAACTACACTTACATGTTTGACAGAATTACCCATTACAGAGACAATAATTTTCACGAGTTCCATAGAAAAAGGCTTGAGAATATAATAACATCGCTGTATTATTGAGGCATCAAAAACAACGTGATAAGACGGCACCCGAAGATTCCGGGTTGTAGATTCCAAAAATGAATACTATATGTAGAGCCAGGCGACAATACAATCCTCTTTCAGTACAGCTATGTGGATACTGTGAAGAACGTGGCCAGACTTCAAAATAACATGGAGAGATGATTCGCGCAGAAACAGAACACCTGTAGCGCAGTAATTCGAAACGAACAGTCTAAACGAAAGCGTACATGTGAACCACGTCGAGGTCAAGTTAAGGAGCATTGAAGAGTAAGGACTGCGCATCGGTAAAACAAAATCTCAAATAGACAAACGGAGCATTAGACTGCTGGGCGACAAATTCAGCAATGCTGAGATAATACCGCTACGGGAGGCAACTGTGTCAATAAAGACCATTATGGACACGAGCTCCATGAGAAAGCCAGGGCAGTTCCTGGGCAGAAGCGTTTTATCATCTGTCCGTGTTAAATTTCAACAAGGTAGCGGCCCGCCTGTACAGGCTATTAGTTGAGTCGAAGTTCGCTTGGTTGGGACATTCGCAGGGAATATTCGACAGTATTAGACGGCTTTTAGACCGTAAGGAAATGACGCTAAAACTGCTGGCACCCTGAAAGTAGTTCACAGTGCATACAGATGCGAGTGACTACGGCATAGTTGCAGTCCTTAGACAAGGTGAAAGAGTTGTCCAATACACCAGTCGGGCTTTAACACACACAGAACAGAAATATTCAACGATAGAGAAAGAATGTTTAGCAATAGTATGGGCGGCAGATAAAGAGAGAACGTAAGTATAAGCGTTACGTTCAACGATTGCGTCACAATTTAGCGTGATTCATAATATACAGTCGAATATTTTGTGAAACTTGCACAAGTGCTTCTCTAGTTCCACAACTGCAACCAATCCCTCTTCACTTATTAGTTATGGTTAATCATATAAAAAAGCCACGAACTCAGTCACCTGTTAACCTGATGGATGATAGTACACATCTGCTTGCTACAACAAGCAACACAACTACCACAAAATATGACATTGAGTCACACAGCTCGCCAACATGCTGCAGTCGTCAAGCTGCCATGTCACTACAATCCATCGTGGCTGGAAACGACAGAAAAAATATGCTGACAAATAGTAGCAGCATCGCTTCTACAAACTCAGCACCTGCTTCTGACATAGACCTCTTCACTACTTCTTGTGCACGTGTCGCAAAACTTCAAATACCAAGTCCAGCTTCAACACTTACTTAGGAAACAGAACGGCTAGGGCTGTCTGTAGAAGAGCTGGGGACTGAGATGCGGGATATAAGGTGCAGTAAGACTATGAATGCAGAATGTTCAGAAAATATGGCCAGCCTATCTGAACCATCAACACAGGTTAGTGACATAAAGTCACAAGTCTGTGAACACACATCTCTGAGAATCCTGACCAGAACCATTAACCCCGGTGAAATTGTCACAGAATCGGTAACCAAGGCGGTTAACCTGATAAACTTCATCACAACAAAGTTTGTCAAAAGACTAGATACAAAACTGAGTGTGATAGTCTACAATATACCAAATAATGAAGGGTTAAAAAATTGAAGGTATCTCACTTAGGGCGGCGAGAATGCCTAATTCTCAAACAAAGTGCCACATCAGTGGCACAGTGGTTAAGACTCTCGCCGACCATGCATATGGTCCGGGGTTCGATCCCCTGCCGGCGCACACCCGATATCTATGGTCGGCCTGTAAATTTGGGCTACCGATATCCATGCTGAAAATGCCATACTTGTACTGAAAATACGGTGTAGAATCAAGCTGTAATCAAAATAAAAATAAATAAATAAATAGAACATCTGAAAAAGAGACTCCACAACCACTGGTGCCCTATACGCCTTCAGTTTGAAACACAGAAGCTAAGAAATTCATCAGCTTACAACGTTTCCCATTACAAGACACGAGCTACAAACAAATAAAAGTTGTACCAGATGAGACAGTGACTGAAGGGGATTCTTACAATCACCTCACTAAAACTAATGGTAAGAAGGACCACACACTGCAAGTCACCGAAATAGATAAACTCACGTCCATCACGGTAGAACTCATAGCCCCCTCTCAAGTCTCACAAAACGTGCTCCACAGAACATGACACCAGCCGGTCGGCTAGTGGATTCTAATCCCTCTCCCACTGTAGCCCCTTCACCCAATACTGAAGATCCAGATATATCTCTGGAGAGCCATAAGACAGAAAAAATGCCTATCGTAAGTCGACAACATACTCTCATAGCCATAACGTGAGAGTCAGAGGGGAATTAGGTAACAAACCATGCCGAAATTTAACCCTGATGACCGAAAAACCTCTTCATTCACAAGATTTTAGCTAGAACATTTTCTGGAAAACAGATAAGACAAAATTATACGAACAGCCACACGAATAGTAGAAATAAAACCAAACTCTCCAAGGATAATTACAGCAGAATATACTCACATAATATGCCAAGTTTCACTAAAGCCGATACTAATAGCTAGTGCAGCAACACCATCGCTGAAATCGATGCAGGTAGCAGTACTCAGAGCTCAGCTACCAACCACTCTGGCCCTTCACAGTATGACACACAAACAAACTTTGATAAAACATGTGCTATAAGTCTGCTGGCAATTAAACCACAGAGCAGCAATGCATATAATGAAACCCATGTAAGGATGAATGTCTCTGAACTTTGCGCAGAATAATAAGTTATGCGCATCACAAGGTACCAATAATATTTTAATCCGCGACATCCCTGTCATCGCTGACCAAACAACCGGTGAGGATGTTGGCTGTTCCCAATCCACACCACTAATATCGGCTCTATCGGAAACGAAACACACAGTCTGGTGCACACACAATCATGAATTCCATCCGATGCCTGTACAAACACAGGCCAAATAAAAGACCCTTCCCATGTCTGCAACCTACCCAAGCCTGGAACTACCTTATCCTATGCGGAATTCAACAATGCAATACATTATTCACCAAAAGGAGCAGATAACAAACTCGATAGAGATGGGTGAACACGGCATTGATACTACTTGTAGTACAGGGTCATCATGTCATGCGGAGGTAGTGGATGCCGAACGACACTTGAGCCTGATCAACGAGCTCAAATACTTCAAACATTACTTCAACCCTCAACTTTACCTCATATTATTATTAATGTTAGATCTATCCCAAACAAACTACCGAAGCTCAAGGCACACATACTGGTATTTAAACCCCATAATTATCATTACCGAATCTTGGTGTCAATCTAATATACCAGACGAAGAGATAAGCATCGGTATGTACACTCGCTTTCGATGTGACAGCAACAGTGGTAAGGCAGGAGGCCGCCTTATATACTTCATGAGCATACTGCATTGCAGCTGGAAAACAGAAAACTAAACAACATGGACGGCACTCTGTGGGTCAACGTACACCTCAAAAGTGCTACAGTGCTAATAGGATGCATTTACACAGCACCTGGCGTTTTTAGTGATTAGAAGACTCGAATTACATTGCACTGGATCGAGTTTCCTTTCTTCCCTATGAGCGTAAGATCGTAAGTGGGGACTTCAACATACCCGATATCAAATGGGACTCATTGACGGGCCTAGTTAGATATGATAAGCCCTTAGGTACAGTGGATATTTTTGGCTAGAAACTAACTGTCAATATCATTGCAAGAAGCGATAACGTTCTAGACTTAGTAATCTTCCACAGTATAAGCCCCTATCGATCTTAGCGAGTTCTCAGTATACAGGCAGCTGCCACAGAACTTTGAGGTGTCCAATGCCACTCTGTACCAAAGCACAACAAATAACATGCAACAGCTATATTAAAGCAGACTGGCGTTTCGTGAAATCAATGCTAAGATCCTCCAAATGAAGAGAACACTTCGTCTGTGATTACCTCTTGAGAGCTTTGTGCATCTCCTACCAGAACTCAAGCATGTGTTCAGATGCTGCCGTTCCATTCAAAACGCTAAGTTTCTCTACACAAAAAGTCACTTATAAAACCAAAGGATCTTACGAAACTGAGGCAACTCTCGACAAGCCACTTCAGACACCATGACTTCGACACACTAGGGTCAACACCTAACACTCTAAGCTCCATCTCACAAGCTGGAGATTTGCAAATGAGTAACGAAGAACTCACTGCGCTGGTCAGCCCTGCTAGGGCGTGTACTCTCACAGAAATCCTAGAGAAACGGTGAATCACAAAGACCACAGCATTTCTCACCTCAAAGACAGAGGTAGGCTATACAATGGCTCTACACACATTTGTGAATCATTTGACGAAATATTTGCAGTTAACTACCTTAAATCTACGGTCCCATTGCTCGGTATACACCCTATTAATGTAGCACAACTTCCATCTTTACACACCGAGACAAATCAGTACCGTTGAGTACACTTATGCCAAAATTAGCCAAGCCGCTAGAACTCTCAGAAGCTCCGAAGGTTTGGGCGCCTCCAGTATATCATCGTATTTCTATAAATATGGTTGTCCTGACATTCCCATATTACTGACTAAAATTTTCACAATTACCTTAGAAACCCAAACCCACCCGGATGAGCGGAAAACGTCATCCTCTGAATGGGGCGAATACTTCACTACTGATGACCTCTCGAGAGCTCTGAACGTCTTCTACCATAACTCAAACATATGTTTAGATGCTGTCATTCCTCTCCAAACACTTAAGCTTTCCCTATATAGAAAGTCATTCATAAAACCAAAGGATCGCCTGAAACTGAAGAGACTAAACAAGCCACTTCAAACATCACGACTTTGGCACACTAGGTTTATTACTTAACACCCTCGACTTCACCTCACAAGCTCGAAATTTCCGTATGAGAAATGAAGGACGCATCGCAGTAGCCAGTCCTGCTAGAGTGTATGCACTCACAGAAATCTTAAACAAGCGAATGAACCGTAAAAATCACAGTATTTCTCTCCTCATAGACAAAGGTGGGCATTGCACTGATTCTGCAGACATGTGTGAATTATTTAAAAAAACTTTTGCAGGTAACTACCTTAAGCCCACAGTCCAGTTACTCAATATACACCCTGCTACTAATGTGGCACAAACTCCATCTCCACACAAACCAAACTTAATTAGTACTGTTGGATTTACTTATACTAACATTAAACAAACTAAAAGAACCCTAAAATGCTCAAAAGGCTTCGGTGCTGACGGCATATCATCCTATTTTTATAAATACGGTGTCCCTGACATTCCCTTACTACTGTTTAAAATATTCACAATGTCCCTAGAAACTCAAACTTCCCCTGATATATGGAAAACAACACTTGTTATGCCTAAGCACAAATGTGGCTTGAAAACAGAAGTCAGTAACTACAGGCCGATCAATATCACACCTATCGCATCTGGAATTATGGGGAGACTAGTTAAAGATAACCTAGTCATACATATGCTTAGCTGCAACATTATAAGTCCGAACCAAAATGGATTCCAAAAATCCAGATCTTGTTTAACATGCCAACTAGACTTCTTTAACTTTGTGACCAGCAGTCGTAACAGACGGCAACTAGTACTTGTCATCTGCTTTGACATTTCTAAGGCATTTGACCGCGTCGACCACTTACTACAAATACATAAGCTGAAACTTTTAAGAATACGTGACCCATTATTAGGATGGATTAAATCATTCCTTAGCGATAGGTCCCAAATAGATAAACTCGGGTCTGTAACTTCGAAACCTAGCCCAATCACCTCTGGTGTAGTACAAGGTAGTGTCATTGGGCCCCTCCGATTTACACTATATATCAATGACATGTGCTCTTGCTTCTCACACGGGAAACCATTCATTTTTGCAGATGACCTAAAAGTACCTTATACACTCTAAGGTGATGAACTAGGGTGCTTTGAGAATGTGGCACAGGAAGAATTAGATAAAGTGACTGCGTGGTCGTGTTCATGGAATCTTAAGTTTAATAATATATATTTATCCCTTTTATGCAGGAACATACCAATTGTACAGGCATGGATAAGTCATTATATAAATCACACATATTTCGATGTATGGTGAGTTACAGTTTGTTTGTTCTTTCTGACATTAGAGTCAGTCGGAATAGTCTACAAAATAGTCTGTTTGTGTAACACATATAGAGATGTAGAAATATAGGTCTTCGCATTAACAAAAAAGCCATACATCAGATGAATGTACTACAAATATCTAGGTTAAATAAAGCTTGAAGTAAATCCTCCAGCCCTACACGGGATCGTCTAAAAAATCAGCTTAACTACACTGTGAGTCTTAAATATTAGCGGATTTTATTTTACGGTTCTGTTATTATAATCCGTCTTTCTTCTGGACCATCTATTATAATTAATTAATGCCTCTTTTTATGCATATATAAACATAACTGTGTACCTTTGCTGTATTTTTCTCTTCTCGTACCATTTCATATTACCCCTTCGTTTCATATGTTTATAACTAAAATCTAGAAGGTAGACTACAAATCTCTGATTTCCTTACTTTTTTATTGTATATATATTTTTAAAATGCTGTTAGGGACGATGCATACAAAATGGCTGACTGAAAGTAGTCGTTCATACCATGAGTTTCGTTGAGTTAGCTGGTGAAGGCAAAAACTGTCTATATGACACTTAGCAATAAAAAAGATTCTTTTTCTAAAAACAAAAGGAGTATTTCGCCAGGGCCTAGCAGATTAAAAGGTGGGAGGGTGGTGACTGCTATTCAGCGGATATGATGGTGGGGACTTAAGAGAATCACCCTTATCTGTGGGAATGCGCTCTATTGCTAAGGCTCATGAGTGTGAATGACTTCAAAAAAATAATAATAAAATAAAAGCTGCCTGTATGACAAAGCTTGTGTATAAACTCTTTGAAAACGAGCTCATGGTACGATTTCTCTACTTCAGGAGGACATTTAACTGTATAACTCAGAACAACAGCATAAATAAGTATCACCATTCTTTTTGATTTTCTTCCCTTCTACATATTTTATGTAATTTGGCGTTTGGATTTAACTTTTCCAATTTCTATTCCCATTATCCTATATAGGTGTAAAAACCATTATTCGTTTTGCCGTTGTTTTTTTTAAAATTTGTCATTCTATATTTTTTGTTGTTGTTTACTACCACAAACTTGAACTAACTGTTAGTATGTAACACTATAAAACTCAATGACTCTAAATTATTAGTAACAAAAAGTGGAAATAAACCCTGCGATTATCGCATATTGTTTACTTAAATTATTATTAGTTGCTGGCTGCATCTGCACCTCTCTTTCTGTTTTCTTCTTTCTCCTCTCGAAGGTATTGCATTGATGCACGGCAAATGAACAGTAATGCTGCTTTCTACGTTTGTATTACTTGAGCTTTATTCAGAATACTGTTGGCACACATGACGAACAACGGAACAAATTCCATTCTGAATTCTGTTTATCATCGCAAAGTTGGTCCCTTGTATCTGTTAATACCAAAATAATGCTGTACTTACCCGCTGCTGTGGAGTTTTATAAATTTTTGAACCCTTAATAATTGATAAAATGATAATGATCACAAGGCCTGTATCCTGTATGTCTTACTCTAGCATCTGTTTATCACCCCTCTTCTTACCTTCCATTAACGCAACGTTTCGTAATTCCCGCATGAATTTGACTGACTACAAGTATATTGTAGACTATAAATTAGACTTGAACCAATATATTGTAATCTATTCTAACAAAGTTTTTAGAGGTTTTTTCCATTTTTCCAATTTTTGATGTCAAAAAACGGTGTTCCATTTCAAATTGAACTTGTCGAATATGATCATGCCTGTACAAACGGTATGTCAATCATGTAAATGCTTAATTTACGTGGAATATATATTATTATTATCATAACTTTGTTGTGAACAGCATCATTGAGTTGAAGTTAATTTATGTATTATGTTGAGATTATTGGTATTATGTTGATAGATTTATTCCATTTTTTCAGCAGTCTAATCGTAGTTTTATAATGGGAAAGAAATTTGATCGTTTTTACGAAAACTAGACAAGGTCATGTCAGATTGTTTTACTGCATAAAACGGGGCCGAGGTCGATTCCAGAACTATCCATTGGCGCCATTTGTATCAGGATGGCAGACTGTACACGTAAGTCGAGTAATACATTGAAAACTGTTTGAAAACCAGTTGCTTCTTTATTTCAGATCAAGAATACTCCTTGTACAGAATGTTAGCCAGCGTCTTCAAGTGGTAGCATCGGATCGTTCATGGAATTTATTGGTTATGGGTTAAATGTTATGGAGTTCAGATTAATTTCATTTTAAATATAGGGTTGTTCGACCTCGACCAGAAGGTAAATAGAAGAGTACGCTCAGCAGCAGAACAGGAGAACGAGAAAGTATGTGAATATCAAAAGAACATTAATGATTTATGCATACATATATATGTTTATATAAATTGTATTACAGTGTATAGTAAACATTTCCTATATTCTAGTTGTTTTTTCCATGTATTTTTGCGAAGTCTAAGAGTTTATTTAGTGTCATAATATATAGTAATGAGTCTAGGCGTTATGGTTTTCTAATAACTGATGCGTTTTAGAAATAAGGGGTGCGGTCTGATTGGCATAGTCATTGGGATGAAACAGTTTATATAGCAAGCGTTTAAAGCTTATAATAGAGTGACAGGGGTAAACTGCTCCAGATCTTAGAGTACATGACTACGAAGAAATTTGCACGGAGTGCTGTCTTACAGTTTTTCCTAGATACTGTGCACGTTTGGTTACGAAGGCTGTAAGAGCCTACCGGTGAGAACTGTATCTCCTTGCTGTCTGAGAATGATATTTTATGCAAGACTTTAAAGAAGAATGTTAGGTTAATGCTCAGTCGTCTCATCCACAGTGGGTCGATACCTAGAGTTACACACCTTGATGTGTAGTCCTTTTCGAAGTCAAATCTCAGTAGTTTGGACGGGAAGTATCGTTGGACACTTTCTATTTTAAGTTTGTCACTTACGCGAGTGCTGCTGAGAATAAATAGACAATATTCTAGTAGTGGTCTGACACATGTTTTATATAATAAGTTTCGCTTCGTAGTTGTGGAAATTCCTGAGTATGCATCCTAAGAGCATCCTCGATATACGCGTCTGTGTTGCCACTTGCTCGGAAAATGTCAGGTCACTAGAGTATCTGAGTCCTAGGTCAACAATACTTTGGAGTTTAGGCAAGTCAATGGATTCAAGTACCAGTTTGATATTTATTGAGGGTGCACCGAAACAGATCCAACCACATTTTTTAAGGTTGAATTTTAGGTTCCATGTGGAGGATCATGCAGTTACTCTATTTAGTTCCTCCTGAACAGCTTTCTGAAAGTATCCTAAGTCATAACAGTGTAATGTGTAAGCTACTTTAAGATCATCTGCAAAGATCAATGGTTTACCAAGTGAGAAACAGCTGCATATGTCGTTGACATATACAGTGAATAGAAGGGGGCCTAAGACGCTACCCTGAACTACTCCAGAAGTGACTGGACTAGGCTTAGAATTTACAGACCCCAGTCTAACTACTTGGGACCTATTGTTAAGGAATGATTCAATCCATCCTAATAATGGTTTAAGTATTCCTAAGGAGTTCAGCTTATTTATTAGAAGCAAATGGTCAACGCGGTCAAAGGCTTTGGATATGTCGAAGTAGATGACTAGTACTAGTTGTAGTTTGTCTCGGCTGCTAGTTATATAGTTAAAGAAGTCAAGGTGACAGGTCATGCATGATCTGGATTTTAGGAAACAATGTTGGTTGGGACTTAGAATATTGCAGCTGAGCATATGTTTGAGAATATAATCTTTAACTATTCTTTCCATAATTCTAGATGCTATGGGTGTAATATTGATTGGCCTATAGTTGTTGACTTCAGTTTTCGATCCGCATTTGTGTTTGGGTATTATAAATGTGGTTTTCCATTTATATGGATAGGTTTGGCTTTCTAGGGACATTGTAAAGATCTTAAGTAATAAAACGGAAATGTCAGAACCACCGTGTTTAAATAAATACGATGGTATACTGTCAATAACAGCACTACTAGGGTTTCTAAGAGTATTAATGGCTTGGTCAATATTAGAATAAGTGAAATGAACTGTACTGATTTGTTTCAGCGTTGAAGAAGAAGGGAGTTCCATTGTAGGTTGTAAACCGAGAAGTGGACTTGTAGGCTTAAGGTAGTTAGCTGCAAACGTCTCGTTAAACAGTTCACACATGTCTGCATGGTTGCTGTATAGTTTACCCTCGTTTATCAGGAGAGAAATTTTATGTCTTTGACGATTCATTCGTTTCTTTAGGATTTCTGCGAGAGCACCTACTCTGGTGTTGCTGGCTAGTGCGGTGCATTCTTCATTTCTCGTACACAAGTTATGAGCTTGCGAGATGGAGCTAAGAGTACTAAGTATTGACCCTAGTGCACTAAAGTCGTGTCGGCTGAAGTAACTTGTTGACAGCCTTTTATTTATTTATTTATTTTATTTATTTAAGTTCATTAATCAGCCTCGAATGTGTTTCAGCACCCAGTAGTACTGTTTGACATGACGACCCTATGTTGAGAGGATTTTCAACATCATGCTCACCTATGTCTATGGAGTTGGTGTGTGCTGTTTTCGGTGAAGAATTAGGCGTTGGAGTACTGGATGTGCTATAAGCTAAGGCATTTTTATTTTTAGTTAAGCTAGGAACGTGGGTAGGGATCTAGATTTGACCTAAACTTGTGCATGTATCAAGTGTACTTAATGGGTGCGGTGCACTGGACTGTTCCTGTATTCATGCAAAGGGGGAGCCAGCACTAGCGGTTTAGGAGTGTTAACATCCCTGCCAACTGTTTTTTCAAGGCTGACAGGGATGCAGGGGATACAAAATGATTGAGACCTTGTGAAGACCATGGTTTATTATTCCACCTATTGTTGGGTACTAGCTGTGTCCTTGTATGGGTTTCGTGTGAACTGCTTTATGGGTTAGTTCCCAGCAGACTTGTACCATATATCCGATCAAAATTTATTTGTGTGCCATAATGTGAATACCCTGAGTTGTTGGTGGTCGACTTCTGACTATTGCCACTTGTACTATTGAGGGTGGCATCGTTGTGGCGTTGGTTATCAGTGTGTGCCATGGTGCTATTTCGCACGTTGTGAGTGCTAGTACTATTGATCGTGGGAAGTATGGGCTTATTTATAAATAAAATAAATAAATTTATTCTCATAGTACAGTACATGAGGGACGCCAGTTTACAGGCATCATCAAATTGTTACAGAAATAGAACCATATAATTCAATTACAATTTACAGGCAGTAGCAAGATATGCCTTACATGTTCGCTGGAGATTATACATACACTTGATAAATGTTAATCCCAGTAGTATAAAACAGCCTTTCCACTTATATACAATCATTTCTGTGCAAAGTTGGAAAAATCTGCTAGATTGTCAGTGAGTGCAACACAACAGGAAATACAGGAGTATTGTCTTCGCATTAACAAAAATACCAGGTCTTTGGTGGATGGATTATAAGTGCCTCGGAAAAAATAAAGCTTGAAGTCAATGTTCATACATAACTTCGTTGTGTGCAGAGTCCTTGAATTATAGTTCATTGATGTGTTATTTTGAAATCAGTGATGTGTTTATCTCATTTGATCTTCAATGTCATTGTTGGGAGTAAGTACATAAGCTTCAGACGCATTAATTAATGGATTTCTACTGCTTGTGGGTATTTTCTTAGCGTGAGGAAGGTTTATGAATTTCAACTGTTCCGACAGGAGTTGAGAATATTAACTGCTCAGCAACATTATGGATATAAGTTCATCACATTATCTAAGGAAAGGTGGGTTGCAGTTGGTGAGGGATATATGGTGCCCAACGAGCGTTCATCTGTCCTTGTGATGTTGTGGTGAGTTATACCTTTTTCATGTTGTCGGTTTATGTCCACTTTATTCCACTTATTGTGTTGGGTAGTAGTTTTACAAACGAGATTTCTTGTCTGTTCGAGGATACGTATCTTAGCCGTTAATGTTTTCTCTAGAATTATAAATATAGGCAAAAAACAACAGGTGTAGTATTTAAGCTTATACATTAAATGGACCTATAATTTCGGAGGCTCTCAGATAGGAACTAGAACTACTATCGTTTGCAAACTTTTGTAGTTTGTCATTAAGCACCTTTTTGAAGGAGGCCAATGTACTTGCTTGACGCATTTCCATTGGCAGTTTATTCCATATCTGTGCATACCTAATCAAGTAAAACTTTTGCCTGGTGGCTGTTTTACATTGTTCGATAGCTACTGTACCCTTAGTGTGTCTTAGTTTGTAACCATTGTCATCTGAAAGTCGAGTGCCATTATTAGAGGTAAAAACTAAGTGGTTTAGAAGCTTATAGTAAAGTGTCAAGTTTAGTCTCAGGCGTCTTAGCCATAGTGTTTCTAGTCCTAGGGTATCACATCTAGTGGAGTAGTTCGTACCATTTTCAGTTCCGAGTAATTTTAACGTGAAGTACCTCTGCACTCCCTCGACTTTCAATTTGTCCTCTATGCGTATGCTACTATACATGAATGAACAGTAATCAAATAAAGGACGCACACAAACCTTGTACAACAGAATTCTAGACTCACTTCTGTAGAAGTTCCTGAGTAGAAAGCCGATAAGTCTGCGTGACTTTGACACTTGTTTGGAGATATGTTCAGAAAATGATAAGTTATGTGAATATTTCAGCCCTAGGTCCAGTACAGATTCCAGTCGTTGAAGTGCATGGCCTTGAATTGTCAGGTCAAGTTCTAAATTGTTGCAACCTATGCAGAGCCAGCCACATTTTTCGACATTAAATTGGAGTTGCCAGGTGTCACACCATCTATCCATTTTTTCTAATTCTTGCTGTATGGCGTTTACTGTTATTCCAAGATCTGTGTTCTTGCATTTATACGTCACTTTTAAGTCATCTGCATATAGTATTGGTTTACCTACACTAAAGCATTCACAGATACTGTTTATATATATTATGAATAAGAGTGGGCCTAATACACTTCCCTGGATTACACCACTACTTACTGGTTTAGGCCTTGAGATTATCGAGCCAACTTTCGTTGTCTGACTTCGGCCACACAGAAATGATTTTATCCAGCTCAGGAGAGGATCACATATCCCTAGTGAGCATAACCTGCTGACTAGCAGATTATGGGGAACTCTGTCGAAGGCTTTTGTTATATCGAAATATAGTACAATTACTAGTTCTCTGTTGTCCCTACTTCGTGTAACTTCATTGAAAAAGTCTATGTGACAGGTCACACATGATCTTTTTTTAAGAAATCCGTGTTGTGATGGATTGATAAGTTCATGTTCTAGTAAGTTGTCTGACACTTGGTCTTTAACCACTTTCTCCATTATTCTGGATATTACCGGTGTTATATTGATAGGTCGATAGTTGCATACACTGGTTTTGGCCCCTGCTTTGTGCTTAGGTAATATGTATGTGGTTTTCCACACTTCAGGATAAGTTCCAGTTTCCAACGAGAGAGTAAATATTCTAAGTAACAAGACTACCATTTCCGTGCTACCATTTTTGTACATGACAGATGGTATGTCATCTGTTCCAGTACTACCATTAGACTTCAAAGTCTTAATCGCTGAGTCTATATTTTGTATATTAAAGTCTATTTCGCTTAATTTGTGGTTACTTTTGCAGGTCATTTGGAAATTTTGGGTCGGGTGCACTCTGGTGTCATTGCAAAACCACTCATTGAGGAGTTCACTTATAACCTGGGGATCATTGTATATTATACCCTTATGTTCCAAGCTGCTTACAGTATTGTCTTTACTGCTTTTTAGACGTTTCTGCAATATCCTACAAAGTTCCTGAGTTTTGGAGTTGCTCACAAGCGCTTTATTTTCTTCAAGTTGTGACCTCATTTTGTGTTTCTCTTCAAGCCGTTTAAGAGTTTCATGTATTTGGTTTAACGCATTAAATTCCTTAAATACATGGTATTTTCTTTTCAATTTCTTTAGTTTTAGTCTCGTTTTGCGGTCTATAAATGGAGTTTGTGTCTTTAGAGCAGATTTTAGGGGCGCGATTGTATCTCTTGCTGAGCCAATTGTTTTGTAGAAAATATCAAGTGATACTTCTAAGTTATTGTTGATGAAGTATTCTTCCCAGTCAGAACTTCTCAGCAGATCTGATAGGAATTCCCAATCGGCATTCTTATAGTCCCTATACTGATAGTGCACCGGGGAATTTTTAGGTGTGTGTTTAGTTGTTAGTCGGAATGGTAGCGTGCAGTACAATATGTTGTGATCACTGTTATCAAGTTTATTTCCTACCTCTATCGAGATGGGCTCTATTTCATGACAGAGGATTAAGTCAAGAGTGTTTTCATTTCTTGTAGGGAGGCGTACGCACTGCTTCCATCCGCCTACGTCTATAGCTTGTAGTAACTCGTCATGGATTCTAGGTCCTGTACAGGTATCCCAGTTTACTCCAGGTAAGTTGAAATCGCCACAGACTACTTTGTAGTCAAAGTCCAGCGTAGCTGCATGCTCTAGTATTTCTCCAATAGTTATATCAGTCATTTCAGGGCTATTAGGGGGTCTGTATATACATCCCATGAGAATTTTATTTTCGTTTGTGTGGATGCTTATCCACTTAGATTCAGGGAGTTTGTCAGTAGTTGGGTTATTGAAAGTATTGGAGTTAGTGGATTTAGAGGCATATATTAAGCAGCCGCCTCCTCTTTTGTCAACTCTATCGTTCCTGTAGATGTCGTAGTTGTCTATTACTAGCTTTGAGTCAGGTATATCAGTAGTAAGCCAGGTTTCAGTCACCATTATTAGTGTTGGCCGTTCTATGTATGCCAGGCAGCGAAGCGATGTTATTTTGTTAAGGAGAGATCTAGCATTCAGGATCATAATCGTTAGTAAACCAGAGTTATTGGGGGAGAGGTTAACATGGTTACTTGTTACTATTCCTACGTTATGTTTGGAGGGGCTCTGAGATGAGACAGAGTCAGTGTGTGTACTATTTCCTGGATGAATTGTGCAGCGAGTGGGGCTATTGTTTGCTGCATCCGAAAATAATCCTGTTGCATGTTTTGACTTTTAGCATCTATGGGTGGGCATCTGCGTTCATTTACTGGTGATATATAGTTTGCTTGACCTAGGTACCCTGTGTTAAGATTACCTTGGTAGTTATACCTCATGGGTCTTTCATGGTCGTATGCATATTGGCTCACATCACATGTGTGAGTGAAGTTATTGAGAGGGTCAAGTGTCGGTCTATACTCATTATGTTGCTGAGGTTCAACATAGATAGTGTGAGAGTTTGGACAAGAATATGCATTAATATGGTGCCTATATGAGCCCCGCTTGGTGCTCCTTATATCCTGATGATCCGTTCTACGTTGCATTCCCAAGTTATGTGCGTTGCTAGGCATATTACTCCTAGTTCGGGAAGCGGTGTTTTCATTCACATGATGGATGACTTTTTTGGGAATGTGGTTTTTTACCCATGCATTGTCTTTTTTTAGACTGACATGTTGCTTATTAGACTTATTGAGAGGGAGGTATGTCGAAGTCTGGAGTGGGACTCTAGGCTTTGTCGTCTTTCTTGCAGTTTCTACTGCGGGACTCTCGGGCTTGCATGCAGATTGAGTGTGGTCTGCCAGTGGTTTCTGGTCAGACATAGTTTGTGAGTCAATATCAACCTCATGTATGTCAGCAGATTTTCCAGATGTGCTCTCATGTACTTTAGGATTGCACCCAGTGACACTGCTCTTACTGAGTTTCGAGTCGCTTTTACTTGCCGATTTTTTTTCCAACACTATACAGGTGACTTGCTGTGCTTCAGTGTCCGTCGACACTTTAGCACTGATACCAGGTGTAGTTCTCGGTGTGGTCAACTTTCTATCGAAGGAGTTCTTGGTTGCTTGCCTTTGGTTAGTTGTTTTATCCGAGACTACTTTAATAGTCTTGAATTTAGTGGCAGTAGCCAGAAGATCTTCGGCCTTCTTAAATCGTTCAGCTATTATGTAGCTGTCGAACCTAAAGAGTATAGGACAGGGATGCTTTAGGTCTTTTTTACTTAGGCGAATGCACTGACAAGGTGCACTCAAGAGATTTGCAGCCTTCAGCAATGAGTGCTGGACCGACTTAATGGGCTCACTATCTGGTACATTATACACTATAGCGTTTTGTTTCGAAGCCAGCCTTTTAACAACTTCGCTGGATAGAAAGTCAATGGCGTTTTCTAACTCCTTCGCATTTTCTGAGTCAGTAGGCGTCATTCTAGAGGTCATATTAAAAAGCTTTAGGATTGTAGAATCCTGCAGTTCCTTTTTCATAAGTGAGACAGTTTCGGGTATACATTCAAATGAACTTAATTTCGTTTTTAATTCATCAATCTGTAGCTGCATCTCTTTAATAATGCATGTTAAGTAAGAGAGCTCTACTTTTTCAGACAGAACATCTTCCACCTGTATTACAGGGGTCAGAGTTATGTTCGAGTCTTTTACGTTGGGTGAACTACTAATAATAAGGGGTGGTAATGTGTTATTAGACGAGCTGGTGCTATTTTCTAAATTACTGGTGTTCACACGAACACTCTTCTTAGAATTTCTGCCCATCGTTATTAAAGATCAATCAACAGTAAGCAATAAATGAATATAAACGAAAACACGTGCAAAAAGCGTCACCTGGTTCGAACGTACCGGGAAGATTATACTGCCATTGTTGTTGTAGGCATGATTTGGGGTCATAATTTTCTTTTTTTACCAATGGACTTATGGCTAGGAGAGGACAGGGTCGACTTTCGGGGGACTTTGACTTTTTTCTGGGATTATTTAGTGACATGTCTATATCTACGGTGATAGGTGGTATGGTATTATTAGCTGTTTGATTACAATTTAGTGGCCTTTCGGTTGGTGTTGCACTCTGAGGGGGTAATTCTGTGCTGTTTGAGAGGGTTGGTGCGGTGAGCTCTACCGTGCCTCTCAAAGGGTTGGGCATAATTTCTGCTTGCAATGTCCTATTATTTATTCCACAATTAGGCTTAGTGAGATAATTATATGCGCGCCTTTCTATGACTGTCTTGTCCACCGCAACCTCGATTAAATTGTAGTTTCTGGTTTGCGATTGGGTACGTTGGGAGTGGATGAGTTTTCCGGCCTCTGCCGGTGCTTGGAGCTGAAAACAAATAATAATCATAATAATGATTTACTTTATTCCAAAAACAGTTCTTGTGATACAGAACGGAATTTTCAGCATTAATCACAATGTTGCATCTAATTTCCTCAAATTATAAATCAAATTAATCACATAGAAAATTTTTCTACATTTACAATAGGGTTAATATAAAAAAATAAAAAACATGCAGCATATAAAATGGAAATAATAATAATGATAGCAGCTAAGGTAATGATAATGCAAGTGGAAATTGCCGCGGGCTTGTTTCACACAGTATTGTCGATAGGACAACACTTTTCATGTTGACTCTTCTTCAGCCTGTAGCACTTAGTCTTGGAGTTGGGCATTTTCGCCTCACTAAGTAAGATGCGCTGTACCCTTTTTAGTACCTCATTGTCCGGAACGTTGTAGACAATAGCATTTAGTTTAGCATCGAGTCGTTTTGTTACTTCTGTAGTAACAAAGTTAATTAGGTTATCCACCTTAGATATCGATTCATTGTCAATTTTGTTAAGGTCTATAGTTTTCATGAAAATAGCTAAAGGTGTCAGTTCACAGACCTGCGATCTGATGTCACTGATCTGATCTGATAATTTGGATATTTTGGTATTGGTATCAGAAATTCCAGGATCTACTGACTTATTGGTTTTTAAGTCCCTTAAATCGGCCTCAAGTTCTCCTATAGACAACTTTAGAAGTTCTATTTCTGAAGATAGTACTGAAACAGAGCTTGAAGGCTGGAGCTTTTCAATAAGCACATAAGGTGTAGGGAGGGTTTCTGTATGAGCAGAGAATACTGAATTTTTGGGAGTAGTGCTAATACTAGCTGTCAGTATAGTTTTATCCTCAGTTTCAGCTCGACGCTTACGACACACAAGTCGGTTATGTGGCTCACTATAACCATTTGTAGGAAGTGTGTTGCTTGATGTAGCAATCAAGGACGTAAAATTAGTCATCAGATTTACAGGAGATTGAGTTCGTTGCTTTTTACTTTGATTAACCATAACTATTTGATATGAAAGTTAATGGTTATAGGTATGGAGGTAGTGGAGTACTTGGGCAAGGATTACAAAAAGATGAATTTTATGTAACGAATCACGCAGAAATGTAACGCAAACGTTGAACGTACCGCGTATAATCGACTGTTACCATAACAAGACGCTGTACAGCATCTTATACAAGCACTGTCAATGATCTAAAATGGCTTATACATATCGACCGAATGTAACGCAACACTCAGTTGTTACGCTCATGTTCAACCAATTCAAACAATAACTGTGCCTAGGATTATGCCATATAAACTGTTTTAACTTATGCAGAGTGTACTTACGGTCAATATTCCATTATCTTCCCTTGTATATATACCTTTTGTTAGTGAAAAATTTTAAACATGTTTACTCCATGCGTGCATTATTATCGTATTGATGATGCCTGTCAACCGGAGTCCCGCGAGTGCATAAAGTGGGAATATATTATTGTAAGACGCATTTTATTGTTTTGTGAGGGAAATGACTTCAAGCTTTATTTATTTTCCCAAGTATCTGTAATCCATCCAACGCATAGTTGGGTTTTTTTGTTAATGCGAAGTCAATATCTCCATATTTCTTGATGTGTTTCATTGAGTCACTAGTTATCCGATTTTTCCCACAAACTAAAGATAAAATGACAGCAACCATGTCATTTAACCGTAAATCATGTAATTAAAATATGTCATTTAAATAATACTTATCCATGCCCATACAATTTGTGTGTCCTACATTTGTAGGAATAAATATGTACAATATTATACTATCATTACTAACCATAATTACTAATAGTTTGTGTAATTTATCGAATTGATGATGCATGTAAACTGGCGTCCCTCAGGAACAAAAATGAGAATGTACTATAATTATTACTATTATTATTAATAAAATCTTACCCATAGTGGAGTTACATCACAATCTGCTCAAACTTCCGGTCAAACAATCACTCACCCCATCATTGAAGTACTTCTCAATTAAGTTATACGCAGCCTGGTACACCTGCTGGTTACAGTGATCTTGTAAGGCCTCCAACTTGTCCAGACCTCCACATGTCTCCAGCTCGATACACGCAGGCTCCAACTGGCCGTATTGATCAGAGACCTTGGATGTAGAAAATAAGACAGACCTTTCAGTACAAAATCTTCAGAATGCAAAGTAAACAGAAATAATCTCCTCCACTTAGTCAACGAATAAACTTTCATCACAACACCACATGTCACACTGATACCTTCCTGTCTCGATAGTCATAGTCTGACGAAAACACCCAGGTCGCCACGAAAGCATACGCGTCTAACAATCTTCACACTTAGGTTAGCTACAGTGCAAAGTCGCCTCACACGTTGAACAAATGACGGGCTCTGGCTGACGTGGGCGCAGTAAAACAAATCTGCTTGACAATAACCAATATTAATCTGCATTCAGTCGAATTCACATAAATAAATAAATTTATTCTCACGGTACAGTACATGAGGGACGCCAGTTTACAGGCATCATCAAATTGTTACAGAAATAGAACCATATAATTCAATTACAATTTACAGGCAGTAGCAAGATATGCCTTACATGTTCGCTGGAGATTATACATACACTTGATAAATGTTAATCCCAGTAGTATAAAACAGCCTTTTCACTTATATACAATCATTTCTGTGCAAAGTTGGAAAAATCTGCTAGATTGTCAGTGAGTGCAACACAACAGGAAATACAGGAGTATTGTCTTCGCATTAACAAAAATACCAGGTCTTTGGTGGATGGATTATAAGTGCCTCGGAAAAAATAAAGCTTGAAGTCAATGTTCATACATAACTTCGTTGTGTGCAGAGTCCTTGAATTATAGTTCATTGATGTGTTATTTTGAAATCAGTGATGTGTTTATCTCATTTGATCTGCAATGTCATTGTTGGGAGTAAATACATAAGCTTCAGACGCATTAATTAATGGATTTCTACTGCTTGTGGGTATTTTCTTAGCGTGAGGAAGGTTTATGAATTTCAACTGTTCCGACAGGAGTTGAGAATATTAACTGCTCAGCAACATTATGGATATAAGTTCATCACATTATCTAAGGAAAGGTGGGTTGCAGTTGGTGAGGGATATATGGTGCCCAACGAGCGTTCATCTGTCCTTGTGATGTTGTGGTGAGTTATACCTTTTTCATGTTGTCGGTTTATGTCCACTTTATTCCACTTATTGTGTTGGGTAGTAGTTTTACAAACGAGATTTCTTGTCTGTTTGAGGATACGTACGGACGAGGATGTCAAATCGAGAATCGGGAAGGCGAGAAGCACATTCATCAATCTGAAACCAATCTGGAAATCTTCGTCACTCACCATCAGTAACAAAATTCGGATTTTCAATACAAACGTGAAGTCAATTTTGCTTTACGGATCAGAAACTTGGCGGGTCACCAAGATTATTTTCAACAGCCTGTCGCACACCTTTATCAACGACTGTCTTCGCTCCATACTGAAGATTAGATGGCCGGAAAGAATCACCAAAAAGAAGCTATGGGAACAAACGAAACAGGAACCAATCGCCCAACAAATATGCAGGAGGAAGTGGAGATGGATTGGACACTCGCTGAGGAGGCCGCTGAGTGACATCGCGCGTCAGGCCATAGCTCGAGTGGAACCCGAAAGGGAAGCGGCGAGTGGGACGTCCAAGGGTGACATGGAGGAGATCGTGTGAGGAGGAGATGAAACAGTATGGAATAACATGGATGTAAGTGAAAAGTACAGCAGAAGACAGAAGCAAGTGGAGGCGTGCAGTTGAAGCCCTATGTTCCACTAGGAACCCAAGGGAACAATAATAATATCTTAACCGTTAATTTTTTTTCTAGAATTATAAATATAGGCAAAAAACAACAGGTGTAGTATTTAAGCTTATACATTAAATGGACCTATAATTTCGGAGGCTCTCAGATAGGAACTAGAACTACTCTCGTTTGCATATTCTTGTAGTTTGTCATTAAGCACCTTTTTGAAGGAGGCCAATGTACTTGCTTGACGCATTTCCACTGGTAGTTTATTCCATATCTATGCATACCTAATCAAGTAAAACTTTTGCCTGGTGGCTGTTTTACATTGTTCGATAGCTACTGTACCCTTAGTGTGTCTTAGTTTGTACCCATCGTCATCTGAAAGTCGAGTGCCATTATTAGAGGTAAAAACTGAGTGGTTTAGAAGCTTATAGTAAAGTGTCAAGTTTAGTCTCAGGCGTCTTAGCCATAGTGTTTCTAGTCCTAGGGTATCACATCTAGTGGAGTAGTTCGCACCATTTTCGGTTCCGGGTAATTTTAACGTGAAGTACCCCTGCACATCTGGTGTTACTTGTAATAAAAATGATGTCAGAAGCATACAGATAAATCACTTATTTTGAATTAATACGTAATTTGGATATAAATCAAGAACAAGATACGATACTGTCCACAACAAAGTTATATGGAGGAATTGACTTCAAGCTTAATTTTTTCGCAAATATTTGTAATTTATCCAACACATACTTGGGTTTTTTTTAATTCGAAGACAATACTTCTGTATTTCCGTATGTGCTCCAATGAACGACTAGCTATAAGATTGTATCACCGGTTATCCGATTTTCCCCACAAACTAAAGATAAAATGACAACAACCATGTTATTTAACCGTAATCCATGTAATTTAAATATGTAACTTAAATGATTCTTATCCATTCCTACACAACTTGTGTGTCCTATATTTGTATGAATAAACATGTACCCTATTATATTATCATTACTAACTATACTTACAAATCGTATGTGTAATTTATCGAATTGATGATGCCTGTAAACTGGCGTGCCTCATGTAAAAAAATGAGAATATACTACTATTATTGGATGGTGAACACTATGCTTCCGAGGAAAGAGCTAGTGGGGCGGGTTTCAACAGGTACGGATGCTTCTAAACTAAAGTTTGCAAACCACTCACTGAAAAGTTCACAGATAGTGGCAAGCTCATTGTAGATTGCTTTGTCGTGAAGTAAATAGGGAATGTCCCTCGTCGACTGCATTCGTTTTCTAAGAAGTGTTGTTAAGTTATAAACTTTGGAGGTGCTTTCAAGTGCCCTTAATTCTTCGTCGAGGTCCTTTTGAGAGCGTTGGCGCTTGATTGATTCAAGAGACTCATGGATTGAGTGCAGTAGTGATATATCCTTAGTGGAATAGTACTGTTTCTTCAACTTCCTTAACTTATTGCGGCATGCCCTTGGAATATATTCAGCTTGGTGTCTACTTGATTTCACCACCTTCTTAGGAGTAACAGTATCTAGACAAAGGATAACATTCCTGTAAAATAGGGACACTACAGCTTTCAGGGAGTCAGTGGTAAAATATTCATCCCACTGACAGAGTCGAATGAGTTCTTGGACTAATCCCAAGTCTGCATGTCTGTAACTACGACATATCATGCTCCCTGAATCCTGTTTGTTTCCTGTGTCGGTGGCACAGTGGTTAGGACTCTCGCCGACCATGCACATGGTCCGAGGTTCGAGCCCCTGCCGGCGCACACCCGATATCTATGGTCGGCCTGCAAAAATTTGGGCTACCGATATCCATGCTGAAAATGTCATACTTGTACTGAAAATACGGTGTGGCATCAAGCTGTAACCAAAAATAAAAAATAATAAAAATAGTATTTAGTGGTGAGAAAGGCAGAGAGCAGAGTACCATTCTATGGTCACTACTGGAAAATCTGTTACCAGCATAGGTGGAGACTGGGATTGTGTCGTGACAAAATACAAGGTCAAACATCTTGTCACCACGAGTAGGTGTCTGGACGTGTTGCTGCCATCCATAACAATCGTTAGTGGCAAGTAATTCGTCGAAGCGTTGGGGGCCGGAACTACTTAACCAATTAGAGGAACATAGGGCTTCAGCCACAAGTCTCCATTGCGTTCGAATCTCTGCTAGAGCCTTCACCTGGCTCCATGTCTGCCCACACGTTTACATCTCCTCTTCACATAACCTCCTCCAAGTCACCGCTGGACGACCAACTCTCCGCTTCCCTTTCGGGTTCCACTCGAGCAATGGCTTGTCTAGTGATGTCACTTGATGGTTTCCTCAGAAAATGGTGTTGATTTTTTGGAGTTGATGTTAAAATGCTTATTTGTTTCCGACTTGAATTATGCAGGGAGGGTGGCGCATGCTGATCAGTAGATATGGTGGTGGACACTAAAGTGAATCACAACATTCTACAGGAACAGCAATATGCAATTTGATGGCTCGAGATTTTTATGAGGGCTTGAATCTTGAAAAAGATAATAATGATCGCCTGGACAGATCGTCCTTCTACCTTCAAACATATACCATTCGCTCAGCCTATTGCTGAGATGCGACCACGTGGGCCCTGCACAGATTTATGGGGCATCTTATAAATTAAAATGCTTTCCTTTGTCGTATCTTCGAATATCACTTAACAATGTCTCATCTCATTCTTTTTTTAATAACGTCTTCACTTGCTCATTATATTCCATTAAACCTAACATTTTATAGCTCTTTATGAATTTGATTCGACTTATTTTATTCCTATTCTCTATAGGGTACGGTTGTGCACCAACTACACAGAAAAGTATGTAATAAAAACAACCGGCTTGTGGATAATTGTATTAAAACCAAAAGTGGACAACATGATAGTAAGACCTATATGGGTAGCATTATACATTGCAAAGGAACTTTATCAGCCTAGGGATTATAATCTCCCATTGTATTTCCTTTATGAATGCATCTATTACTGATACACTGCACATAACTATTTAATTACACTTTAATGATTCACCTTCACACCTTTCCTTTTCTAAAACAGCTTACTATCCCTTGTAAACGTTGCACTTACCTCAGTATTGGTTGGTTATCATATGCCTACAAACACGGGTTGAAAACGAAACGAAGTCGATTTCCCCGCGCAACCTGGAGGACTGCAGTTTAACTCAATAATGATACGACATGGGTCAGACAAAGAGTGTATTTATACATATATCAAATATTTAACTGTTCAAACATCACTAACTTGTAGACAATCTACTATTTGACATTATATCATACTTGATCGTGCCTGTAAAAATGGCATGCATTTTCATGTAAATTTATGTTTATATGAAAATATACATTATTATTATCAAGACGACCCAGAGTGAATCAGATACCTCGTTCACTATTTCATCTTCCACCTTACTGACTACAAATGAGTTATGTATATATATGAGGCATCCTCCACCACGCTTGCACGGTGTACAGTGTAATCATCTATGCCTATATGCACATCAAGTACAGAGTATGAGCACCATGATTCAGTAATCAGAGCTACAGTAGGCTTGGCGATAAATAATAATGTCCTCAGTTCAGATATATTATTGATTTAGGAACGTGCATTAATTAGCAATATCGTGAATAAGTCACGGGATACTACAAATTGGCTTAAGATATCACCATAACCTAATTCTGTTGGCGCATCAGCAACGCAAGGGTTTATGAATGATACGGGGGTCGGACTGGGTGTCTGTACATCGGGGTTAGAGTGCAGTGAGGTGGTCCTAGGTGCCATGGGTCGTACCAGTGAATCGGGACACCTGTAAAATTTACCAAGTGTTCCAGGATATAAGGACAGTATAGGTTAGGCCTGTGTTGACGGTTAAAAAGCATAGCATCAAAAGGTCTATCCATCCATGTGCTATTCGTCATACTGTTACACACCTTCGTGTTGGTTTTATAACTTCATGATATAGCTGATGAATATCAACGGCAGATTAATTTGCACCTGATCGAATCAACAACTTCGAGAAGCTCTGAGATTCGTGCATTACGCAAGAGCGAAAATATCTCCTCATTGATAGGAAAAATATATATTATTATTATCATCCAGTCCTGACCCACCTGCTCCTAATGTTTCGCGCAAGACTACACATACTCGTCCAACCTCACAAAATATTGCAAAGAAGACCCCACCATCACCATGCTGGTACTGTGGCGAGTGGCATTTTGTAAAGTCATGTCCGTACAAGCACCGTCGTTACCACAAATGTATCACAATCGGTCATTAGGCTGGATTTTGTCAGCCATGCCAACCCAGATGCCATAAGCAATCGAAAGCTCGATCTACTGTCAGTCCTAAATCTCCTAGAAGATCAACGAATCTACTGGTAACCTGTCAAGTCACAACACCAGATATGCGGAAATATACATATTAATCTTCAGATAAATGGTCACGATACACTACTGCAGTTGGATATGGCCTCTGACATTACGGTTGTATCAGAGAAACTTTGTTATGATATTGGCAGACCACCTATCACAAACACTTCGCAGACTGCTATCAGCGCCTGTGGTGGGCGCCTCAAACTAACTGGTGAACTCCAATGCTCTGTGTCTTTTCATAATATCAAATTCACAAGAATTTGTTACGTCACCCAGGGTGATTTAAATCTTTTGGGACTCGATTGGTTAGACCACCTACATCTGGCTGGTGTTCGACTTAATTCTGTGCAACTACCTCCTACACCGTGTCCTCCAGCAGACCATCCTTGGTCCCAAATTCATATTGATCTTGCTGGTCCTATGAATGGGGCATATTATCTGGCGTTGGTAGATGATTTTTCGAAATGGCCAGAAGTTATGCCGATCGTTTCACCAACAACATTGCAGATTCTCAAAGCTCTAACTGACGTACTCCCTCATCATGGTCTACCACAACAACATAATTACAGACGATGGTTCGCAGTTTACTCCTCATCAACTTCAGCAGTTCTGTTGTCAAAATGCTATCAAGCATATGTTCACACCGCCGTATCATCCTCAGTCAAACGGTCAAGCGGAACGCTTTGTCGACACCTTGAAGAGAGCTTTACTCAAAGCAGAGGGAGAGAGGAAACCTTTTGACATCATCCAAAAATCCTTGATGGTGTACTGTACAACGGTGAATGAGTCAACACAGAACGAGAAATCGCCGGCAGTAATTCCTTACGGATGCAAACTTAGAACGATTCACGCGAATATCGAGCAGGACATAAAACTTGGAATAAAGGTTTCATCGCAGCACGACATGGTCGAGTTTTGTACGACGTGAAAGTCGGTAATGATTTATGGACCCATCACTATAATCAATTGAGTCCAAGAAGCTCTAATATCCCTACCAGTACAAATTCAACTCTACCTCTGAATGTACTCTTAGATACTTTTAACTTACCTACGACCGACAAAAAGGAAAAGCTAAATTGCACAGCTCAGACAACTCCGAACAAAGCAGAAGCCGCGAACCCAACAAGTAGACGAAGCAACAGACGTCGAAAGCTAACCAAACGGTTCCAGATAAACCCTAAGAAAGCACGCTACTATTCATCAAACTTCTCAAAACGGGAGGGGATATGTCGGAACAGCTGAAATTCATAAACCTTCCTCACGCTAAGAAAATACCCACAAGCAGTAGAAATCCATTAATTAATGCGTCTGAAGCTTATGTATTTACTCCCAACAATGACATTGCAGATCAAATGAGATAAACACATCACTGATTTCAAAATAACACATCAATGAACTATAATTCAAGGACTCTGCACACAACGAAGTTATGTATGAACATTGACTTCAAGCTTTATTTTTTCCGAGGCACTTATAATCCATCCACCAAAGACCTGGTATTTTTGTTAATGCGAAGACAATACTCCTGTATTTCCTGTTGTGTTGCACTCACTGACAATCTAGCAGATTTTTCCAACTTTGCACAGAAATGATTGTATATAAGTGGAAAGGCTGTTTTATACTACTGGGATTAACATTTATCAAGTGTATGTATAATCTCCAGCGAACATGTAAGGCATATCTTGCTACTGCCTGTAAATTGTGATTGAATTATATGGTTCTATTTCTGTAACAATTTGATGATGCCTGTAAACTGGCGTCCTTCTGTACTGTACTATGAGAATAAATTTATTTATATTTATCAGTACATCCTAGGGTACTTCCAGTACGTTGTACAAAAAGACCTAAATAAAGTGACTGCTTGGTCGTCTTTATGGAACCTAAAATTTAACCTTAAAAAATGTGACTGGATCTGCTTCGGTGCACCCTCAATCGACATGAAATTAACTCCTCAATCTGCTAGCCTAACCAGACTCCACAGTGTCGTTGACCTAGGTCTGAGGTACTCGCGTAACCTAACATTTTCTGATGAAGTGGCATCACAGACTCGAAAGTCAAGGATGCTCTTAGGATGCATACTCAGGAACTTTCACGGCAATGAAGCCAAGCTAACTTTGTACAAAACCTGTGTGAGGCCACTACTAGAATATTGTCCATTTTTTATTAGCAGCACTCACACACGTGAAAAGCTATGAATAGAGAGTGTCCAACGATATTTTACCTCAAATCCTACTTGGCTACGAATGTAAGAAAGACTACATCTCACGGTGCATGATTCTACAACTTGACCCACTTTGGACAAGACGACTTATTATAAACCTAATGTTCTTCTTTAAGGTCCTACAAAAAATTTCTTGCTCAGACAGTAAGGACATACAATTCGCACAAGAAGGCTCTTACGATCTGCGTAACCAAAATTGCACAGTGACAATAAAAGCCTTTAAGTCAACACTCCGCGAAAACTTCTTCACAGTCATGTATTCTAAAATATGGAACAATCTGCCCCTAGATGTCAGGAACTGCAATACAGTTTTAAGTTTCAAACGCTCTCTGTACACACTATTTCACTCTACCGACTATATAAATAAACTATTTATTCCTAGAACGAATCAACTATTAGTCTACTACAGTACCTAAACGCGCTTAAATGCCCTTACTTCTCTAAAGACTATAAATAAACTAGTAGCATAAATGCATAAAAAGACATAGTAGAAACAAATTTTTGTTCATCAAATTACAATGTACAACGAATATAAACAAATATTTTAGACTCCACATACTTTTTCTTTGTCCTCTGGTACATTTCTGTTGTATTTACTTTGTAGTACTAGTTGCATTGATCTACATTCCGACTGAAGCTGAGAAACAATTGAAGTCACTTACTCATATATTAACCCTCAAGGTTTGGCTAGTAATGGCTCAGCATCCTTGATGAAATCCACTGTCACCATAACAAGACACTGTACAGCATCTTATGCAAGCACTGTCAATGATCTAAAACGGTTTTTATATGGCTTTCTACGTGTTTATCAACTTACTCGTACGGAGCAACCATGCTGTGACAAATGGCGGGCTATGGGTGACTTGAGTGCAGTAAAACAAATCTGCTTGACAATGACCAATATTAATCTGCATTCAGTTGAATTCACATCTGGTATTACTTGCAAAAAATGATGTCAAAATCATAAAAATTAATCACTCATTTTAAATTAATACACAATTTGAACATAAAACAAGATACGATGCCGCACACAACAAAGTTATATGGACGAATTGACTTCAAGCTTTATTTTTTTCCCAAATATTTGTAATTTATCCGACACATACTTGGGTTTTTTTTAATGCGAAGATAATATCTCTATATTTCTTTATGTGTGCCATTGAACGACTAACTATCAGAATGTGCTCATCAACTGATGTCAGAGAGGACAGCAACCATGTAATTTAATTATAAATCGAATTCATGTAATTTAAATAATACTTATCCATGCCTGTACAATTGGTGTGTCCCACATTGATAGGATATATATATATTAATTACCTATCCTGGTCTTCCCATGTCTTAGCGATTTCTGAAGGAATATTTCGTCTGAGGTTTTACATTAAGAAGTTAAGGCACTCAGGCATAACTCAATCAACCCCTCCACTTACAGTTTGTCAACTCGTGCATCTCACATATTCCTCTTTACTTTTCGCCCTTATTCTTTCCTGGTTTGCTTAAAAAAGATTATCTCATACTTCGTAGAACTCTGAAGACTGTCAGTAGGACAAGTGGTATCCTATTGGGCCATATCGTTGACATTGTCATTGATAGGCACTTGATGTCAT
This sequence comes from Trichobilharzia szidati, assembly GCA_944472155.2. NCBI lineage: Eukaryota > Metazoa > Platyhelminthes > Trematoda > Strigeidida > Schistosomatidae > Trichobilharzia > Trichobilharzia szidati. The sequence continues at coordinate 128,155,243 of OX235272.1, read as the reverse complement.
GCAACGAATTCGCTAAAGGAATTTTGTCAGGCTGTGAGCATCCACTTTACCCTCAGCTCCAACCTTATGTCTCCTCAGGCAAAACAAGAAGTCTTTTCAGAAGACTTCATGCACGTACGTCCAAGTATAAAATTCCACTATACCATATCTGGCACGTACTTTCTGTGGTGAAAATAGTGTTAGGCATGAACTAACTAACCTTCTTTGCACTATTAAATAAACCATTTCCTCCACCCTTACAACATCAACCTTTATTGTTATTCTACTTCTTATATTTATATCCTCTGAATTTTCGCTTTTTATTTGTTCATTTTTTCATAAGTGTGAACATCATTTAAGCTGTGTTATAACCATTAGTTTTGTATTTCCCCTCACCACACTAGACCAACAGAACATAAAATTCAATAATCTATAACATGCTAAGATTTTCAAACTGAATCGACAATACTGTTTGAAACAAACTCACTGTTATTATTATTATTATCTTTAATATTCTCAATTCGTACTTCGAATAGTTTTGACTTTATTTCGTAAATGTGGACAAATTCCTCTGGTTAATTTTGTTTTAATTCTTAATTTTTATTTATATTTTGAGTAAATCAGATGCAATATTGTGACAAATCCTGAGAATTCCATTCCGTATAACAAGTACTGTTTTTGGAATAATGTAGATTATAAATATTATTATTCTTAGTAGTAGTAATAGCAAATATATTACGAAACCTGCATTGTCATGCAGAACAATAACTGGTCCTGTCTTCCTCAGTCAACGAAGCAGGTCATGTAAACTACCGATTTCTATTATACTGTCAGATTTATTTTGATGCGACTTACGCCTATTTATGATAACCCAAAATGAGTTGATGTTGCAGTGCGTCTTCATACTTTGGCTATCATTACATGAATGCAAAACAGAATATAGTGGTGGCGTTTTCACCTTCACCAATCCTCAGTTGTGTACTTCAGACAATGTATATTCATAGATTCTCTACTGACAAAATTGATTGCCTCACTGTCAAATGTAACTACATGTGCATGTAAAACATTTATATTCCTCTTGGGTGTAGCCACTCAGAACTAACTTGATTCCCTGATGATTTTGCTTTCTTGCTGCTACCTCCTTTGGAATCTCCTTGTCAATAGTTTCTGGCAACTTCAATTCTCGTGACGGAGGTTATCATTTTTGTAGCATTGCCGTTAATAAAACGAAAGGGAATACTCGATTGAAATAGCTTGGATCTTGTACCTCTGACTTCCAATTCCTATTAAATCTTGATAAGTATGTGACAAATCTGCCATCGGTTGAACTTTTATCACATGAAAAGCATGTGCTGTCATTTGGTTTCAATTGTTCTATCTCATTAAACAATATTTTAGACTTAGCAATTGATTCTCAGTTTGAAAATTTCTATGATCTATTGAGTTCTGTAGTTCCTACCTCGAAAGATGACCAAAGTTGGTTGGAAGTTAAATCTGTCAATGTAGCACACCGATTCCATAAAAATAATAATTTTATATTTTCATATAAACATAAATTTACATGAAAATGCATGCCATTTTTACAGGCACGATCAAGTATGATATAATGTCAAATAGTAGATTGTCTACAAGTTAGTGATGTTTGAACAGTTAAATATTTGATATATGTATAAATACACTCTTTGTCTGACCCATGTCGTATCATTATTGAGTTAAACTGCAGTCCTCCAGGTTGCGCGGGGAAATCGACTTCGTTTCGTTTTCAACCCGTGTTTGTAGGCATATGATAACCAACCAATACTGAGGTAAGTGCAACGTTTACAAGGGATAGTAAGCTGTTTTAGAAAAGGAAAGGTGCGAAGGTGAATCATTAAAGTGTAATTAAATAGTTATGTGCAGTGTATCAGTAATAGATGCATTCATAAAGGAAATACAATGGGAGATTATAATCCCTAGGCTGATAAAGTTCCTTTGCAATGTATAATGCTACCCATATAGGTCTTACTATCATGTTGTCCACTTTTGGTTTTAATACAATTATCCACAAGCCGGTTGTTTTTATTACATACTTTTCTGTGTAGTTGGTGCACAACCGTACCCTATAGAGAATAGGAATAAAATAAGTCGAATCAAATTCATAAAGAGCTATAATATGTTAGGTTTAGTGGAATATAATGAGCAAGTGAAGACGTTATTAAAAAAAGAATGAGATGAGACATTGTTAAGTGATATTCGAAGATACGACAAAGGAAAGCATTTTAATTTATAAGATGCCCCATAAATCTGTGCAGGGCCCACGTGGTCGCATCTCAGCAATAGGCTGAGCGAATGGTATATGTTTGAAGGTAGAAGGATGATCTGTCCAGGCGATCATTATTATCTTTTTCAAGATTCAAGCCCTCATAAAAATCTCGAGCCATCAAATTGCATATTGCTGTTCCTGTAGAATGTTGTGATTCACTTTAGTGTCCACCACCATATCTACTGATCAGCATGCGCCACCCTCCCTGCATAATTCAAGTCGGAAACAAATAAGCATTTTAACATCAACTCCAAAAAATCAACACCATTTTCTGAGGAAACCATCAAGTGACATCACTAGACAAGCCATTGCTCGAGTGGAACCCGAAAGGGAAGCGGAGAGTTGGTCGTCCAGCGGTGACTTGGAGGAGGTTATGTGAAGAGGAGATGTAAACGTGTGGGCAGACATGGAGCCAGGTGAAGGCTCTAGCAGAGATTCGAACGCAATGGAGACTTGTGGCTGAAGCCCTATGTTCCTCTAAGAATTAAAGGATACAATAATAATAATAAATAATAAAGGAATCACGTAACGGATCCGATTTAGTTATTCTGAAACCTGACAGAGGATCTGGTGTAGTTCTGATGGATAGAAGCAATTACAAAACGAAATTGTTCTCCATCCTTAATGACAAGAGCAAATTCATAGCTGATGTTCCTTCTGATGATATCGGAAAATTGGAAGGAAAAGTAACTTCTCACTTAGTAAAACTTCGTGGAATGGACGGTATCGATAAGCAAGAGTTCAATTCCTTGAAACCCATGCGATCTGACTTTCCTAACCTTTATGGATTGATTATCCAAGATTCATAAGCTCGATAATCCATTACGTCCAATTCTATCAATTTGTCACACTTCTACACATGAATTAGCGAAATGGTTAGCTGATGTTTTAATTCCAGTATGCAATGAATTATGTAAGTTCACTTTGAAAGATACATTTGAACTGGTGGACTGTCTTGTAGATATGAACACAAGAGATAGGGGTGAGGATATACGTTATCGCGTCCTAAATCTTCCGTGCTTAAGACGCTATAGTCAGTTTCAAGGTCATGATGGGTTCCTGCGTCTACTGGTTATATGGTTTCGTGAATTCGTTCTCCATTGAATTTTAAAGGTTTTTTGAACGTTTTGCTCGTTTTGGAGTATGTAGGACAGTTTTTCTCGGCTTTGATCTGGTAGAACAGTGGCGGCTATTTTGATATTTAATTTGTCCTAGGTAGGTGGTATCGTGTGAAAGTTTGTGTGGTTGCGGCATTCGTTGTTTGCAAGCATGTTTGATGAATATAAATGTAAAATTTCAGTATTCTAACTTTTCTTTTACTTATTTTGTGCATGTAAAAGGCTTGGTTTATCATACACTCGGTTTGTTGGCCAATCGGTTGATGGCGATGTCAAGGAACCGGTGAGTTCTTGGGCTTTTCTCGATTTTATGTTATACGTGTAGCATTTTATTGATGGATATTGCTCAGTGTTGTATTTCAATATTGCTTTTTCTACGGAATTATATTTAAACAGTTGCGAGACATGGATATTAATTGTCAAAGCCTTTTTAGTTTATTGCAGGTAGACAATGCAAGTGAAAACACTGCAGACGTCAGTGGAATTTTCGCTGAAGTAATGCTGGGAAGGCGTTTCTTTAGCTGGGAGGAATTCGAGAATTCATTAGGAGAATTTCAAAAAGTGAGGAAGTCGTTTAATGCTAACAATGTAGTTGTCCTGCACTCACTATGTGCGTATTCAAAGCAAAACAATAGGCGAAGACAGATTCAAGTACGCTCACGTTGCTTTTAAATGCACTTTTGGCGTGAACCGTACAAGAGCTGGCCCGAAATTGCGGAACAAGTCGTAAGAGGAAGTGTATTATGATATTTTGTATGTTTAAGGTCTAAATGTTGCAACTGTCCGTCTGCATTTCGCGTAATTTTGCATTTTAGTGAATACGTAATAACATCCCACAAAATGGTTCATAACCATCCATGCACCAGGGTGTATATGCGGAATGATCCATGGTGTAGACGACTAACAGCGGAAGAGAAAGAAAACCTGGAACCACTTCTTCACCAATCACACTCATCAGATGAAATAATGAAGTATGTTAAGGAAACATTCCACAAGGACATAACTCGTACTGACGTTAAAAATCTGAAAGCTTCAGTTAATAAAGGTAACGTTGATGTAATTGTAAATTACTTCAGGTATGTCGAGTCTTAATGACATTTGGAGAGGTGGTTACCGCAGATTACGCTGGAGGAGTAATCGCACAAATGGACCATTTTCTTAATGTGTAAATTAACTACTTTCGTACTACAATAAAAATAAACTTTTCCTATTAACCTTGTTGTCTTTCTGTTCGTGTGTTCGTGTTGGGAGTACGGCATGTTAGACCGGTGCTCCCTAGGATATGAATTCGTTACTGTGCGTCGGTAGCACAGTGGTTATGACTCCCGCCGACCATGCACATGGTCCGGGGTTCGATTACCTGCCGACGCACACTCGATATCTATGGTCGGCCTGTGGAATTTGGGCTACCGATATCCATGCTGAAAATTCCATACTTCTACCAAAAGTACTGTGTGGAATCAAGCTGTAAACAAAAATAATAAAATAATAAGTGCAATTCTGTAGGAACACTATCCATCGATATAAGTGGTGAATTATAAGTACTTCAGTCAAGTCTAAAAATCTGCCTAAAGTTACGCGATTACATCTCCTAGTCATAGGTAAATCTGTAGGGACCAATGACAAAAATACCTAACTTCAGTATTTGAGAAATAAGAATAGAACTTAGGTCCTGCAGTTGAGTTCGATTTCGTATGAGGTTAAGTGTAATCGAAAGTAGTGTATTACTATTATTTCACTTAAAGCGTGATGTCAATCCATATGACTACGGGTGTTACCATATAGTGTAAAATGAAGTCTACACGAGACGAATAATTTAATAGGTTGAACTGTAGCAATATTAGTAAGATTCCTCTTACGTTGAATTATGCCTACAATTACTTTCTCAGGTGTCATTGATAGGTCAGGCCTCCATCTCGTCATAATGAAAAATTTAGTTCCACTGAGATAGAATAAGAAAAGTATGGTAAGCAGGACGTTAAATATATTTAATGAAAAATAATAAGCGAATGTCTTTACACAATTGTTTTTCATAATTACTTCGGGGATGCGTAATTGCTGTGACCAGGTTGACGTAAATGTAAAAGTTAAATGCTCCATATTTTCCTACCTTTGCTGAAAAAGGTTTATTCTCCTTTCTCATTCTTTGGTCATGACAGCATTCTTCTGCGGTTTTCACTGTCACACACATTGTTCCTCTTCTAAAGTATAGCACCAAGCAAATAATAATTTAATATGTCGTATAAACGGGTGTTTACAAGGAATGCATGACATCTCTACAGGCGCAATAAGTTATGTTATAAATTGCAATCGTGAAGAATCGTAAATTAATACTTTTTCAAAAGTTTAGATTGTTCAATTATTGTACAAGCAATTACAACGGATTATCATAAAAGTTAAACTGTAAACCCTTCACAATGAACACTGCATATATTTGGGTAAGTGCTATTCCCCCACATAATTAAAAGGTATTTCAGGAGGAGAACAGCATCCTGAGAAACTGCAGTAATATTTTCTAGCTGTTCGGAATTTTTTCCTTTGATGCAGTCTCTTATCAACAGTTTGCAGTATTCATAGTGACTTTAGAGGAAGCTTTATTCTATTTTCACTTTCACCAACTGTCCCTTCAAGTATAATAGCATACAGTAACTATATACATTTCAGCATTATAACCTGAACATCACAAAATCCCCACAGATAACTTGTTTAATAATAAATGCTTTACAGACATGAGCCATAAGTGCACCTTCCATATCATTCATAGTCACAAGTAATTCATCAAGGATCTCAGAATATGTTAGTGATCGGAAAATGAAAAATTATTAAGACTGATATAATTTAAGTAACACGTTTAGTAGTTGTAGGACACAGCTGCTAGCTACTATTCCACAGAAAGCTGATTCTAATTTGAAGCAGTCTGATATTTTAGAAGGACCATCTATACTATTCTTTTTGCCCAATTGCACAATGCTATTAACATAATCTGATGCAATGTAATGCACTCAGCAATTATGGTCTCCCGACATTCCATGTGACAATGTAAATGAAGCTAGTATTACATCTTCACCTGAGCGATTTTAACTAGGAACTTCATCGAAATGGATATAATCAACAGGAAATCCAGCAGATTGTCTCATTCATCGCATGCTCTCTTCGATGTGTTATGGAATATTTCAATCATCACGGATAATGATAAAAAAGTGTTTGGCATCCTCAAAACGTACATTTAACTTGTGTCTGTGGGCTAGTTCTCCTTCAAATGTCTCGTTATCATAGAATAACTGCTATGAAAACGACCATTGCCTATAGTTAATTTTCAACCTTAATATCCTCAAAAACTAGCAAATAATAGACCATTATGGCTCTAAAACGCGAAGAATAGTCTTTCTATGCTAAATTTCTTATATAAGATGAGTTATTTGAAGTAATATATCCTCTGGGATTTCATGAGAGTTTTACCCATCAATAAGAAAGCAATAGTGGAAAATATTGTTTTTTTCGGCTACAGAAGGCTGAAAGCAGTCAAATATAATCCATTTTCACAAAAATAAACGCTTATAACGCCTCTATAGGCGTGAAAGCGATAACCCATGGAGTGCGCGAAAATATATAACGATAAAGATTATCCTCATCCGAGATAGGAAAATGTATTCATTTGAAGTTAATTCTTTGTTTACTCGTGTACCATTGATTAAGGCTGTTGATATTCTCTGTGACCATATATATCTTCGAGTTGCTTTTCATTCTCTTTTCCTTTAACTTGTTTGAAAGATTTATTACTATTATGTACTGACAACGTCCATTTCACGTTTGAAGGTGAGCACTTTCGACAAGTGGTTGGTGTTGCTATGGGGAGTCCGTTAGGACCTGTGTTAGCGAACGTTTACATGTTTTATGTTGAGGACTTGTTCTTTGATTTTATTTCTAAATTGCCCTTCTATAGGAGATATGTAGATGATATCATTTTGATATGTGACGATCATGAAGATGCGAGTCGTCTGTTAGACAGACTTAACTCTGTACAGAATCACATAAGTCTTACATGCGAGGAAGAAAGTCGCTACCAGCTTGCATTTTTTGACATACTTCTGAGTCGAAGAGATGATGGTTCAATCAGACGATCAATTTACAGAAAGCCCACTTGGACAGGGCGATACCTCAATTTTCACAGTTTCTGTCCATCACAGTATAAGAGAGGTCTGGTGAAATGTCTGTTTAAGAGGATTCGACGTATTTGCACGGCTGATGCTTTAGACAAAGACAATGAAATCCTGAAGGAAACGGACATCCTTTGAAATTTGTTAACAGGTGTAGAAGTCACTCAGTCTTCAAACATACAATCCACATCGCACCTAAGAAAAATGCTTTCATCAAATTACCACATCACGGGGAAATAAAGAGTAGGATTTTGAGACAAGGGTTGAATTCGGTCATCCGTAGGACCTATTATGCAGCCCGGCTTGTAATTATCGAAAAAGCCAAAAGTACGCTTCACTGCAAACCTCGGAATTGCACAAGTTTAATTGTGTCGCATCCCACACTATTCACCAATATTCGTGTGTGTGTGTGTGTTGACACACATACACATAGAGTACGTGCATGATTTGAGTGAAATGAAGTCTCATCTTGTAGGATTGAGGAGACTTCGGTGAAACATCAAGGCGTTGCTTGGTTCAGGATTCAGTGTTCTGGAAACTGCTGCTCTAAACAGAAAGTAAACAGGTGTGGTATGCAGTCGATTCTAAGTACCGATGTTCGTTCTGACAGGACAGTGTGTAGCGAGGAGATGTATCACTTTGGATAGTGAGACGATTTCTCCAGTTGTGAAATTTCAGTGAAATAGCATACCTTCAGTTTTACGATGCACGAATCAGTGGGAATGAAGGACTAGCCTTTGTACATTAGGTGGAAGAGATCTTCAGATGTTAGGATTATGCTGATGACGGTGACGTCAATGACTTTTGAGACAGTGGCCACAGTGAAGTGAGCAGTGAGAGAGACTGGCCTGGCTTGCATCAGTTGTCTTGCAAAATGAAGGACTATTTCCCAGTTGATTGTTGTTGTCAGTCGAATTGGGAATGTTTTGTCGAGGTAACGTCTCAGATGATATATGAGTGTGACTTGTTGTCCACTGATTGCCCTTCGTTCCTTGTCATTGGTAATATGACACTAGTAAGGCACAGTAAAGTGATGAGTAGTTTGATTATCGTGTATTCTGCAACGTTGTGTACGTAGAGTAACTTTTGTTTGTTTGTTTGTTTGTTATTCACTATTCTGCAGGATGACGATGAGAAGCAGGACGAGAATGTTCTCCCTGATGGTACATGCAGCACCGAAGTGGCAGCCAACTCAGAGCAAGAATTCCGGTTTATTGCACCTGATTCCACTTTGGGAAAAGATGGTGACTTTCAGTTTTGATAGATATTGCGTTGCTATTACTAACTACGCATCTACCTATTAATTCCTATGTAGATAGATAATTGACGATATTAACCTTCAGATTGAGAAGTGACAGTTTTGCAATGCTTTTATTTCTGAAATGATTTTGTATATAGAATAATAAATATTTTTGTTACTGATGTGTTCGTGTGTTTAAACCGGAATAAGGCGTTGGGTGGCTGACTGACTGAATAACCTGAGTGTGTCCCTATGTGGGCTGTTGCTATCTCGCCTGTCTCTTCTACCTCGTATTTACTTTCCGTCTGTGAATCTTTGTTTGTGCGACATTCGACGTAAATCGTGCGTGAATTCAAGATCGAGATTCCTCTCAGTAGTCAGAAATGTGGCACATCTTATCCCTCTTTCCGTTCAGGGGTTTCGTCGTTGATAGTAGGCAGTCTTGTTTCACTCCTGTCTTCACTTCAGAGGCTCTGCTAAGTTTTCCTTTGTGAATCCCTGGACATATGGAATCGTATAGTTTAGTTGGGTTAATGAATGCTTCGGTCACGGTGTACTATTGAGGCACATTTCCAGTTATTTAGAGGTTGACGTTCTCGAAGATCTCTTCAGTGTCAGTGAAGCTGATACCAAGAATATATGAGCGACGATTAGTGTTGCAGCCAAGTCCGCCTGTCACCTTTTCCTTGAATCCAGCCTGATCTAGCTAAAGCCGTCCATCCAGAACATCAAGGAAAATGCGGCTTATGATTTTGTTTGGAGTAGAGAAGAGCATCAGTCTGATGCATTTCTTTCCAAGGCCTAAGTATCCCTTCTTCGACAGTTAGTTTTGCAAGAAAGCCCTCCTAACCAATTGGTTGGTAACTTTCCATTTATCCGAACCTTCTACAATAATGGTATAAGCATGTCTGGCTAGGTCTTCGAAATCATTCTCGGTGTTTCTGGGGCGATTCCGTCTGATCTCACTATCTCCCGGTTGCGAGAAATGGCATTCAAGACTTCTGATTTCGTTACGGGGTAGATGTTCACTAGTCCAGTGGTATGTGCGGACGAGTAGCAGGTGACGGTTGATTCAAGGGTTATCTGAAGTGACTGGCGCATTGTTTTCCTTGTCTCTGGTAATTAGGTCACCTTGACCATCTGCCGCTGGTTTTATCTGTGTCTATATCTCCTGCTCCTCACATGTATTCAGTAGGCTCCGATTTCTGTAGATTGAGACGAATTCCATCTGATTTCTCATGTGTCCAACCTGCGAGACACATGTCGAAATCTGTTGTATAACTTGCTCCCATCACCTGATGATTGAAGACGCAAAAGTCTGCGTCCATACAGGCAGTTGAGATAGATGTCACTCACTCAAAATAAATATGCCAACTGTGAAAGGATTTCAGAAATATTGGAGTAATATATTGTGCAAATAACCAGCACTTCAATGTATGCCATGATTCTTAATATAGCACTTAAAGTTATTTATTACATTTCTACCAATATTAATTTTTCTTCACGAGTTCGTTCATTTATAGTGTCCGGAGGCCGTTGAATCCACCTGAATGAGACAGACTTGTGTTCAGAAGAAATTCGTGCAACCACTTTCCCTGCCTTGGCCATCATTACATTAAAGCAAAACGAAATGTAGTGGTGGCGTTGTCACCCTCATCAATCCTCAGTTGTGTACTTCAGACAATGTATATTTGTAGATTCTCTACTGACAAAATTGATTGCCTCACTGTCAAATGTCGACCAAAACACCTGTCTAAATGTAACTACATATACATGTCAAACACTTATATTGCTCCTGGATGTAGCCACTCAGAACTACCTTGATTTGCTGATGATTTCGCTTTCTTGTTGCTACCTCCTTTGGAATCTCCTTGTCAACAGTTTCTGGCGACTTCAATTCTCGTGACGGAGGTTATTATTTTTGTAGCCCTGCCGTTAATAAGACGAAAGAGAATACTCGATTGAAATAGCTTGGATCTTGTACCTCTGACTTCCAATTGGGATTAAATCTTGATAAGTTTGTGACAAATCTGTCATCGGTTGAAATTTTATTACATGAAAAGCATGTGCTGTCATTTGGTTTCAATTTTTCTATCCCATTAAACAATATTTTAGACTTAGCAATTGATTCTCAGTTTGAAAATTTGTATGATCAATTGAGTTCTGTAGTTCCTACCTCGAAAGATGACCAAAGTTGGTTGGAAGTTAAATTTGTCAATGTAGCACACCGATTCCGTAATTCAAGTCGGAAACAAAGAAGCATTTTAACATCAACTCATTTTAAAGTCCTAAAGGAATCACGTAACAGATCCGATTTAGTTATTCTGAAACCTGACAAAGGATCTGGTGTAGTTCTGATGGACAGAAGCAATTACAAAACGAAATTGTTCCCCATCCTTAATGACAAGAGCAAATTCATAGCTGATGTTCCTTCTGATTTGCGACCATTCTATCAATTCGTCAATCCAATTTTTAGAGGAAATCAAAAACATTCAAGTAGAAGACAATGAAGTAATGGTGTCCTTTGATGTCACAGCATTATATACTTCAATTAGTCCAAAACTAGCAACAGAAACTATGCAGTAATTACTCTATAGTGATGAAAACACAAAAACGCAGTTATCAACTTGGATGGAACTCATAAAATTATGCCTTACAACATACTTCCAATTCAATATTCAAATATTTGAACAAATAAAAGGAACACAAATGGGATAGCCCATATGAGGATTAATAGCTGAAGCCGTTATGCAAGATTAGAATTAATAGCTCTACCTATAATTAAACAGAAAATATGGATACGTCACGTTGATGATACGTTTGTAATAATTAAGAGAAGTGATTTAGAATATACTCATAAATTAATAAACAACATATTTGAAGACATCAAATTCACAAGAGAAGAAGAATTAGATAGCAAAATCCCATTTTTAGATGTCTTAATCAGGAGAACCAACACAGGAGATTTAGAGACACAAGTTTATAGAAAATCAACGCACACAGATCAAATACTCAACTATACTAGCAATAATCCAGTTACTCACAAAAGAAACTGTGTGCAGACATTGTTTAAAAGAGTTCAGACACATTGTATCACTCCAGAGTTGAAAAGAATGGAAGAAAAATACCTACAAACGGTCTTCAAAAAGAATGGTTATCCACAAAATTTCATCAAAAAGTGCTAAAAGTCGAATCAAAACACCAACAAGAAACCATCATCAAAGACCACAAGAAAATTCATTCTACCATACATGAGGAATATCTCTGAAATAACAGCCAGAATACTGAAACCGTTAGATATAGATATAGCACACAAACCAGTAAAATCGCTTAATTCGATATTATGCAAACCAAAAGATCCAACAGAAAAAGGGGATAAAATTAATACCATTTACAAAATAAATTGTATGAACTGCAACAAACATTACATTGGCCAAAGTGGGCGTCCCCTTCGAATCAGAATCCAAGAACATAAATCAGCCGTGAAAAGACATGATATGTATTCTTTAGTATCAATGCATACAGACAATTATGGTCATCAGTTTGATTGGGATAATGTCAAAATCTTAGACAGAGGAAACACGAAAAGTGCCAGAGAATTCCTAGAAGCCTGGTACTCAAGCGAAAATGCGATTAACAAACACGTGTGCGTCGGTGGCACAGTGGTTAGGACTCTCGCCGACCATGCACATGGTCCGGGGTTCGATCCTCTGCCGGCGCACACCCGATATCTATGGTCAGCCTGAATTTGGGCTACCGATATCCATGCTGAAAATTCCACACTTGTACTGAAAATACGGTGTGGAATCAAGCTGTAAATAAAAATTAAATTAAAATTAAATTAAATTAAAAATTAGATGAAATATACCAATTAATAAAAAGTAAATCAGGTGACCAAAAAGTTTAAAATCCAAGTCAATAGAAAATGGTCAATACATATGTAAAGATAGTTACCAGGAGATGCAATTACATCACGCATGAAGAAATTTAAATCATTTCACTTTGTGCTAAATATGGCGCTGAAGATGTTGTCCGGAAGGACGACGAAAGCTTCGCGACTAAACCAACCAGCTCAGAGAAGACTTTTAATTGCAAATCATCCACCTGAGCTACAAATCTTCTCTATTAGTTCCTTCTGATGATATCAGAAAATTGGAAGGAAAAGTAACTTCTCACTTAGTAAAACTTCGTGGAATGGACGGTATCGATAAGCAAGAGTTTAATTCCTTGAAACCCATGCGATCTGACTTTCCAAACCTTTATGGATTGATTATCCAAGATTCATAAGCTCGATAATCCATTACGTCCAATTCTATCAATTTGTCAATCTCCTACACATGAATTAGCGAGATGGTTAGCTGATGTTTTAATTCCAGTATGCAATGAATTATGTAAGTTCACTTTGAAAGATACATTTGAACTGGTGGACTGTCTTGTAGATATGAACATAAGAGGTAGGAAGCATATACATAGGTCGAACGGAAGGGCGATTTTCTCCTCGCATATGTGAGCATTAGCCAATATGGTTGAAAACAGTAGAGTTCATAGTGCTAAGATCCTCAATAACAAAACATCTTGTGGACTACGGACATGAAATCGACGCCGTCAAGTCATTCACTATCGTCAGCAGATAAGGAAACAAGAATATGCTTGCAATTGCAGAGGCTTGTGCAATTCGAGTTTATAAACCAGGTCTCTGTGTACAAAAGGAGATGGTTGTCACTCTGAATCTACCATGGTAATACGTTTTACTTATTATTATTTTTATTATTATTATTCTCATTATTATTATTCTTGATTCATTTAAATCTAGCATTTATCAGTAGGATTATCTTAACTCACTTCAACACTATTATTATTATTGTTATTATAACTATTACTATTGACATCGCTCTGGTTGCAATTCTTGTTAAATTCTCTAATGTCTTATTGTTTATCTAAGTGATGTAATTGAAGCGTAATGCAATTTATCTTAATTTCGATCTCTCATACCCTCTCTCCCCTTATCTATTTGAACATGACCTGGAAAACATTCGCACTTTTCTTTCTGTATGACTAATTCAATGTAGTTTGTTTACTTATCAGTCTTATATCTCCCAATGTAATTTCAAAAGTATATATATCCGTGTATGTAGAGTATTCAGCTAACGAGTTCTACCGAAATTTGATGAATTCATTAAATCCTGCTCTATTAAACTTTATCGCTTGTTTTCAATTCGTGTCGGGAAATAAATATTTTCAATTCTTAATATTTCTGCTGGCTAGTTATCAAACCTTGAGATAAGAAGTCCCTCATCTAGGGTGGCCACCACATACTCACTTGATATGACATAAGAAATACTGAGAAATGCAACACCAATAGGAGAATTTTTGAGGCCAAATTTTTACATAAATTAGTAGGAAACAATACTATGGGCCAGGACAAGATTTATGAGTTGATTCGAATCGAAATCATCACTGCAATAGTCAGTCAAACTAAGGTAAAGCAGACTGTCAACTCGGTTAAACAAACAGACAGTATCAAGGTAAAATGTAACATTATTACATAGTTGTCTATACTTGCACGTCAATGAGGTCATTAGTCAACTAGGTAGGATAACTTCCTTAGATTAAGACAATCGGAGGTCAGTTAATTAATTAACTAAGAAAACTGACTTTATGTATGTTTAAAACTAGTCAACGAGCAATAGCAGAAAACCTCTTTCAGTTAAAGAAAGGTCAGTCCATCAAATTGCTATGACTTACATCAGTTGATTCAGATAAAGGTGCCGGACAACAGACAAGAGGTGATCTTGCTGTACACTATCATAAGGAAATCAAACATCCAGATACTAACACATTCTCATATGTGAATTTTCAGACTAATCAGTTTATTAGACCAAAATAACACAGACTTTTACAAAAAAAATTTATGATGTTAGATAATCAAGAAGAAAAATAAAAAATACTCGTGTCTAGCGGGACACTAAGTGCTAGCCGAAGCTCCAACCTATTAAGTGAGTCAGTATGAGTATCACGACACCAAGAGCTAAAAATATATATCTTCACTTTGAATTCCATCAACTATGAGAAGCTGGAAAAATAGACATCTGGGTGCTGATAAATCAAACTAGACTTCTCATTTTTAGCAAAGGATTTAAAATACAGGAAGGACAGGTTTTCAGAAGAATAGGTGCAATTTTCAAATATGTAATATCATATATGAATATACATAATATATATATATTTCACACTTAAATTCGAATAAATACATTTTCCTATCTCTCTCTTATGCTCATATCTACAAGACAGTCCACCAGTTCAAATGTATCTTTCAAAGTGAACTTACATAAATTCATTGCATACTGGAATTAAAACATCAGCTAACCATTTCGCTAATTCATGTGTAGAAGAGTGACAAATTGATAGAATTGGACGTAATGGATTATCGAGCTTATGAATCTTGGATAATCAATCCATAAAGGTTAGGAAAGTCAGATCGCATGGGTTTCAAGGAATTAAACTCTTGCTTATCGATACCGTCCATTCCACGAAGTTTTACTAAGTGAGAAGTTACTTTTCCTTCCAATTTTCTGATATCATCAGAAGGAACATCGGCTATGAATTTGCTCTTGTCATTAAGGATGGAGAACAATTTCGTTTTGTAATTGCTTCTGTCCATCAGAACTACACCAGATCCTTTGTCAGGTTTCAGAATAACTAAATCGGATCTGTTACGTGATTCCTTTAGGACTTTAAAATGAGTTGATGTTAAAATGCTTCTTTGTTTCCGACTTGAATTACGGAATCGGTGTGCTACATTGACAAATTTAACTTCCAACCAACTTTGGTCATCTTTCGAGGTAGGAACTACAGAACTCAATTGATCATACAAATTTTCAAACTGAGAATCAATTGCTAAGTCTAAAATATTGTTTAATGGGATAGAAAAATTGAAACCAAATGACAGCACCTGAGAAAAATGCTTTCATCAAATTACCATATCACGGGGAAATAAACAGTAGGATTTTGAGACAAAGGTTGAATTCGGTCATCCGTAGGATCTATTATGCAGCCCAGCTTGTAATTATCGAAAAAGCCAAAAGTATGCTCCACTGCAAACCTCGGAATTGCACAAGTTTAATTGTGTCGCATCCCACACTATTCACCAATATTCGTGTGTGTGTGTGTGTGTGGACACACATACATAGGGAGGAGTAATCGTGCTTTGCATGTGATTGTGGGAGAGCATATCCCGAAATGGTTAGAAAAACAAATGGATTTTGGAAAGCCAATAGACGCAGGTGTCAGAGTACCGACTTCGTCTGTAAACAAACATCTAATTGAGATGAACCATGAGACTGATGTTAACACAGCCTTTTAGGTCATCTACAAAAATGGTCGAGGGCGCTTATTGAAATACTCTGAGGCTATAGCTATTCATAAAATTAAGCCAATCCCCTCCCCCAACACTGTGTATTCGAAACCAGTTTATTATTACTGTTTTTTTTAGTAATAATAATTTGCTTTATTCCAAAAACAGTACTAATGATACAGCAAGGAATTTTCAGCATTCAGTACAATATTGCATCTAATTTACTCAAAAACGACAACAACAAAAAATAAATAAACGAAATAATTAATACATAATAATGATAACAAAACGTTTTTTTAGCAGCTATTTAGCAAGTTACTGTAAGCAGTACGGAGAAAAATACGCATAAAGTATAAAATTATAGTAATAATAGTAATAACAACTTGTGATGATATTAGGTGGTTGGAGGCAATCGGCAGGAAGCCTTGGACCTAGGTTTCGTGCTAGTTGGCACTCGTCAGCAAGGCGTATCCGCAACCTTGAAGGAACTCATGTCCCTTCTGAGATTCGAACCCGCGTCACCCAGTGCTGCAGTCAGAGACGTTACCACTGAGCTATTCGGGCTCGCGATTGACCTCCTGTAGGACTGTAGTGGATATTTTGATTTGACACTAGTGATGGCGAGCTACCTAGAATGGTGGCCACATTACAACCTGACTGATAGAATTCAGTCTGCACCAAAGAGAGGACTAGACGCATCACACTAGTTACTAGTGTCAAATCAAAGTAATAACAACTAAAATAAAAATAGCAAAGTTATAATTAAACGATAGAAAGGGTGACACCATACAATTACAGAAAGATGAACAATTAAAGGGTCGATTCACTATGCTAATTACATAGTAACTTATATGTTTCACGTCTAACAGAGTCTTCATCACATAAAATACGGGCTAAATACGGTATTGTAGAATTTTTGTACTTAGTGGTACGAGCATATAATTTCTTATATTGACTTCTCGTCCTACCTGATTAGATACAAGGGGATAGTTGTGAATAAAGAGGGTGCAGAGGGTCTGACAGTACAGCCTTTGCCCACGTTGTACAGGAATTTACGTGTCTCTCGACTATAGTATTGGCGAGCCCACGCAGTGGCAAACCACAAGCCCTACTCACAGCATTTAATACCCTTCGTAATATGACATAGTCTTTTTTAAGAAGCCCAGGAAAGATTAATGGAGAGCAATAGAGTACAATAGGTAAAATACAGGAGTTTAAAAATTGCAGAACTAAAGGTTGGTTGATACCTGATTGTCTTAACTTTTTAATGTAGAAGGTAAGACGAAACATTTTCTTAGAGACCAATAAGATGTGGGATGACTATGAAATGTCAGAGGAAAGAACTAATCCAAGGTATTTAATGCTTGACTTGGTTTCAATTTCTGTGCCATCTATGCTACAGGCATCATGGGAACTAACTAGTTCATGTATGTCACGTCGATGCTTGAAAGTAAAGTTAACTGCCTGACAGTTGGAAGGATTTAACATAAGACCATTTGACTTGGACCACTTACTGATGTCCAGCAGAAAGCTATTAAGTTTGGAGCAGTCAGACTCGTTAAATGACTGTTAATCTATCTTGGTAATCCTTATTTGACTGGATTACCAGACGTTGTGTTAATCATTCTTAAATCCTTCTTCTTGTCACTTGTTTAATTTAACTGCCCACTATTTCTTCTTAATATATAAAGCGACTTGACAAGTGAATGTGTTAGGGATCAGATTGTTCAGATAATCTCCGTCTTCTAATAACACTATCCAAATTTATAAAAGGGACTAATTGTTTTAGACATGCTTATACCATTATTGTAGAAGGTTCGGATAAATGGAAAGGTACCAACCAATTGATTAGGAGGGCTTTCTTGCAAAACTAACTGTCGAAGAAGGGCTACTTAGGCCTTGGAAATAAATCCTACAGACTAAAGCTCCCTTCTACTTCAAACAAAATCATAAGCCGCATTTTCCTTGATGTTCTGGATGGAGGACTTTTGCAAGATCAGGCTGGATTCAAGGAAAAGGTGACAGGCGGGCTTGACTGCAGCACTACGAAAGACGGTATATCCAGATTCAAGGTCATGATGGTTTCCTGCGACGAGTGGTTATGTGTTTTCCTCAATTCGTTCGACATTGACATTCAAAGGCTTTTTTGGACGTTTTGCATATTTTAACGTGTCGGAATGGATTTCCGTCAATGGATGCTACTAGAAAGCTTATTTCCAGTCTCAGGTTCACAGTTATCAAGTTGATAGTTAGCGATTATGGTAAACCTTCAATCATTGAGCTAATTCGCGTATACTATGCTAAGAAAGTAAGGTGTTCATAGCCCAAAATGAAATTTAATTGCAGTCTCTTAAGCTTACTATAATGCTGAATTATATCTTGCTGACTCTAACATTCTATTGTGAGTAAACTCTGAAACTGTTCTGCAATTGTTTGATTACTTGCCCAAAATGGAACTGTGTGCTGATTTGTCAGCATAACTGGCACCGATTCAGCACCCTACTCTTCTTCTCCGCATATTCAGAAGTAACTTATCAGACTTATTTCAGCTCTCCTAGTCAAGATTCAGCGTCCACTGCTCCTTTTTAAGAACAACCAGGGTTATTTCAGTACATTCTGTGTTCACTTCAAGTAGATAAAATATTCATTTACCATAAAAGGTCATTATTGATGTGTATGTTAGATTTTGTTTAGAATTGTTGTAAGGTTGGGTCTTTAAGCGTTGCTACGGTATAAGTGATGTATCCTGTTAGTCACCGTTACTCAGGAAATGCTATGAACCAGTAATCTTCGGCTGATAAAACGTAGCGTGTGTACACTAAACAAGTCTTTCATACATTCTTACACAAATGCCAAACTTACTAGTGTTACAAGTGTTAATGAAATCTGCTTCCCCGCTTTCTAAACAAATGACGTTCTAAAATGTCTCCAGTCGCTGAACACTTCTTGTAGCCTAGGTCCAGATGGTGTACCTAGCCTTATTCTCTCATGCACATATTTAATGAATCTTTTCCCAGAAATGTCGTGCCAGACGTTTTGAGGGACGTTAAAATTGTACCTATACCCAAGTCATCTATTGGAACATGTTTTACATTTAGACCTATTGCTGTTATCTCTCCTTTTCTAAAAACTAGGGAAAAGTCACTCCTACTCGATCTTCAACCTTCACTTAAAGCCTCTCACGATCCCAACCAATTCGCCTATAGACACGGTAGAAGTACTCTACATGAAGCCGCAGTCTCGCATCATAACATTGTCTCTAGTTTAGACAAGGGGGCTAAATTTGTTCGTTGCACCTTCCTAGATTACACATCTAATTTCGACTCAGTACCTAAGGACACTTTGTTGAACAAGCTTGGTGAAACTCAAACTAAATGTTGGGTTGTTGAATGGCTGCATTCTTATTTCTCAGGAAGAAAGCAGTACACTGTATGTCAGGGTGGGTGGGGTCGTCCACTTCATTGCTTACTGAGGCTGGTGTCCCTCAAGGCTCTGTCACTTCCGCTTTTGTGTTTTCTTTCTTCTTGCATGACTTGCCTCACTCTGATGAACTTTGTTAAGTATGCCGACGATCTAACTATTTCAATGTTTGTTAACTCCCAGCTAGACTGTACTAAGATAAATAGCTTTCTATCAGGAGTTAGCCAATGGTCTCCGTCTAATGGTCTTGAACTAAATCCTTCCAAGTGTCAGACTGCTTATTTCCGATGAACGTTGTGAAATTGATGATAGCGATGTAGAAATCAAGTCTGAGGTTAAGTATCTTGGATTAATTCTTTCTTCTGACCTATCCTGGTCTTCCCATGTCTTAGCGATTTCTAAAAGAATATTTCGTCTGAGGTTTTACATTAAGAAGTTAAGGCACTCAGGCATAACTCAATCAACCCCTCCACTTACAGTTTGTCAACTCGTGCATCTTACCTATTCTTCTTTACTGTTCACCCTTATTCTTTCCTGGATTGCTTAAGAAAGACTATCTCATACTTCTTAGAACTCTGAAGACTGTCAGTAGGGCAAGTGGTGCCCTATTGGGCCATATCGTTGACATTGTCATTGATAGGCCTCCAAAGCCTCAGGATGGTCGGGGGTGGGTGCCTTGCGCTGCGGGTTGGCCACCCCTCCACACACCTCTTGAAATGCTCCCATATGACCGGGCGTCTTACATAGCCTCTCCTGATGAAGTCCTACTCACTGCCTTCACGTGGCGGAGGTGTTTTTCACCAAAGTGAGAGGGCGAAAGCGGATGCCCGGCGCTCTTCACCGGGTTGACTGTCCATTGGATGACAGTCTAGGGGAGATGGCTAAACCCTGATTCCAAACCTCCAACGACTGGCGTATGAAGCTCACTGGAGCTCACCGGCAGACGTATGGACAAAGGACTTGTTGGATGTCTGGCCCCATTCAAAAAGGCGTATGAACGGAACTCCGGTCACCGGCTGCCAATGGATAGTGGACTACCTACTCCACTCCTACTGCCTTGTAGGTCACACTTGGTTGTGTAAAGGCTAGAGCTGCACTCTCAAACAAAAGGCCGAGCGATTCTGGGGACATCACTCGTACCAAATTCCCATGAAACTTCATGAACTCTCTTCATCAGATCGCCGCGCCTGGGCAGCGATGATTCGAGATGTTCATGAAGCCGGCTCATCTTCCCGTAAGGGATAGCCGAAGTAAAGTAAAGTATAGGCACTTGATGTCATGCAACGAATTTGCTAAAGGAATTTTGTCAGGCTGTGAGCACCCACTTTACCCTCAGCTCCAACCTTGTGTCTCCTCAGGTAAAACAAGAAGTCTTTTCAGAAGACTTCATGCACGTACGTCTAAGTGTAAAAATTCCACTATACCACATTTGGCACGTACTTTATGTAGTGAAAATATTGCTAGGCATGAACTAACTAACCTTCTTTGTACTATTAAATAAACCATTTCCTCCACCCTTACAACATCAACCTTTATTGTTATTCTACTTCTTATATTTATAATCCTCTCAATTTTTTGTTTTTATTTGTTCATTTTTTCATAAGTGTGAAGATCATTTAAGCTGTGTTATAACCATTAGTTTTGTATTTCCCCTCACCACACTAGACCAACAGAGCATTAGATTCAATAATCTATAACATGCTAAGATTTTCAAACTGAATCGACAATACTGTTTGAAACAAACTCTCTGTTATCACTATTATTATAATTATTATCATCTTTAATATTCTCAATTAGTACTTCGAATATTTTGTTTCGTAAATGTGGACAAATTCCTCTGGTTAATTTTGTTTCAATCTTATTTATATTCTGAGTAAATCAGATGCAATATTGTGACAAATCCTGAGAATTCCATTCTGTATAACAAGTACTGTTTTTGGAATAATGTAGATTATAAATATTATTATGATTATTAATAGTAGTAAATATATTACGAAACCTGCATTGTCATGCAGAACGCTAACTGGTCCTGTCTGCCTCAGTCAACGAAGCAGGTCATGTAAACTACCGATTTCTATTATACTGTCAGATTTATTTTGATACGACTTACGTTTATTCATCCTAACCCGCATATTTAATTAATATCACCAGGTAGGATAACTTTGCCAAATCTCTCATGCGCTAAATTGGTGATTGCATGGACATCAGTGTTCCTTTCAATAAACGATTGCACAACCGCCATTTCATCTGATGACAGCCAAACGTCTAGATACATCGGTAGAGATGAAACTTGCTGTGCATGGATGGTTATGCACAGTTTTGTGGGTGGCTATCTTGTATCCTTCAGAGGTATTCCCTACTGTCAATATTGACTGACAGGAAATACTTTGAGACCTTGAAAATTTTAAAATTTACATGCACGGCCAACTAACCCTTTGTTCCTCAAGTCAACACGTCTAGGAGCACGTTCTCCTCCAAAAGTGCACTCGTACCTCACATACTCATATTCCATAGAGCCGGATGGGTCTTCTTTACTTGAAGCAACCCGGTAGGATTCCTTTCAGAGAAATAATGAACAATTTACTCATTACCTTCATAAATGTATCAACAACTTGCTTAAATTGCATCCACTTATCAAATACACAAGAAAGCATTATTCTTTCGAATAGAACCGCTGCATTAGACAATATAGATGACACATTTCGTGAAGTGGAGGCAGTAGGAGTATTTTGCAACATCATGAAATGCCTTTAAAAATGCTTAACAAACACAACACCATGATTTCAAGTACATGAATAATAGTATGTATTTCAGTGCTTGTATACTAATCGTGACCTAGTGAATTGTATTTCAATTATATTCACCTAGTAAACAAAAATGTATATATCCTATTTTGCGAATTAACATAAATGTATAAAAATTACTGTTAACTATATTCACCTACTAAAAGTCCTCAGACATCTCGATTTACCATAGAATATGTGACCCATCTCACTATACTCACACGGCATTATAACATCGAACGTCTTCAATTCGACTGCCTATAACTATCCGTGCGAAGATAAAAAGCTGACCGCTTTAAGATGCATTTTAGATCAATCGAGGAACAAGTAGCCAACCAAAATCTGTCTACATAGATTTTGATATAAGAATAAAACTTGGGCACTGTGGTAGAGTGTAATTCCATAATGGGTAAATTTTTATTTTGATAGAGTCTCACAGTGTTATACAGTAATATTTACTGATGACGTTTCGAGCACAAACTATTGCTCATAATCATATCAAGTTACTCACACAACTTCTTTCCTTCATTTATATACATGTGTGGAATCGACTAGATATTGGATTAAAATTCAATATGAGATAATGTACATTCAGAAATAATAGTACGAGTGTTATTAATCCATTGCAATTAGATGGGAAATACGACGAGTGTTTTTATAGTCATAATAAGTTGACTGTTAGAATGTGTTTGAATGGAAATAGATTATTTATTATTCTCTTCTGATTTGACTGGTGGCAATAATAAGAGTGTTATTAATCCATTGCAATTAGATGGGAAATACGACGAGTGTTTTTTACAGTCATAATAAGTTGATTGTTAGAATGTTATGATGTGCTTGAATGGAAATAGAATTTTAAGACAATTTATCATCTTCTTCTGATTTGACTGGCGGCAATAATATCTTCCATATTTCTGGTATTTGCATTGAGTCACTTCTGTTGCATGTGTTGGGTGTAGATTCGATGAACAAAGATTCAGTAATCAACCTCTCTTTCCACCTACCTAGATTACTTTTTAGAATTTTAACCCTCTCCCACCCTATTGTGTGGTTGTGTGTTAATGCATGCAGTGCGATTGCCGAGCTTTTTTCTAAATTACTTATCTTCTCTGGGTCAACCATTCTTACCTTAGCTAAATTCTTATGTTCTGCCAATCTGACTACCCCTGACCTACTAGTTTGACCTATGTAGTTGACCTCACAGTCATTGCAGGGTATTTTGTAAATTATATTATTTTGTCTAATTGGGTCCACTGGGTCCTTTAACCTACAGAGCTTGTCCCTGAGTGAGTTTGTAGGTTTAAATGCCACCCTAATTCCTGCTTTATTTAGAATCCTACGTAGGGTCTCAGATGTCCCTTCTTTATATGGTATAACTGTAGATGACTTATATTCTCTCTTATTTATTTTATTACTACTAGTTTCACAATTCTTTTTATTTTTCTTTTGGCTTTTTTCAATCTTCCTAATGAATTTTAGAGGATAGTTATTTAAAACCAACGCCTCTTCTATATGTTTTATTTCATCATTAAGGTCTTTTTTTGTGCTACTTAGTGCCATTGCTCGGTTTGTTAAACATTTAACTAAGCCTGCCTTAACAGTTACAGGATGAGATGAATTAAAGTCTAAATATCTATTAGAATGCGTTGGTTTTCTATAAACACTAGTTTGTAGTTTGCCTTCTTCTATTCGTTTTATTTTACAATCTAACATAGCTAATTCTCCTTGCTCATTTTCGGTTTCAAATGTGAATTTTATTCCCTCCACTAGTGAGTTTATGTGTGTCAAGAAGCTAGAGATATGTTCTGTTTTTAACACTGTGAAAGTGTCATCCACATATCTCCACCATATTTTTGGAGTAGGATTAAATGTATTAAGTGCCATATTTTCCCAGCTATCCATAAATATATCTGCCACGATAGGGGATATTGGTGATCCCATTGCTACACCTTCAGTTTGTCTATATATTTTGCCTTGGAATTTAAATATAGTAGATGTGAGGCATAGCTGAATCCCTAAAATAATTTCCTCAATGGACAGCTTTGTCCTATGATTGAGTTCAGTATCCGCAGTTAGTTCTTTTCTAACTGCTTCTAAGGCCATATTGACTGGTATATTAGTGTAAAGACTGGTTATATCAAAACTAACCATTGTTTCATCATTATCTAGTTGTATGTCATTTAGTTTATTTTTCATCTCATATGAGTTAGTTAGTCTAGAATTTGAACGATCTCTAATGGGGCATAATATTAAAGCTAAATGTTTTGATAATTCATATGTAGGGGTATTTCTAAAATCTACTATTGGTCTTATGGGATAACCTGGCTTATGTATTTTAATAGTACCATACATCCTACTAGCATTATTAGTTTTAGGCATTAAATTAAACCATTTTGACTCACCCAGTGACGGCTTCATTCTGCGTACTAATTCCGCTGTGGATTTTTTAACCTTATTCATTATTGTATCTACGGGCTTCTTGATTTCCTCATATGGACCCATTTCAATATGTTCAGTGACCTTCTTGATGTAGTCAGATTTATTCAAAACTACGGTGGCGTTTCCTTTGTCAGCTTTTGCGACGACAATATTTTTATCCTGTTTTAGATTAATTAAAGCTTCTCTTTCCGATTTTGTCAAGTTTGATTTTGCCTTCTTTTGATTTTTTAGGGTTAATGCACAGTGTGCTCTAACCTCTTCTGCTGTTGTTTTATCTATTGAACCTAGTGCTACTTCTATGTTAGGAATGACATCTTCTGGCTTTAGTTTATTAACTGTTACGTTGAAATTTAGTCCTTTTTCCAATACTTTTATCTCACTGGAGCTTAGTTCCCTTGATGAGAGGTTGATCACCCACTTTGTTTTGTCGATAGAGGATGAAGCATTGACATCAATTTCATTTGCTGTGTTCCTTTCTTCAATAAGTTTGTTGAATTTTTTGATTTGTGTGTTTTTTGATTTTCTTAATGCAGATTCTCTAGCTTTTTTGGATGTTTCAAGAATAATTGTATAATCTTTGTCATTGATCATATCTTTGAGTTTGTGTTTGAGTTTTTCAATTTCATTTCGTATATTATTTAGTTTCACAGTAACTCGATGTAATTCTTCTCTTAGACATAATCTACTGACGTTTTCGGCAGCTGATGTTATTTTATTTGAAGTAATTGGAGTACGTAGACGTAAATATTTCGGAATGATATGATTTTTTAAACATCGACTGTTAAAAATCCGATGATTTGTGAATCTTGCTTCAGTTTGACAAAGTCGTGTGAGTCTCATCCTGTAACTGTTAAGGCAGGCTTAGTTAAATGTTTAACAAACCGAGCAATGGCACTAAGTAGCACAAAAAAAGACCTTAATGATGAAATAAAACATATAGAAGAGGCGTTGGTT
Source organism: Trichobilharzia szidati (assembly GCA_944472155.2). NCBI lineage: Eukaryota > Metazoa > Platyhelminthes > Trematoda > Strigeidida > Schistosomatidae > Trichobilharzia > Trichobilharzia szidati. The sequence goes on along the minus strand of OX235272.1, from coordinate 128,129,497 downwards.
TTAAATAACTATCCTCTAAAATTCATTAGGAAGATTGAAAAAAGCCAAAAGAAAAATAAAAAGAATTGTGAAACTAGTAGTAATAAAATAAATAAGAGAGAATATAAGTCATCTACAGTTATACCATATAAAGAAGGGACATCTGAGACCCTACGTAGGATTCTAAATAAAGCAGGAATTAGGGTGGCATTTAAACCTACAAACTCACTCAGGGACAAGCTCTGTAGGTTAAAGGACCCAGTGGACCCAATTAGACAAAATAATATAATTTACAAAATACCCTGCAATGACTGTGAGGTCAACTACATAGGTCAAACTAGTAGGTCAGGGGTAGTCAGATTGTCAGAACATAAGAATTTAGCTAAGGTAAGAATGGTTGACCCAGAGAAGATAAGTAATTTAGAAAAAAGCTCGGCAATCGCACTGCATGCATTAACACACAACCACACAATAGGGTGGGAGAGGGTTAAAATTCTAAAAAGTAATCTAGGTAGGTGGAGAGAGAGGTTGATTACTGAATCTTTGTTCATCGAATCTACACCCAACACATGCAACAGAAGTGACTCAATGCAAATACCAGAAATATGGAAGATATTATTGCCGCCAGTCAAATCAGAAGAAGATGATAAATTGTCTTAAAATTCTATTTCCATTCAAGCACATCATAACATTCTAACAATCAACTTATTATGACTGTAAAAAACACTCGTCGTATTTCCCATCTAATTGCAATGGATTAATAACACTCGTATTATTGCCACCAGTCAAATCAGAAGAGGATAATAAATAATCTATTTCCATTCAAACACATTCTAACAATCAACTTATTATGACTAAAAAAACACTCGTCGTATTTCCCATCTAATTGCAATGGATTAATAACACTCGTACTATTATTTCTGAATGTACATTATCTCATATTGAATTTTAATCCAATATCTAGTCGATTCCACACATGTATATAAATGAAGGAAAGAAGTTGTGTGAGTAACTTGATATGATTATGAGCAATAGTTTGTGCTCGAAACGTCATCAGTAAATATTACTGTATAACACTGTGAGACTCTATCAAAATAAAAATTTACCCATAATGGAACTACATAGATTTTCCCTATCACCGATGACACCCCAGAACGGGAAGAGGAGTAAGACGTGCCACATTTCTGACTACTGAGAGGAATCTCGATCTTGAATTCACGCACGATGTACGTCGAATGTCGCACAAACAAAGATTCACAGACGGAAAGTAAATACGTGGTAGAAGAGACAGGCGAGATAGCAACAGCCCACATAGGGACACATTCATGTTCTCCAGTCAGTCAGTCACTCAACGCCTTATTCCGGTTTAAACACACGAACACATCAGTAACAAAAATATTTATTATTCTATATACAAAATCATTTCAAAAGTAAAAGCATTGCAAAACTGTCACTTCTCAATCTGAAGGTTAATATCGTCAATTATCTATCTACATAGGAATTAATAGGTAGATGCGTAGTTAGTAATAGCAACGCAATATCTATCAAAACTGAAAGTCACCATCTTTTCCCAAAGTGGAATCAGGTGCAATAAACCGGAATTCTTGCTCTGAGTTGGCTGCCACTTCGGTGCTGCATGTACCATCAGGGAGAACATTCTCGTCCTGCTTCTCATCGTCATCCTGCAGAATAGTGAATAACAAACAAACAAACAAAAGTTACTCTACGTACACAACGTTGCAGAATACACGATAATCAAACTACTCATCACTTTACTGTGCCTTACTAATGTCATATTACCAATGACAAGGAACGAAGGGCAATCAGTGGACAACAAGTCACACTCATATATCATCTGAGACGTTACTGATATAAGTATAAAACTTGGGCACTGTGGTAGAGTATAATTCCATAATATAACTGTACTACACTGTGTGATTTATCAAAATAAAATCTTATCTGAGACGTTACTTCGACAAAACATTCCCAATTCGACTGACAACAACAATCAACTGGGAAATAGTCCTTCATTTTGCAAGACAACTGATGCAAGCCAGGCCAGTCTCTCACTGCTCACTTCACTGTGGCCACTGTCTCAAAAGTCATTGACGTCACCGTCATCAGCATAATCCTAACATCTGAAGATCTCTTCCACCTAATGTACAAAGGCTAGTCTTTCATTCCCACTGATTCGTGCATCGTAAAACTGAAGGTATGCTATTTCATTGAAATTTCACAACTGGAGAAATCGTCTCACTATCCAAAGTGATACATCTCCTCGCTATACACTGTCCTCTCAGAACGAACATCGGTACTCAGAATCGACTACATACCACACCTGTTTACTTTCTGTTTAGAGCAGCAGTTTCCAGAACACTGAATTCTGAGCCAAGCAACGCATTGATGATTTTTAGCGAAGTCTCCTCAATCCTACACCATGAGACTTCATTTCACTCAAATCATGCACGTAATGCACATAAGATGCAAGTGACTGAGGCAATGCTTGATTCAAATGATCCAATCGCTAATGAAAAACTATACAGACCAAATCAAACATTCTCGAATGCAGAGTGTACATGACACAACTCTGAGAGAGCAACATATCACAACCTGATGTAAGTATAAAATCTGGGCACTGTGGCAGAGTACAACTCCATTATGGATTCATCAACATAAAATCTTATCCATAGTGGAGTTACATCACAATCTGCTCAAACTTCCGGTCAAACAATCACTCACCCCATCATTGAAGTACTTCTCAATTAAGTTATACGCAGCCTGGTACACCTGCTGGTTACAGTGATCTTGTAAGGCCTCCAACTTGTCTAGACCTCCACATGTCTCCAGCTCGATACACGCAGGTTCCAACTGGCCGTATTGATCAGAGACCTTGGATGTAGAAAATAAGACAGACTTTTCAGTACAAAATCTTCAGAATGCAAAGTAAACAGAAATAATCTCCTCCACTTAGTCAACGAATAAACTTTCATCACAACACCACATGTGTTAGAGCATGCCATCTCCTTAACAAGTCACACTGATACCTTCCTGCCTCGGTAGTCATAGTCTGACGAAAACACCCAGGTCGCCACGAAAGCATACGCGTCTCTAGCAATCTTCACACTTGGTTTAGCTACAGTGCAAAGTCGCCTCACACGTTGAACAATTTATTCACCCGCGACACAATATAAAATTCCCAGGTAAATATATACTGTTTGCCTGGCGCTTAGAGTGGACTCGCCTCAATGCTGGTGTGTTAAACACCATTGAAGCCATGAGTCAGGCCAACATATTTTTTCACCTGAACATCAGCTGCTCATGGGACCGATCCTCCCGTTACACAGACACAAATTATAATCCTACACTACAACACAACTAACCGGTTCACCTTCCAACACAGCAACAATACTCCAATCATTCATGGAGTAAAAGAAGTTCGGCTTACCTCAAGGAGCTTCGTGATGATTTCCAGAGTCATGAGGATGACTTTAGCATCTGAAACTGAAAGGAGATTCTTCAAAGCCTTGAAGATAGGGAGATTCAGTAGGTAGGCGCATTGTTCCGTTGTCCCGCCGGTTATTATATTACTGATGACCCAACAGGCTTCTTTCTGTGCTTTGTATTCACCCTAGAAAACAAAAGACAATACATGTCACAGGCGTAATGCTGGTATAGACTTTTAATTCCTCAGGTGCTTCTGTTGAGGCTTGTTTAACACGTTTGACTATTTTTACCCGATGGTGGTGACCTTTCACTACTCATATAGCTAATGAAATTAATTAATGTACTTGACAACCAAGCCATGATACAACCCTGCAACAATTCACAACAATTGAAATATACGGATAAGTACCATTCATGCCTAGTACTGCAGTAACACTTACTCATTTCCTACCTTTAAAGCAGTACTCCACTTTAAATAGTGTATGACCAACTTCACGTCACATCAGCACTTCCATTTTGTTCAGGATATTAGCTCTAATTGTTAACAACGTGAAGACGATCACAACACCTCCAAGTTTTGCCTACTCACAATTGACTTCTATCGTCCAATCATGTCATTTTCTGTGCTAACTCAAATTACGTTGACTAAATTTGTCTCTGTACTTAGTGATAATCTGTGGACTAAGTTAGCCGTTAGCTGTCAATATCTTTGTTGGAATTTCAACCTGACAATAGAACAACAGAATGAGTCACGCATATCTGAGCATTGTAGGTGTTCACCAGCTCTGATAATTGTCACGTGTGACGCACAGTGAATCAACACTGTTCTCCTTGGACAATATTCGCTGCATCAGAGAAATATTATCAGTACTTAGGTCAAATCACAGAATCAACCTACGAAATCATTCACTTCCGCAGGTTACACAGTTCGACAATTTGAACTGATGAACTCACAAGCAGCTATCAGTTTAAATGTCAGCTACTTATTCCGACTCATGCTGTGCACCCACCTGATAAGTGGAATGAGTTCTCCTCACGTCTGCACATACAATCCATATACATACAAAAGCTAACAACCATTTGTCAAATGGCAATAGTAACACAACTAACGCTCTGGTGGACAACTTACCTTGTGAAGTATTTCTAGGACGCATGGTAATACGCCATGTTTGATTACCATGTCTACCTGGTGCACGTTACCTGCTGCTATATTACTAACAAGCCAGCATGCCTCTTTGACAACGGTAGACTTCTCGTTACTTAACAAGGCTGGAATGTAATCTAACAAACCAGCATCAAGAACAGCTTGTGTCTGCGCATCACTCCCAGCTACAAGATTGCCAACCGTTCTGAGTGCAGGAGAAACAGTTTTCACCTAAATAAAGAGATAATTAGGTGACCATACACCTACCGAAGTAGATGCCAAGATCCGAAGGAGGCGTGGGGCACATCCGCTTTCAATAATGTCATCAGTGAAATCATTCACTGCATCGCTTGAGTATGACAACGCCCACGCGCTGTCCCCAATCACGTCCTCGTTACCTTCGTAGCGAAGAAGTCGACTGAACACTGGGAGCAATGTCTTCAGCACCTCACGCGCAGGAGGCGGGTCACGATAACGACACAGATTAGACAGCATCCAAGTGATGTTTGCAACCACTCCCGGCAGATTCCAAGTACGATCTAAAAGTCTACCAATGTTAAGTCACTAGGAGACAACATACTTCACAACTGGATCCAAAACACCACATTTTATGGTAAGATCTCTGAGCACCGCCCCATCACCCGCAATATTTCCAAGCGCCCACACACTTTGCTCTGCTACACAGGTGGCAGGATGACCAAGAAGTCGTATTAACTCCGGAACTGCGCCAGAGTCAACCACAGAATGCGTGTGTCGACTATCTCCAGAGGCAATATTCGTCAGTGCCCAGGCTGCCTCAAAAACAAGATCATCACTGTTTTATTAGACCAAATCAGCGAAACTCACTTCGTAGAACTCAACATTGAAATGAGAATACTGATAACTCCTCTCTTGCAAAATTCTTCAATTGGAGGATCTTTCGTCACTGACAGAGATTTTCTGCAGAGACGGACTGCCTTAGTCCTCACGGATTCATCGTTTGACTGCATATCTCGAACAACATCGTCGTAGGAACCAGGCTTAGAAGTATCAACCTGTTTTTCTCTCAACGGCGTGGTTTCATCAAGCTCAGCTGTGAGGATGTTGCGGCGCTTCTGAAGTTGTTCATCTTTCTTGGCTTTGCGAAGTTCTACCGACTGATCAGCACGTCGTCTTCGAAGTTCCTGACACCATGCTGATTACTATGTTCAACTCATGTTACCTCGCTGCTCTTATCTCTATTCTTATACAATCTGCTTCTCTCCATCGAATCGAGAATGTGCGCAGCTCGCAGATGATTGCCCGCGATGCCTCGGCTAAACAAATTCAACGGTCGTACAATGTACAATGAATTGTACCAAACTGGTGCTGACAATCCGACTGCTACATCTTCACCACCTAGTAGACAGAAAACACCGACAAAGCATTTGTTGATGAAGTGTGTAAAGATGGCTGTTAATCGCGACAGATAGATAGACTATGTGATAGACAGTTAATCAATATGATGTGACCTTCTTGTCGCGATTATTGGTCGATTTATTGTTACTCTCGCCACGTGATGACCTTGAATGTTCTTTTTGGTCTGTCACTCTATTTGTGTATACATGTAATTGAGTGACAGGTGGGCTTGACTGCAGCACTAGGAAAACAGTATATCCAGATTCAAGGTCATGATGGTTTCCTGCGACGAGTGGTTATGTGTTTTCCTCAATTCGTTCGACATTGACATTCAAAGGCTTTTTTGGACGTTTTGCATATTTTAACGTGTCGGAATGGATTTCCGTCAATGGATGCTACTAGAAAGCTTATTTCCAGTCTCAGGTTCACAGTTATCAAGTTGATAGTTAGCGATTATGGTAAACCTTCAATCATTGAGCTAATTCGCGTATACTATGCTAAGAAAGTAAGGTGTTCATAGCCCAGAATGAAATTTAATTGCAGTCTCTTAAGCTTACTATAATGCTGAATTATATCTTGCTGACTCTAACATTCTATTGTGAGTAAACTCTGAAACTGTTCTGCAATTGTTTGATTACTTGCCCAAAATGGAACTGTGTGCTGATTTGTCAGCATAACTGGCACCGATTCAGCACCCTACTCTTCTTCTCCGCATATTCAGAAGTAACTTATCAGACTTATTTCAGCTCTCCTAGTCAAGATTCAGCGTCCACTGCTCCTTTCTAAGAACAACCAGGGTTATTTCAGTGCATTCTGTGTTCACTTCAAGTAGATAAAATATTCATTTACCATAAAAGGTCATTATTGATGTGTATGTTAGATTTTGTTTAGAATTGTTGTAAGGTTGGGTCTTAAAGTGTTGCTACGGTATAAGTGATGTATCCTATGATAATTGCGGTAGATAGATAGACTATATGATAGACAGTTATTCAATATGATGTGACCTTCTTGTCGCGATTATTGGTCGATTTATTGTTACTCTCACCACGTGATGACCTTGAATGTTCTTTTTTGTCTGTCACTCTATTTGTGTATACATGTAATTAATTGACTGTTCATTTTGTCCGTACCCTCAATACTGTTCGGTACGTTTTTATCCTTTTTTTGTAATGACAGTGGATTTGTACATTTTTCTTGGTGTAATTGTATGATTTATTTTATGTTTTAGAAACAGATAAAGTTAAAGTCAAGTCATTCTGTTTTAACTATAGTTAAGCCCAGACTCTGTGTCGTCAGTATTGAGGAAGGACTAAATCTATAGGCCAAAATAATCCTACAAAGTTTCGAACAGTATGGCAGACGAAAGTTATGAAACTATGCCGTCGTTAACTCCACAGTTAGAAAAGAGTAATGAAGCTGATTTCCCTGGAAGCAACGAGAATAAATCACGCCATATGATAGAATTGGAGCTAGCGAAATTGCGCATAGTTCAAAAAGAGAAAGAAATGGAATTAGAAAGATTACGACAAGGTAGTCGCGAATGTTCTGGTCACAATAAATCGCCTTACAAACCTTCTACATCTCATAAAGTCTCTGTATCTCCTAATGATGAGTTCGCCAGAACCATATCTAAGTTTCTGGACATGCTTAAAAGATGTCAATGTTTTAAGATGGATGCCGATGAACTTGAGTGTTGGATCAATGAAAAACTGCAAACCTATGCAAACGAGGATTTTAAAGAGCTCAGTAATCTTCAGCTGAAAAAACAGAAACACCAAGAGTTTGAGTTAGAAGTAACAGTTCATGCTGAAACACTGTCAGCTATGGATTCTGCGGGAGAAGAAATGATTGGTCAGGGGTACCACGCAACAGATATTATCAAAAACCGTCTTGATGAATTGCATGCCCTGTGGGAAAGGCTTATGGCTATTTTCACAGAAAGATCACGTCTTATTAACCTAACGCTTAAATTTGTCCAGTTTTTACGCCAAGTCGACGAGATACTTTTCTGGATACGTGAAAAAGAAACTTACGTAACATCAGAGGATTTCGGTCAAGACCTGGAACATGTTGAGACACTTCAAAAAAAGTTTGATGAGTTTATAATGGATCTCGAGTATCAAGAAAGTCGTGCCGAAGATATCTATCGGAAGGCGGATGAATTTCTAAAAGAGGAATTTCCTGAGGACGCCCTAGTCATAGAAAAACCCAGAGAGGTCCGTGAAGCTCTAGAACGTCTGAAGGATCTGGCTAGAAAACGACAAGAAAAGCTCCTGGAAGCCTATGAGATACAGTGCTTCTTTAGAGACATAGATAGAGCTATATGGTGGGTGAATGAAAAGTCCATTCCTTTATCCATTGAGGACTGTGGTCGTGATCTTGCCTCAGTCCAAGCCTTACAAAGGAAGCACGAAGCATTAGAAAGGGATTTGACTGCCCCAGATAAAAGGATTGTTCAACTTGGAGATGATGCTAAGGCGCTTGCACAGAAGCATCCCGATTCGCAAGACACTATACAAGGCAAGTATGACGAATTAATTACTGCATGGGATAAGCTGGAAAGTCAGGCTGTAGATAGGAAAGGTAAACTGGAAGAGTCATTCAAGATGCATCGCTTTTTGGCTGACTGGAGAGACTTGAGTATCCGGATGAATGACATGAAGACGTTAATATCGGTGGATGATTTGGCAAAGGATGTAGCTGGTGCTGAAGCCCAAGTAGAGCGACATAAGGAATACACCGCTGAGATAAATTCTCGAGCTGACAGTTTCGATACATGCATGCAAGAAGGTCAGGAATTACAAAGAGTTGGCCATCCCTGTAGTGGAGACATAGCTGCTAAACTTTCCACCCTTGAAAGAGAGAGAGCCTCCCTGATGCAGTTGTGTGAGGAAAGACCTGAGCAGCTAGAACAGTGTATGGGCCTTCAGTATTTATACCGCGACGCTGAACAGTCGGAATCTTGGTTTGGTAAGCAAGAGGAATAAAAGATGTGGGAGACTCACTTGATTCTGTCGAAGCACTCATAAGGCAACATGAAGACTTCGAAAAGTCACTTTTAGCACAAGAAGAAAAGATGCGACAACTTGATGAATTCGCTGCAAAATTAATCGAATCAAACCACTATGCGGCCGCACAGGTTGATGAGATTCAGGAAGGTCTTCAAAATAGACGAAGTGCATTAAAGGAGAAAGCTCAGAACCGCCGTCAGCGTCTTGAAGATTCCCACCGTTACCAAATGTCCGATAGATATGCAGATGAAATGCAGTCATGGATATCAGGAAAACTTAGAAATGCACTTGATGAAAGTTACAAAGACTCCACGAATTTGCAAACAAAGGTGCAGAAGCATCAGAGTTTTGAGGCAGAAATACAAGCGAACCAATCCCGCGTTGAAGATATTAAAAAGACAGGTCAGGATTTGTTAAATGCAAACCACTACAACTCGCCGGAAATAAAAGTAAAGATTGAACAGTTGGATGAAACTTGGTCTCATCTCGTAAATGCCATGGGAGACAAGAAGAGAAATTGAGATCAAGCAAGTAGGCAACAACAGTTCGCTCGCAACATAGAAGATGTCCAGTTATGGTTGAATGATGTTGAAGCTCAGATAACCTCAGAGGATGTCGGTCGTGATCTAAACGGTGTGATGAACGTACAAAAGTGGCACAACTTGCTTGAATCTGATGTAGCTACTCATCGTGAACGTATAGATGCATTCAAAGTCCAGGCTGATACGCTTGCTGCAGAAAGTCATTTCGACGCTCCTATTATCCAAGAAGAACAAAGACAGTTAGCCCAACGTTACCATGACCTGCAAATCCCTCTAAGTCAACGTCGTGAGAAGTTAAGAGATTCCCTTCCCTCGGACACATCTTTGCAGCTTGAATATGGTGACTATAGTGAGCTGATGAAGTTACTGGTCGATTGCTGTATAGATTTCAAAGCACATTCGCTTAAACAAATCGAATCAGAAATGTGGCATCAGTTTGCTGAAAACTTCACTACTGGCTCAGTAGCCACTCACAAAGATGCCTTCAGGCTATGGGTTAAAGATAAGAACCCTGTTGTTGAAAACTATATTGGTTTTATAGAGTCATACCGTGATCCCTTTGGCGTTCGTGCAAAGTTTGAATTATTTGTCGCTGTTGTAAATAGATCAGTGTCTAAAAAATTCCAACGACTTGTAAATAATGCTGAAAGGTTGTCAACAAGTTTACCATGGCCTTCTACGTTTGAAAAAGTTAATTTCTCACAGCCAGACTTTACTAGTTTGGATGTAGTGACGTTTTCAACTGCTGGGATTCCTGTTGGAACTAATACTCCTAACTATGATGATGTACGACGAGTTGATGGATTTAAAAATGTTTCTTTGAATAATGTACTTAGTGTTCGTTTCAAGGATCCTAAAACAGAATTTCTACGTAATGAAGACAAGCAAATGTACGTGGAACATGCTGAAAGTTCCTTTGAATTACAAGTTGGACTCCATGAACTGATGGGATATGGTTCAGGTAAACTGTTTCGGCGTGATTGTTATGGAAAACGAAATTTCCACACGAAAACTACTGAATATGTCATAAATGGAGATCCTGTAAAAGCTTGGTGTGAACCAGGAGAAACGTATGACAGCAAGTTTTTAAACCTTTCATCTGCAATAGACAAGTGTCAAGCTGAGTGCGTTGGAATTTATTTATCTGATTTACCTCTTGTTCTGGAGCAGTTCGGTCTAAATACCGACTGTGCTCAAGGCGATGTCTCAGATGAAGTCTATACTAGTTGGTTGTCAATGATTCCTTCAGCTGTAACTTCCATGGAGTTTTATTCTCCAGCAGAAAATGCTGATGACATTGGATCATGGTGTCAAGCACATTATTGTGCTTGTTATGAGATTCTGCGAGTTTTGATTGAAGCCGACGATTCTATGGGACGTACACATATAATAATAATAATAATAATGTATTTCATATCAATTTACAAATTTACATGAAAATGCATGCCATTTTTACAGGCACGATCAAGTATGATATAATATCAAATCGTAGATTGTCTACAAGTTAATCGTATTTCAACTGTTAAATATTCGATACATATAATACACTCATTTTCTGAATTAGGCCGTATAGTTATTGAATTGTACAGTTGTCCTCCAGGTTGAGCGGGAAAATCGACTTCGTTCCGTTTTCATCCCGTGGTTGTAGGCATACGATAACCAACCGATATTGAGGTAAGTACACCTTTTACAAGGGATTGGAATCTGTTTTAGAAAAATTAAAGTGCTGAGGTGAATCATTAAATTGTAATGAGATAGGTAAGTGCAAGTATCATTAATAAATGCATTAATAAAGGAAACACCCTAGGGTAACAACATTCATTTGCAATGTATAATGCTACAGATATATCACAAACTATCATGATATCCACTTTTGGTTTTAATACAATTATCCTCATGCCAGTTGTTTTTATTTTATACCTTTTTGTGCATTTAGTGCACAACCGTACCCTTCAGAGAGTAGGAGTATAATAAGTAATGAAGAGCTATAAGATGTTAAGTTTAATGGAGTAAAATGAGGATCAAGTAAAGACGTTGTCAGAAAATAAATGAGATAAGACATTGTGGAGTGGTATGAAAAGATCTGACGATAGACAGCAAGTTAATTTATAAGATGCCCCATAAATCTGAGCAGATCCCACATGGTCGCATCTCAACAATAGGCTGGGTGAATGGTATATATTTAAAGGTAGAAGCATGATCTGTCAAGGCGTTCATTGTTATCTTTTTCAAGATAAAGATTTAAGCCCTCATAAAAACCAGAAATATCTCGAGCCTTCAAATTTTTTAATGCTGTTCCTGCAGAATGGGGCGATTCACCTTAGTGTCCACCACCATATCTACTGATCAGCTAACTCCACCATCCCACCTTTTTTGATGTTAGGCTCTGAGACTATGATTATTATGGTTACCGCATATATATTGCTTGGTACCAGACATGTTCGTACCCCATATTCCATCTCCCTAGCTTTCTTAATGAGTGCTTCCAATAGGTCCCCACGTACATCTTTATGAACATATTATATATGTATGCATGCGTCCTAATGAACAGATTACTTTATAAGAAGACAAAAACCTTGAAGAATAACAAGAATAGGTTTTGTGAATAGTGGAACAAGATTCAGCAGAACAATATAGTTAGGGTTCAATATAGGTAGTATGAACTGAAGGTAAGGTCGGTTGGCAGGACCAAGTGTACTAAATTATCATGACAGTTTTATATATAGTAAACATTTGACATTGCAAAGTAACCTGTCTACATATATTATAAAAAGATATTAGCAGAACCAACAGAATTTCAGCATTTGGTTAAAAATACTACAGAAAGTTAGTGAGTCTTACAGGTAGCCGTAAAGTAAATCAATCTATATACAATAAGAGTGTAATCATTGTTATAATTCGTATTATCAAAGAATACATTAGGCTCAAAAACTGAATGTTATAAGGGAAATAAGAGTGATAAACTAAGAGAACATTTGCTGCGTAAGTAATCATTTTAAGTATTTTAATGATAATCTAATTTCAAGTATTGAACATGCATAATTACTAAGTATTATTAGGTTAGTCTAGGAACTAGTGTACTGTCTGTAGTTAAATATTGAAATGTCATGGTTTCACCACTCTACCGGCAGTTGAGATCATTTAGAAGGGCTAGGGTGGACATGTTAATATGTTTTTCTAGGCTCCTTTTGAAACTGTCAGGCCTTTCACAGGATCTAATCTCAGAGGGTAGTTGGTTCCAAAGTTTGCAATATTTAATGGTGAAGAAGTTAGCTCTAGCGGTGAGCTTATGGGTGTTAACCTTGAGAAGGCAGTTATGGTTGCGTAGTCCATACGATTTAGGATTAGCCCAGGTTATAGACGAGTTACTGTTACAGTGCTTTCTTATAACTTTGAATAAGAGAAATAAATTGCACTTCACTCTCCTTAACCATAAGGGTTCTAAGTCCAGTCGAATACATCTGTCAAGGTATTCTATTTGCTGATCATAACCTAATATGCGTTTCGTGAGGAATCTTTGGACACTTTCAACTTTTTTTCTGTCTGCTGATTTAAAGCTACTGTATAAGTGGGCACAGTATTCAAGTTTGGGGCGAATGCATATCTTATATATGGCTAATCTGGCTTCTGGGGTGTAAAAGTTGCGTAGCACAAAGCCTGTTAGACGTTTACAATCAGATACCACCTTATTTGCATGTTCAGTAAAGGTAAGATCTGAGTATGTTACCCCGAGATCTGTGACTGTGTTCGTGTTTGAGACAGGGTCACCGTACATGTATAGACACATGCTAGGTTTCCAACGTCCGAAGTATGTTATCCCAGATTTAGCTGGATTGAACATTAACTGCCACTTTTCACTCCAATTACATAGACTATTTAGGTCTTCTTGGATTTTACTAACAATATTCATATCATTATAGTCGAAATCATAGACAACTTTGAGGTCGTCTGCAAAGAGGTATGGCTTGCCATACTTGATCATAGAAACAATATCATTTATGAATACAATGAATAGGGTAGGGCCAAGAACACTACCTTGTATTACGCCGCTGGTTATCGGTTTGGATGTTGATAAGTGATGGTCGACTTTAACTAACTGTTCTCTTCCTGTAAGAAAAGAAGTTATCCACTCAAGTAGCCTTCCACTTATTCCATAAGATAGGAGTTTCAATATGAGTCTCTTATGTGGAACCTTGTCAAAAGCTTTCCTAACATCTAGGAATAATGTTGCTGCTGAACGACCTTTGTCTACACACTCAGTAATGTGGTCGAAATAATCTAATTGGCAAGTAATGCACGATCTTCTATTTAGGAAACCGTATTGGAAGGCGGATATTAAGTCATTCGAGAGCAAAAACTGAACAATTTGCTTCTTTATAATCTTTTCCATCACACGTGAAACTACGGAAGTAATGTTGATGGGGCGGTAATTATCTATGTCCGCTATAGGCCCGGTTTTGTGAATGGGTACAACGTAAGATTTCTTCCAGCTATTTGGATATGTTCCACTCCTTATCGAAGTTGAAAATATCTTGAGAAGAAGTAGATTCATGTCATTTCCACCCTTTTTTAAGAGGACAGAAGACATTCCATCTGGGCCGGGAGTATTAGTAAGCTTAAGAGTTGTGGTAGCTTTATCGATTTCTTGGGCGTTAAAGACTACATCGATTAAACACTTATCTGTTTTACGAGGGAAATCTATATCCTGGTCGTTTTCTAGAGTGTACAATTTGGCAAAGTGCGTGCTGAACACCTCACATATATCCTCATCACTTTCGTGAGTAATGCCACCTAGGTGTATTATTTTTGGATATGTTGATTTGGAGTTAGTTAGCCTACTTTTGAAGAGTTTGGCTATTTCTCCAGTGTTATGTGGCGACTGAATTGCCCGCGTCTCTTTATTTCTTAGACTTAGATTTTTTAACTCATTGATTCTAATGAGGATTGTTTTGATAGCGATTAACGACGATAAGTCGTGATGTCTGTAGTAACTTAATGAATGCTTCCGCATACTTCTTCTTAATGATATTGGAATAAAATCACCTTGAGGAATTTTGAATTTAATCAGTTTCACAGGCGCTATGACATCATTAACCGACTGTATATTGTCATAGAAGTTTTTAAGGACTTCCTCTAAGGAGTCATTGGTAAAGTAGGAATCCCAATTAGAGTATCTAATCAAGTCCTGATACAAGTCCCAGTCAACCTGCGTGTATAGTCTTATAGGTGTCGGAATATCTTTGTTTCTATGTATAGTTTCTGGAGAAATATTAAACGAACATGCAACTATTTTATGATCACTACCTGGGAATTCATGTCCCACATGAATTGTAGATGGTGCTACGTTGATCGTGAATATAAGATCAAGGATGTTATCGGACCTAGTGGGTACATTTATGTGTTGTGTCCATCCTCCTGTAATGATGGAATTAAGAAGATTATCATACCTCGAGGGTCCACGAAGTGTACGCCATGATATATCAGGCAAATTGAAATCACCTCCAATTATATTATAACTGAAGGGAAGATTGGATGCAACACTAAATACGTTGCTGAGTACGTTATCGTATTCGCGGTTGGATGATGGCGGTCGGTATATACACCCTATAAGGATAGGTTTACTTCTGAGAACTTTTATTTCGACCCACACCGAATCATTAAGTTGTGACAGAATAGGGTGACTAAAATGCGTTGCACAAATGGGTTGTTTAACGTATATGAGTGTTCCACCCCCACGACCTGTTTCCCTATCCCCTCGAAAAAGATTGTACTTATCAATTGATAAGCTATCATCCGTAATATCACTTGAGCACCAGGCTTCAGTGATCATGATCAGCGACGGATTGCATATAGAGGCTAACGTACATAATGCTAAATGTTTGTTAAGAACTGATCTAGCGTTTATGAGGATGACTGATAGACTTTGACTAAGTGGTTTTAGTGTATGGGCAATATCATAATAAAATGCTCTATGGTTATCAGCTGAATATGTGCAGTCGTTATTGGATTCATTAATTGCAACATTTTGATCACTAGAGACGTTTTCTTTAGTTTGATACTTAGGGATGGGTTGTGAGATGTCACTCGTGAGTGGTTGGTCGTTTAGATATTGCGTGCTATGGGAGATACTAGTATGATAATCTAAGGTATTACTATTGGTATTAGGTGTGTATAAAGTGTTTGCTATCTGTCGGGGAAGAAGCAGTTTCCCTGTTGTAAGGTGTTTGCTATACCAGCAAGGAATTGGTCTGACATCATTTGTGCTATGTGCATGATCCCAGGCGTTTCTGCCAGTTGTCGCTGGAGAAAATTTTGGTCATATGGGTTGGCTAGAGTCATGTAGTCTGCATAGTTATAACCGAAATGGGTGGTCGGCGTGTTGTTGTGTGCATATGACTTAGATCCTTGTGTCTGGTTAGAGAACTTCCTAGGCCATGATGAGCATTGTGTTGAAATTGGCATGTGACTCCTACTGAATGCATGAGAATTATGACAGGGCGCTATACGTGTTTTTGGACTAACGTCTGTATTCTCAAACTGGTGTTTCCTGTACATCATGGTTGGGAGTGCATTCGTGAGGGGCTGAGCAACTTCGTGTTTTCGAAGTGTTTGGTGAGAAATGTGACGATTATTTTTTCTTATCACAGGACTAGTAGTGGAAGTCGGAAATGAGTAAGCTCCTACGGTATGTGAATTACGTCTAACTTCAGGAACATGACTAAGTTTAGATGATTGTCCACCAGTAGAATGAGCCAGTGACCCATTCGAAGCTTTCGTAATTATGGGCTTTAGT
The DNA here is from genome assembly GCA_944472155.2 of Trichobilharzia szidati. NCBI lineage: Eukaryota > Metazoa > Platyhelminthes > Trematoda > Strigeidida > Schistosomatidae > Trichobilharzia > Trichobilharzia szidati. The sequence continues at coordinate 128,113,207 of OX235272.1, read as the reverse complement.
GTTCTGGGTCTAACGTTCGGTTTAGCCTTTTCCGTATTATTCGGCTTGTGTAATTTGGGCTGCTGGTGATCATTAGGATTTCCCAATAAACTGGATTTCTGTTGAATAGTATCAACAGTTCTTTTGGTGTTCCTAACGGAAATAGGACGCTTATCATATCGCCTTGTATTTACGCCTACCTGGGTGGCCACATGTGATTGCTGCTTCACAGTTGCCGTGCTAAGAGGTTGTGCGGTATATGACTTCCCGAGAGATTCAGAGTGTACAACTGAATTCAGCTTAGACTTTTTCGAGGGTTTGGCATAAGTGCCAGTGTGCAAGGGTTGCACGTCAATACTGCGATCTGTTAACATTTCTATGTCTGAAATTTCCGTATTTAGAGCTAAGTCTTCAACAGTTGCTTGACTACTCTTAGTTTGTGTATGCGATATTGTCTGGTGCTCTTGGTCATAAGGCAATACAACGAGGGAAGTATTAACTTCGGTTGTCTTATTGGGGTTGTTCTCATTCAATTTACCTGCGCGGCACCGTCTTTGGCAAGAAGTTAAATCAGGTACAATCCTGATTTTGGTGTAGGGTGTTGAGGAGCTAAGAGTTTTGCCAGACTCCAAAAATTTCTTAGCTAGATCAACAGACTTAAATTTGAACAGTACAGGACATGGGTGGTTTGCGGATTTCTTACGAAGACGCAGAACCTGGCAGTCAGATACTGAAATGTTGCATGCCTGTAGACAGATTGCTTTAAGTTTGACAATAGGTACATTGTCTGGTATATTATATCCTAAAACATTGTATGAGGACATGACCCTCTTTACAGCCTCTGCAGTCAAAAAGTCTAGCAGGTGCTCAGATTTGAGTAGTGAATCTAAGGAAATCTCTTGTGATGGGTCACAAAGTTGGAGGAAAGGAGTAATACTTTCAAACTTAGCCTGCAGGTCTGTTATGGATTTCTGAAGGATCTTTAGATCAATAGTGTTACTCGCTACGTTATCAATTAGTTCTTCCGTTAGGTTTGGTACTAAAACTCTCGGTGTATCGATTGATCTTAGTGCAAATCCATCGTCAGGACTGATGTTTTTAGTGTCCTGCTGACTATTTGATGCTAGTCTCTTAACAGTACTAACTCGTTTAATAACTTTGACCATTATGCAGGTAAAGATTATAAAATTTTCTCAAAAATTGACAAAAGTGTGTGAAATACTGTTATATTATCTAAATAGATAAAAACAACAATAAACAGGTATGAAGTACAAACAAAAATAGACCACTATCAAACGAGTTAACTCTGATAATTATAAACCACAAAACTGAGGACTTCTCTATGGTTCTTTTGTGACAGATTGCTCTTTATTAACACGAATCTCACTGGATCCAAACAGTATTCTGGAGGTGATAAATTTGGATATTTAGCTACCGGAGGGGCAAGCAATATCAGCTATAATTATGTAGTAGTCAAATATAGACCACGATATTCCAGAATGCGAAAAATTATTTCCACGTTTTATGGTGAGATTGTAACGTCCTACACGAAGCGCGCGGGTTGCCAATAAAGTAGTCGGTGAGGACGATGCATCTGATTTGTGTATTTCCTTAGTTCCAAAAAGGCTTTTAACCGTGGCTCGTTCAGCAATTGGTGAATTCTTAAGAAAATTACAATATTACAAAGGTAAAGCGAATGCTATGTATGGATATGCTTTCTTCCAACACTGTAGTCAACTACTTCCAAAATACTTGACTGATTTGTTCTGGCATAAATGGCTACGTGGATATCTTCTGATGCTGCAAACAAGATCTAAGTGGTTGGATATAAAGCACAACCTACAACCTGATGATCTCGTCTTAGTTAACAATGATGACACACAGAGAGGTCTCTGGCGAAAGGCTATAGTTAAGCAGATGTACTATGATCAAGATGGCCACGTCAGGACACTGTGTTTGAAAACTTCAACTCAAGAAGTGGAACAAGATATAAGAGGCGTACGAAAGGTCAACGTGGCGATCGTTCGCGGGGAGTGTTAATCGCGATAGATAGATAGACTATATGATAGACAGTTAATCAATATGATGTGACCTTCTTGTCGCGATTATTGGTCGATTTATTGTTACTCTCACCACGTGATGACCTTGAATGTTCTTTTTTGTCTGTCACTCTATTTGTGTATACATGTAATTAATTGACTGTTCATTTTGTCCGTACCCTCAATACTGTTCGGTACGTTTTTATCCTTTTTTTGTAATGACAGTGGATTTGTACATTTTTCTTGGTGTAATTGTATGATTTATTTTATGTTTTAGAAACAGATAAAGTTAAAGTCAAGTCATTCTGTTTTAACTATAGTTAAGCCCAGACTCTGTGTCGTCAGTATTGAGGAAGGACCAAATATGCAGGACAAAATTAATCCTACTATGGTGACAAAAGCAGACCATATGTCACTAAAAGTCTCGAAGTTACACTCGCAGGAGCAGAAGACCAGTCTGAACTACACGTGTGACATAATATATGAGGCCAACATCCCCATTCCGAATATGATCATTTGTCGCCATTGACGCAGGAATCACAACTTCAGTTGGATTTCATGCTGACTTCGACTGACTTGTTTGTCGCACTGTCAATCTGTTTACTTCTTCTCGCTTGACGAATGTGCACAACATCGTACGCATAGACACGGAAGGTTGATGGGATAGTGGGAAGATTGAGCCCTGGAGATTACTGGAAGGCAGACTTGCAGCATCTTTCCATAGTCGAGACGGTTTCGGCTAGATATGGGTCTTCAAAGGCTAACACAGCTACGCACACCTGACATGAAGTGAAGCTTTGTGTCCTTCCAGTGGTTGAAGGTCGTCTATTTATTCTTGATGATTCTCAGTCTCTAGTGGCAGTTTACGAACGATGAATCACTACAGAATGATGAGAAGGGTTAGGTGTAGTAACCTAGTGCATTATTACTTTCGGTATGACGATATTGAAATGCGATAGGCAACTCGACTAAAGGCCGACCGAATACCGCTGTTCTCCCTCAAGCACTTTGTGTTTCACCCAGACACAGAAATATCGGAGGCCATCCACGGATGTGACAACGGATTTATTTGACAAGAATACGTGACACATACAAACTCCCAACACACATGAAATTATGTTGAGTCACTGGTTGAGTGGGGTAGGATATCTGTTTGTATACAGTAGAATGCAGAAGTTCATCGAATCATTTGGATCTCAGATCTCTCATCTCCAACAACCAATTTATGTGTGTGGAATTGCAACACAGGGTGGATTATTTGATTTTGAAAAGGGGCGAGAGCTCGATAGCTTCACTGTGGTGTGATTGTGCATCTCTACAGTCTCTTTAAATCATCGTCAATGAATGCATCTTCCAGTGGCAGTGTCACATTCTCGCTTCTCCCGTTGAGGCAGTGTCATGAACAGCCTAGCTACCAATATTTGTTGGTTATCGTATGCCTACAAACACGGTTGAAAACATAACGGAGTCGATTTTCCTGCGCAACCTGGAGGACTGCTGTTTAATTCAGTAATCGTACGACATGGATCAGACAATGAGTTTATTTATATATATATATCAATTATTTAGCTGTTCAAACATTATTAACTTGTAGACAATCTACTATTTGAGATTATATCATACTTGATCATGCCTGTAAAAATGGCATGCATTTTCATGTAAATTTATGTTTATATGAAAATATAAATTATTATTATTACCAGGTTGGGTGGTCCAGGCTAAAGCGTCAGCAGGTAGTGTGGTTGAAGCCCATGTCTAGCAGGACAGACGGTCACATAACAATCCTATACGATATTTCTAGTTGAAGCCGATCGGAAGCGAGCTCCAAGTCGTTCAAGCAGCCCAACGTATAGCTGGTTTCAACAACACATCTCCAATTTCTACTGTCCTCTTTAGTTGACTGACGCAACGATTCACCATAATCTCTTATCTCCTCCTCCCACTGACATGACCTACTCCATGTCACCATCGCGCCGACGGTCCACTCGTCCGTCGCCTGACATTCACCTTCCGCTCGAGTGATGTTTTTCAATGGCCTCCTCTGCGTATGCCTGACCAATCCGTCGGTCGACTGGCCGGCCAGTCATGTGATATTCAGTATGCAGCCAGTCGGTGAAGGTGGCAGCTCTTCATAAAAGTCTATGGCTAACTGTTACGAACGATTTACGTCATGCCACAGACAGGTTGCTCAGCCATATAGAAGCAGGCACTATCTCACTCACTCACCCACTCACTCGCTCACTTAACGTTGGTATTCAAAATCTGAATCTCGTTGTTTATGCTGTGGTGGAGTGCAGTGCAGAAGATTTGCAAACTGATTTCAGATTATTGATGAAGGTATGTCTGCCTTGGATTTCCAATGCTGACTGGCTGGCTTTGACATCCTCAAGCTTCCCGACTGCCCGTAGTTGAAACAATGCTGCCTAGCGGCCAGATAAGTGGAGGAAGTAACCTCTTTCAATCTCTCTTTCCAGTTGATGGTGATTGGTGCTGGTTGTTGTTGCTGTTCGTTCGTTCATTGGTCGGTTATCTTCATCACCCTCGTCTACCCCTTGTCTATGTTCACCTGGATGAAGTCAGTCCTGTCTTCGCTGCCAGCCAACCAGCCAGCCTCTTCACCCAGTTTGTTGCCAGTTTTCACCTGACTGTGAGTCAATCAGTTGGTGTGACATTCAACGACATGAATCATCAGCGCGCGAAATCCTGATGTTCTAGAATCTTCTTATTGGTCAGTGTAGCGTATTCCCTCCTGTCTTCTCAGTCACTCTCCCACTCACTCACTCGCTCGCACGCTCCAAACGTACAGCCTGGCGCATAATACAGCCCACCAGATTCAGGAATATCACCGATGATAATTGGTAGCCAGCCAACCAGTCAGCTAGTCCTACTCCTGCATTCACTAACTTCATACTCAGGCCTTGCTGAGTTCTCTGTTGTGGATCAGCTGACACATTCCGTCGTCATCCATCCAGCCATCTGTTGTATGAGGTTTTAGTGATGGTTTGGAGCACTGCACTCCACATGTTGGTGCAGCTTGCAGATTACTTCTCGGCCAACGTTGTCTGTCGAAGGCCTCTTCGAAGTCAATGAAATTGTTGAGGTAGGGAGAGGTTTGGCTGCCATTCTATACTTTGTTCTGCGATGATGATGATGATACGCAGAGCTGCAATTTGGCCAGTCAATGACTTGCCTCTCCTGAATCCAGCCAGTTTGCTCTGGACGATGGGGCTGGCGAAGTTCTGCACTCACTGCCTCTTTAATCATCTGCGTGGTGAATCAAATCAATATTTTACTTGGAGTGGATAAGAGCACTGTTTATTCCACGACAGTCAGTTCTTGCAGAGTGAAGTGTAAGTCGCCCTTCTTTGGTAGCTTGACAAGGTTAGTAGCCCTCTTAAACAAGTATTCAACTTTTGACAAATTTAATGACTATCAACTTATCCAGTGAAAAGTATCTTAAATATAAATTTTCATTTTAGAACTTAACCAGGGAGATCTATGCTTATGAAACGGATGAAACCTACTTTGTGTGTTTAAAAGTAAGTCTGCCTCTACTTTTCAAAAACTTGATTCTTGATTTTTAGTGGATTATATCATGTTTTGTTGGTTGCAGGTGTTGATTCCTCTTGCATGTTTAGTCACTCACGTCATAGCACACAGTGGAACAGCATAATGTATTGGACGACATTCCAGAAACGATTTACTGGCCACAGTTATGTCAGTTATAACTACATCAACTTCGAGCCACAATTCGTATAGTCCTCATTATTCCTTTCCTTTCAACCTAGGGGTAATAGAAATTTTCAGGTTTCCGCTACAAAAATGAGAATATACTATTATTATTATATCAGGGAATCATTCTAATTTGCACGCATCTTCGGTTGATTCGGTAGGTGTTTACTATATAAAAGACTGTCATGATAATTTAGTACAATGATTCCTGCCAACCGACCTTACCTTCAGTTCATACTACCTACATTGAACTCTAACTACAGTGTTTTGCTGAATCTTTCTCCACTATTCACAAAACCTATTCTCTTTAATCTTGAAGGGTTTAACACCTTATAAACTAATCTGTTCATTAGGACGCATGCAAACGTATATAATATGTTCATAAATCTGTACGTGGAGATCTATTGGAAGCACTCACCAAGAAAGCTAGGGAAATGGAATATAACGTACGAACGTGTGTGGCACCAAGCAATATATTTGCTGTAGCCATAACAATCAGAGCCTAACATCACAAAAGGAGGGAGGGTGGCGCATGCTGATCAGTAGATATGGTGGTGGACACTAAGGTGAATCCCCCATTCTGCAGGAACAGCAATATGCAATTTGACGGCTCGAGATTTTTATGAGGGCTTGAATCTTGAAAAATATAATAATGTTCGCCTAGACAGATCATGCTTCTACCTTCAAACATATACCATTCGCTCAGCCTATTGCTGAGATGCGACCACGTGGGCTCTGCACAGATTTATGGGGCATCTTATAAATTAACATGCTTTCCTTTGTCGAATCTTCGAATATCACTTAACAATGTCTCATCTCATTCATTTTCTAATAACGTCTTCACTTGCTCATTATATTCCATTAAACCTAACATTTTATAGCTCTTTATGAATTTGATTCGACTTATTTTATTCCTATTCTCTATAGGGTACGGTCGTGCACCAAATACACAAAAAGGTATGTAATAAAAACAACCGGCTTGTGGATAATTGTATTGAAAACAAAAGTGGACATCATGATAGTAAGACCTATATAGGTAGCATTATACATTGCAAATGAACTTTGTCAGCCTAGGGATTATAGTATTTCCTTTGTGAATGCATCTGTTAATGATACATTGCATTTACCTATTTCATTACACTTTAATGATTCACTTCATCACCTTTACTTTTCTTAAACAGCTTACTATCCCTTGTAAACGTTGCACTTACCTCAGTATTGGTTGGTTATCGTATGCCTACAACTACGGGTTGAAAACATAACGAAGTCGATTTTCCCGCGCAACCTGGAGGACTACTGTTTAATTCAATAATCATACGGCATGGGTCAGACAATGAGTGTATTTATATATATATCAAATATTTAGCTGTTCAAACATTATTAACTTGTAGACAATCTACTATTTGACATTATATCATACTTGATCATGCCTGTAAAAATGGCATGCATTTTCATGTAAATTTATGTTTATATGAAAATATACATTATTGTTATTCTGTTATTAGTCTCCCTCACCTCCCTGTCATGCGATGGATTTAAGACTGCTGTCGTATCCTACCCCGTCGTATAGTTGTGTGTGTGACTGCATGTAGAGCTGTAGCTCGACTGCCTGCTAGATTTCTTATCCTATTAGAGTCATGTAATCTAAATACTTCTAGGTTATTGTACTTCACCCCACTGGTCTGATTGATCCCCTCCCAATATTTTAACCTCAAAATCACTGTAGAGTATTATAAGGGTTACTGTTGTTGGCTACTCGCAGCTCAATACTAGCTCATGTCGTCGATACTGACTTCATATCGAATCGAGTCTGACAAATCTTTATTTATCAATCGTATCACGTACTCGCACCGCGTTCGAATTTTGTCGTTTTTTCCGCGTGGTTTTCGTTTTTATTATTCTTTCTAGTACTCCCACTTTTCGGGATATATCCTCAGTGTCACCGATTACTAATACAAATAGCTATATTTGTTTTATATCTGGACTTACCTTTGTAGTCACTAGATATTATCCTTGCTACTTTTACTGTTTCAGGTTACTGATTAAGGTATTACCACATCGAGCATCTGACTTTCAGTGCCCATATTACGCTTGTCTTTTGTTTTGACATAAAGTCAAACAACCTAAGTCTCATATACCTGCAGTCCGGCAGCTCTGTATTTACTTTATACAAAATGCCAGTTAAGCTATCGAAGCGTCGTGCTTCATTATCGGCTGAAAACTTCAGCAAAAGACATAAATCTAGCAAGCCTAAACAGCATGGTACTACACTTTCCCCTGATCTGACACAGATGCTAAATATGTCAAAATCAGAAATCATTATCTCTTCACCTTCTTGCGTAATAAATGATTTTATCAGGGATATTTACAATAGTACAGGTTGTGAGGCAAGCATTTTGGATTCCTACCAAGCCACACTGGCTGTTAATAAAAAGTCTGACACCGGCTCCTCTGATGTGGTTGAATCTACACCCGCCATTTGCCCTGCTCGGGACTGTCAGTCAGAAGGTCCGAACATACATAAAGCCTCACTATCATCTGTACATACTAATATCAAATCTTTTGGCTGTGTCAAAAGAAATGTTAACTCCCTCAAATGCTTAGTAACCTTAGACGTTGACCTTGATAATCATCGCAATACACAGGCAGATTTACTGTCATCTAGCTCCATTCAGTTGGATGCTTTTGAGCAGACTACACATATGCCGGCACAGAGGGCAGATTGCAGCACCACCGCTACTTTTAACGATAAAGGCCCCCATCGCAAAAATTTCCATCGGTCATCAGTGGCCCATGGACATCAACCTAATGCCAAATTTGAAAAAGCGAATTGCTCATTGCCTTCGCAAAACACATCCAACCAAGCCAATAACCTGGAAAGCACAAACATCCTTCCGTTAGTCCATGATCTCTTACCTCTTAGGTATTTGATAAAGCCTGCTGATTATCCTGACTATGATACACTACAGTCTTGTGAGAGAATTATAGACCACATTTCCACAGAAGTGATTAAGCGTGTTCAGTGCATGTATAATGCAATTGTTTTCAATGTGCCCGACAGTACGAACATTAAAACATTGAAAAACGCACTTTTAAAGGCATGTGAAATACCAGATTCCCATTGTACCTGCAAACGACTGCGTAAATCTCCAGCTAATATATCTTGTCCAATAATGTTCGAGCTTAATAGCATTGTAGATGCTAGTCGCTTAGTAAATAACCAACATCTCTTTAGGAAATCAAGCAGCTTTAAAAATGAACGTATTATTCACGACAGGACACCAATCCAGCGTCGTGCCAAACAAAGTATCCCAGCAGACGAAATAAATCACCAAAAGGATAAAACCAGCCCCACTGATGTCAGTACAAAACACCATCTAAACCTTAAAAGAAGCCCTCCACCTAGTTATCCTAAAATGAAGCTTGATACGGTTACCAACACTAAATCTAGTATTTCTCCAGCTGTTAAACAACCTGAAAAGAACTCACTTGCTGCAATAGGCACCAATAAAAATCTCACCCGCCATGCTAGAGTTATCGAAAAACCTTGTAATGTCTTCACATCTAGCTCTAAGATTCTGAGTAAAAATGTAAGGAACAAAATTCCTATGTCTGGCATACACTCCGTCAAGCCTGATTCAGCGTCCTCTATTACTCATGCGCTTAAATCTCCTAAAAGGACGTCTATGGTATCAAATAGAACTGACATTAGTCAACCTTTCTTATTCTCTTTTCCTCACCATTTCAACACAACCAGTTGCAGCTACCCAACTTCTACTATGAGGTTGCGTATTACTGAATTTAACTATGCCCATATCCCTGGTGCACAACCACATGGACTCAGTCGCCTGAACTGTCAGCATAGCCTGCTTGGAGATCCACCCAGTAGATGCTATTACCCCAGAAACACACTACCCCGACACGAAAACCGTCTCTACAACTTTCCAACTTATCAATCCCCTCACCATTTTTCTCTTTTCCGCACCCGACAGTAATGCCACCAATCAACCTGATGTCAAACAGTCTGTTTCCTTACTCTCAAATGTGCCCTCTTCAGACACCCAGGATACCCCAGTTTCCGTATGCCTATCTCCATGCGATCGTGAACTGAGCGATCAACCATGGAAACTATCTTCTTTTTCACAGAACCTTAAAGAAAACGATGAAGGCTTTATGGACCGAACACTCGATGTACCGTTCAGACTGTCATCTAATTTTCATTTAACCTCAGCTGAATCACATCATCATCTCCTTCACTTTGCCTCAGCCCTTACCACTGATCAAAGATCTTTTACTCTTTTCCTTATAAACGCTCGTTCTATCTGCAATAAAATTCCGTACCTTCACTCCTTACTTTCACTTTGTATGCCCTCAGTACTGTTAGTTACTGAGACCTAGTTGCCATCTGACTTCAATGACAGACTGTTAGAATCACCAGGATACACACACTTTAGACATGGTAGAGAAGAAGGACGTGGTGGTGGTTGTCTTATCTTTGTTAGCAACAAATTCCACGCTGTAGAAGTTGATGATTTGGGTTGCTCACTGACAGACGCAGTATGGGTTGCACTTAACACTAACTTAAATAAAAGACTTTTACTGGGATGTATATACCGCCCGCCCAGTTCTGATACTAAAACAACGAAACATTTGTGTGAAATTTTCGAACACGTCTCCTCTCTAAACTTTGACTATAAAATTGTAGCTGGCGACTTTAATATGCCTGGTATCCAGTGGAATAGGCTAAATGTTCCTAAATACACTGATCGTTTTATAAATTCGGTTGAATTCTATGGCTGGACACAAAATGTGAATCACCCCACACGTAAATCCAACATCTTGGATCTAATCTTCACACACAACATCCTCCCCGTCGGCACTCGAGTTGGGCCTTTATTCCCTGGTAGCGACCACAACACGGTCATTTCCACCTTTAACTTAGTAGCAAATGGGTCATGCAAAGGCCGTCTTCGGACAGTAAAAGTCAGAAACTTTTCAAAGGCTAAGTGGGATACAACGCAGTCTTTTATTCGTTGCCAAGACTGGGATACTTTTTTCTCCTCGGTAGACATCGACATTGTCCTTGACAGTTTCTACTCCAACATATCAGTTTGCTTCAACGAATCTATCCCTTGGTATACATCCAAACGTAACCGTGTAAATCAACTATATATACCGAATGCTACCAGGAACAAGCTAAGAAGACTCCTTAAAACCTATAATAAATCTATGGACTTCTCCTCGCTCATTAGCATCCTAAAGGTATATGATAAAATCAGATCAGATAATGCCATTAAAATTTACAAAGAAGAACTTGTCGCCCTTGAAAGTAGCTGCGAAATTAGCTCTCTATGTAAACTCTTCCAAAAAAGACTGCAACAAAAACAAGGTAACGTTCCTTACATTCTTCATATTAATGTTGCTGTTAAAGATGATGCAGGCATAGCTGAACTCTTTAACAAGCACTTTTCTGACTCATACACGCACGATATTTCCGCATGCATCGAATTTGACTCCGTAACAGAAAAAAACTGTCAAATATATGCTTGACTGTTGATGTTTTAAAAAGTGCAATCAGTTCATTGAAATTCTCCAATAATACTGGACCTGACTCTATTCCCTCATCCTTCCTAAAAAATGGTGGCTCTGATCTCCCTCTCCTTTTGCTTAAGATATTCTCAACGTCCCTTGTGAGTGGAGTTTATCCTTCCAAATGGAAGCAGACATATATTATTCCTAGATTTAAATCCGGCTCAAAATATGATGTAAAGAATTACAGGCCGATCAAAATAACGTCTGTCCTGTCAAGGATACTTGAGAAGATAATCGGTACCAAAATCACTGACTTCTTATTGACTGAAAACCTCATAACACCTTCTCAGCATGGCTTTATAAAGTCCAGGTCATGTATGACTTGCCACTTGGAACTATTCGATTTTATAACTGGACTTACAGACCAAAAATTCGTTGTGCTCATAATGTATATTGATCTTAAGGAGGCCTTCGATAAAGTATGTCATAATTTACTCCTGAAAAAGCTTAAGGCTTACGGTATATCTGGCAATCTCTTACAGTGGTGTAACTCATTTGTGTGTGGTCGGTCCCAGTCTGTTAAGATTAACGACACTTTCCAGTACCACTCCTATATCAAGTGGCGTGATTCAAGGTAGTGTACTAGAACCTCTCTTCTTTCTTATATACCTAAATGACGTCTGTAATGCTATACAGCACGGCAGACCTTTCTTATATGCCGACGACTTGAAGGTGGTCTACCACAGTACCACCCAAGAAGGGACAAATCTGTCTCATAAAATCCAGTCGGATATTGATAATATTGAGACTTGGTGTAAGTCGTGGATGATGCAGATCAACGTGGAGAAGTGTGGACTGTTATGCCCAGCTCGCTTACGTATCACACCACACATAACTATATACGACAAGCCTATCACTATCTTTCCTTCAGTACTTGACCTCGGGCTTCGTTACTCCGCTGATTTTAAATTCTCTCTATGTCACCAACCAAGTTTCTAAAGCCAGAAGATTACTTGGATTTATATTTCATAACTTTCAAACACAAAAATCTAAAATGTTACTTTATAAAACACAAATACGGCCCCTCCTTGAGTACTGTCCATTTATCCCAGACAGCACCTCTGTTAAGGACAAACTAAAGATTGAAAGTGTTCAAAGGAGATTTACAAGGAGAATCCTAGGAACAAGTCTGAAAGTTCCCTACAACTTTCGTTGCACAACTCTTAAGATCGAACCCCTTTGGTTCAGGCGCCACCGACTTAACCTCATTCTCCTTTTTAAAATCCTCAAAGGAATAGTATACTTCCCCGAAAATAACCTTAACTTTGCTTCTTCGACGCATGAACTACGTAGGAACGGGTCTTCTCTAAGTCATATTCTTTGTCGAACGAAATCTCGTTCCAACTTCTTTACAGTCAAATATAGGCAAACATGGAACTTCTTGCCGAGTGAAATCAAAAATAGCACCAAAATACAACGATTCACCTATTTAATAAATAAATATTTCTCTGAAAACAGTCTTGAAACAGTTTGCCACATACTGAAAATTCGTGATATTGTTTCTTTCCCCTTTGACTTACGTACCTAAACAGCTTTGTTCACCCAAAGCATTGACAGAAACGGTCAGTATTATCGGACATATTAAAAATAATCAACGTTGCACTAATGCTGTTCTCAGTTCCTTTTTTTAGTTGATTCCATTATTTGTCTAGAAAGCATCATCACAAAATATGCACAATCCTTTCATACAAACCTGGAGTGGAATACACAGCTTGACATACCACGAAAGCTGCACTGAATCTACATGAACTACCCTCACACCTTATGTCATACCTTTTCGGTCATTCTACTCCATTTAACCCCAGCTGCTGACTGTCAAATTAATCAAATATTATGGTGAATATCCCTGGCAAAACTGTATTTTGGGCAGTTCAGTGTGGTAGAAGTTCTACCTCAAGGTTGAGTAGTAACAACCTGGATATGGCCGGGACTAAAATCTCCTCTGATGACTAGCTAATGTTTTGAGTAAATACCATCTACGTCTACGTAAATTCCAGCCCTATGCAGGATCGTCCAAAAAATCGGCTTAAATTCACTGTGAGTCTTAAATATTAGCGGATTTTATTTTAAGGTTCTGTTATTATAATCCTCTGTAGTCGCATTCTTCTGAACCATCTATTATAATTAATTACTGCCTCTTTTTATGCATATATAAACATAACTGTGTACCTTTACTGTATTTTTCTCTTCTCGTACCATTTCATATTACCCCTTCGTTTCATATGTTTATAACTAAAATCTAGAAGGTAGATTGCAAATCTCCGATTTCCTTACTTACACTTAGCAGTAAAAAAGATTCTTTTTCTAAAAACAAAAGGAGTATTTCGCCAGGGCCTAGCGGATTAAAAAGTGGGGGGTGGTGACTGCTATTCAGAGGATATGATGGTGGGGACTTAAGAGAATCACCCTTATCTGTGGGAATGCGCTCTATTGCTAAGGCTCCTGAGTGTGAATGACTTCAAAAAAATAATAATAAAATAAAAGCTGCCTGTATGACAAAGCTTGTGTATAAACTCTTTGAAAACGAGCTCATGGTACGATTTCTCTACTTCATGGGGACATCTAACTGTATAAATCAGAACAACAGCATAAATAAGTATCACCATTCTTTTTGATTTTCTTCCCTTCTACATATTTTATGTAATTTGGCGTTTGGATTTAACTTTTCCAAATTCTATTCCCATTATCCTATATAGGTGTAAAAACCATTATTCGTTTTGCCCTTATGTTTATTTTTTTAATTTGTTATTCTATATTTTTTGTTGTTGTTTACTACCACAAACTTGAACTAACTGTTAGTATGTAACACTATAAAACTCAATGACTCTAAATTATTAGTAACAAAATAGGGGAATAAACCCTGCGATTATCGCATATTGTTTGCTTAAATTATTATTATTTGCTGGCTGCCTCTGCACCTCTCTTTCTGTTTTCTTCTTCCTTCTCTTCTCGAAGGTATTGCATTGATGCACGGCAAATGAACAGTAATGCTGCTTTCTACGTTTGTATTACTTGAGCGTTATTCAGAATACTGTTGGCACACACGACGAACAACGGAACAAATTCCATTCTGAATTCTGTTTATCATCTCAAAGTTGGTCCCTTGTGTCTGTTAATACCAAAATAATGCTGTACTTACCCGCTACTGTGGAGTTTTATAAATTTTTGAACCCTTAATAATTGATAAAATGATAATGATCACAAAGCCTGTATCCTGTATGTCTTACTTTAGCACATGTTTATCACCTCTCTTCTTACCTTCCATTAACGCAACATTTCGTAATTCCCGCATGAATTTGACTGACTACAAGTTTATTGTAGACTATAAATTAGACTTGAACCAATATATTGTAATCTATTCTAACAAAGTTTCTAAAGGTTATATTCATTTTTCCAATTTTTAATGTCAAAAAACAGTGTTCCATTTCAAATTGAACTTGTCAAATATGATCATGCCTGTACAAGCGGTATGTTAATCATGTAAATGCTTAATTTATGCGAAATATATATATATATTAATATCTATATATATTTCACCTAAACTCTCGCATGGTCTACGAGTACGACTTTTACATACATACAGCAGAGGCAATCAGAGTTTATCCGAAAAGGCCAAATCTGTGTGTGTGTATTCAAAAGAAATTTGTACGGTCCCTTTCTTTGCCATGGCCAACTACACAATATGTATGAATATTTTGAAGACGACATTCCCTCTCCCCTTGTAACTATCTTTGGACTTTGTTAATTTTTACAATTCTAGCTAACTCTGTTAACTTATTTGTATTTACGTAACTCTTCTGAGTCATCCTATCCTTATTAGTTTGTTTGCCCAAGTTTTACACATATATTAACATCCTATCCTTCTTCGCAGTCATCATTGCTGTTTTACGAATTTCCCAATTATGTAATAACTTGTTGCCAACATCTGAGAATCAACTTATCTTGAATTGCGTAGTTAATTTTACTCCTCACTTGATACTTGGATATCTTGTTGCTAACATCTGTTGGTTACTCTAATGATTCTCTATCCGACCGACGTCGACTCATGATGTAATCCTGTAACCTATCCACCAAAGCCCTGCAGACAAATACCTGAATATCAATGAGACGCTCACTAGGGACTGGCCCTATTCAGGTATGTAGTTACTTGGGCGTTTTAGTGTGAAGTCATGACCAGTAGGGTGCAACAGGTCGAGGGTGAGAACAAACACGCACCACAGTTGATACTGGTTAGTGCCAGTCGCGCTATGTCTTGCGTGAATCGGCAGAAGTTGGAATTCGTGAGCTGGCCATTGGATTGGGTCTCAATGGCTGATTAATCGTCTACCAGTTCGCTCACCTTCTAACCAGAAGGTCCTGGGTTCTAACTCAGGAGTTGGGTGTGTGATGCCGAAGAGCCAGTCACAAAGTAGGCCGACGAAACAGCTAGCTGTCCAGTACTCCGAGGTGGTTTTCCAATGGTTCTCTAACCGACGGATGTCAGCTCATGATGAAATCCTCCATCCGATCAACATCTTTGGTGGTCGAATGGAAATATAGTCGTGCTGTCGATCACTTAATTTTCTCACTATTGTCTGCTCTTCTCATGCTCCAACAACAATCGTGTCTTACTGTTTGCGATTTATTAAAAGGACGTTCGCGGTGAAGAAAATTTTCTTTTCGACGAGGTCACCACTAATCTAGACCATACATCCGTGTATTTATATTAAATGTGTCTAAATGTTCCAGAATTAGTTCCGGTCAAAGGTTAAATTAATGAAATTACTGAGTGTATTATACAGAAGATAGGTGGTCGTGGTATTCTAGAAATATTTCAGGCCAAAGGTCAATTTGAGCAAAATCCACAATGTGTAATAATCAGGTAGAAAATACATGATGAGATTATAATTACTGGAAATCTCATCAGTTTGCATGGAGTTACAGATTGAGGACGTATTATTAACCAAATAAGCAGGAGGTTCTGACATATAAAAATACAAAATGAAAACAGCGACCAAGCCTAGTTATGCAAACAGGAATTAAAAACGTCAGTGTAATAGAAATAAATGGGAAGGTTGGTAGGAATTCCCAGTCGGTATTTCCATAGTCCCTATATTGATAGTGAACCGGGGAATTTTTAGGTGTGTGTTTAGTTGTTAGTTGAAGAGGTAGGGTGCAGTACAGTATGTTGTGATCACTGTTGTCTAGTTTATCCTTCACCCCTATCGAGATCGTCTCTGTTTTGTGGGAGAGGACTAAGTCGAGAATATTGTTATGTCGTGTTGGGAAGCGTACGCACTGCTCCCATCCTCCTACATCTATAGCTTCTAGGAGCTCGTCATAGATTCTAGGTCCAGTGCAGGTATCCCAGTTCACTCTGGTGAGGTTGAAATCGCCAAAAATTATTTTGTGGTCGAATTCCAGAGTAGGTACATGCTCTAGTATTTCTGCGATAACCGTATCAGTCGTTTTAGGGCTGCTGGGGGCTCTGTATATACATCCCACTAGAATTTTATTTTCATTTGTGTTGATGCTTATCCACTTAGATTCTGGGAGTTTGTCGATAGTTAGGTTTGTAAAAGTATTGGAGTCAGTGGATTTAGAAGCATATATTAGACAGCCGCCTCCTCTTTTGTCCACTCTATCATTCCTGTGGATGTCATAGTTATCAATTATCAGCTTTGTGTCAGGTATATCATTTGTTAGCCAAGTTTCAGCTACCAGGATCAGTGTTGGCCGTTCCATGTATACCAAGCTGCGAAGGGAAGTTATTTTGTTAAGGAGAGATCGAGCATTTAAGAGCATAATTTTTAGAAAACCAGTTTTGTTGGGAGGGTAATTAGTGGGTTTTCTTGTTACTATCCCTAACTCCTCGTTACATATGTTATGTTCGAAGAGATTCTCGGAAGAGACATTGTCGGCATGTCTACTATTGCCCAGAAGGCTTCTGTCATCGAACTTATATTAGCAGTGAGGATTAGTCACTTGCATTGCATTTGTTGCGTTGGATGCGTAGACTTCATGAACCGGGATTTAGTGAGTTACAAATCTCTCTCTATATCCACCTACCTGTATGACTCTTTAGAGAGTTGGCTCTGTCTCACCCACCCCATTATGCGGTTGTGTGATAATGCATGCAGTGCAATGTAGTGCTAAGCTATTTTCTCAATTACTTATCTTTGCGGGGTCAATCATTCTAAATTCAGCTAAATTCTTACGTTCCTACAACCAGTGTGACTACCCTCGATCTACTGGTCCGTTTGACCTACGTAGTTTGTAGGGACCCATTTTATTATTCATCATCGTAGTATACTTTCACTATGTAATTGGACTTTGATGTGTTTATCACTCTAAAGATTGCGTGTTAACAATCGATACACTGTACTCGCTCAACTTTTGGATTTTGATTACTGCGATAATACACGTTCGTACACATTCTCAAGTGCCTTTTGATTTACGTTGTGGATGTTGTGAGTAATCACAACGTTAGGACACAATAATAAACGCGAAGAATTACTAGGATATACGTGTGCGCTAGTTTGGTCAAAAAATCACCACAACAAGTTGACCTAACTCACAGCGATTGCAAGGCATTTTGTGGATTAAATTACCTTGTTTAATTGGGTCACCCTACAGAGTCCATCAAACTACCTACACAGCTTGTCCTACCTAAGCGAGTTAACAGGTTTAAATGCCACCACCCTAATTCCTGCTTCAATTCCTCCATATAACTTTGTTGTGTGCGGCATCGTACCCTGTTTTACGTTCCAATTGGGTATTAATTTAAAATGAGTGATTTATTTGTATGTTTTTGACATCATTTTGATTGCAAGTAATACCAGATGTGAATTCAACTGAATGCAGATTAATATTGGTCATTGTCAAGCAGATTTGTTTTACTGCACCCACGTCAGCCAGAGCCCGCCATTTGTCACTGCATGGTTGTTCCGTACGAGTAAGTTGATTAACACGTAGAAAGCTATGTGTAAGCCGTTTTAGATCATTGACAGTGCTTGTATAAGATGCTGTACAGTGTCTTGTTACGGTGACAGTGGATTTCATCAAGGGTGCTGAGTCATTACTAGCCAAACCTTGAGCGATGATACGTGGCGGTACGTTCGAATTTGGTGACATTTTTGCACGCGTTTGCCCTGATATTCATTTACTGCTTATAGTCATATATTCCTTGAAATTATGGTCCAAATCTCCAAAAAACGTGTTCTTATAAACACAATTGTTTCAGATAGTGGCTCAACCTCGGTTATAACTGCATTAACACCCTGTAATTCAGCATTAACTACTAGCTCACAAGATGGCTAGAGTGCAATTCTCACTCCTGTGATACAGGTGAAAGATGTTCTGCTAGAGAACTCTGAGTTCTGTAAATTAAACCTCCTTGTAAAAGATATCCAAAGGCAAGTAAGTGAACTTCAGGAAAAATTAGGTCAGTTTGATAGTATATCACTGACAACCTCGAATATCACGGAGAGCCGTCCTGATATTGGCCAGGTTAAGTCTTTACTGAATATAACTCAAAACAAGCTTGCGGATTTAGACCCAATAGCCTGTCTGTTAAAAAAACATCATAAAATGTCTCCAGACAACCTAAATAAGGCTGAAAATCCAATTGACTGCTTGGCTGCGGAGGTGATGAAGCGTATAGCCTCTTCTCACCAGGCTATAGTTTACAACGTCCCAGATTCTCTGCCTCTGAAGACTGTAAAACACAAAATCCTGATTTGTTGCGGCATGGCTAGTGTTCCATGTGAATGCAAAAGACTTCGTAAAAAGTCTAACCAGACTAATTGCCTCATCATTTTTAAATTCAGTAATTCCCTTGATTTTAGTAAGTTTACTAAATGTCAGGATCACCTAAGATTTAACAGCAGTTATAAGTCTATAACCATAGCTCAGGATAAAACACCGTGTCAGCGCAGAATAATGCGTAGTAATAACCTGGTCACCTCCTCTAGCTTAGAATTAACCAAAAACGATCGTTCACAGCAACAGTCACCTAATGCTGACATTAGCATTCAGCAAACCACACAACAACCACGCATGGCAATGGAACTAGGAACTGATTTAGATACCAGTACCCCTGTAAATAACGTCTCACCAAAAGATGTTAAAATAGGTAGAACTGCTGCAAGCTGCCCTAGGAAATTCTTACCCAAACGTGGTAACCTCACCACGATGAACAAATTTCGCTGGGTTGAGACTAATGATGGGGAAGAATACTCTGTATTCAACAAGCTTGCTGAGAGTAAGACTGTCAAAAAACCCCACCTCGTACGAAAAGCTCCTCTAGAAACACAAGTATATCTGGTGGTTTTCAGCATGTACCACCTTTCAGAAAGTCAGGCTCCCAAACCCCCAAAGTCTTGCAGCCAAAGCACCTTTCCTCTCAGTTTCCTTTAAGTTATAAAACCAACACGAAGGTAACAGATTTTCCAGTAGTGATCATACAGTGGTACTCTGCTCTCTGCCTTTCTCACCACTAAATACAGGAAACAAACAGGTTTCAGGGAGCTTGATATGTCGTAGTTACAAACATACAGACTTGGGATTAGTCCAAGAACTCATTCGACTCTGTCACTGGGATGAATATTTTACCACTGACTCCCTGGAGGCTGTAGTGTCCCTATTTTACAGGAATGTTATCCTTTGTCTAGATACTGTTGCTCCTAAGAAGGTGGTGAAATCAAGTAGACACCAAGCTGAATATATTCCAAGGGCATGCCGCAATAAGTTAAGGAAGTTGAAGAAACAGTACTATTCCACTAAGGATATATCACTACTGTACTCAATCCATGAGTCTCTTGAATCTATCAAGCACCAACGCTCTCAAAAGGACCTCAACGAAGAATTAAGGGCACTTGAAAGCACCTCAGTAGTTTATAACTTAACAACACTTCTTAGAAAACGAGTGCAGTCGACGAGGGACATTCCCTATTTACTTCACGACAAAGCAATCTACAATGAGCTTGTCACTATCTATATAATATTCAGTGAGTGGTTTGCAAACTTCAGCTTAGAAACGCGCATTCCTGGTGAAACCAGCCCCCTACTAGCTCTTTCCTCGGAAGCATAGTGTTCACCGACCAATTAATAGAACAAGCAGTTAAAAGCCTGAAACCTTCCACTAGCACGGGACCAGATGGCCTTGCTTCTATAATTTTCAAAAACAGTGGGTGTGATGTACCCCTACTACTTCTTAAATTCTTCTCAATATCTATGGACACTGGCACTTACCCTAATGAGTGGAAAACTAGCTTCATAATTCCACACTATAAATCCGGTGATAAGGCAAATATCCGCAATTACAGACCTATAAAATATAACCCCAGTTGTCTCGCGAATCATGGAGAAAGTTGTCTAGGATCAATTGTCAGACTATCTACTTAGAGAAGATCTTATTACAAGGTCTCAACACGGATTTCTCAAAAATAGGTCTTGCGTTACTTGCCACTTCGACGTTTTCAACTGCATCACTAGTAGTCGCGAAGCACGTAAGCTAGTTGTTGTTCTCTACTTCGATATATCTAGGGCATTTGACATGGTATCTCACAGTATTCTCTTTGAGAAGCTGTATTCATGTGGGATTCGCAATCCATCACTGAACTGGTTAAAATCGTTTCTAAGCAACAGGGTACAAATAACCCAGGTTGGATCTGTATTGTCTCATCCTAGGCAGATCACAAGTGGGGTTGTGCAAGGTAGTGTCCTAGGTCCACTTTTATTTATAGTATGCACTAACAGCATTTGCAACTGCTTCACCTCAGGTAAATCATTCCTATTTTGGTGAGAGCTGTCTACTAGCCAATTGGTTGACAGTAATTGAGGTCAATGTTTATGTATCATATATTAGTCATGTTGTGGTGAGAGATGGTTGCTAGCCAAATTGGTTGACAGTAATTGAGGTCAAAGGTCAAGATGGATACAGTTAACATATAGATGAACTGACACAGCCATAAGAAATGCAAGATTAACTTTGTGTGAGAAACAACCAATCAACAGACTGTGTTTTCTACTTATATTAATCTACAATAATGTACATCAAAATCTATAAATACGTGTTGATTTTCCGTAATAAACGTTCTGTTGCCTGGCCCTTGCCTTCTGTTGTTACACTATATGCTGACGACCTTGAAGTCGTTTACTCCTGCTACGCTCATGAATTATGCGATATGGTAAATAAAATACATCTTGAACTAAGTGGTCTCGCAACATGGTGTGCCGAATCCTGTCTAATGTTTAACATTGACAAATGCGGCTGGATTTGTATCGGAAACAGTAACCTTGACCTGAATCTTGAAATTAATGGGCGTAAACTAGCCAAGCTTAACTCAGTCGTAGATCTCGGTATCAGATACTCTAGTAACTTAACGTTCTCTGAACAAACTGATTATGCCAGACGTAAAACACGAAGGCTCCTAGGATGCATATTTCGCAATTTTTTGCTGTGAAACTAGGGTTTTATTATACAAAGTATGTGTCCGACCTATTTTAGAATACTGCCCGTTTATTCTTAGCGGACTCAGGCAAGATGACAAGCTCAAATTAGAAGGAGTGTAACGGCTATTCACCTTAAGAACTCTTGGTTTGGAAAGCGGTCTCGAATACTATGAAAGTTGCGACAGACTAAGTTTAGAACCACTCTGGAAAAGACGTCTTAAGCTAAACCTGATTTTTTACTACAAGCTAACTAATCTGCTCGCGCAATCCTCCGAGCCAATAATTAAACCTACCGCTGTCATCAGTTACAATCTTAGAAATCATCACAACCTAGCTGCTATAGAGCATTGTCAGACTTACGTGCGGTACAACTTCTTCTTAAATAAGTTTTCAGTCATTTAGAATAGACTACCAGCTGATGTGCGTGATGCAAACACACTCGCAGTGTTCATCTCCTCAGTCACCAGACTGCTCAAAGATGACGATGCACTTCTGCGTCTGACTCTTACACCCTCTTTTTCACCCTACATAGATATTTTAAGTTCATTAAACATGTAGTTACAACAAACTACAATTATAAATTTTTATATTATTGGAAGTACATGATAGACATTTTTACACAGGGCAATAAAATTAGTTCACACAATATGAAAGTTAGCATCACGGGACTAGTTAGTTAGTGCACCAAAATAACTATAGTTACTAAACAGAATATAAATGTATATATACATATTAATCACTCCTCAAGGACTCCACTTGCTTTCTTTTGCGTTGCTGTTGTTTGTCTTCCTTTGTCTCTCACCATTTCAGCCTCCATTTGACTTTTTGAATGAGAGTGAAGAATGTGGATATTTGACCATTTACAACGACAGATGATCTGCAAACATTATTGGTTCCATATCTTACGATTCCCTCGTGAATTACGCATTACCTTTCCCCACGACGCAACCTGGATTACAGTTGTGAAATATATACTTTTATACCAATAAAAGAGTATTGATTTATAACACTTCACGATTGTAACTTACAACATAACTGATTGTGTCTGCAAAAATAGCTCGCATTCCTTGAAAACATCCGTTTATAAGAAAATATAAACTGTCATTATTATTAGTCTACATTGAGTACAATTCACTTGTGATGTTACGATGAAAATGCTGACAAAAGTATACAAGTGTATTACTTATTTTAAATTATTATCAAATTTGGATATAAATCAAGAATAAGACTCGATGCCGTACACCAAAGTTATATGGAGGAATTACTTCAAGCTTTATTTTTTTCCCGAGTATTTGTGATCCATCCAAAACATACTTGGGTTTTTTTGTTAATGCGAAGACAATATTTCTATATTTCTTGATGTGGTCCATTGAATGACTAGTTATCATATTGTTCCCATAGACAAAATGACTGCAACCACATTATTTAACCATGAACCAAATTTATGTAATTTAAATAATACTGATCCATGCCTTTTTCAATTGGTGTGTCCTACACAGGTAGGAAAAAATGTATTTTATTAAATTACTATTATTAAATATGCTTACTAATCGTATATGTAATTTATCATATTGATGATGCCTGTAAACTGGCGTTCCTCATGTAAAAAATGAGAATATATTATTATTATGAGTAAGTGACTCAGCTTCAGTCGGAATGTTGATCAATTCAACTTCTACTACAAGGCAAATACAACAGAACAGGCGAGCAGAAAAGTGCCAGAGAGCAGAGAAAAAGTATGTGGAGTGGGACATATATGTTTATATTCGTTGTACATTGTAATTTTTAGTGAACAAATATTTATTTATACTATGTCTTTTTATGCATTTATGCTACTAGTCTATTTATAGTCTTTAGAGAAGTAAAGGTATTTACGCGCGTTGTTTAGGTACTGTAGTAGACTCATGGTTGATTCGTTCTAGGAATAAATTGGTTATTTATATAATCAGTAGAGTGAAATAGTCTGTACAGAGAGCGTTTGAAACTTATAACCGTATTGCAGTTCCTGACTTCTAGGGGCAGGTTATTCCATATTTTGGAATACATGACTGTGAAGAAGTTTTCGCGGAGTGTTGACTTAAAGGCTTTTATTGTCACTGTGCAAGTTTGGTTACGCAGATCGTAAGAGCCTTCTTGTGCGAATTGTATGTCCTTACTGTCTGAGCAAGAAATTTTTTGTAGGACCTTAAAGAAGAACATTAGGTTTATAATAAGTCGTCTTGTCCAAAGTGGGTCAAGTTGTAGAATCATGCACCGTGAGATGTAGTCTTTCTTACATTCGTAGCCAAGTAGGATTTGAGGTAAAATATCGTTGGATACATACTATTCTTAGCTTTTCACGTGTGTGAGTGCTGCTAATAATAAATGGACAGTATTCTAGTAGTGGCCTCACACAGGTTTTGTACAAAGTTAGCTTGGCTTCATTGCCGTGAAAGTTCCTGAGTATGCATCCTAAGAGCATCCTCGACTTTCGAGTCTGTGATGCCACTTGCTCAGAAAATGTTAGGTTACGCGAGTACCTCAGACCGAGGTCAACGACACTTTGGAGTCTGGTTAGGCTAGCAGATTGAGGAGTTAATTTCATGTCGATTGAGGGTGCACCGAAGCAGATCCAGCCATATTTTATAAGGTTAAATTTTAGGTTCCATAAAGACGACCAAGCAGTCACTTTATTT
Source organism: Trichobilharzia szidati (assembly GCA_944472155.2). NCBI lineage: Eukaryota > Metazoa > Platyhelminthes > Trematoda > Strigeidida > Schistosomatidae > Trichobilharzia > Trichobilharzia szidati. The sequence goes on along the minus strand of OX235272.1, from coordinate 128,088,756 downwards.
ATTTTTTTTGTACAACATTCTGGAAGTACCCTAGGTCATCAGATTGGAATGTATAAGCTACTTTTAGGTCATCTCCAAAGATGAATGGTTTCCCATGAGAGAAGCAAGCGCATATGTCGTGAATCGACGGACGAGTGGACCGTCGGCGCGATGGTGACATGGAGTAGGTCATGTCAGTGGGAGGAGGAGATAAGAGATTATGGTGAATCGTTGCGTCAGTCAACTAAAGAGGACAGTAGAAATTGGAGATGTGTTGTTGAAACCAGCTATACGTTCCACCCTGGAACCCGAGGGAGTGATAATAATGATAATATTTTTGATTAATTATTTTTCATTTGCTTTGACCTACCTTTCTATATATTTTAGACGGTGACTGATTGTCAATTATTATCACTACGTCAGTATGTTGATTGATATTTATTATTCGATAAATTATGGCCATTGGTAATAACTAAGAAATGGAGCCTTATTCTCATAGACACATTTAAGTAGTCTTAATTTCTACCATCCAGACTACGTTCTAATACACTATCCCAGAGTCACCATAGGTCAAAGTTACTCTCCAATAAGATGGTTGGATTAAACAACTCAACGGATAAGAGTTGCCTGCATTAGTGGAAATAAAACTATCTCGGCTTCAAATTGAATCAAATGAATATATGATGATGAAGGACATTCCGAAATCATAATATTAGTGTTGTCCACAAGATAAAAGTCGGTTAGGAAATAAGATGTTTTTACAGCAAAATAAATAACTTGTTAGAATATTGTAATGTATACAAATTGAAATAGAATTTTAACACTATTTACCATCCTCCTTTGATTTGACTGCTGGTAATACTATCTTCGATATCTCTGGTATTAGCGATGATGATAGAGTCACTTGCATTGCATTTGTTGCGTTGGATGCGTAGACTTCATGAACCGGGATTTAGTGAGTTACAAATCTCTCTCTATATCCACCTACCTGTATGACTCTTTAGAGAGTTGGCTCTGTCTCACCCACCCCATTATGCGGTTGTGTGATAATGCATGCAGTGCAATGTAGTGCTAAGCTATTTTCTCAATTACTTATCTTTGCGGGGTCAATCATTCTAAATTCAGCTAAATTCTTACGTTCCTACAACCAGTGTGACTACCCTCGATCTACTGGTCCGTTTGACCTACGTAGTTTGTAGTGACCCATTTTATTATTCATCATCGTAGTATACTTTCACTATGTAATTGGACTTTGATGTGTTTATCACTCTAAAGATTGCGTGTTAACAATCGATACACTGTACTCGCTCAACTTTTGGATTTTGATTACTGCGATAATACACGTTCGTACACATTCTCAAGTGCCTTTTGATTTACGTTGTGGATGTTGTGAGTAATCACAACGTTAGGACACAATAATAAACGCGAAGAATTACTAGGATATACGTGTGCGCTAGTTTGGTCAAAAAATCACCACAACAAGTTGACCTAACTCACAGCGATTGCAAGGCATTTTGTGGATTAAATTACCTTGTTTAATTGGGTCACCCTACAGAGTCCATCAAACTACCTACACAGCTTGTCCTACCTAAGCGAGTTAACGGGTTTAAATGCCACCACCCTAATTCCTGCTTCATTGAGGATCCTGCGTAGGGAAGGTCTCAGATGTCTCCTCCTCATATGATATATAAATGAAGAAAGAAATTTATGTGAGTAGTGTCTTGATATGATTATTGGTGGCAATAAATTGTGTTCGCAACATCGTAATCAGTAAATATTGCAGTGTAAGGGACACTGTGTGATTCCAGAAAAATAAAATTTTGTCCATAATGGAGAAATACGAGTGGCGAAGTCAGTGCGAAGACAATACTTCTGTATTTCCTGATGTGTTGCACTCACTGACAATCTAGCAGATTTTTCCAACTGTGCACAGAAATGATTGTATATAAGTGAAAAGGCTGTTTTATACTACTGGGATTAACATTTATCAAGTGTATGTTTAATCTCCAGTGAATATGTAAAGCATATCTTGCTACTGCCTGTAAATTGTGATTGAATTATATGTTTATATTTCTGTAACAATTTGATCATCCCTGTATACTGGCGTCCCTCATGTACTGTACTATGAGAATAAATTTATTCATTTATTTACTCGTAAGTAGTTAGGTATTTCCTAGAAGCTAATGGCTTATTGAGTTGTACACAACGCAATTAAGCTTGCTAATAGTCCAGTTAATCAGTGAATACTCAGAGGAGAAATTTAAAGATGTATGGACAATCTTTGACCTTCTGGGAAACCAATCAGTTGGGCTGCTTGAACAACTTGGAGCTCGCTTCCGATCGGCTTCAACTAGAAATATCGTATAGGATTGTTATGTGACCGTCTGTCCTGCTACACATGGGCTTCAACCACACTACCTGCTGACGCTTTAGCCTGGACCACCTAACCTGGTAATAATAATAATTTATATTTTCATATAAACATAAATTTACATGAAAATGCATGCCATTTTTACAGGCATGATCAAGTATGATATAATGTCAAATAGTAGATTGTCTACAAGTTAATAATGTTTGAACAGCTAAATGTTTGATATATATATAAATACACTCATTGTCTGATCCATGCCGTATGATTATTGAATTAAACAGTAGTCCTCCAGGTTGCGCGGGAAAATCGACTTCGTTATGTTTTCAACCCGTAGTTGTAGGCATACGATAACCAACAAATATTGGTAGCTAGGCTGTTCATGACACTGCCCCAACGGGAGAAGCGAGAATGTGGCACTGCCACTGGAAGATGTATTCATTGACGATGATTTAAAGAGACTGTAGAGATGCACAATCACACCACAGTGAAGCTATCGAGCTCTCGCCCCTTTTCAAAATCAAATAATCCACCCTGTGTTGCAATTCCACACACATAAATTGGTTGTTAGAGATGAGAGATCTGAGATCCAAATGATTTGATGAACTTCTGCATTCTACTGTATACAAACAGATATCCTACCCCACTCAACCAGTGACTCAACATAATTTCATGTGTGTTGGGAGTTTGTATGTGTCACGTATTCTTGTCAAATAAATCCGTTATCACATCCGTGGATGGCCTCCGATATTTCTGTGTCTGGGTGAAACACAAAGTGCTTGAGGGAGAACAGCAGTATTCGGTCGGCCTTTAGTCGAGTTGCCTATCGCATTTCAATATCGTCATACCGAACGTAATAATGCACTAGGTTACTACACCTAACCCTTCTCATCATTCTGTAGTGATTCATCGCTCGTAAACTGCCACTAGAGACTGAGAATCATCAAGAATAAATAGACGACCTTCAACCACTGGAAGGACACAAAGCTTCACTTCATGTCAGGTGTGCATAGCTGTGTTAGCCTTTGAAGACCCATATCTAGCCGAAACCGTCTCGACTATGGAAAGATGCTGCAAGTCTGCCTTCCAGTAATCTCCAGGGCTCAATCTTCCCACTATCCCATCAACCTTCCGTGTCTATGCGTACGATGTTGTGCACATTCGTCAAGCGAGAAGAAGTAAACAGATTGACAGTGCGACAAACAAGTCAGTCGAAGTCAGCATGAAATCCAACTGAAGTTGTGATTCCTGCGTCAATGGCGACAAATGATCATATTCGGAATGGGGATGTTGGCCTCATATATTATGTCACACGTGTAGTTCACACTGGTCCTCTGTTTCTGCGAGTGTAACTTCGAGACCTTTAGTGACATATGGTCTTCTTTTGTCGCCATCTTTGCACACTTCATCAACAAATGCTTTGTTGGTGTTTTCTGTCTACTAGGTGGTGAAGATGTAGCAGTCGGATTGTCAGCACCAGTTTGGTACAATTCATTGTACATTGTACGACCGTTGAATTTGTTTAGCCGAGGCATCGCGGGCAATCATCTGCGAGCTGCGCACATTCTCGATTCGATGGAGAGAAGCAGATTGTATAAGAATAGAGATAAGAGCAGCGAGGTAACATGAGTTGAACATAGTAATCAGCATGGTGTCAGGAACTTCGAAGACGACGTGCTGATCAGTCGGTAGAACTTCGCAAAGCCAAGAAAGATGAACAACTTCAGAAGCGCCGCAACATCCTCACAGCTGAGCTTGATGAAACCACGCCGTTGAGAGAAAAACAGGTTGATACTTCTAAGCCTGGTTCCTACGACGATGTTGTTCGAGATATGCAGTCAAACGATGAATCCGTGAGGACTAAGGCAGTCCGTCTCTGTAGAAAATCTCTGTCAGTGACGAAAGATCCTCCAATTGAAGAATTTTGCAAGAGAGGAGTTATCAGTATTCTCATTTCAATGTTGAGCTCTACGAAGTGAGTTTCGCTGATTTGGTCTAATAAAACAGTGATGATCTTGTTTTTGAGGCAGCCTGGGCACTGACGAATATTGCCTCTGGAGATAGTCGACACACGCATTCTGTGGTTGACTCTGGCGCAGTTCCGGAGTTAATACGACTTCTTGGTCATCCTGCCACCTGTGTAGCAGAGCAAAGTGTGTGGGCGCTTGGAAATATTGCGGGTGATGGGGCGGTGCTCAGAGATCTTACCATAAAATGTGGTGTTTTGGATCCAGTTGTAAAGTATGTTGTCTCCTAGTGACTTAGCATTGGTAGACTTTTAGATCGTACTTGGAATCTGCCGGGAGTGGTTGCAAACATCACTTGGATGCTGTCTAATCTGTGTCGTTATCGTGACCCGCCTCCTGCGCGTGAGGTGCTGAAGACATTGCTCCCAGTGTTCAGTCGACTTCTTCGCTACGAAGGTAACGAGGACGTGATTGGGGACAGCGCGTGGGCGTTGTCATACTCAAGCGACGCAGTGAATGATTTCATTGACGACATTATTGAGAGTGGATGTGTCCCACGTCTCCTTGGTCTGTTGGCATCTGTTTCGGTAGGTGTGTGGTCACCTGTAATAATCTCTTTATTTAGGTGAAAATCGTTTCTCCCGCACTCAGGACGATTGGCAATCTTGTAGCTGGGAGTGATGCGCAGACACAAGCTGTTCTTGATGCTGGTTTGTTAGATTACATTCCAGCCTTGTTAAGTAACGAGAAGTCTACCGTTGTCAAAGAGGCATGCTGGCTTGTCAGTAATATAGCAGCAGGTAACGTGCACCAGGTAGACATGGTAATCAAACATGGCGTATTACCATGCGTCCTAGAAATACTTCACAAGGTAAGTTGTCCACCAGAGCGTTAGTTGTGTTACTATTGCCATTTGACAAATGGTTGTTAGCTTTTGTATGTATATGGATTGTATGTGCAGACGTGAGGAGAACTCATTCCACTTATCAGGTGGGTGCACAGCATGAGTTGGAATAAGTAGCTGACATTTAAACTGATAGCTGCTTGTGAGTTCATCAGTTCAAATTGTCGAACTGTGTAACCTGCTGAAGTGAATGATTTCGTAGGTTGGTTCTGTGATTTGACCTAAGTACTGATAATATTTCTCTGCTGCAGCGAATATTGTCCAAGGAGAACAGTGTTGATTCACTGTGCGTCACACGTGACAATTATCAGAGCTGGTGAACACCTACAATGCTCAGATATGCGTGACTAACATGATTGGACGATAGAAGTCAATTGTGAGTAGGCAAAACTTGGAGGTGTAGTGATCGTCTTCACGTTGTTAACAATTAGAGCTAATATCCTGAACAAAATGAAAGTGCTGATGTGACGTGAAGTTGGTCATGCACTATTTAAAGTGGAGTACTGCTTTAAAGGTAGGAAATGAGTAAGTGTTACTGCAGTACTAGGCATGAATGGTACTTATCCGTATATTTCAATTGTTGTGAATTGTTGCAGGGTTGTATCATGGCTTGGTTGTCAAGTACATTAATTAACTTCATTAGCTATATGGGTAGTGAAAGGTCACCACCATCGGGTAAAAATAGTCAGACGTGTTAAACAAGCCTCAACAGAAGCACCTGAGGAATTTAAAGTCTATACCAGCATTACGCCTGTGACATGTATTGTCTTTTGTTTTCTAGGGTGAATACAAAGCACAGAAAGAAGCCTGTTGGGTCATCAGTAATATAATAACCGGCGGGACAACAGAACAATGCGCCTACCTACTGAATCTCCCCATCTTCAAGGCTTTGAAGAATCTCCTTTCAGTTTCAGATGCTAAAGTCATCCTCATGACTCTGGAAATCATCACGAAGCTCCTTGAGGTAAGCCGAACTTCTTTTACTCCATGAATGATTGGAGTATTGTTGCTGTGTTGGAAGGTGAACCGGTTAGTTGTGTTGTAGTGTAGGATTATATTTTGTGTCTGTGTAACGCGAGGATCGGTCCCCATGAGCAGCTGATGTTCAGGTGAAAAAATATGTTGGCCTGACTCATGGCTTCAATGGTGTTTAACACACCAGCATTGAGGCGAGTCCACTCTAAGCGCCAGGCAAACAGTATATATTTACCTGGGAATTTTACATTGTGTCGCGGGTGAATAAATTGTTCAACGTGTGAGGCGACTTTGCACTGTAGCTAAACCAAGTGTGAAGATTGCTAGAGACGCGTATGCTTTCGTGGCGACCTGGGTGTTTTCGTCAGACTATGACTACCGAGACAGGAAAGTATCAGTGTGACTTGTTAAGGAGATGGCATGCTCTAACACATGTGGTGTTGTGATGAAAGTTTATTCGTTGACTAAGTGGAGGAGATTATTTCTGTTTACTTTGCATTCTGAAGATTTTGTACTGAAAAGTCTGTCTTATTTTCTACATCCAAGGTCTCTGATCAATACGGCCAGTTGGAACCTGCGTGTATCGAGCTGGAGACATGTGGAGGTCTAGACAAGTTGGAGGCCTTACAAGATCACTGTAACCAGCAGGTGTACCAGGCTGCGTATAACTTAATTGAGAAGTACTTCAATGATGGGGTGAGTGATTGTTTGACCGGAAGTTTGAGCAGATTGTGATGTAACTCCACTATGGATAAGATTTTATGTTGATGAATCCATAATGGAGTTGTACTCTGCCACAGTGCCCAGATTTTATACTTACATCAGATAGTGATATGTCGCTCTCAGAGTTGTGTCGTGTACACTCTGCATTCGAGAATGTTTGATTTGGTCTGGATAGTTTTTCATTAGCGATTGGATCATTTGAATCAAGCATTGCCTCAGTCACTTGCATCTTATGTGCAGTACGTGCATGATTTGAGTGAAATGAAGTCTCATGGTGTAGGATTGAGGAGACTTCGCTAAAAAACATCAATGCGTTGCTTGGCTCAGAATTCAGTGTTCTGGAAACTGCTGCTCTAAACAGAAAGTAAGCAGGTGTGGTATGCAGTCGATTCTGAGTACCGATGTTCGTTCTGACAGGACAGTGTGTAGCGAGGAGATGTATCACTTTGGATAGTGAGACGATTTCTCCAGTTGTGAAATTTCAGTGAAATAGCATACCTTCAGTTTTACGATGCACGAATCAGTGGGAATGAAGGACTAGCCTTTGTACATTAGCTGGAAGGGATCTTCAGATGTTAGGATTATGCTGATGACGGTGACGTCAATGACTTTTGAGACAGTGGCCACAGTGAAGTGAGCAGTGAGAGGCTGGCCTGGCTTGCATCAGTTGTCTTGCAAAATGAAGGACTATTTCCCAGTTGATTGTTGTTGTCAGTCGAATTGGGAATGTTTTGTCGAAGTAACCTCTCAGATAAGATTTTATTTTGATAAATACACATGTAGTACAGTTATATTATGATATATAGTAACGTCTCAGATGATATATGAGTGTGACTTGTTGTCCACTGATTGCCCTTCGTTCCTTGTCATTGGTAATATGACATTAGTAAGGCACAGTAAAGTGATGAGTAGTTTGATTATCGTGTATTCTGCAACGTTGTGTACGTAGAGTAACTTTTGTTTGTTTGTTTGTTTGTTATTCACTATTCTGCAGGATGACGATGAGAAGCAGGACGAGAATGTTCTCCCTGATGGTACATGCAGCACCGAAGTGGCAGCCAACTCAGAGCAAGAATTCCGGTTTATTGCACCTGATTCCACTTTGGGGAAAGATGGTGACTTTCAGTTTTGATAGATATTGCGTTGCTATTACTAACTACGCATCTACCTATTAATTCCTATGTAGATAGATAATTGACGATATTAACCTTCAGATTGAGAAGTGACAGTTTTGCAATGCTTTTATTTCTGAAATGATTTTGTATATAGAATAATAAATATTTTTGTTACTGATGTGTTCGGGTGTTTAAACCGGAATAAGGCGTTGGGTGGCTGACTGACTGGAGAACATGAATGTGTCCCTATGTGGGCTGTTGCTATCTCGCCTGTCTCTTCTGCCTCGTATTTACTTTCCGTCTGTGAATCTTTGTTTGTGCGACATTCGACGTAAATCGTGCATGAATTCAAGATCGAGATTCCTCTCAGTAGTCAGAAATGTGGCACATCTTATCCCTCTTTCCGTTCTGGGGTGTCATCGGTGATAGTAGGGAAAATCTATGTCGACAGATTTTGATTGGCTACTTGTTCCCCGATTGATCTAAAATATATCTTAAAGCGGTCAGTTTTTTATCTTCGCACGGATAGTTATAGGCAGTCGAATTGAAGACGTTCGATGTTATAATGCCGTGTGAGTATAGTGAGATGGGTCACATATTCTATGGTAAATCGAGATGTCTGAGGACTTTTAGTAGGTGAATATAGTTAACAGTAATTTTTATACATTTATGTTAATTCGCAAAATAGGATATATACATTTTTGTTTACTAGGTGAATATAATTGAAATACAATTCACTAGGTCACGATTAGTATACAAGCACTGAAATACATACTATTATTCATGTACTTGAAATCATGGTGTTGTGTTTGTTAAGCATTGTTAAAAGCATTACATGATGTTACAAAATACTCCTACTGCCTCCACTTCACGAAATGTGTCATCTATATTGTCTAATGCAGCGGTTCTATTCGAAAGAATAATGCTTTCTTGTGTATTTGATAAGTGGATGCAATTTAAGCAAGTTGTTGATACATTTATGAAGGTAATGAGTAAATTGTTCATTATTTCTCTGAAAGGAATCCTACCGGGTTGCTTCAAGTAAAGAAGACCCATCCGGCTCTATGGAATATGAGTATGTGAGGTACGAGTGCACTTTTGGAGGAGAACGTGCTCCTAGACGTGTTGACTTGAGGAACAAAGGGTTAGTTGGCCGTGCATGTAAATTTTAAAATTTTCAAGGTCTCAAAGTATTTCCTGTCAGTCAATATTGACAGTAGGGAATACCTCTGAAGGATACAAGATAGCCACCCACAAAACTGTACATAACCATCCATGCACAGCAAGTTTCATCTCTACCGATGTATCTAGACGTTTGGCTGTCATCAGATGAAATGGCGGTTGTGCAATCGTTTATTGAAAGGAACACTGATGTCCATGCAATCACCAATTTAGCGCATGAGAGATTTGGCAAAGTTATCCTACCTGGTGATATTAATTAAATATGCGGGTTAGGATGAATAAACGTAAGTCGTATCAAAATAAATCTGACAGTATAATAGAAATCGGTAGTTTACATGACCTGCTTCGTTGACTGAGGCAGACAGGACCAGTTAGTGTTCTGCATGACAATGCAGGTTTCGTAATATATTTACTACTATTAATAATCATAATAATATTTATAATCTACATTATTCCAAAAACAGTACTTGTTATACGGAATGGAATTCTCAGGATTTGTCACAATATTGCATCTGATTTACTCAGAATATAAATAAGATTGAAACAAAATTAACCAGAGGAATTTGTCCACATTTACGAAATAAAGTCAAAACTATTCGAAGTACGAATTGAGAATATTAAAGATGAATAATAATAGTGATAACAGAGAGTTTGTTTCAAACAGTATTGTCGATTCAGTTTGAAAATCTTAGCATGTTATAGATTATTGAATCTAATGCTCTGTTGGTCTAGTGTGGTGAGGGGAAATACAAAACTAATGGTTATAACACAGCTTAAATGATCTTCACACTTATGAAAAAATAAACAAATAAAAACAAAAAATTGAGAGGATTATAAATATAAGAAGTAGAATAACAATAAAGGTTGATGTTGTAAGGGTGGAGGAAATGGTTTATTTAATAGTGCAAAGAAGGTTAGTTAATTCATGCCTAGCACTATTTTCACCACATAAAGTACGTGCCAAATGTGGTATAGTGGAATTTTTACACTTAGACGTACGTGCATGAAGTCTTCTGAAAAGACTTCTTGTTTTACCTGAGGAGACACAAGGTTGGAGCTGAGGGTAAAGTGGGTGCTCACAGCCTGACAAAATTCCTTTAGCGAATTCGTTGCATGACATCAAGTGCCTATCAATGACAATGTCAACGATGTGGCCCAATAGGATACCACTCGTCCTACTGACAGTCTTCATAGTTCTAAGAAGTATGAGATAGTCTTTCTTAAGCAATCCAGGAAAGAATAAGGGTGAACAGTAAAGAGGAATAGGTAAGATGCACGAGTTGACAAACTGTAAGTGGAGGGGTTGATTGAGTTATGCTTGAGTGCCTTAACTTCTTAATGTAAAACCTCAGACGAAATATTCTTTTAGAAATCGCTAAGACATGGGAAGACGAGGATAGGTCAGAAGAAAGAATTAATCCAAGATACTTAACCTCAGACTTGATTTCTACATCGCTATCATCAATTTCACAACGTTCATCGGAAATAAACAGTCTGACATTTGGAAGGATTTAGTTCAAGACCATTAGACGGAGACCATTGGCTAACTCCTGATAGAAAGCTATTCATCTTAGTACAGTCTAGCTGGGAGTTAACAAACATTGAAATATTTAGATCGTCGGCATACTTAACAAAGTTCATCAGAGTGAGGCAAGTCATGCAAGAAGAAAGAAAACAGAAAAGCAGAAGTGACAGAGCCTTGAGGGACACCAGCCTCAGTAAGCAATGAAGTGGACGACCCCACCCCACTCACCCTGACATACAGTGTACTGCTTTCTTCCTGAGAAACAAGAATGCAGCCATTCAACAACCCAACATTTAGTTTGAGTTTCACCAAGCTTATTCAACAAAGTGTCCTTAGGTACTGAGTCGAAAGTAGATGTGTAATCTAGGAAGGTGCAACGAACAAATTTAGCCCCCTTGTCTAAACTAGAGACAATGTTATGATGCAAGACTGCAGCTTCATCTAGAGTACTTGTACCGTGTTTATAAGCAGGTTTCATTAACACTTGTAACACTAGAAAGTTTGGCATTTGTGTAAGAATGTATGAAAGACTTGTTTAGTGTACACACACACACTACGTTTTATCAGCCGAAGATTACTGGTTCATAGCATTTCCTGAGTAACGGTGACTAACAGGATACATCACTTATACCGTAGCAACGCTTAAAGACCCAACCTTACAACAATTCTAAACAAAATCTAACATACGCATCAATAATGACCTTTTATGGTAAATGAATATTTTATCTACTTGAAGTGAACACAGAATGCACTGAAATAACCCTGGTTGTTCTTAAAAAGGAGCAGTGGACGCTGAATCTTGACTAGGAGAGCTGAAATAAGTCTGATAAGTTACTTCTGAATATGCGGAGAAGAAGAGTAGGGTGCTGAATAGGTGCCAGTTATGCTGACAAATCAGCACACAGTTCCATTTTGGGCAAGTAATCAAACAATTGCAGAACAGTTTCAGAGTTTACTCACAATAGAATGTTAGAGTCAGCAAGATATAATTCAGCATTATAGTAAGCTTAAGAGACTGCAATAAAATTTCATTCTGGGCTATGAACACCTTACTATCTTAGCATAGTATACGCGAATTAGCTCAATGATGGAAGGTTTGCCATAATCGCTAACTATCAACTTGATAACTGTGAACCTGAGACTGGAAATAAGCTTTCTAGTAGCATCCATTGACGGAAATTCACCCCGACACGTTGAAATATGCAAAATGTCCAAAAAAGCCTTTGAATGTCAATGTCGAACGAATTGAGGAAAACACAAAACCACTCGTCGCAGGAAACCATCATGACCTTGAATCTGGATATACCGTCTTTCGTAGTGCTGCCTGTACCTTTTTCCTTGAATCCAGCCTGATCTTGCAAAAGTCCTCCATCCAGAACATCAAGGAAAATGCGGCTTATGATTTTGTTTGGAGTAGAGAAGAGCATTAGTCTGTGGGATTTCTTCCCAAGGCCTAAGTAGCCCTTCTTCGACAGTTAGTTTTGCAAGAAAGCCCTCCTAATCAATTGGTTGGTACCTTTCCATTTATCCGAACCTTCTACAATAATGGTATAAGCATGTCTAAAACAATTAGTCCCTTTTATAAATTTGGATAGTGTTATTAGAAGACGGAGATTATCTGAACAATCTGATCCCTAACACATTTACTTGTCAAGTCGCTTTATATATTAATAAGAAATAATTGGCAGTTAAATTAAACAAAGTAACAAGAAGAAGGATTTAAAAATGATTAACACAACGTCTGGTAATCCAGTCAAATAAGGATTACCAAAATAGGTTGACAGTAATAATAATCTGTTTTTGAATACACAGTGTTGGGGGAGGGGGATTAGTTTATGAATAGCTATAGACTTAGTATATTTCAATCAGCGCCCTCGACTATTCCTATAGATGACCTCAAAGGCTGTGTTAACATCAATCCCATGGTTCACCTCAATTAGATGTTTGGCTGACACCTGAGGCTATTGGATTTCCACAATCCATTTGTTTTTCTAACCATTTCGGGATATGCTCTCCCACAATCACATGCAAAGCACGATTACTCCTCCCTATGTATGTGTGTCCACACACACACACACGAATATTGGTGAATAGTGTGGGATGCGACATAATCGCTTGTGCAATTCCGAGGTTTGCAGTGGGGCATATTTTTGGCTTTTTCGATAATTACAAGCTGGGCTGCATAATAGGTCCTACGGATGACCGAATTCAACCTTTGTCTCAAAATCCTACTCTTTAATTCCCCGTGATATGGTAATTTGATGAAAGCATTTTTCTTAGGTGCGATGTGGATTGTATGTTTGAAGACTGAGTGACTTCTACACCTGTTTACAAATATCAAAGGATGTCCGTTTTCATCAAGAATATACATCAGGATTTCATTGCCTTCGTCTATAGCATCAGCCGTGCAAATACGTCGAATCCTCTCAAACAGACATTTCACCAAACCTCTCTTATACTGTGATGGACAGAAACTGCGAAAATTGAGGTATCGCCCTGTCCAAGTGGGCTTTCTGTAAATTGATCGTCTTATTGAACCATCATCTCTTCGACTCAGAAGTATGTCTAAAAATGCAAGCTGGTAGCGACTTTCTTCCTCGCATGTAAGACTTATGTGATTCTGTACAGAGTTAAGTCTGTCTAACAGACGACTCGCATCTTCATGATCGTCACATATCAAAATGATATCATCTACATATCTCCTATAGAAGGGCAATTTAGAAATAAAATCAAAGAACAAGTCCTCAACATAAAACATGTAAACGTTCGCTAACACAGGTCCTAACGGACTCCCCGTAGCAACACCAACCACTTGTCGAAAGTGCTCACCTTCAAACGTGAAATGGACGTTGTCAGTACATAATAGTAATAAATCTTTCAAACAAGTTAAAGGAAAAGAGAATGAAAAGCAACTCGAAGATATATATGGTCACAGAGAATATCAACAGCCTTAATCAATGGTACACGAGTAAACAAAGAATAAACATAAAATAAATACATTTTCCTATCTCTCTCTTATGCTCATATCTACAAGACAGTCCACCAGTTCAAATGTATCTTTCAAAGTGAACTTACATAAATTCATTGCATACTGGAATTAAAACATCAGCTAACCATTTCGCTAATTCATGTGTAGAAGAGTGACACATTGATAGAATTGACGTAATGGATTATCGAGCTTATGAATCTTGGATAATCAATCCATAAAGGTTTGGAAAGTCAGATCGCATGGGTTTCAAGGAATTAAACTCTTGCTTATCGATACCGTCCATTCCACGAAGTTTTACTAAGTGAGAAGTTACTTTTCCTTCCCCCGACCGAAAGCTGCTACCTTGACGTGGTGGTCGGGCTTGCATATCGCAATGACCCAACGAGCTACACTGGCTGGAACTTAAGTTCCTGTAGGTTCTACCATGCCAGAAAGGTTGTTTGGATAGCGGTTAGACAAAAAGCAGCTACCCAATCCAATGCCATGACTCAAACAAAAACACAAAATATCATGCCGGATCGGTCGGGGCCCGGATTAACAACGACCGCGCTTCCTGCTGCCGCGTCACAGGGCAGAAGTGATAAATACGCTACTGAGACACACCAAATAAAAAACAACAAACAAAAACAGGCCGTGTGTGACCGGCCTCAAGCAGTTGTCCCTTGGGCTCTGCGGTCATGCAACCAACTTCCATGGTGTGGGCAGCCGGGAAGTAACAATCGCCCTCACACTCCAAAGTGCACGCAAAACCTCTCTAATCCTCACTCATCTTTGTATCCATCTTCATCTCTATTATCTTGCCCTCCTTCTACCAATGCAACTCCTCTACTTGATGGCCCTTCACTTCCTCTTCAATCTGTGTGCACTGATAACGATGGAAGCCAAAAAGCCACCATCGATAGTCTCCTAAAACCACGCCACCAATTTCATATAGGGGCATTTAACGTTAACGTTAGAACTTTTGCTTCCAATTCTCTGATATCATCAGAAGGAACATCAGCTATGAATTTGCTCTTGTCATTAAGGATGGAGAACAATTTCGTTTTGTAATTGCTTCTGTCCATCAGAACTACACCAGATCCTTTGTCAGGTTTTAGAATAACTAAATCGGATCTGTTACGTGATTCCTTTAGGACTTTAAAATGAGTTGATGTTAAAATGCTTATTTGTTTCCAACTTGAATTACGGAATCGGTGTGCTACATTGACAAATTTAACTTCCAACCAACTTTGGTCATCTTTCGAGGTAGGAACTACAGAACTCAATTGATCATACAAATTTTCAAACTGAGAATCAATTGCTAAGTCTAAAATATTGTTTAATGGGATAGAAAAATTGAAAACAAATGACAGCACATGCTTTTCATGTAATAAAATTTCAACCGATGACAGATTTGTCACAAACTTATCAAGATTTAATAGGAATTGGAAGTCAGAGGTACAAGATCCAAGCTATTTCAATCGAGTATTCTATTTCATCTTATTAACGGAAGGGCTACAAAAATAATAACCTCCGTCACGAGAAGTGAACTCGCCAGAAACTGTTGACAAGGAGATTCCAAGGGAGGTAGCAACAAGAAAGCGAAATCATCAGCAAATCAAGGTAGTTCTGAATGGCTGCATCCAGGAGCAATATAAGTGTTTGACATGTATATGTAGTTACATTTAGACAGGTGTTTTGGTCGACATTTGACAGTGAGGCAATCAATTTTGTCAGTAGAGAATCTACAAATATACATTGTCTGAAGTACACAACTGAGGATTGATGAGGGTGACAACGCCACCACTACATTTCGTTTTGCTTTAATGTAATGATGGCCAAGGCAGGGAAAGTGGTTGCACGAATTTCTTCTGAACACAAGTCTGTCTCATTCAAGTGGATTCAACGGCCTCAGGACACTATAAATGAACGAACTCGTGAAGAAAAATTAATATTGTTTGAAATGTACTAAATAACTTTAAATGCTCTATTAAGAATCATGGCATACATTGAAGTGCTGGTTATTTGCGCAATATATTACTCCAATATTTCTGAAATCCTTTCACAGTTGGCATATTTATTTTGAGTGAGTGACATCTATCTCAACTGCCTGTATGGACGCAGACTTTTGCGTCTTCAATCATCAGGTGATTGGAGCAAGTTATACAACAGATTCCGACATGTGTCTCGCAGGTTGGACACATGAGAAATCAGATGGAATTCGTCTCAATCTACAGAAATCGGAGCCTACTGAATACATGTGAGGAGCAGGAGATATAGACACAAATAAAACCAGCGGCAGATGGTCAAGGTGACCTAATTACCAGAGACAAGGAAAACAATGCACCAATCACTTCAGATAACCCTTGAATCAACCGTCACCTGCAACTCGTCCGCACATACCACTAACAGCCACTGGACTACTAGTGAACATCTACCCCGTAACGAAATCAGAAGTCTTGAATGCCGGAATCGCCCCAGAAACACCGAGAATGATTTCGAAGACCTAGCCAGACATGCTTATACCATTATTGTAGAAGGTTCGGATAAAAGGAAAGTTACCAACCAATTGATTAGGAGGGCTTTCTTGCAAAACTAACTGTCGAAGAAGGGCTACTTAGGCCTTGGAAATAAATCCCACAGACTAATGCTCTTCTCTACTCCAAACAAAATCATAAGCCGCATTTCCTTGATGTTCTGGATGGAGGACTTTAGCAAGACCAGTCTGGATTCAAGGAAAAGGTGACAGGCGGACTTCGCTGCAACACTAATCGTCGGTCATATATTCTTGGTATCAGCTTCACTGACACAGAAGAGATCTTCGAGAACGTCAACCTCTAAATAACTGGAAATGTGCCTCAATAGTACACCGTGACCGAAGCATTCATTAACCCAACTAAACTATACGATTCTATCTGTCCAGGGATTCACAAAGGAAAACTTAGAATAGCCTCCGAAGAGAAACAAGACTGCCTACTATCACAGATGACACCCCTGAACGGGAAGAGGGATAAGATGTGCCATATATCTGAATACTGAGAGGGATCTCGATCCTGAATTCACGCACGATGTACGTCGAATGTTGCACAAACAAAGATTCACACACGAAAAGTAAATACGAGGCAGAAGAGACAGGCGAGATAGCAACAGCCCACATAGAGACACACTCAGGTTATTCAGTCAGTCAGCCACCCAACGCCTTATTCCGGTTTAAACACCCAAACACATCAGTAACAAAAATATTTATTATTCTATATACAAAATCATTTCAGAAATAAAAGCATTGCAAAACTGTCACTTCTCAATCTGAAGGTTAATATCGTCAATTATCTATCTACATAGGAATTAATAGGTAGATGCGTAGTTAGTAATAGCAACGCAATATCTATCAAAACTGAAAGTCACCATCTTTCCCCAAAGTGGAATCAGGTGCAATAAACCGGAATTCTTGCTCTGAGTTGGCTGCCACTTCGGTGCTGCATGTACCATCAGGGAGAACATTCTCGTCCTGCTTCTCATCGTCATCCTGCAGAATAGTGAATAACAAACAAACAAACAAAAGTTACTCTACGTACACAACGTTGCAGAATACACGATAATCAAACTACTCATCACTTTACTGTGCCTTACTAATGTCATATTACCAATGACAAGGAACGAAGGGAAATCAGTGGACAACAAGTCACACTCATATATCATCTGAGACGTTACTGATATAAGTATAAAACTTGGGCACTGTGGTAGAGTATAATTCCATAATATAACTGTACTACACTGTGTGATTTATCAAAATAAAATCTTATCTGAGAGGTTACTTCGACAAAACATTCCCAATTCGACTGACAACAACAATCAACTGGGAAATAGTCCTTCATTTTGCAAGACAACTGATGCAAGCCAGGTCAGCCTCTCACTGCTCACTTCACTGTGGCCACTGTCTCAAAAGTCATTGACGTCACCGTCATCAGCATAATCCTAACATCTGAAGATCCCTTCCAGCTAATGTACAAAGGCTAGTCCTTCATTCCCACTGATTCGTGCATCGTAAAACTGAAGGTATGCTATTTCACTGAAATTTCACAACTGGAGAAATCGTCTCACTATCCAAAGTGATACATCTCCTCGCTACACACTGTCCTGTCAGAACGAACATCGGTACTCAGAATCGACTGCAAACCACACCTGCTTACTTTCTGTTTAGAGCAGCAGTTTCCAGAACACTGA
Organism: Trichobilharzia szidati; assembly: GCA_944472155.2. Taxonomy (NCBI): domain Eukaryota; kingdom Metazoa; phylum Platyhelminthes; class Trematoda; order Strigeidida; family Schistosomatidae; genus Trichobilharzia; species Trichobilharzia szidati. The sequence goes on along the minus strand of OX235272.1, from coordinate 128,070,826 downwards.
ATTCTGAGCCAAGCAACGCATTGATGTTTTTTAGCGAAGTCTCCTCAATCCTACACCATGAGACTTCATTTCACTCAAATCATGCACGTACTGCACATAAGATGCAAGTGACTGAGGCAATGCTTGATTCAAATGATCCAATCGCTAATGAAAAACTATCCAGACCAAATCAAACATTCTCGAATGCAGAGTGTACACGACACAACTCTGAGAGAGCGACATATCACAATCTGATGTAAGTATAAAATCTGGGCACTGTGGCAGAGTACAACTCCATTATGGATTCATCAAGATAAAATCTTATCCATAGTGGAGTTACATCACAATCTGCTCAAACTTCCGGTCAAACAATCACTCACCCCATCATTGAAGTACTTCTCAATTAAGTTATACGCAGCCTGGTACACCTGCTGGTTACAGTGATCTTGTAAGGCCTCCAACTTGTCTAGACCTCCACATGTCTCCAGCTCGATACACGCAGGCTCCAACTGGCCGTATTGATCAGAGACCTTGGATGTAGAAAATAAGACAGACCTTTCAGTACAAAATCTTCAGAATGCAAAGTAAACAGAAATAATCTCCTCCACTTAGTCAAAGAATAAACTTTCATCACAACACCACATGTGTTAGAGCATGCCATCTCCTTAACAAGTCACACTGATACCTTCCTGCCTCGGTAGTCATAGTCTGACGAAAACACCCAGGTCGCCACGAAAGCATACGCGTCTCTAGCAATCTTCACACTTGGTTTAGCTACAGTGCAAAGTTGCCTCACACGTTGAACAATTTATTCACCCGCGACACAATGTAAAATTCCCAGGTACATATATATATATATGCGTTGATTTCCTTAATAGTATCTGTTGCCTGACTCTTGCCTTCTGTCGTTACAAATATATACTGTTTGCCTTGCGCTTAGAGTGGACTCGCCTCAATGCTGGTGTGTTAAACACCATTGAAGCCATGAGTCAGGCCAACATATTTTTTCACCTGAACATCAGCTGCTCATGGGGACCGATCCTCGCGTTACACAGACACAAAATATAATCCTACACTACAACACAACTAACCGGTTCACCTTCCAACACAGCAACAATACTCCAATCATTCATGGAGTAAAAGAAGTTAAGCTTACCTCAAGGAGCTTTGTGATGATTTCCAGAGTCATGAGGATGACTTTAGCATCTGAAACTGAAAGGAGATTCTTCAAAGCCTTGAAGATGGGGAGATTCAGTAGGTAGGCGCATTGTTCTGTTGTCCCGCCGGTTATTATATTACTGATGACCCAACAGGCTTCTTTCTGTGCTTTGTATTCACCCTAGAAAACAAAAGACAATACATGTCACAGGCGTAATGCTGGTATAGACTTTCAATTCCTCAGGTGCTTCTGTTGAGGCTTGTTTAACACGTCTGACTATTTTTACCCGATGGTGGTGACCTATCACTACTCATATAGCTAATGAAGTGAATTAATGTACTTGACAACCAAGCCATGATACAACCCTGCAACAATTCACAACCATTGAAATATACGGATAAGTACCATTCATGCCTAGTACTGCAGTAACACTTACTCATTTCCTACCTTTAAAGCAGTACTCCACTTTAAATAGTGCATGACCAACTTCATGTCACATCAGCACTTTCATTTTGTTCAGGATATTAGCTCTAATTGTTAACAACGTGAAGACGATCACTACACCTCCAAGTTTTGCCTACTCACAATTGACTTCTATCGTCCAATCATGTAACTTTCTGTGCTAACTCATATTAGGTTGTCTAAATTAGGCGTTAGCTGTCAATATCTTTGTTGGAATTTCAACCTGACAATAGAACAACAGAATGAGTCACGCATATCTGAGCATTGTAGGTGTTCACCAGCTCTGATAATTGTCACGTGTGACGCACAGTGAATCAACACTGTTCTCCTTGGACAATATTCGCTGCAGCAGAGAAATATTATCAGTACTTAGGTCAAATCACAGAACCAACCTACGAAATCATTCACTTCAGCAGGTTACACAGTTCGACAATTTGAACTGATGAACTCACAAGCAGCTATCAGTTTAAATGTCAGCTACTTATTCCGACTCATGCTGTGCACCCACCTGATAAGTGGAATGAGTTCTCCTCACGTCTGCACATACAATCCATATACATACAAAAGCTAACAACCATTTGTCAAATGGCAATAGTAACACAACTAACGCTCTGGTGGACAACTTACCTTGTGAAGTATTTCTAGGACGCATGGTAATACGCCATGTTTGATTACCATGTCTACCTGGTGCACGTTACCTGCTGCTATATTACTGACAAGCCAGCATGCCTCTTTGACAACGGTAGACTTCTCGTTACTTAACAAGGCTGGAATGTAATCTAACAAACCAGCATCAAGAACAGCTTGTGTCTGCGCATCACTCCCAGCTACAAGATTGCCAATCGTCCTGAGTGCGGGAGAAACGATTTTCACCTAAATAAAGAGATTATTACAGGTGACCACACACCTACCGAAACAGATGCCAACAGACCAAGGAGACGTGGGACACATCCACTCTCAATAATGTCGTCAATGAAATCATTCACTGCGTCGCTTGAGTATGACAACGCCCACGCGCTGTCCCCAATCACGTCCTCGTTACCTTCGTAGCGAAGAAGTCGACTGAACACTGGGAGCAATGTCTTCAGCACCTCACGCGCAGGAGGCGGGTCACGATAACGACACAGATTAGACAGCATCCAAGTGATGTTTGCAACCACTCCCGGCAGATTCCAAGTACGATCTAAAAGTCTACCAATGTTAAGTCACTAGGAGACAACATACTTTACAACTGGATCCAAAACACCACATTTTATGGTAAGATCTCTGAGCACCGCCCCATCACCCGCAATATTTCCAAGCGCCCACACACTTTGCTCTGCTACACAGGTGGCAGGATGACCAAGAAGTCGTATTAACTCCGGAACTGCGCCAGAGTCAACCACAGAATGCGTGTGTCGACTATCTCCAGAGGCAATATTCGTCAGTGCCCAGGCTGCCTCAAAAACAAGATCATCACTGTTTTATTAGACCAAATCAGCGAAACTCACTTCGTAGAACTCAACATTGAAATGAGAATACTGATAACTCCTCTCTTGCAAAATTCTTCAATTGGAGGATCTTTCGTCACTGACAGAGATTTTCTGCAGAGACGGACTGCCTTAGTCCTCACGGATTCATCGTTTGACTGCATATCTCGAACAACATCGTCGTAGGAACCAGGCTTAGAAGTATCAACCTGTTTTTCTCTCAACGGCGTGGTTTCATCAAGCTCAGCTGTGAGGATGTTGCGGCGCTTCTGAAGTTGTTCATCTTTCTTGGCTTTGCGAAGTTCTACCGACTGATCAGCACGTCGTCTTCGAAGTTCCTGACACCATGCTGATTACTATGTTCAACTCATGTTACCTCGCTGCTCTTATCTCTATTCTTATACAATCTGCTTCTCTCCATCGAATCGAGAATGTGCGCAGCTCGCAGATGATTGCCCGCGATGCCTCGGCTAAACAAATTCAACGGTCGTACAATGTACAATGAATTGTACCAAACTGGTGCTGACAATCCGACTGCTACATCTTCACCACCTAGTAGACAGAAAACACCAACAAAGCATTTGTTGATGAAGTGTGCAAAGATGGCGACAAAAGAAGACCATATGTCACTAAAGGTCTCGAAGTTACACTCGCAGAAACAGAGGACCAGTGTGAACTACACGTGTGACATATATATGAGGCCAACATCCCCATTCCGAATATGATCATTTGTCGCCATTGACGCAGGAATCACAACTTCAGTTGGATTTCATGCTGACTTCGACTGACTTGTTTGTCGCACTGTCAATCTGTTTACTTCTTCTCGCTTGACGAATGTGCACAACATCGTACGCATAGACACGGAAGGTTGATGGGATAGTGGGAAGATTGAGCCCTGGAGATTACTGGAAGGCAGACTTGCAGCGTCTTTCCATAGTCGAGACGGTTTCGGCTAGATATGGGTCTTCAAAGGCTAACACAGCTATGCACACCTGACATGAAGTGAAGCTTTGTGTCCTTCCAGTGGTTGAAGGTCGTCTATTTATTCTTGATGATTCTCAGTCTCTAGTGGCAGTTCACGAGCGATGAATCACTACAGAATGATGAGAAGGGTTAGGTGTAGTAACCTAGTGCATTATTACGTTCGGTATGACGATATTGAAATGCGATAGGCAACTCGACTAAAGGCCGACCGAATACTGCTGTTCTCCCTCAAGCACTTTGTGTTTCACCCAGACACAGAAATATCGGAGGCCATCCACGGATGTGACAACGGATTTATTTGACAAGAATACGTGACACATACAAACTCCCAACACACATGAAATTATGTTGAGTCACTGGTTGAGTGGGGTAGGATATCTGTTTGTATACAGTAGAATGCAGAAGTTCATCAAATCATTTGGATCTCAGATCTCTCATCTCCAACAACCAATTTATGTGTGTGGGATTGCAACACAGGGTGGATTATTTGATTTTGAAAAGGGGCGAGAGCTCGATAGCTTCACTGTGGTGTGATTGTGCATCTCTACAGTCTCTTTAAATCATCGTCAATGAATGCATCTTCCAGTGGCAGTGTCACATTCTCGCTTCTCCCGTTGGGGCAGTGTCATGAACAGTCTATCTACCACGTTAGGTGGTCCAGGCTAAAGAGTCAGCAGGTAGTGTGGTTGAAGCCCGTGTCTAGCAGCACAGACGGTCACATAACAATCCTATGCGATATTTCTAGTTGAAGCCGATCTGACTGACTGAATAACCTGGGTGTCTCGATGTGGGCTGTTGCTATCTCGCCTGTCTCTTCTACCACGTATTTACTTTTCGTCTGTGAATCTTTGTTGGTGCGACATTCGACGTAAATCGTGTGTGAATTCAAGATCGAGATTCCTCTCAGTATGCAGATATGTGGCACTCGCTGTAAACGTACAGCCTGGCGTATAATGCAGTCCACCGGATTTAGGAACATCACCGATGATAATTGGTAGCCAGCCAACCAGTCAGCTAGTCCTATTCCTGTATTCACTAACTTCATACTCAGGTCTCGCAGAGTTTTCTGTTGTGGATCGGCTGACACATTCCATTGTCATACAGCTAGCTGGCTGTTTTATGAGGTTGTGGTGATGGTTTGGAGCACTGCACTCCACCGTGTTGGTGCAGCTTGCAGATTACTTCTCGGAAAACGTTGTTTGTCGAAGGCCTCTTCGAAGTCAATGAAATTGTTGAGGTAGGGAGAGGTTTGGCTGCCATTCTATACTTTGTTCTGCGATGATGATGATACGCAGAGTTGCAATTTGACCAGCCAATGACTTGCCTTTCCTGGATCCAGCCGGTTTGTTCTGGACGATGGGGCTGGCGAAGTTCTGCACTCACTGCCTCTTTAATCATCTGCGTGGTGAATCAAATCAATATTTTACTTGGAGTGGATAAGAGCACTGTTCATTCCACGACAGTCAGTTCTTGCAGAGTGAAGTGTAAGTCACCCTTCTTTGGTAGCTTGACAAGGTTAGTAGCCCTCTTAAACAAGTATTCAACTTTTGACAAATTTAATGACTATCAACTTATCCAGTGAGAAGTATCTTAAATATAAATTTTCATTTTAGAACTTAACCAGGGAGATCTATGCTTATGAAACGGATGAAACCTACTTTGTGTGTTTAAAAGTAAGTCTGCCCCTACTTTTCAAAAACTTGATTCTTGATTTTTAGTGGATTATATCATGTTTTGTTGGTTGCAGGTGTTGATTCCTCTTGCATGTTTAGTCACTCACGTCATAGCACACAGTGGAACAGCATAATGTATTGGACGACATTCCAAAAACGATTTACTGGCCACAGTTATGTCAGTTATAACTACATCAACTTCGAGCCACAATTCGTATAGTCCTCATTATTCCTTTCCTTTCAACCTAGGGGTAATAGAAATTTTCAGATTTCCGCTACATATCAGGGAATCATTCTGAATGGCACGCATCTTCAGTTGAATCGATAGGTGAATCTTCCTTTATCAGTCTCCCTCACCTCCCTGTCATGGAATGGATTTAAGACTGCTGTCGTATCCTACCCCGTCGTATAGTTGTGTGTGTGACTGCATGTAGTGCTGTAGCTCAACTTTCTGCTAGATTTCTTATCCTATTAGAGTCATGTAATCTAAATACTTCTAGGTTCTTGTACTTCACCCCACTGGTCTGATTGATCCCCTCCCAATATTTTAACCTCAAAATCACTGTAGAGTATTATAAGGGTTACTGTTGTTGGCTACTCGCAGCTCAATACTAGCTCATCTCATCGATACTGACTTGACATCGAATCGAGTCTGACAAATCTTTTAAAGTCATTTATCAATCGTATTTCACCTAAACTCTCGCATGGTCTACGAGTACGACTTTTACATACATACAGCAGAGGCAATCAGAGTTTATCCGAAAAGGCCAAATCTGTGTGTGTGTATTCAAAAGAAATTTGTACGGTCCCTTTCTTTGCCATGGCCAACTACACAATATGTATGAATATTTTGAAGACGACATTCCCTCTCCCCTTGTAACTATCTTTGGACTTTGTTAATTTTTACAATTCTAGCTAACTCTGTTAACTTATTTGTATTTACGTAACTCTTCTGAGTCATCCTATCCTTATTAGTTTGTTTGCCCAAGTTTTACACATATATTAACATCCTATCCTTCTTCGCAGTCATCATTGCTGTTTTACGAATTTCCCAATTATGTAATAACTTGTTGCCAACATCTGAGAATCAACTTATCTTGAATTGCGTAGTTAATTTTACTCCTCACTTGATACTTGGATATCTTGTTGCTAACATCTGTTGGTTACTCTAATGATTCTCTATCCGACCGACGTCGACTCATGATGTAATCCTGTAACCTATCCACCAAAGCCCTGCAGACAAATACCTGAATATCAATGAGACGCTCACTAGGGACTGGCCCTATTCAGGTATGTAGTTACTTGGGCGTTTTAGTGTGAAGTCATGACCAGTAGGGTGCAACAGGTCGAGGGTGAGAACAAACACGCACCACAGTTGATACTGGTTAGTGCCAGTCGCGCTATGTCTTGCGTGAATCGGCAGAAGTTGGAATTCGTGAGCTGGCCATTGGATTGGGTCTCAATGGCTGATTAATCGTCTACCAGTTCGCTCACCTTCTAACCAGAAGGTCCTGGGTTCTAGCTTAGGAGTTGGGTGTGTAATACCGAAGAGCCAGTCACAAAGTAGGCCGACGAAACAGCTAGCTGTCCAGTACTCCGAGGTGGTTTTCCAATGGTTCTCTAACCGACGGATGTCAGCTCATGATGAAATCCTCCATCCGATCAACATCTTTGGTGGTCGAATGGAAATATAGTCGTGCTGTCGATCACTTAATTTTCTCACTATTGTCTGCTCTTCTCATGCTCCAACAACAATCGTGTCTTACTGTTTGCGATTTATTAAAAGGACGTTCGCGGTGAAGAAAATTTTCTTTTCGACGAGGTCACCACTAATCTAGACCATACATCCGTGTATTTATATTAAATGTGTCTAAATGTTCCAGAATTAGTTCCGGTCAAAGGTTAAATTAATGAAATTACTGAGTGTATTATACAGAAGATAGGTGGTCGTGGTATTCTAGAAATATTTCAGGCCAAAGGTCAATTTGAGCAAAATCCACAATGTGTAATAATCAGGTAGAAAATACATGATGAGATTATAATTACTGGAAATCTCATCAGTTTGCATGGAGTTACAGATTGAGGACGTATTATTAACCAAATAAGCAGGAGGTTCTGACATATAAAAATACAAAATGAAAACAGCGACCAAATCTAGTTATGCAAACAGGAATTAAAAACATCAGTGTAACAGAAATAAACGGGAAGGTTGGATAAGGAAGGTAATTGGATAATCATTATTGGTGGGACTGACTTTTCATGATGGCCACGGTGGGGACAACGGTTGCACTGAAGATATTTCCTTTAGACACACAGTAGTGGGTTCCAGTTGTTAAGTTGCCAGTACCTAGATGTCTTTATTTCACTCCCTTCGATGGGTTTGATCCGATCTTGTCTATAGGACTTTGAAGGACATTTCAAATGGAGCTGAATGTCCAGAATTCACCAGAGGGCATCTATCATCTAACTTGGGGATTTGTAAGAATATCTCATCCTCGTCTGAAGACTATTCTACAACCGGTAAATAACTTCTGCCAGTAGACACAATCTCAGCAGTGAAACGGATCTGTGGGTTAAATTAATAATTTCTAGGAGTAGACTGTAATTGTATTATCAAGTAACCATTAATTTTTACAACACATTATCTGTATTTCTATGATATTCTGACTCAATATGTTTTCATCAACTCGGATACCTAACACGATATTTCGTATCGTTATCGAGTTCATTGTTAAGTCCCGTACGCCGACAGTCAGAACATGAGACAAAATGGGAATAGACAATAAAGTGAGATACTAATATATTTATAATCAGTAAAATATAAGTTCCAAGGTATAATAATAATATATTCTAATTTTGTACATGAGGGACGCCAGTTTACAGGCATCATCAATATGATAAATTACATATACGATTAGTAAACATATTTAATAATAGTAATTTAATAAAATACATTTTTTCCTACCTGTGTAGGACACACCAATTGTACAGGCATGGATAAGTATTATTTAAATTACATAAATTTGGTTCATGGTTAAGTAAAATGGTTGCAGTCATTTTGTCTATGGGAACAATATGATAACTAGTCATTCAATGCAGCACATCAAGAAATATAGAAAAATTGTCTTCGCATTAACAAAAAAACCCAAGTATGTTGTGGATGGATTACAAATACTTAGGAAAAAAATAAAGCTTGAAGTAATTCCTCCATATAACTTTGGTGTACGGCATCGAGTCTTATTCTTGATTTATATCCAAATTTGATAATAATTTAAAATAAGTAATACACTTGTATACTTTTGTCAGCATTTTCATTGTTACATCACATGTGAATTGTACTCAATGTAGACTAATAATAATGACAGTTTATATTTTCTTATAAACCGGTGTTTTCAAGGAATGCGAGCTATTTTTGCAGACACGATCAGTTATGTTGTAAGTTACAATCGTGAAGTATTATAAATCAATACTCTTTTATTGGTATAAAAGTATATATTTCACAACTGTAATCCAGGTTGCGTCGTGGGGAAAGGTAATGCGTAATTCACGAGGGAATCGTAAGATATGGGACCAATAATGTTTGCAGATCATCCGTCATTGTAAATGGTCAAATATCCACATTCTTCATTCTCATTCAAAAAGATAAATGGAAGCTAAAATGGTGAGAAAAAAGAAGACAAACAACAGCAACGCAAAAGGAAGCAAGTGGAGTCCTCAGGGAGTGATTAATATGTATATATACATATATATTCTGTGTAGAAACTATGGTTGTTTTGATACACTAACTAACTAGTCCCGTTGTTAACTTTTATATTGTGTGAACAAACATTATTGTTCTGTGTAAAAATGTCTATCATGTACTTCCAATAATATAAAAATCTATAATTGTAGTTTGTTGTAACCACACGTTTAATGAACTTGAAATATCTATGCAGGGTGAAAAAGAGGGTGTAAGAGTCAGACGCAGAAGTGCATCGTCATCTTTGAGCAGTCTGGTGACTGAGGAGATGAACACTGGGGATGTGTTTGCATCACACATATCAGCTGGCAGTCTATTCCAAATGACTGAAAACTTATTTAAGAAGAAGTTGTACCACATGTAAGTCTGACAATGCTCTATAGCAGCTAAGGTGTCATGATTTCCAAGATTATAACTGATGACAGTTATTGGCCTGGAGGAGTGCCAGAGAAGTTTAGTTAGCTTGTAGTAAAAAATCAGGTTTAGCTTAAGACGTCTTATCCAGAGTGGTTCTAATCTTAGTCTGTCGCAACGTTCATAGTATTCGAGACCACTTTCTAAACTAAGAGTTTTTAAGGTGAATTGCCATTGCACTCCCTCTAATTTAAGCTTGTCATTCTGTCTCAGTCCGCTAAGAATAAACGGACAGCATTCTAAAATAGGTTGGACATATACTTTGTATAATAAAACCCTGATTTCACAACAAAAGAAATTGCGAGTTATGCATCCTAGGAGCCTTCGTGTTTTAATAATAATAATAGCTTTATTCCAAGCAGTATTTGTGGTATAGGTATGGAATTTTCAGCGTGCATTACAATTTTGCATCTAATTACCTCATAAATTTTTATAGGATTTAAAAAATAAAAAGCAACAACAACAAAAAGAAAAAAAGAGAGAAATAAAAGAAATAAAAAAAGAAGAACAGCATTGCATTCACATATTTAAACAATGCACCACAGGATATGAAATATAAAATTAGTGTGTAATAGAATATGTGAGCAACAATATAATAGTAACAAAGAAAGGAGAACAATAGCTAGTGGGAACTATTTTTTAGAGTGCCGCAGTAAGTTGATCGTGTCATACCTAACAGTTTTCTCATCACATAACAGCTGTGCCAGATAAGGTATTGTGGAGTATTTGTACTTGGTAGTCCTGGCATATAGCCTCCTATAGTTTCTTCTAGTTCTACCTGATGAAATGCAAGGAGAGGGTGTTCGGGGTCTGACAATATAGAATTCGCTAGTTTCTTACATGACATTATATGTCTATCCACAATGGTGTTAACCAGTTGGTTTAACGAAATCCCACTTGCCCTACTAACAGCTTTTAGTGCCCTACGCAGCAAAGCAAAGTCTTTCTTAAGTAATCCAGGGAAGATTAATGGGGAGCAGTAAAGAGGGATGGTTAGAATACAAGAGTTGACAAACTGAGAAAGCAAAGACTGCTTTATACCAGACTGCCTTAACTTCCTCACGTAGAATGTTAAGCGAAACATCTTTCTAGTAACTAGCAAGATGTGAGAGGACCAGGAAAGATCGGAGGAAATACTCAGTCCAAGGTACTTGACATTAGATGTAATTTCAACCTCTATGCCGTTGTTGCTGCTGCTTATATTTTGACTAAACTGGCGTATACACATATCCTAATACTTCCTCGCGTTTACAATTGTGCCCTAACGTTGCGATTACTCGACATCCGCAACGTAATTCAAAAGGCACTTGCGAAGGAATACGATAGTGTATTATAGCAGCAATCAACAATTCAAAAAATCGAGCGAGTACAAAAGGTATCAATTGTTAACATGCAAGATTTAGAGTAATAAACAAATCAAAGTACAATTACATAGTGAAAGTATACTGCGATGATGAGTAATAAAACGGGTCACTACAATAGCCCCTCCGTAGAATGCAGGTAAATGAAGTTTACCTGTATTCGGAATGATATTGTAAATTACAATGACACAGAAAAAATATATGAGTTTTTGTTATGAAAACCGAATTGAGGATTTTTAGTTTTCTGAGGTTTGATAACATAACTGTATATATGCTAAAATGTTAACAACTTCGAAACGAACCAAAATGTTTAGAAAGTTGTGCAAAATGTAACAATAAAACCAGAAAAATTATTAGAATAATAATGGGGTTGTTATTGTAAAGAGTTACGGAATAGATTTATATCTTAACATACAGTTAATAGTACCGTAATAAGGTAGTATGGAAATGACCTGGGTAAACACTCAGTTACCTCTATTTCCATGAAAGCTGGTTGTACAAGTGGAGTTGTACAAGAAGAGATGGCTGTGCGAGAGAAGAGTGCAGCAGTAGCTGCTGCTGCTGATACGGTTGAAAGTGAACGTCCGTCAGCATGTTGTTGTTGTTGCTGGGGTGTTGTTACTCGGCGTTGAGGAGTAACTTGAATTGATGTTTGCTGCGGTTGGAGAGTAGCAGTTGGTTGATTGGGTAAACTGTTGTAATTGAACAGTTGTAGGACCGGCTTGAGTTAATGGAGTTGCAGACCATTGTAAGAGTGTTTGCACACCTGTAGGCAATGCTGAAGCTGGAGGATAGAGAACTGGAATTGAGGTGTTGCATAACAGCCAGCTGCTACAGCTGCTTGAGTATCAGGGTGAACTGGGATAGCAGTCGCTGTGCCGCCAGGTCCGGAGGTACTTTTAGCAGAAATATCAGTAATTATACATCCAAATGTTATGAAGTTATAAAAGTTAATGCGACGGCAAAGATGATTTATTCCACTGTGTATACTTCGAAATGATGTAGTCCATCAATCAGCTATGTCGGGCTCGCCAATTTGTTGCTGCTGCTTATATTTTGACTAAACTGGCGTATACACATATCCTAATACTTCCTCGCGTTTACAATTGTGCCCTAACGTTGCGATTACTCGACATCCGCAACGTAATTCAAAAGGCACTTGCGAAGGAATACGATAGTGTATTATAGCAGCAATCAACAATTCAAAAAATCGAGCGAGTACAAAAGGTATCAATTGTTAACATGCAAGATTTAGAGTAATAAACAAATCAAAGTACAATTACATAGTGAAAGTATACTGCGATGATGAGTAATAAAACGGGTCACTACACCGTCAATGATAGTGGGACCATGTGAGCTAGCTAGTTGTTGTAGGTCACGTTTTCGTCTGAAAGTGAAATTTACTACCTGACGTTTAGACGGATTCAGCTTAAGACCGTTTGAAGAGGACCACTGACTAATTTCCAACAGAAAGTCATTTAATTTGGAACAGTCTGACTGAGAGTTGACAGGCATGGAGACAGAGAGGTCATCAGCATACTTGACAAAAGTGGCTACATCAGAATGGGGCAAGTCATGTAAGAAAAAAGAAAACAGAAAAGGAGAAAGAACAGCACCTTGAGGAACAACAGCTAAAGTAAGTGAGATAGTGGAGGACTTTCCATTGTAGACAGTGTACTGCTTCCAATCAGAAAAATAGGAATGCAACCACTTATTTGTCCAGCTCTCACTCTGTGTTGCAGCAAGCTTACTTGGCAAGAGAGACCTAGGAACAGAGCCAAATGCAGATGTGTAATCAAGAAAGGCACATCGAACATATTTGGCTCCTCTATCTAAACTAGAGACTATATTATGATATAGAACAACAGCGGCATCTAAGGTACACCTACTATGTTTACAAGCAAACTGGTTGGGGTCATTAAAAGGCTTTAAAGAGGGTTCAAGATAAAGTAAAATAAGTCTTTCCATAACTTTTAAAAAAGTGAGGTAATAGCAATCGGTCGAAACTTAACAGTAGGTCCACTTGTTGATTTAGGCACTGGCATAATCAGTTTGTTCAGAGAACGTTAAGTTACTAGAGTATCTGATACCGAGATCTACGACTGAGTTGAGCTTGGCTAGTTTTCGCCCATTTATTTCAAGAGTTAGGTCAAGGTTAGTGTTGCCGATACAAATCCAGCCGCATTTGTCAATGTTGAACTTTAGACAGGATTCAGTACACCATGTTGCGAGACCACTTAGTTCAAGATGTATTTTATTTGCCATATCGCTTAGTTCATGAGCGTAGCAGGAGTAAACGACTTTGAGGTCGTCAGCATATAGGAATGATTTACCTGAGGTGAAGCAGTTGCAAATGCTGTTAATGTATACTGTAAATAAAAGTGGACCTAGGACACTACCTTGCACAACCCCACTTGTGATCTGCCTAGGATGAGACAATACAGATCCAACCTTGGTTATTTGTACCCTATTGCTTAGAAACGATTTTAACCAGCTCAGTAATGGATTGCGAATCCCACATGAATACAGCTTCTCAAAGAGAATACTGTGAGATACCATGTCAAATGCCCTAGATATATCGAAGTAGAGAACAACAACTAGCTTACATGCTTCGCGACTACTAGTGATGCAGTTGAAAAAGTCGAAGTGGCAAGTAACGCAAGACCTATTTTTGAGAAATCCATGTTGAGACCTTGTAACAAGATCTTCTCTAAGTAGATAGTCTGACAATTGATCTTAGACAACTTTCTCCATGATTCGCGAGACAACTGGGGTTATATTTATGGGTCTGTAATTGCGTGGATAAGTTGTACTCATCTGTGTGAGACAAAGATGGATACTTTAAAATACAGACAAACAAACAAACAAACAAATGAGGCACACTGAATATACGTTTGAGAACAAACAGGTAACAGGTGTGATGATAAAATGAAGAGTTTGAATAGGCAACCGTAATCAAATGATAGAGACAATATGAGTTAAGTGTAAATTGAATGTCTGACACTTATTATTGATTAAAACAATTAGTCCCTTTGATAAATTCGAATAAGGCATTAAGAAGACAAATTTCGCGAGATGATATCATTTCGTAGTTTCTTTACAACCGCTTTACAACTAACATAGTTAACAATAATAAAATAAAGTTCATAACAATTACTCAGTTAAATAAAAACAAAAGTACATACTAGTGACCAATCATATTTAGATAGGTCAAGTAGTCCAGGGTAGGCGAAGATTGAAGTCTGTTGATTTTTGTACACACAGTTTAGGCTGTATGTGATTAATCCAAAGTGCTTCCATCACCTTCAATAACCAACCTTGAATTAGAGTTATGTGAAATAATTGTAAAACAGTCATTAATATTGATTTTGTGACCTGACATTAATAAGTGTTTTGCAATGGATGATGCTAGAATTTCTATTCAGATTACTGGCATTGGGATTTTCTATATGATTTAGTAGCCATTTTGGAACATGTTCTTTCCGACGACATTGGAACATTCTGTTGGTTTTACCTATATAAGTGTCACCGCAGCTGCAGGTGAACTTGTAGATACAGTTTGAAGTAGAGTCCACTAATGTTACTTTCATTTGGTTTATTGAAATCATCACCAAAATGCTACTCCATATCAATCCATTGGGTTGGATGCCAGTGACTGTTTGGTTCACGAGGTCGCTTTTCAACCGTAAATTGATCGATTGTCTACCTGGTGGCTCAGCATTGCTCAATAGTCTCAAACTGGGAGTAGGAGACTGCTGTGAGTATCCACAGATATTCAAGTGGTTCTCTCACTGATGTCGACTCGTCTTTAAACATGTAACCTACAGTTTTCTCGAGTCGATTTCAAGTATTCAATACCTCAGCGAATGGGACGACCAGCTGTATTCTTCTTAATATCACTAATAACACAACTAATTAATTGAAACACGGGATGATAATAATGAACTAACTGACAGTGTGTGGTTTTCACTAAGTTCCACGTCAGATAAACAGTAGTAATTATCAGTAAATATTCATCATTCTACTTATGAAAGGATATTTCCTGATGTCTGTTTCACTCTCGTATCAATTAGCTGTTTCTATCAGAGAAGTGTGTAACCTGAAGTAGTTTTAGAAGTCCGGCACTTCTAGTTATTCAGGTCAACTTTGTGAGTGTTGTGTGTAGATTCTGTTTGTTAATCAGACAAACATTCTTGACAAGTGGATTCTACTCGTCTTAAGCTTGTAGAGAATTTTGTTTGCCTAAGACAAATATCAAAAGTAAAGGAATGCACTGCTTCACGAGGAAATACACAAGGGGAGAAGGATGAGGGTTGAGGCAGAACGATTTATCGATTGAAAATGCTTTCGATAAACTAAAGGAGAACACGATGGAAGCTTATGTGTGTTGTATGCTATAGGTGTGTGCTTCTAGATATTTTCTTGAAAATAACCCAAGAGGACGTCAAATTCACTAGTCCACTGATCCCCCTACCAATGAACTCACTCGGAATAGACGTTCTTATCAAAATACAGTGAAAATGATCCCATAGATTTGTTATATCACCACTGTGCACAACTGTGAGCCTTAATGAGTTTGTTGAAAGACATGGAGACATCGATATTCTAGATTAGTCATAGTCCCGATAACATGTTTTCTTCAACATGTTTCAGTGCTTCGCATTTCTGTTGGCAGAATTCCTTACCAAACTCATGCTTCATATGAAAATGTTGGTCTGTTCTCCATTTTCGACTGCTGAGTTGTGAGACGTGTATGTACAGTGGCGATATTCGAGTAGCCAAGATGGCACTGACAAAAGTATCCTGGTGTATGTGTGTGCGCGTGTGTTGGACAGTGCTTGAGTTTGCTGATATAACAGAACTGTAGATACATAGGAAATCGGGAATGATAGTCTGCAAAAAATTCAGTTATTCGTGAGAAGAAAGCACAAGATTACTGTCAAATACAGTATTATATCAACGACGAAGTGCTATAATAGTTGTGTGCAATAACGGAATCACAGGAAACCAGACAACAACACAGATTGAGCAGAACTCAGTCATTTGTATTCCACAGCAATAACTGTAAATCATATAATAGATAAAAGCAACAGAAAAGAACGCGTCCAAACAATACAGTAATAGAAATTGTCAATCACTAAATGTGGGAAACAAGCAATGCTGACACTCCAGACAACTTGGAGGTAATTAAGCTCATTTCAATGATAATGTCACCGTTTTGAAATCTTCCTCACTGATGAATCGAAACGAAGAGTTGTATACAACATCATGTGAAGTGTGAGTTTATCAACGTCGATAGGTATGCAAATGACTCAGACTGAGAACACGGAATTCATCTGATCAGTCGAGACAAGCTTAACATTTGAACGACAGAATTGCGTTTAGGAGACGAACACCGAGAATGTGTGACACGGATGCAGTTCGTGTTTGATCTGTGCACAATTGCCATCCGGTCATTATGTGAAATATTTTCACGTGTCTAGATTCCCACTTCCGTCAACTACGGAATTCCCTCAGGGATACACAGTGAGATACTGATGTTTCCAAGCTGATAAGAACTGGCCAGATGTTGAGCGAACACACTCCACACAACAGGTCTTCACAAGCCACACAAGGTGGATCACGTTTGCTTTGAATCTACTATGGTGACTGGTATCACTCAAATTATTACCTGGTGTATGCTTTGATTATTTGATTGGAATTATGATCTTCATTTTGAATTTGTTGATTCTAATTCCTCAAAATGTTCCCCACAACAGCTATCACGTATCATAGAAGACGAACAGGTATATTCAGCACTCACTTCGGTGATTACCTAACGAAAAGTGTTGAGATGTATTAGAAGACGCTGTACGATAAACCGTAAGTGCTCTCGTCTCAGTGTGAGTACCAGTATTCTCACTGTTATCACGTGATGCGAGAAGCCATGTCATTTCCACGAATCCGACCACCATTTCTCGCAGCCATCTACTCTGATATCTCAACGCATCACACAGAGATCCTTCCCTCCTCTACTCTCTTTTAACAACGTGATGCTAATTGTGTAAAGAGGAAGTAGACTCAACTGAATGAAAATGTTTGTGTGATTTGTGAACATCTACAAAATACACAGGAATGTGACCTAATTAGTAAAGAGTATTTCTTCTCTCAAAATACTTCACCATACACAAGTATTGAATGAAAACAAATGAATGGTACGATGGTGAAACAGACTACAAGAATCACTCTCTCATATGTAGACTGGTGATCACTGATTACAGATAGTATTTAGCTGGTCGCCTAATTACTAAAACAGCACAGCTATCTATCATCGTACGATTCAATATATCACGAGTTCGTAAACAACACTGTTGTAATTAGAGCTGACAAAATTGTACAAGTCACTTTCTCATTCAATAATTTGTATACTGATTTAGGTAGAAATCTACTTTATGTAATTCAGACTATGTGGATCAAGAAGAGCAGTGAGTAGTAGTTTCAGTAGTCTCAGTAGTATTAATAATGATTGTCTATGATATGGTGTCAGAGAGCCACACAGGTATGAGTGAACATTGATGCTGGCTTTGTCTCTCAGCTCTTCTCATCAGGAGAGATATTTGCCAAACTCGTTAGTAGTTGCATCAGCCACTCCATATTGACAAATGCAGTGAAGACATTGTCGTGGAGGACAACGAAATCTTCACAACTGAGCCATACAGTTAGGAGAAGACTGTCCAACAATAATTGTTCCCGGACACCCTCCTCAACGATGTCCTTTTAATATACAGTCTGTGTATACTTTTCACTGGGTTGCAACTCTGTTCCACCAAAGTCAGCGGGAATCTGAACACGTCAGATTATTTCACATAATGACCGGATGGCAATTGTGCACAGATCAAACACGAACTGCATCCGTGTCACACATTCTCGGTGTTCGTCTCCTAAACGCAATTCTGTCGTTCAAATGTTAAGCTTGTCTTGACTGATCAGATGAATTCCGTGTTCTCAGTCTGAGTCATTTGCATACCTATCGACGTTGATAAACTCACACTTGACATGATGTTGTATACAATTCATCGTTTCGATTCATCAGTGAGGAAGATTTCAAAATGGTGACGTTATCATTGAAATGAGCTGAAAATTGTAACGTGTTTTGCGGATGTTTAACTACAATATGAAGTGGACGCTTTTTCATGGATCAGAAATTTTTCAAGGTATC
This sequence comes from Trichobilharzia szidati, assembly GCA_944472155.2. NCBI lineage: Eukaryota > Metazoa > Platyhelminthes > Trematoda > Strigeidida > Schistosomatidae > Trichobilharzia > Trichobilharzia szidati. The sequence continues at coordinate 128,052,388 of OX235272.1, read as the reverse complement.
AAGAGCACCTCAGACTACAGACCTTCATTATCACCTGTCTTCGCTCAATAGGCAAGATCAGATGGCCTGAATATATCAGCAACAGGGATCTCTTTCGGAGCGAAGCTACGCAGCAGGAGTCAATAGTGCAGCAAATATGCATGAAGAAACGGAGGTGGATTGGCCATACTCTGAAAAGACCACCAAGTGACATCTAAGCACGCGCCCTCGAGTTCAGCCCGAACGGGAGGCGGCAGATCGGTCATCCGGGATCATGTTTAGAGGAGATGAAATCATGTGGGTCGACGTGGAGCCAGGTGAAAAATTAGGATAGGACCGAACGCAATGAAGACGTGCTGGTGAAGCCCTACTTTTCTCTAGTGAGTGAAGGAAACAATAATAATAAATGGAAAAAATTTTCTTGGCGAATTTTCTACACCTGGCTCGCCACGGAAAATCACCAATTACCTTCAGTGCTTTGATGCATGCTGTATGTTGAAGAATGATCTGGTTGGCGAAATTTCACCCCATTCTATTACTGGGATTGGCGTAGATGCACACTGTCCACTGAGAAACTCTCGCATTTCTTGATAAACCAGTTTCTCTGCGATATGATAAGCTCCATCGTCTTCCTATCGATCACTACCATGGAACTTCTTGTGAAAAACGAGAGACGGCTCAGTTCAACATACTTGCAGCTTTGGCGACCAGCTTTTCTGTATAATTATTTTCATCTCAATTATGAAACTATAATTTGCTTTATTTTATTATGAGCTTGATTCTAGATAGTATTTTGGTAGAAGTATGAAATTTGCAGTAATTGATATCGGTAGCCTAAATTTAGCAGGCCGACCATTGATACTAGCACGTTTTCACGTTCTGCTCAACGCTAACGCTGTACACGGTCAAAGACGAGCAATGCTGTATAAAGATGCACAAGTGAACGCTTGAAGAGATGTATTGTCAACGAGATCGAATTTCAAACGGCACGAGGCGAATGCAAAAGTGCATAACCACGTGAAATATATATGTATATATATATATGGTATTTAAGAAATTATATCCGGTGAGGGAATTAGTTCAAAGGTGTGAATACATGAAATAATAATAGTATGAAATGCAATTAAAATATTTGTGATTATAATCATAGTTTAATGTCAAGTGGTACAATAATTAATGTCGTATATAGAATAATACATAAGGTGTATAGATTTTGAAAAACGGTACATAATTGTAAGATTAGTAGACGAATATAAAATGTTACATAACATGGTATGAAATTTGATAAGACAGAATTCAATATTGTAAAAAATATAAAAATTTATAATTTTAGGTTTAAAATGTCAAGTGGGTCAAGTGAAAAAGATTCAGAGTGAGAATAGTAATAATAATAATGATAATAATATTAATACTAATAATAATAGTAATAAGGGAAGAGTACATAGAATAACTAAATAAACAAAATAAATAAATGTCTATCCCTCTACGGCCAAGGCAGAAGTAGGGATTGTACATATTTCTTTTGTACACAAAGGTCTGGCTTAAAGTCATGAATTGCCAAGGCCTCAGCTCTCTTTAGAAGTCTGTAACGAATAGAACGCGGGAAGTTAGCATGGATTCTATATATGATCTTAAAATCATGGTCAGGGTTAACAGAGTGACAGAAGTCGATCAGGTGTTCCAAAATAGAGCTTCTCACACACTTCCTTTCTCCCTTATAAAACCAAGCTGGAATATGTTCTCGTATTCGTGTGGAGAGCGTCCTCTGACTACGGCCAATATACCTAGCTCCACAAGAGCAGGTGAACTGATAGATGCACATGGAGGCGGCCAGACGGGGTAGCTTATCTTTCATAGAGGTAGATAACTACTTGCGGCTAGTGAATGTCATATGTAATTTTGCTGCATAGAACGTCTTACTGACTTATTTGGAGAGACGATTTTTGAGCATATCTGAATCTTGATCACTTTTGAATTCCAAGTTCATGAATAAGGTTTTCTTTGAAACTGTGTCGGTAACCAATTTAGACTGCTTTTCTTTCATGTTGCTGTCAATAAATCGGTTAGGGTAACCGTTTTCTGCCAGCGTGGCTTTTAAGAAATCAAGTTCCGAGTCAACGGAATCAGAACTACAAATTTTCCTTATCCTACAGCAAAGCGAATGAATTAAGTTCCTTTTCCTGGAGATAGGCACGCAACCGTAAAAATTAGTTAGTTGTCCGTTCCATGTACGTTTCCTGTGGATAGATGTTTTGAGAGATCCGTCATCACGTCTGCTAAGGCACACATCAAGAAATCGGATACTTAGTTCAGATTCCTTTTCTACGGTGAATTGTAAGGAAGGATGGCAGTTGTTGAAAGTAGACAAGACATCATCAAGAATTACATTTTTATCGCAGATAACGAAAGTGTCGTCTACGTATCGTTTATAAATGTCAAAATGACCGATGGTTTGACTACGTTGAGAATTTTCAAGCTTAGCCGTAAAACAATCAGCCAACAAGGGACCCAGTGGTGATCCCATGGCAATGCCGTCTCTCTGTCTAAAGATCTCATTATTGAAGGTGAACTGAACATTCAACGTACATCTCAATAAAAGCTCTTTGAGGTAGATGATCGGCAGTCCTATTTCTGAACTATGTGTATCAATATAATCACATAAGTAACAAACAGTTTCCATGAGAGGAACATTGGTAAAAAGCGACGTTACATCTAATGAGAACAATATTTTGTCTGAGACATTGAAATCTTTAATCCTATCAATAAATTTAAACGTATCATCAATGGAAAACTTAGATACTTGCCTTCTGACTGGTTCCAGTATTTCAGCTAGCCATTGAGCGATTCCGTGATAAGGAGAACCCGCCATATCGAGGATAGGACGCAGGGGTAATCCTGTCTTATGAATTTTAGGTAGTCCATACAAACGCGGTATCATGGAGCCTACTGGTCGGATCCGTTCATATATTTCCGACGAGATCACTGACTTATTCCTCATGTTCCTTAAGACATCAGTTAGTTGATTTTCAATTAGATGTGTCTTGTTCTTTTCGCCATCGAGTTTGGCGAATTTCATTTGGTCGGAAAGGATCGCTGAGATCTTATCATTATAATCTTGGCGGTTCATAACTACAACGCCACCACCTTTGTCTGGACGCCATATAATAATATCATCATTCTTCTCTAGTTGTTTAAGTTGATCTATATGCTCTTTAGTCAGAAGGTTATTCGAGCTAGGTTTTGAACTGGTAAACTGATGACAGCAATCCAGAACTGTAGATTTGAAGTGTTGGAATTCCTCAGGTGATGTGGGTGTGAGATCGTTGGTCTGATTAATAAGATTTTCAAATTGCACTTGAGTATGCAATCTGTTGACTTTCGACGAACTGTTACAGAATTTTGGGCCCAGTGATAGGGCTTGTAGTTGGATTTCAGAAAGGGTGACGGAAGAATAATTAAAAACATATTTACTGGGATCAGTCGGAAATTTCTTTTCTACTACTACCTGCTTGAGACTGTCAAGATGCTTGAGGTTAGCAGATTGGGACTGTTTTTCGATGACAAAAGAAACGTATTCCTCGAATTGCCGGCGTTCATCAGTTGAAAGTTCAAACAGAACGTGACTTCTCAGAGATATGTTCCTGTTTAGCTCTACAACGTGAGAGCTGATTGCATCAATACGATTAAGTGTATGGCGCTTTAATGTTTTGGAATTGGGACATATACGGTTACGCCTAAGCGCTTTCCAGAATACATTAGGATATTCATTTTTACAGATACAGCTTTCAATAAAGATAAGCTACCCCGTCTGGCCGCCTCCATGTGCATCTATCAGTTCACCTGCTCTTGTGGAGCTAGGTATATTGGCCGTAGTCAGAGGACGCTCTCCACACGAATACGAGAACATATTCCAGCTTGGTTTTATAAGGGAGAAAGGAAGTGTGTGAGAAGCTCTATTTTGGAACACCTGATCGACTTCTGTCACTCTGTTAACCCTGACCATGATTTTAAGATCATATATAGAATCCATGCTAACTTCCCGCGTTCTATTCGTTACAGACTTCTAAAGAGAGCTGAGGCCTTGGCAATTCATGACTTTAAGCCAGACATTTGTGTACAAAAGAAATATGTACAATCCCTACTTCTGCCTTGGCCGTAGAGGGATAGACATTTATTTATTTTGTTTATTTAGTTATTCTATGTACTCTTCCCTTATTACTATTATTATTAGTATTAATATTATTATCATTATTATTATTACTATTCTCACTCTGAATCTTTTTCACTTGACCCACTTGACATTTTAAACCTAAAATTATAAATTTTTATATTTTTTACAATATTGAATTCTGTCTTATCAAATTTCATACCATGTTATGTAACATTTTATATTCGTCTACTAATCTTACAATTATGTACCGTTTTTCAAAATCTATACACCTTATGTATTATTCTATATACGACATTAATTATTGTACCACTTGACATTAAACTATGATTATAATCACAAATATTTTAATTGCATTTCATACTATTATTATTTCATGTATTCACACCTTTGAACTAATTCCCTCACCGGATATAATTTTTAAAAACCATATATATATACGATTGTACAGCTTGATAATAATTTCGTTGAAAAGAGTCTCTTCGCTGACTAATGTGTTCTTAATGCTACAATGGGAATTAATAAATTAAATAAATATATATATATATATGTTCATACGTATATATGTAACAAATGAAAAGCAATGTTCACTAATATAACGGCAGATATTCAACAAGCATAGGTAAAACTTGTTTCATTGAAGCGTACAATACGCATACATGAATTAGTTTAATAAGCGTACCTATAGGCTTGATACAGGGGTGCAACATATTTCCACCATCAGAACACTGACACATTAGACAATACATTCAAGTGTTTGACAATAATATGAGTTTGTGTAATAAATAGCAGCGATATTGCATGGAGAACTGATAGTGTATTAAGCTGAGAAATACGAAGTTTAATCCAGAGTTTTGAAAACAAATGGACGGAGAGTTAATATTATATTTCCAACAATTGCACTGAGGACAATTCTACTGACAATTAATACAGGAAATATGTGGAATGATGAAAATCAGCCGGGGATCCGTAGACTCTGGATTAGAACGATACGTGAATAGTAAACATTACACGGTTAACTGTGATTATGCAAACATCATCGTCAATGTTTAATCACAAGCAATGTGAACTAAATATGCAGTTATAAATAGCGTGAATGAGCAGTTAAATGTTGATTTTGAAGAAATACAATGAAAAAGGAAATTCACGATAAGTTGAATTTTGATTATTTGAAGGCAATATATAGGTCACCGAACTCTCCTACCAGATCACGTTGTTTTCATGAGACTTCCTCTTGACGATGCAGCTTCATTGATTGGAGATGTAGGCACCTCGTTTCGTTGATCTCTATCGTAGTCTTGGATGTCATCGATAAACTCTGGTTTGACTCTATCAACACTGATGGCTTCTGCTTTACTCGACAGTTCTACCTTGATAACATGGTCGTTCCTCTGGAGAACTGTTAGTGGACCATCGTAAGCAGTTTGAAGTGGTCGTTGTATACCATCCCTCGTGACGAGAACTTGATCGATGTTTGTTAGTTGCAACGTGACGTATGGTCGTCGTTGCTGCTATCGTGACAGTGACATTTTCAGCTCATTCATATGTTGCTTTCGTGATTACACGTAGTCAGCCACATCACTTGAAACATGATTATACAAAGTGAAAGACTATCCTGGTAACCTTGATGTTATCCCGTGGGCTCACTCGGAAACGCAGCATCCGACGTCTCTCTTGAAAGTTCCTCGTATACCAAGTAGTACCAGTAGGTGTTTGATGGACCAGTGGTTTCTGATAAGAGAGGCAGCTAGCGCAGTTGTGAGTAACCGTATTCGTTTAGTTCCCCATAATTCGGTGGTCTGTTGAAGAAAAGCTTTCGAGCCGTGCAACTCTGTCTGTAGTGATAATGGATGGAAGACTAAGGTTTGCCACCCAGTTTTCGACCCGAGCTTTAGCAACAGCATTGGCGGACACGTCTGCTCGTGGAAGTGCTACTGACCAACGAGTGAATCTATCTATTCAAGTGAAAATGATTCTGAAACCATCGAAAGGAGGCAGAGAACCAGAGTAATCTAAATGGATGTGATCAAATCTTTAGTCGGAGTTAGGAAAACGGTCAAATGGCGCATTGGTGTGACTATCAATCTTGACTCCTTGACAAGACAAACAATTTTACGTTTGACACCACAAATCTTTCTTTCAGCAATTTGTTGTTATCACTGACTGTGGGATGTCAGAGATTGTTGTGCGACACTATGTGACTTAACCAGCGTACACATGTATCCTCGTACTTCTTCACGTGTATTATTGTGTCCTATCGTTGTGATTACTCACAACATCCACTACGTAAATCAAAAAGCACATGAGAAGGAGTACTAACGTGTATTATTGCAGAAATCAGAATTCAAAAGTTGAGTGAGCACAATGTATCAATTGTTAACACGCAATCTGTAGAGTGATAAACACATCGAAGTCCAATTACAAAGTGAAAGTATACTACGATGATGAATAATAAAATGGGTCACTACAATCGACCCTCCTCCCGCCGTAGAATGCAGGCAAATGAAGTTTACCTGTATTCGGAATGTTATTGTGAATTACAAGGACACAAGATATATATGTGTTTTCTGATTTGCAAAACCGAACTGAGGATTTTAAGTTTTCTGAGGTTTGCTAATATAACCGTACATATTCGAAAATGCTTACAACTTTGAAACGAACCAAAATGTTAAGAAAGTTGTGCAAAATGTAACAACAAAACCAGAAAAATTCATTAGAATAATAATAATGAGGTGGTTATTGTGAAGAGTTACAGAATAGATTTATATCTTAACACTCAGTTAATAGTACAGTAATGAGGAAGTATGGAAATGAATTAGAAATAAATTGTCTGTACAAATCTTTGTGGCCGATGTACTCGCCTGTCTGATCTTTTGATTCTTTCTGTTTTGCTAACTGCAATGTTATCAGATTTTGAATCTTGAGAGCAGGAATCATTTTGTGGCGTAACTTTAGATGATGTTGATGACTTGGGTAAACATTCGGTCACCTGTATTTCCATGAAAGCCGGTTTTACCCGATCGATGATTACATTCTCATGTTTCCCTCCGCGTTCGACAGTGGTGATTTTGCTTGTTCTCCTTAATACTTTAAATGGTCCATCATAAGATGGTGGAAGTGGCTTCCTTACACCGTCGTGTCATATGAAAACATGAGAGCAATCCTCTACTTTTTGTGGCATGTATGCTTGGTTGAGTTGATGTCGTGGGGGATGACATCTTAGAAGGCTCATATGTTGTCTCACTTGTTGTGCAAAGGTAGTTTTGTCAGTCGGAACTTCAGTGACTGGGTTGAAATATTCCGCAGGCAGTCGCAAAGTAGTTCCAAAAGCTAATTCTGCTGGACAACATTCGATATCTTGTTCTGTTGTCGAGCGTATTCCAAGAAGTACAAGAAGTAATTTATCTCTCCACTTATCATCATCCTTCACTGCCATCAATGATGCTTTCAGTTGATGATGAAATCTTTCCACTATGCCGTTTGAACTGGGATGATAAGCAGTAGTACGTATACGCTTGATTCCCAGCAGTTCTGTGAGTTGTTGGAATAAATGGCTTTCGAATTGGGCATCCCTGTCTGTAGTAATAATGCTGGGCACTCCAAAGCTGGAAATCCAATTTTGTATACTGCTCTTTGCAACAGTTTCAGCAGCAAAATCAGTTAAGGCAATCTTGTAAATCTGTCAATACACCGTAAGATATAATTAAAGCCATTAGATGGTGCTAACGGTCCAACGATGTCAATGTGTGTGTATGTTGGGACCTACCATCGTGTTCTGGAAACTGGCCATTAGGTGAAGCTGTATGTCGTTGTACTTTTGACTTTTGTCAGGCTAAACATGCTCTGGTCCACTGTTTAATCCCAGAATTCATATCCAGCCATATATATCGGTCACTTATCAGTTGCACTGTCTCTCGAAAGCCAGGATGAGAAATGCCATGTTTTCTTGGAGAAAACTCAACTTCGCAATTCTGATGGGACAAAAGGACGCGGTTTACCTTTGCAAACATCACACATCATAGTTAGGCTGTCATCATTGATAACATCTTGCAAACGTGAAGAAATACTCATGCTACTTTTGAGTCTCTTCAGATCCCCGTCCATAGTTTGCTGTCTAGCCATCTTCTAAAGATCAAACTGATCTTCTACTAAGGTATTTATATGGATGCGGAATAACGCATCTGCTGACTGGTTTTTATGTCCTTTGATGAATCTTATATCTGAAGTGAACTGAGAAATGAACTCGAGGTGTCGGAGCTCTCTCGGTGAGTACTTATAGTGCTTTGCATTCATGGCTTTATTTAAAGGTTAGTGGTCTGCGTAGATGGCAAACAGTATTCCTTCGACCATATGACGAAAACGTTTAACAGCAAGATAGACTGCCAGTAATTCCCTACTGAATGCCCTATATCTTGATCGAGTAGCGTCTCGAGAAAAAGGAGAGAGGTGGCCATTTCCCAGCAGAAAATTGTTGAACAACTGCACCGACGGCGACATCTGATGCATCTGTCACAATAGCGATAGGAGCGTTGACGTCACGACATACCAGTAAAGTTTCTGAGCTTAGAGTCCGTTTCAGCTTTTCAAATGCTTCGATTGCTGAAGTATTCATGTTCAGCGATTTCCAGTGACTTATTAGTAAATCTGTCAGAGGTTGGGCCAGCTGTGCACAGTGAGGAATGAAACGGCGATATAAATTGACGAGACCAAGGAATTGGCCCAACGTCTCGAAAGAATCTGGGATGGGGTATTCTTTTATGAGTTGAACTTGTTCTGCTGTTGGTCGAATGCCTTGACTGTCTACCAAGTGCCCCAAACATTTTACAGTTTTCTTACCGAATTCACATTTACCTGGCTTAATGACCATCCCATATTCAGCCAAACGTTTGAAGAGTGTTTCTAAGTGAAGTTGGTGGTCTTCAGGTGATTTACTTGCGATCAGAATATCATCGATATATGAGTAAGTGAATGTTAGGCCGTGCAATGCCTGGTCGATGAATCTCTGAAATGTTTGCGCTGCGTTAGTTAAGCCAAATGGCAGACGGACGAACTAGAATGAGCCAAAAGTGGTGGTTACCGCAGTTTTGGGGATGTCCCTGGGTTCGACAGGTATATGTTGGCATGCACAAACGAGGTCAATCTTGGCAAATATCTGAGCACCCGCCATGCTATGAGAGAAATCGCGGATATGCGGAATTGGGCATCTATCTGCTACCTTCTCCTTATTTAAATCTCGGTAATCTCCACATTGTCGCATCTCTGTTGAGTTCTTCTTTGGTACCACATGAGGTGGTGATGACCATGGGCTGTTTGATGGTCGTATTATTCCTAGATCTGACAATCTGTTGAACTCTGCTTTTGCTATTGACATTTTAGCTGGATATAAATGACGTGGTTTTGCTGCGACAGGTGGACATTTAGTTACACTATGGTGCGTCACGTTGTGTTTGAGAGAGGCTGTGGAGTAATCGCTCTGTGTCAGTTCAGGAAATTTCTTTAGCAACATATCGTATGGGGATAATTGATCTGATGTAGCTACCATCAAGCGGATACTCTCGACATCCCTGGAGATGTCTGAAATCGATAGTTTGCGACTGCTATTTATCAATGGCGACTAGAGTCGACCAGCAATTCGTAGTGCTGAAGAAAATCCATCCCAACAATCAAAAAGGTCATATCAAAAATGACGAACCCTCACTGAAATGGTAAATTGCAAACAAAATCAAGGTTTGTCTTCTAGTTCCAAAAGCTTTCATAGTAGAATTGTTCGCAGCCTTAAGTACAAATGCAGAATTTGGCTGTAAACGTTCACTTGGTGTTGACGGAACTACACTAACTTCTGCGCCGCTATCTATCAGGAATTGTGCTCCCACTATTTTATCCGTTGCCATGAAGAGACGACTGTGGGACGGGTGTTAGCCAGCGACCACAGTCATCACCGACCGCCAGCCATTTTGTTTCCCGACACCATACGCTGCTGGAAAGCACATGTTTGTGTGCACCGTTTAGCGTGTACACCAAATTTTCGATGATAACAGCATGTAGTCTGGTGTGAGTTGTATTTACGTACAAGTACTACTCACTGCTCTTCTTGATCCACTTAGTCTGAGTTACATAAAGTAGATTACTAGCTAAATCAGTAAACAATGCGTGAACGACTACGTTGTCTTCTCTATCTTGTAAAAGGTTGTCTATTAATCCTTATCGTCATTAATTACCCGGTCAGAATGTCTATCTTATGTTCTAGTGCTTCTATGCGTTCGTCTGATGATTTGTCGACTACAGATGTTACTTGTGGAGACATCCCTGCATACATTCTGTCAGCAATTTCTGCTAACTTGTCGATATCCATGACTTTATCTCCAAATGATAATACCTGCTGAATTCTGTGGGCTAACCACTGTAGCCACAATTCATAGAAAAACCTGGTGTCTACCTTCCGATCTCCCAAAATGTTACACATATGGCTTTTGAGATAGAAAAGTGTTCTATCACATAGACTAACATTGCTGAGCAGCTGATCAACAGCTTTCTGGTCTGAAAATGAAGCAATCTTAATAACCTTCTGCTTCAAAACATCGTATGCAGTCGCTGGATCTGGATTTATCAGCGTTCTCGGTACTTGATCTGCTACGTCGTCCGACAAGATGGAGCCTGCATAACCAAGTTTGTTTAGTCTGGGAAGTGACGTGATTAGCTAGGAAGTAGTGATCTAGGCGAGTGAACCACAGGTATGGATCATTAGGTTTAAAAGGTCGTATGGATATGGTAGCTGCAGCCACAGACCTTGTACTCGAAGTTTTGTTATCAGTATCAAATGACATTACAAAAGTGTAGAAAATAATATACATATATATAGGATAGCAAAATTACAAAAAGTGAGAACAAGCACGACAGATTATAGGTATGTTCAAAAATGTTCAAAAATGGTCTGCTTACCAGAGGTTTCTTCAACAAAAATGTCAGTAAATGTCTATCCAAATGTGATGCAGTTATCCGAGGTAATACGATAGCAATGATGATTAAATCCAGTAAGCGTGTACTTCGAAATTATGTCGTCGATCAGCTATGTCGAGTTCACAAATTGTTGTGCTGCTCTATTTGACTCAACTAGCGTACACATGTATCCTCGTACTTCTTCACGTGTATTATTGTGTCCTATCGTTGTGATTACTCACAACATCCACTACGTAAATCAAAAAGCACTTGAGAAGGAGTACTAACGTGTATTACTGCAGAAATCAGAATTCAAAAGTTGAGTGAGCACAATGTATCAATTGTTAACACGCAATCTGTAGAGTGATAAACACATCAAAGTGCAATTACATAGTGAAAGCATACTACGATGATGAATGATAAAATGGGTCACTAAAAGATTGTACAGTTTCTCAAAAACTGTGCTTGTCATAGCTGCTGGAATAAATGGTCGACATTTACCGGCAAATGTTTCACAGATTCGGATATAAATTGAAGATGTCGACGTTCACCAGGCGAGTGTTTGCCATATTTGTCTGATAAGGCTTTCATGATAGCTTCATGATCGGTAAAGACAGTCAAGGCTGTACCTTCCAGCATATGTCTTAAGTGTTTGATGGCCAAATAAACCGCAAGTGACTCTCTACCAAAGGTTCTATAGTCACATTCAGTAGGATTCAGTCGTTTTGAAAAGAATTCGAGGGATAGATATTCACTGAGTACTCGTAGTTGTTTTTTATTTTTTTTTATTTTGATTTACAGCTTGATTCCGCACCGTATTTTCAGTACAAGTGTGGAATTCTCAGCATGGATATCGGTAGCCCAAATTCAGGCCGACCATAGATATCGGTTGTGCGCCGGCAGGGGATCGAACCCCGGACCATGGTCGGCGAGAGTCCTAACCACTGTGCCACCGACGCGGTGGCAATGTTCAAAGCGACTGTCATGAATGTGAGAGAGGCGTGGATTTTGCTTCTGACTAGGAGTTTCTTCTTGCTGAACATATGCGAAAACGTTTTCAACGATTCAAGGGTTTCGGCGGCCAAGTCAAATGAGCCGTTGTGACCACGTAAACAGTCAGGAAACGGTTGCAAACCTCTACCACATGTAGGAATGAAACGACGGTAAAATTTGATGAGACCAAAGTCTCCTCGTAGTTTCTCAAAAGAACCAGCTAGAGGGTTATCCACAACAGCTTGTACATCATCACGGACTGGCCCAATTCCTTGGTTGTCGATCAAATGGCCGAGTAATTTGAATGACATCTTGTGGAATTCACATTTGTGTAAGTCAACGAACATCCCAAACGAAAGAAAACTATCGAATACAGTCTTCATACGTTTCAGATGTTCAGCCTCATCTGCACTCAAAAAGGAGTGAGTTGTCAATGTATGCATACACGAAGGGATTACCACGGAGTAGTGAGTCATTCAGACGTTGAAATATCTGGGATGCGTTAATTGGCCCAAAAGGCATGCGGATGTGTTCGTATTAGATGAATGATGTGGTAATAGTGGCTCCCGAAACGTCATATGCATAGACATGAATATGATGATAAGGTCTTACGAGATCATTCTTGGAGATACTTCAGAGATAATTTAACACATTTCAATCATAATGTCACCAATTAGAAATATTCCTCACTGATGAATCGAAACGAAGTGTTGTATACAACATCATGTGAAGTGTGAGCTTATCAACTTCGATAGGTATGCAAATGACTCAGACTGAGAACACGGAATTCATCTGATCAGTCGAGACAAGCTTAACATTTGAACGACAGAATTGCGTTTAGGAGACGAACACGGAGAATGTGTGACACGGAAGCAGTTCGTGTTTGATCTGTGCACAATTGGGATCCGGTCATTATGTGAAATAATCTGACGTGTCTAGATTCCCGCTGACTTTGGTGGAACAGAGTTGCAACCCAGTGAAAAGTATACACAGACTGTATATTAAAAGGACATCGTTGAGGAGGGTGTCCGGGAACAATTATTGTTGGACAGTCTTCTCCTAACTGTATGGCTCAGTTGTGAAGATTTCGTTGTCCTCCACTGAATTTGTCAATATGGAGTGAGCTGATGGAACTCCCGACGAGTTTGTCAACTATCTCTCCTGATGAGAAGAGCTGAGAGACAAAGCCAGCATCAATGTTCACTCATACCCGTGTGGCTCTCTGTCACCATGTCATCGACAATCATTATTACTACCACTGAGACTACTGAGACTACTGAAACTACTACTCACTGCTCTTCTTGATCCACATAGTCTGAATTACATAAAGTAGATTTCTACCTAAATCAGTATACAAATTATTGAATGAGAAAGTGACTTGTACAATTTTGTCAGCTCTAATTACAACAGTGTTGTTGATGAGAACGTGGAATATTGAATCGTACGATGATAGATAGCTGTGCTGTTTTAGTAATTAGGCGACCAGCTAAATACTATCTGTAATCAGTGATCACCAGTCTACATATGAGAGAGTGATTCTTGTAGTCTGTTTCACCATCGTACCATTCATTTGTTTTCATTCAATACTTGTGTATGGTGAAGTATTTTGAGAGAAGAAATACTCTTTACTAATTAGGTCACATTCCTGTGTATTTTGTAGATGTTCACAAATCACACAAACATTTTCATTCAGTTGAGTCTACTTCCTCTTTACACAATTAGCATCACGTTGTTAAAAGAGAGTAGAGGAGGGAAGGATCTCTGTGTGATGCGTTGAGATATCAGAGTAGATGGCTGCGAGAAATGGTGATAGGATTCGTGGAACTGACATGGCTGCTCGAATCACGTACTAACAGTGAGAATACTGGTACTCACACAAAGACGAGACCACTCACAGTTTATCGTGCACCGTCTTCTAATGCATCTCAACACTTTTCGTTAGGTAATCATTGAAGTGAGTGCAGAATATAACCGTTCGTCTTCTATGATACGTGATAGCTGTTTTGAGGAACATTTTGAGGAATTAGAATCAACAAATTCAAAATGAAGATCATAATTCCAATCAAATAATCAAAGCATACACCAGGTCATAATTTGAGAGTTACCAGTCACCATGGTTGATTCAAAGCAAACGTGATCCACATTGTGTGGCTTATGAAGACCTGTTATGTGGAGTGTGTTCGCTCATCATTTGGCCAGTTCTTATCAGCTTGGAAACATCAGTCTCTCACTGTGTATTCCTCCGTGGAAAGAATTCTTAACAATTTCTCAAGTACATTCTTCTTGATTCCTAACTGTGATTTAAGAAGTAAAGAGTTAGGGTTAGGGTTGGGGTTAACCCTAACCCTAAACGGTTCTTGACTATAGGACTTTGAAGGACATTTCAAATGGAGCTGAATGTCCAGAATTCACCAGAGGGCATCTATCATCTAACTTGGGGATTTGTAAGAATATCTCATCCTCGTCTGAAGACTATTCTACAACCGGTAAATAACTTCTGCCAGTAGACACAATCTCAGCAGTGAAACGGATCTGTGGGTTAAATTAATAATTTCTAGGAGTAGACTGTAATTGTATTATCAAGTAACCATTAATTTTTACAACACATTATCTGTATTTCTATGATATTCTGACTCAATATGTTTTCATCAACTCGGATACCTAACACGATATTTCGTATCGTTATCGAGTTCATTGTTAATTCCCGTACGCTGACAGTCAGAACATGAGACAAAATGGGAATAGACAATAAAGTGAGATACTAATATATTTATAATCAGTAAAATATAAGTTCCAAGGGATAGAGTGAGGATAAGTTGTACTTATCTGTGTGAGACAAAGATGGAAACCTTAAAAATACAAACATACAAATGAGGCACACTGAATATACGTTTGAGAACTAATAGGTAACAGGTGTGATGATAAAATGAAGAAGTTGATTAGGCAACTGTCATCAAATGATAGAAACAACATGAGTTTAGTGTACATCGAATTTCTGACAATTATTATTGAAAATAATCTACAACTGTTTCATCCTAATTTGGGAATCATCTGCAGTACACACCCACTAGGGTTCAAAACCAGCACCTTCCAGTTGCAAGGCGAACTCGTATATCATTCGTCCCAGGTTTTCATTGGTTCTGTAGCTGATATCAATTCGTGCTCAACACTTATAAACTGATAATTTTAAAGATAGCATACCATATTCAATATCAACTAAAATTAGGGAAATTTCCACGAAATTCAAAGATAATTCGAAGCTAGAAGGCCAAGGTAAGGACAACGTCTGAACTAGCTTCTTTGAGACGCATAAATTAGACTTCTTAATGTGGATCCCAACGGCCTCAGCAATATTTATTAAAGAAACTCTTAAGGTGAAGTTAGGATTTGTTAGTATGAGTTAAATCACTTTGTAAGCTGCCATGTGCGTCGTTGGCACAGTGGTTAGGACTCTTGCCGACCATGCACATGTTCCGGGGTTCGATCCCCTGCCGGCGCACCCCCGACATCTATGGTCGGCCTGAATTTGGGCTACCGACATCCATGCTCAAAAATTCCATACTTGTACTGAAAATACGGTGTGGATTCAAGCTGTAAATAAAAATATAAAATAAATAAAATAAAATGTTGACACCAATCTTGTGTTCTGTATGCACGAGATAAGATAGAATAGTGCTATGAATAGAATTTGTTTGACATTGATCAATGACTGCAGTGAGAACTTGATAGAATGTTGTCATTATCATGTCTACGACAGTGTTCTTCTCACATATGATGGAAGTAATGTCCATGTATCTTCACTCAATATGGAAATTTCATGCTCGTCTAATGTTACTTTCATTTGATTTATTCAAATCATCAAATAAATGCCACTCACCGTCAATCCATTGTGTCGGATGCCAGTGACTGTTTGGTTTACGAGGTCGCCTTTCAACCGTGAGGTGACCAATTCGAGACCCAATGGCTGCGCATTGCTCAAAAGTTTCAAATTGGGAGGAAAATTCTGTGAGTATACACAGGACTTTTGAACCGACCACCACCCACAACCTGTCCAGAAATACCAACAACAGTACGTACACAACTGCAATTTGACACGAATCCTCCAACGAAAGCTGAAGTCATGAATGCAATCAAGCTTCTGAAATCTGGAAGAGCAGCTGGACCAGATGGAATACCCCGGAAGCACTGAAAGTGGACCCAGAAACGGCAGCAGACATGCTGACTCTATTATTGCAAAAGATCTGGAAAGAGGGAAAGGTGCCTACTGACTGGGGGAAAGGTTACCTCGTGAAACTACCAAAGAAGGGCGACCTGCGACTCTGCAAGAACTGGCGAGGAATCATGCTCCTGTCGACGCCAAGTAAAATCCTGAGTCGCATCATCCTAGACAGAATCAAGGACGCACTGGATACAGAACTCCGACCAGAACAAGCTGGATTCAGGAAAGGCAAATCTTGTTCTGACCAAATTGCAACTCTACGCATCATCATCGAACAAAGTATGGAATGGCAATCAAGCCTCTACCTCAACTTCATAGACTTTGAGAAGGCCTTCGACAGCGTTGACCGCGAAATAATTTGGAAACTACTCGAGTACTACGGCGTACCCCAAATATTCATCAATCTTATTCAACAGCTGTACGACAACGGCGCATGTCAAGTGATCCACAACGGAAAACTCAGCGAGGCGTTTCGAGTAAAAACAGGAGTCAGACAAGGGTGCTTATTATCACAAATGATATTCCTAATTGTGGTGGACTGGATTATGCGTCAGACAGTGGGAAACGAGAAGACAGGGATATCCTGGACCGAAATGAAGGACCTAGAAGACCTGGATTTCGCAGATGATTTATGTTTGGTGTCACAGGAAATCGAAGACTTACAAGCGAAAACCGACAAACTGGTCGAAGAAGCAGCCAGAGAAGACAGGACTGCAGGTGAACATAGACAAGACGGAGGTTATGAAAATAACCAACCAACAACAACAGCAGCAGCAACATCCAGCGCCAATCACCATCAACGGGAGGGACTTGAAAGAGGTTTCTTCATTCACTTATCTAGGGAGCATTGTCTCAAGTACAGGAGGAACGGACGAGGATGTCAAATCGAGAGTCGGAAAGGCGAGAAACACATTCATCAACCTAAAACCAATCTGGAAATCTTGGTCACTCAGCCTGCATAAACAACAAAATTCGGATTTTCAATACAAACATCAAGTCAGTCAGTTCTTCTATACGGATGGATCAGAAACTTGGCGGGGGTTCACCAAGAATATTTCCAACAGCCTGTTGCAGACCTTTATCAACAGCTGTCTTCGTCGCTTTATACTGAAGATCAGATGGCCGGAAAGAATCACCAACAAGAAATTATGGGAACAAACAAAACAGGAACCAATCGCTCAACAAATATGCAGGAGAAAGTGGAGATGGATTGGACAGTCGCTGAATAGGCCGCTGGGTGCCATCGCGCGTCAGGCCATATCTCGAGTGGAACCCGAAAGGGAAGCGGCGAGTGGGACGTCCAAGGGTGACATGGAGGAGATCGTGTGACGAGGATATGAAACAGTATGGACTAACATGGACGCAGGTGAAAAGTACAGCAGAAGACAGAAGCAAGTGGAGACGTGCAGTTGAAACCCTATGTTGCACTAAGAACATAAGAGAGCAATAATAAATAATAATAATACACAGATATTCAAGTGGTTTTCTCACTGATGTCGACTCGTCTTTAAACATGTAACCTACAGTTTTCTCGAGTCGATTTCAGGTATTCAATACCTAGGCTAATGGAACGACCACCTGTATTTCTCTTAATATCACTGATAACAGAAGTGATTCAATGAAATCCGGAATAATAATGAACTAACAGATACAGTGTAGTTTTTACTAGCTTCCATGTCAGCTGAGTGGTGGTAATTATTCATCAACGATCACCATTCTACTTATGAAAGGATATTTCCTGATGTCTGTTTCACTCTCGTACCAATTAATTGTTTCTATCAGAGAAGTGTGTAAGCTGAAGTAGTTTTAGAAGTCCGGCACTTCTAGTTATTCAGGTCAACTTTGTGAGTGTTGTGTGTAGATTCTGTTTGTTAATCAGACAAACATTCTTGACAAGTGGATTCTACTCGTCTAAGGCTGGTAGAGAATATTGTTTGCCTAAGACAAATGTCAAAAGTAAAGGAATGCACTGCTTCACGAGGAAATACACAAGGAGAGAAGGATGAGGGTTGAGGCAGAACGATTTATCGATTGAAAATGCTTTCGACAAA
The DNA here is from genome assembly GCA_944472155.2 of Trichobilharzia szidati. NCBI lineage: Eukaryota > Metazoa > Platyhelminthes > Trematoda > Strigeidida > Schistosomatidae > Trichobilharzia > Trichobilharzia szidati. The sequence continues at coordinate 128,034,042 of OX235272.1, read as the reverse complement.
CTAAATGAGAACACGATGGAAGCTTATGTGTGTTGTATGCTATAGGTGTGTGCTTCTAGATATTTTCTTGAAAAGTAACCCAAGAGGACGTCAAATTCACTAGTCCACTGATCCCCTCTACCAATGAACTCACTCGGAATAGACGTTCTTATCAAAATACAGTGAAAATGATCCCATAGATTTGTTATATCACCACTGTGCACAACTGTGAGCCTTAATGAGTTTGTTGAAAGACATGGAGACATCGATATTCTAGATTAGTCATAGTCCCGATAACATGTTTTCTTCAACATGTTTCAGTGCTTCGCATTTCTGTTGGCAGAATTCCTTACCAAACTCATGCTTCATATGAAAATGTTGGTCTGTTCTCCATTTTCGACTGCTGAGTTGTGAGACGTGTATGTACAGTGGCGATATTCGAGTAGCCAAGATGGCACTGACAAAAGTATCCTGGTGTATGTGTGTGCGCGTGTGTTGGACAGTGCTTGAGTTTGCTGATATAACAGAACTGTAGATACATAGGAAATCGGGAATGATAGTCTGCAAAAAATTCAGTTATTCGTGAGAAGAAAGCACAAGATTACTGTCAAATACAGTATTATATCAACGACGAAGTGCTATAATAGTTGTGTGCAATAACGGAATCACAGGAAACCAGACAACAACACAGATTGAGCAGAACTCAGTCATTTGTATTCCACAGCAATAACTGTAAATCACATAATAGATAAAAGCAACAGAAAAGAACGCGTCCAAACAATACAGTAATAGAAATTGTCAATCACTAAATGTGGGAAACAAGCAATGCTGACACTCCAGACAACTTGGAGTTAATTAAGCTCATTTCAATGATAATGTCACCGTTTTGAAATCTTCCTCACTGATGAATCGAAACGAAGAGTTGTATACAACATCATGTCAAGTGTGAGTTTATCAACGTCGATAGGTATGCAAATGACTCAGACTGAGAACACGGAATTCATCTGATCAGTCGGAATAAGCTAAATATTTGAACGACAGAATTGCGTTTAGGAGACGAACACGGAGAATGTGTGACACGGATGCAGTTCGTGTTTGATCTGTGCACAATTGGGATCCGGACATTATGTGAAATATTTTCACGTGTCTAGATTCCCACTTCCGTTAACTACGGAATGGAGACGTGCTGGTGAAGCCCTACTTTTCTCTAGTGAGTGAAGGAAACAATAATAATAAATGGAAAAAATTTTCTTGGCGAATTTTCTACACCTGGCTCGCCACGGAAAATCACCAATTACCTTCAGTGCTTTGATGCATGCTGTATGTTGAAGAATGATCTGGTTGGCGAAATTTCACCCCATTCTATTACTGGGATTGGCGTAGATGCACACTGTCCACTGAGAAACTCTCGCATTTCTTGATAAACCAGTTTCTCTGCGATATGATAAGCTCCATCGTCTTCCTATCGATCACTACCATGGAACTTCTTGTGAAAAACGAGAGACGGCTCAGTTCAACATACTTGCAGCTTTGGCGACCAGCTTTTCTGTATAATTATTTTCATCTCAATTATGAAACTATAATTTGCTTTATTTTATTATGAGCTTGATTCTAGATAGTATTTTGGTAGAAGTATGAAATTTGCAGTAATTGATATCGGTAGCCTAAATTTAGCAGGCCGACCATTGATACTAGCACGTTTTCACGTTCTGCTCAACGCTAACGCTGTACACGGTCAAAGACGAACAATGCTGTATAAAGATGCACAAGTGAACGCTTGAAGAGATGTATTGTCAACGAGATCGAATTTCAAACGGCACGAGGCGAATGCAAAAGTGCATAACCACGTGAAATATATATGTATATATATATATGGTATTTAAGAAATTATATCCGGTGAGGGAATTAGTTCAAAGGTGTGAATACATGAAATAATAATAGTATGAAATGCAATTAAAATATTTGTGATTATAATCATAGTTTAATGTCAAGTGGTACAATAATTAATGTCGTATATAGAATAATACATAAGGTGTATAGATTTTGAAAAACGGTACATAATTGTAAGATTAGTAGACGAATATAAAATGTTACATAACATGGTATGAAATTTGATAAGACAGAATTCAATATTGTAAAAAATATAAAAATTTATAATTTTAGGTTTAAAATGTCAAGTGGGTCAAGTGAAAAAGATTCAGAGTGAGAATAGTAATAATAATAATGATAATAATATTAATACTAATAATAATAGTAATAAGGGAAGAGTACATAGAATAACTAAATAAACAAAATAAATAAATGTCTATCCCTCTACGGCCAAGGCAGAAGTAGGGATTGTACATATTTCTTTTGTACACAAAGGTCTGGCTTAAAGTCATGAATTGCCAAGGCCTCAGCTCTCTTTAGAAGTCTGTAACGAATAGAACGCGGGAAGTTAGCATGGATTCTATATATGATCTTAAAATCATGGTCAGGGTTAACAGAGTGACAGAAGTCGATCAGGTGTTCCAAAATAGAGCTTCTCACACACTTCCTTTCTCCCTTATAAAACCAAGCTGGAATATGTTCTCGTATTCGTGTGGAGAGCGTCCTCTGACTACGGCCAATATACCTAGCTCCACAAGAGCAGGTGAACTGATAGATGCACATGGAGGCGGCCAGACGGGGTAGCTTATCTTTCATAGAGGTAGATAACTACTTGCGGCTAGTGAATGTCATATGTAATTTTGCTGCATAGAACGTCTTACTGACTTATTTGGAGAGACGATTTTTGAGCATATCTGAATCTTGATCACTTTTGAATTCCAAGTTCATGAATAAGGTTTTCTTTGAAACTGTGTCGGTAACCAATTTAGACTGCTTTTCTTTCATGTTGCTGTCAATAAATCGGTTAGGGTAACCGTTTTCTGCCAGCGTGGCTTTTAAGAAATCAAGTTCCGAGTCAACGGAATCAGAACTACAAATTTTCCTTATCCTACAGCAAAGCGAATGAATTAAGTTCCTTTTCCTGGAGATAGGCACGCAACCGTAAAAATTAGTTAGTTGTCCGTTCCATGTACGTTTCCTGTGGATAGATGTTTTGAGAGATCCGTCATCACGTCTGCTAAGGCACACATCAAGAAATCGGATACTTAGTTCAGATTCCTTTTCTACGGTGAATTGTAAGGAAGGATGGCAGTTGTTGAAAGTAGACAAGACATCATCAAGAATTACATTTTTATCGCAGATAACGAAAGTGTCGTCTACGTATCGTTTATAAATGTCAAAATGACCGATGGTTTGACTACGTTGAGAATTTTCAAGCTTAGCCGTAAAACAATCAGCCAACAAGGGACCCAGTGGTGATCCCATGGCAATGCCGTCTCTCTGTCTAAAGATCTCATTATTGAAGGTGAACTGAACATTCAACGTACATCTCAATAAAAGCTCTTTGAGGTAGATGATCGGCAGTCCTATTTCTGAACTATGTGTATCAATATAATCACATAAGTAACAAACAGTTTCCATGAGAGGAACATTGGTAAAAAGCGACGTTACATCTAATGAGAACAATATTTTGTCTGAGACATTGAAATCTTTAATCCTATCAATAAATTTAAACGTATCATCAATGGAAAACTTAGATACTTGCCTTCTGACTGGTTCCAGTATTTCAGCTAGCCATTGAGCGATTCCGTGATAAGGAGAACCCGCCATATCGAGGATAGGACGCAGGGGTAATCCTGTCTTATGAATTTTAGGTAGTCCATACAAACGCGGTATCATGGAGCCTACTGGTCGGATCCGTTCATATATTTCCGACGAGATCACTGACTTATTCCTCATGTTCCTTAAGACATCAGTTAGTTGATTTTCAATTAGATGTGTCTTGTTCTTTTCGCCATCGAGTTTGGCGAATTTCATTTGGTCGGAAAGGATCGCTGAGATCTTATCATTATAATCTTGGCGGTTCATAACTACAACGCCACCACCTTTGTCTGGACGGCATATAATAATATCATCATTCTTCTCTAGTTGTTTAAGTTGATCTATATGCTCTTTAGTCAGAAGGTTATTCGAGCTAGGTTTTGAACTGGTAAACTGATGACAGCAATCCAGAACTGTAGATTTGAAGTGTTGGAATTCCTCAGGTGATGTGGGTGTGAGATCGTTGGTCTGATTAATAAGATTTTCAAATTGCACTTGAGTATGCAATCTGTTGACTTTCGACGAACTGTTACAGAATTTTGGGCCCAGTGATAGGGCTTGTAGTTGGATTTCAGAAAGGGTGACGGAAGAATAATTAAAAACATATTTACTGGGATCAGTCGGAAATTTCTTTTCTACTACTACCTGCTTGAGACTGTCAAGATGCTTGAGGTTAGCAGATTGGGACTGTTTTTCGATGACAAAAGAAACGTATTCCTCGAATTGCCGGCGTTCATCAGTTGAAAGTTCAAACAGAACGTGACTTCTCAGAGATATGTTCCTGTTTAGCTCTACAACGCGAGAGCTGATTGCATCAATACGATTAAGTGTATGGCGCTTTAATGTTTTGGAATTGGGACATATACGGTTACGCCTAAGCGCTTTCCAGAATACATTAGGATATTCATTTTTACAGATACAGCTTTCAACATAGATAAGCTACCCCGTCTGGCCGCCTCCATGTGCATCTATCAGTTCACCTGCTCTTGTGGAGCTAGGTATATTGGCCGTAGTCAGAGGACGCTCTCCACACGAATACGAGAACATATTCCAGCTTGGTTTTATAAGGGAGAAAGGAAGTGTGTGAGAAGCTCTATTTTGGAACACCTGATCGACTTCTGTCACTCTGTTAACCCTGACCATGATTTTAAGATCATATATAGAATCCATGCTAACTTCCCGCGTTCTATTCGTTACAGACTTCTAAAGAGAGCTGAGGCCTTGGCAATTCATGACTTTAAGCCAGACCTTTGTGTACAAAAGAAATATGTACAATCCCTACTTCTGCCTTGGCCGTAGAGGGATAGACATTTATTTATTTTGTTTATTTAGTTATTCTATGTACTCTTCCCTTATTACTATTATTATTAGTATTAATATTATTATCATTATTATTATTACTATTCTCACTCTGAATCTTTTTCACTTGACCCACTTGACATTTTAAACCTAAAATTATAAATTTTTATATTTTTTACAATATTGAATTCTGTCTTATCAAATTTCATACCATGTTATGTAACATTTTATATTCGTCTACTAATCTTACAATTATGTACCGTTTTTCAAAATCTATACACCTTATGTATTATTCTATATACGACATTAATTATTGTACCACTTGACATTAAACTATGATTATAATCACAAATATTTTAATTGCATTTCATACTATTATTATTTCATGTATTCACACCTTTGAACTAATTCCCTCACCGGATATAATTTCTTAAATACCATATATATATACGATTGTACAGCTTGATAATAATTTCGTTGAAAAGAGTCTCTTCGCTGACTAATGTGTTCTTAATGCTACAATGGGAATTAATAAATTAAATATATACATATATATATATGTTCATACGTATATATGTAACATATGAAAAGCAATGTTCACTAATATAACGGCAGATATTCAACAAGCATAGGTAAAACTTGTTTCATTGAAGCGTACAATACGCATACATGAATTAGTTTAATAAGCGTACAGATAGGCTTGATACAGGGGTGCAACATATTTCCACCATCAGAACACTGACACATTAGACAATACATTCAAGTGTTTGACAATAATATGAGTTTGTGTAATAAATAGCAGCGATATTGCATGGAGAACTGATAGTGTATTAAGCTGAGAAATACGAAGTTTAATCCAGAGTTTTGAAAACAAATGGAAGGACAGTTAATATTATATTTCCAACAATTGCACTGAGGACAATTCTACTGACAATTAATACAGGAAATATGTGGAATGATGAAAATCAGCCGGGGATCCGTAGACTCTGGATTAGAACGATACGTGAATAGTAAACATTACACGGTTAACTGTGATTATGCAAACATCATCGTCAATGTTTAATCACAAGCAATGTGAACTAAATATGCAGTTATAAATAGCGTGAATGAGCAGTTATATGTGAAAAGGGGAATTCACGATAAGTTAAATATTGATAATTTGAAGGCAATGTATGGGTCACTGAACTCTCCTACCAGATCACGTTGTTTTCATGAGACTTCCTCTTGACGATGCAGCTTCATTGATTGGACATGTAGGCACCTCGTTTCGTTGATCTCTATCGTAGTCTTGGATGTCATCGATAAACTCTGGTTTGACTCTATCAACACTGATGGCTTCTGCTTTAATCGACCATTCTACCTTGATAACATGGTCGTTCCTCTGGAGAACTGTTAGTGGACCATCGTAAGCAGTTTGAAGTGGTCGTTGTATACCATCCCTCGTGACGAGAACTTGATCGATGTTTGTTAGTTGCAACGTGACGTATGGTCGTCGTTGCTGCTATCGTGACAGTGACATTTTCAGCTCATTCATATGTTGCTTTCGTGATTACACGTAGTCAGCCACATCACTTGAAACATGATTATACAAAGTGAAAGACTATCCTGGTAACCTTGATGTTATCCCGTGGGCTCACTCGGAAACGCAGCATCCGACGTCTCTCTTGAAAGTTCCTCGTATACCAAGTAGTACCAGTAGGTGTTTGATGGACCAGTGGTTTCTGATAAGAGAGGCAGCTAGCGCAGTTGTGAGTAACCGTATTCGTTTAGTTCCCAATAATTCGGTGGTCTGTTGAAGAAAAGCTTTCGAGCCGTGCAACTCTGTCTGTAGTGATAATGGATGGAAGACTAAGGTTTGCCACCCAGTTTTCGACCCGAGCTTTAGCAACAGCATTGGCGGACACGTCTGCTCGTGGAAGTGCTACTGACCAACGAGTGGATCTATCTATTCAAGTGAAAATGATTCTGAAACCATCGAAAGGAGGCAGAGAACCAGAGTAATCTAAATGGATGTGATCAAATCTTTAGTCGGAGTTAGGAAAACGGTCAAATGGCGCATTGGTGTGACTATGAATCTTGACTCCTTGACAAGACAAACAATTTTACGTTTGACACCACAAATCTTTCTTTCAGCAATTTGTTGTTATCACTGACTGTGGGATGTCAGAGATTGTTGTGCGACACTATGTGACTTAACCAGCGTACACATGTATCCTCGTACTTCTTCACGTGTATTATTGTGTCCTATCGTTGTGATTACTCACAACATCCACTACGTAAATCAAAAGGCACTTGAGAAGGAGTACTAACGTGTATTATTGCAGAAATCAGAATTCAAAAGTTGAGTGAGCACAATGTATCAATTGTTAACACGCAATCTGTAGAGTGATAAACACATCGAAGTCCAATTACAAAGTGAAAGTATACTACGATGATGAATAATAAAATGGGTCACTACAATCGACCCTCCTCCCGCCGTAGAATGCAGGCAAATGAAGTTTACCTGTATTCGGAATGTTATTGTGAATTACAAGGACACAAGATATATATGTGTTTTCTGATTTGCAAAACCGAATTGAGGATTTTAAGTTTTCTGAGGTTTGCTAATATAACCGTACATATTCGAAAATGCTTACAACTTTGAAACGAACCAAAATGTTAAGAAAGTTGTGCAAAATGTAACAACAAAACCAGAAAAATTCATTAGAATAATAATAATGAGGTGGTTATTGTGAAGAGTTACAGAATAGATTTATATCTTAACACTCAGTTAATAGTACAGTAATGAGGAAGTATGGAAATGAATTAGAAATAAATTGTCTGTACAAATCTTTGTGGCCGATGTACTCGCCTGTCTGATCTTTTAAATTTCTCTCTTTTGTTAGCCGGAATGTTATCAGATTTTGAATCTTGAGAGCAGGAATCATTTTGTGGCGTAACTTTAGATGATGTTGATGACTTGGGTAAACATTCGGTCACCTGTATTTCCATGAAAGCCGGTTTTACCCGATCGATGATTACATTCTCATGTTTCCCTCCGCGTTCGACAGTGGTGATTTTGCTTGTTCTCCTTAATACTTTAAATGGTCCATCATAAGATGGTTGAAGTGGTTTCCTCACACCATCGTGTCGTATGAAAACATGAGAGCAATCCTCTACTTTTTGTGGCATGTATGCTTGGTTGAGTTGATGTCGTGGGGGATGACATCTTAAAAGGCTCATATGTTGTCTCACTTGTTGTGCAAAGGTAGTTTTGTCAGTCGGAACTTCAGTGACTGGGTTGAAATATTCCGCAGGCAGTCGCAAAGTAGTTCCATAAGCTAATTCTGCTGGACAACATTCGATATCTTGTTCTGTTGTCGAGCGTATTCCAAGAAGTACAAGAAGTAATTTATCTCTCCACTTATCATCATCCTTCACTGCCATCAATGATGCTTTCAGTTGATGATGAAATCTTTCCACTATGCCGTTTGAACTGGGATGATAAGCAGTAGTACGTATACGCTTGATTCCCAGCAGTTCTGTGAGTTGTTGGAATAAATGGCTTTCGAATTGGGCATCCCTGTCTGTAGTAATAATGCTGGGTACTCCAAAGCTGGAAATCCAATTTTGTATACTGCTCTTTGCAACAGTTTCAGCAGCAAAATCAGTTAAGGCAATCTTGTAAATCTGTCAATACACCGTAAGATATAATTAAAGCCATTAGATGGTGCTAACGGTCCAACGATGTCAATGTGTGTGTATGTTGGGACCTACCATCGTGTTCTGGAAACTGGCCATTAGGTGAAGCTGTATGTCGTTGTACTTTTGACTTTTGTCAGGCTAAACATGCTCTGGTCCACTGTTTAATGTCACGATTCATATCCAGCCATATATATCGGTCACTTATCAGTTGCACTGTCTCTCGAAAGCCAGGATGAGAAATGCCATGTTTTCTTGGAGAAAACTCAACTTCGCAATTCTGATGGGACAAAAGGACGCGGTTTACCTTTGCAAACATCACACGTCATAGTTAGGCTGTCATCATTGATAACATCTTGCAAACGTGAAGAAATACTCATGCTACTTTTGAGTCTCTTCAGATCCCCGTCCATAGTTTGCTGTCTAGCCATCTTCTAAAGATCAAACTGATCTTCTACTAAGGTATTTATATGGATGCGGAATAACGCATCTGCTGACTGGTTTTTATGTCCTTTGATGAATCTTATATCTGAAGTGAACTGAGAAATGAACTCGAGGTGTCGGAGCTCTCTCGGTGAGTACTTATAGTGCTTTGCATTCATGGCTTTATTTAAAGGTTAGTGGTCTGCGTAGATGGCAAACAGTATTCCTTCGACCATATGACGAAAACGTTTAACAGCAAGATAGACTGCCAGTAATTCCCTACTGAATGCCCTATATCTTGATCGAGTAGCGTCTCGAGAAAAGGGAGAGAGGTTGCCATTTCCCAGCAGAAAATTGTTGAACAACTGCACCGACGGCGACATCTGATGCATCTGTCACAATAGCGATAGGAGCGTTGACATCACGACATACCAGTAAAGTTTCTGAGCTTAGAGTCCGTTTCAGCTTTTCAAATGCTTCGATTGCTGAAGTATTCATGTGCAGCGATTTCCAGTGACTTATTAGTAAATCTGTCAGAGGTTGGGCCAGCTGTGCACAGTGAGGAATGAAACGGCGATATAAATTGACGAGACCAAGGAATTGGCCCAACGTCTCGAAAGAATCTGGGATGGGGTATTCTTTTATGAGTTGAACTTGTTCTGCTGTTGGTCGAATGCCTTGACTGTCTACCAAGTGCCCCAAACAATTTACAGTTTTCTTACCGAATTCACATTCACCTGGCTTAATGACCATCCCATATTCAGCCAAACGTTTGAAGAGTGTTTCTAAGTGAAGTTGGTGGTCTTCAGGTGATTTACTTGCGATCAGAATATCATCGATATATGAGTAAGTGAATGTTAGGCCGTGCAATGCCTGGTCGATGAATCTCTGAAATGTTTGCGCTGCGTTAGTTAAGCCAAATGGCAGACGGACGAATTAGAATGAGCCAAAAGTGGTGGTTACCGCAGTTTTGGGGATGTCCCTGGGTTCGACAGGTATATGTTGGCATGCACAAACGAGGTCAATCTTGGCAAATATCTGAGCACCCGCCATGCTATGGGAAAAATCGTGGATATGCGTAATCGGGCATCTATCTGCTACCTTCTCCTTATTTAAATCTCGGTAATCTCCACATTGTCGCATCTCTGTTGAGTTCTTCTTTGGTACCACATGAGGTGGTGATGACCATGGGCTGTTTGATGGTCGTATTATTCCTAGATCTGACAATCTGTTGAACTCTGCTTTTGCTATTGGCATTTTAGCTGGATATAAACGACGTGGTTTTGCTGCGACAGGTGGACATTTAGTCACAATATGGTGCGTCACGTTGTGTTTGAGAGCGACTGTGGAGTAATCGCTCTGTGTCAGTTCAGGAAATTTCTTTAGCAACATATCGTATGGGGATAATTGATCTAATCTAGCTACCATCAAGCGGATACTCTTAACATCCCTGGAGATGCCTGAAATTGATAGTTTGCGACTGCTATTGATCAATGGCGACTAGAGTCGACCAGCAATTCGTAGTGCTGAAGAAAATCCATCCCAACAATCAAAAAGGTCATATCAAAAATGACGAACCCTCACTGAAATGGTAAATTGCAAACAAAATCCAGGTTTGTCTTCTAGTTCCAAAAGCTTTCATAGTAGAATTGTTCGCAGCCTTAAGTACAAATGCAGAATTTGGCTGTAAACGTTCACTTGGTGTTGACGGAACTACACTAACTTCTGCGCCGCTATCTATCAGGAATTGTGCTCCCACTATTTTATCCGTTGCCATGAAGAGACGACTGTGGGACGGGTGTTAGCCAGCGACCACAGTCATCACCGACCGCCAGCCATTTTGTTTCCCGACACCATACGCTGCTGGAAAGCACATGTTTGTGTGCACCGTTTAGCGTGTACACCAAATTTTCGATGATAACAGCATGTAGTCTGGTGTGAGTTGTATTTACGTACAAGTACTACTCACTGCTCTTCTTGATCCACTTAGTCTGAGTTACATAAAGTAGATTACTAGCTAAATCAGTAAACAATGCGTGAACGACTACGTTGTCTTCTCTATCTTGTAAAAGGTTGTCTATTAATCCTTATCGTCATTAATTACCCGGTCAGAATGTCTATCTTATGTTCTAGTGCTTCTATGCGTTCGTCTGATGATTTGTCGACTACAGATGTTACTTGTGGAGACATCCCTGCATACATTCTGTCAGCAATTTCTGCTAACTTGTCGATATCCATGACTTTATCTCCAAATGATAATACCTGCTGAATTCTGTGGGCTAACCACTGTAGCCACAATTCATAGAAAAACCTGGTGTCTACCTTCCGATCTCCCAAAATGTTACACATATGGCTTTTGAGTTAGAAAAGTGTTCTATCACACAGACTAACATTGCTGAGCAGCTGATCAACAGCTTTCTGGTCTGAAAATGAAGCAATCTTAATAACCTTCTGCTTCAAAACATCGTATGCACTCTCTAGATGTGGATTTATGAGCGTTCTCTGTACTTGATCTGCTACGTCGTCCGACAAGATGGAGCCTGCATAACCAAGTTTGTTTAGTCTGGGAAGTGACGTGATTAGCTAGGAAGTAGTGATCTAGGCGAGTGAACCACAGGTATGGATCATTAGGTTTAAAAGGTCGTATGGATATGGTAGCTGCAGCCACAAAGCTTGTACTCGAAGTTTTGTTATCAGTATCAAATGACATTACAAAAGTGTAGAAAATAATATACATATATATAGGATAGCAAAATTACAAAAAGTGAGAACAAGCACGATAGATTATAGGTATGTTCAAAAATGTTCAAAAATGGTCTGCTTACCAGAGGTTTCTTCAACAAAAATGTCAGTAAATGTCTATCCAAATGTGATGCAGTTATCCGAGGTAATACGATAGCAATGATGATTAAATCCAGTAAGTGTGTACTTCGAAATTATGTCGTTGATCAGCTATGTCAAGTCCACAAATTGTTGTGCTGCTCTATTTGACTCAACTAGCGTACACATGTATCCTTGTACTTCTTCACGTGTATTATTGTGTCCTATCGTTGTGATTACTCACAACATCCACTACGTAAATCAAAAAGCACTTGAGAAGGAGTACTAACGTGTATTACTGCAGAAATCAGAATTCAAAAGTTGAGTGAGCACAATGTATCAATTGTTAACACGCAATCTGTAGAGTGATAAACACATCAAAGTGCAATTACATAGTGAAAGCATACTACGATGATGAATGATAAAATGGGTCACTAAAAGATTGTACAGTTTCTCGAAAACTGTGCTTGTCATAGCTGCTGGAATAAATGGTCGACATTTACCGGCAAATGTTTCACAGATTCGGATATAAATTGAAGATGTCGACGTTCACCAGGCGAGTGTTTGTCATATTTGTCTGATAAGGCTTTCATAATAGCTTCATGATCGGTAAAGACAGTCAAGGCTGTACCTTCCAGCATATGTCTTAAGTGTTTGACGGCCAAATAAACCGCAAGTGACTCTCTACCAAAGGTTCTATAGTCACATTCAGTAGGATTCAGTCGTTTGGAAAAGAATGTAGGGGATCGATATTCACTGAGTACTTGTAGTTGTAGAGCTGCCCCGGTGGCAACGTTCAAGGCGACTGTCATGAATGTGAGATAGGCGTGGATTTTGCTTCTGACTAGGAGTTTCTTCTTTCTGAACATATGCGAAAACGTTTTCAACGATTCAACGGTTTCGGCAGCCAAGTCAAATGAGCCGTTGTGACCACGTAAACAGTCAGGAAACGGTTGCAAACCTCTACCACATGTAGGAATGAAACGACGGTAAAATTTGATGAGACCAAAGTCTCCTCGTAGTTTCTCAAAAGAACCAGCTAGAGGGTTATCCACAACAGCTTGTACATCATCACGGACTGGCCCAATTCCTTGGTTGTCGATCAAATGGCCGAGTAATTTGAATGATATCTTGTGGAATTCACATTTGTGTAAGTCAACGACCATCCCATACGGATGAAGTCTTTCGAACAGAGTCTTCACACGTTTCAGATGTTTAGCCTCATCTGCACTCAAAAAGGAGTGAGTTGTCAATGTATGCATACACGAAGGGATTACCACGGAGTAGTGAGTCATTCAGACGCTGAAATATCTGGGATGCGTTAATTGGCCCAAAAGGCATGCGGACGTGTTCGTATTAGATGAATGGTGTAGTAATAGTGGCTCATGAAACGTCATATGCATAGACATGAATATGATGATAAGGTCTTACGAGATCATTCTTGGAGATACTTCAGAGATAATTTAACACATTTCAATCATAATGACAGCAATTTGAAATATTCTTCACTGATGAATCGAAACGAAGAGTTGTATACAACATCATGTGAAGTGTGAGTTTATCAACTTCGATAGGTATGCAAATGACTCAGACTGAGAACACGGAATTCATCTGATCAGTCGAGACAAGCTTAACATTTGAACGACAGAATGTGTGACACGGATGCAGTTCGTGTTTGATCTGTGCACAATTGCCATCCGGTCATTATGTGAAATAATCTGACGTGTCTAGATTCCCGCTGACTTTGGTGGAACAGAGTTGCAACCCAGTGAAAAGTATACACAGACTGTATATTAAAAGGACATCGTTGAGGAGGGTGTCCGGAACAATTATTGTTGGACAGTCTTCTCCTAACTGTATGGCTCAGTTGTGAAGATTTCGTTGTCCTCCACAACAATGCGTTCACTGAATTTGTCAATATGGAGTGGGCTGATGGAACTCCCGACGAGTTTGTCAATTATCTCTCCTGATGAGAAGAGCTGAGAGACAAAGCCAGCATCAATGTTCACTCATACCCGTGTGGCTCTCTGTCACCATATCATCGACAATCATTATTACTACCACTGAGACTACTGAGACTACTGAAACTACTACTCACTGCTCTTCTTGATCCACATAGTCTGAATTACATAAAGTAGATTTCTACCTAAATCAGTATACAAATTATTGAATGAGAAAGTGACTTGTACAATTTTGTCAGCTCTAATTACAACAGTGTTGTTGATGAGAACGTGAAATATTGAATCGTACGATGATAGATAGCTGTGCTGTTTTAGTAATTAGGCGACCAGCTAAATACTATCTGTAATCAGTGATCACCAGTCTACATATGAGAGAGTGATTCTTGTAGTCTGTTTCACCATCGTACCATTCATTTGTTTTCAATCAATACTTGTGTATGGTGAAGTATTTTGAGAGAAGAAATACTCTTTACTAATTAGGTCACATTCCTGTGTATTTTGTAGATGTTCACAAATCACACAAACATTTTCATTCAGTTGAGTCTACTTCCTCTTTACACAATTAGCATCACGTTGTTAAAAGAGAGTAGAGGAGGGAAGGATCTCTGTGTGATGCGTTGAGATATCAGAGTAGATGGCTGCGAGAAATGGTGATCGGATTCGTGGAACTGACATGGCTTCTCGCATCACGTGATAACAGTGAGAATACTGGTACTCACACTGAGACGAGACCACTCACAGTTTATCGTGCACCGTCTTCTAATACATCTCAACACTTTTCGTGAGATATTCATCGAAGTGAGTGCTGAATACACCTGTTCGTCTTCTATGATTTGTGTTAGCTTTTGTGGGGAACATTTTGAGAAATTAGAATCAAGAATATCGTAACGAAGATGATGATTTCAATCATATAATCAAAGCACACACCAGATAATAATTTGAGAGCTACCAGTCACCGTGGTAGATTCAAAGCAAACGTGATCCACATTGTGTGGCTTATGAAGACCTGTTATGTGGACTGTCTTTACTTAATATTGGGCTAGTTCTCATCAGCTTGGAAACATCAGTATCTCACTGTGTATTCCTGAGGGAATTCCGTAGTTAACGTACCCAATTTCTGTGTCTGACTATCTTTAGTGTGCGAGTAGTGGATAAGTTATGCCGGTCGTTAGTTGCTATCCTGACGACCGACCCATGACTGTGTCGAGAACTTGTGTCTCCATTTCCCCAGATTATTGCATTAGCCTAGAATCTCTTATTTGTTGATCGATACATCTACCAACCTTGGTTTTCCGTGTCATATGTCTGAATGAAGACCTAGTGAATATATTTCACGGAACACTGATGTAAGCTGGATATTCTGAATATTTACAAACACCATTCCTACTATCACCTGAGTCATTTGACAAAATTACTCCTGGATGAATGTTGCATTGAATATTTCTATCCGTATTGAGAGCACACAATTTCTCAGATCTTCCTTCTGTTAACTTCGATTGAACTGTTCAGTTTACTGTCCTTCATCTCTTGCAGTTTCGCTGACTTATTCACACGAATCAGGTTTAGTGACAGTCATTGTACAACGAGTAAGCCTAGTTTGAAATGTTATCGAAGTGACTATCTATTACCCTGAGAATTCTGAGGTTCCGAAAGCAACTGCACATTCTGCAAGTCATTTTGACGTGGCACACATTCTCAGACATCATTTGTGAATGTTATTTACAGGCAGTGAAACGTCGTTGTTCGACGTGCTTTCAGAACATAGCGTCACACAATCTGCAATGGCACTGCTGGCATTTCCCGCCATAAACCGATATAAGTAGGTATACATTGAAGTGACTTTGCATTGGTTACTCAATATTTTCAAATTTAGCCGTTTCACATTATGATGGATGTTATTCTTATATCCTATCAGTATTTTGTAAGACTATTCCGTCATTATGTTTCTGAATGAAAACTGATTGTGTCTCCAACACCACTTTCAGTATCACCTTGACATATCACTTTTCTTCAATGAGGATTAATAATCCGGTGTTTATGATCTCTCTGTCACCGATGTTCGAGTCAGTATCGACCGTTCAGAACAAATGTGGAGCCTGCTTCTCGATAGCTGTGGTATCCTCATGTGAAAATATGAAGACGGATCTGGCATTGAACTCCAACTAAATCGCATAAATTACTGTCAAGCAGTAACAGTCTATGGTCACCAGTAATTAGAGTAGAATGATTATTGATATTCATTTGATATTTGAAACTTATCGTGTTGCGTTGAAGTTTCCGTGACGGTTTGATTGATTTTGTAGTGTTAGGTACCAGGACACAAGCTCAAGCCTCCTTATTCATCGAGCTATGGACAGTTTAGTTTACTAGCAAGCTAGTTACCCGGAGGTAATTGTAATAATCTGTGAAACAAACGACGCCAGTGCTCAACAAATTCATGGGTGGATCGCTAGGAAAGCGACTAACGACTGGCATAACTTACTCACTACTGGAACAATTAAGATATTCAGACACAAAAATTGCTTCCGTTAACTACGCAATTCTCTCAGGAATACACAGTGAGATACTGATGTTTACAAGCTGATGTGCAAAATATTCAGGGAGAATCCTTGTGATTGTTATAATTTGTCAATGGATTGTCATTTCCAGTTAGATTGCTAATTCTAATGTTGACGAATTTCAATTCTGAGGTTAGTCATCGGGATATCTAATGGGATGCGTGATGGTTCTCTTCAGGTGATATTCCATGGATAGTCACCACGGAATGTTCAATGCATGCATTCAAATATTTGAGTGTCCCTTAGAAATCGCAGTCTGATTCACACTTATCCTGAAGAATAAGAAGAATATGTACCACTGATATATTCGTCGATAAACCGGAGAGTCTCAAACGATTCTTCATGGAAAATGGATATCTATCGTGAATCATTGAGAGAAACACGAAATTGTATCAAAAACCTGAAAGAACCCAGATGGTGCCGAACAAACTGATTTTCATGAACGTTGAATTTAGAGATGATGCGGCAGCTGAGTTCCTGAAGTCCCGCTTATCCACATTACTGAGAAAAGCCTTCTTTTCGGCTGAGCTACGGATCAATCTCTACAGCTAACAAATGATCGAGGAATGTGTGAAGGATGAACTGCCACTTTGAGCCACTTCAATGTGTATTGATAAATTCACCTGCTCGTGTGGCGCTAGTTATATTGGCCACACAGAACGCACACTTCCCAAACGCATCTCTGAACATTATCCGTCATGGTTAGCAAAATGACAATGCAAGAGAGTTACTGGCTCAATTCTCGAGCACTTGGTGAGCTTAAGCCATACAGCTCCACCAGAGTCGTCTTTGAAGTTCATCTACAAGGTGAAGCCAAATGGTACAAAGGGCGTCAGATTCAGGCTTTTGTGCATGGCAGAGGCGCTGGCTATTCATCAATACAACCGCGAACTCTGTATACAGAAAACGTTTGTTCAGTTTCTTATTCTACCATGGTCTTATTCTCTTCATTAGTCGTTTCCTGCATACTTTGTATTTTTAATGAAAAGTTTGCTTCTGCTTCAATTGCTTATTCACCATTATGACTCCCAAATGTTACTTTCGTACGTTTTCTCAAACTCTGCGTACTTGTTAAATTGACACTCAATTACCTTTCTTCCCTTCCAATAACAATTTCAAATATACCCAAATTCTGACGCATTTTGGAGCATTTATTTCTACTTTTGAAACCACTTCTCAGTGATTTCATCAATTGTGTCACTCAATACTGAACTACTAGACATTTTCGATAAATGTACATACGACTGTACAGCCTCTGAAGATGATTTCATTTGTAAAGAAATTTTTCTTCGCTGAATTGTCTTTTATTAACCAGATGGATAAACATTACACTTACCCTAGAGCTTCGTGAACATCAAGCAGGAATTGTGCAATAAGACTGACTTGTTGTACAGGGGGAATATTCATTCTAGCGTCAAAACAAGTACATGGTGATGGTGCTGAAAATTCACCTACCCACCAACCCACTCACTCATTCACTCACGCACCCACCCGCTCAGTCAACCATCGACAGCTGATCAACACACTGACCAATTTTAACAAATGAAAAACAACTAAGCAGTAGTATGTTTATCTACTGACAAACGCATTACAACACTACAACTCACCACCAGGAACAGTATAAAAGTTGAAGAGTTAAGCCAGAGAAAACACAAGAAGAAGAAGAAGAGAATATGTTCAGCTCAAAGTTCAGTTACATATCTGCGATAACGCTGCTGGTATTTGCCACTGCATACGAAGGTAAGTATATATTAAAATGACTCAATATTCTCAAATTAACCTGTTTTACATTATGATGAATATTACTGTTCCATCCTATCACTATTATGTAAGACTATTCCATGATCATATTTCTGAGCGAAAACTGATTATGTATCCAACACCAGTCTCACCATCGCTTTGACAAATCACTTTCCTTCAATGATGAATAATAATTCTCTCCGTTTCTGAATTAGAGCGTGAGTGGCCTAAACATTTCATTGTATGCTTTCAATGAAGTTGAATAGTCCAACTGGTGTTCTGCTCACTGAGGTGTTTTAAACATCCAAAGAAAAACACGAAATACTGACATTGCTAACAATTCGTTTGAAATGAACAAATTCTTGCATCCTATTTACGTGTTATTGAAGTTTTTGCTTTTATAACAATCGCTGCTCTTTCTTCCCTTTGTCAATTTTCAAGGCGAACCATCTACGTTAAAAGACATTGAAAAGTTGCTTTCTAAGTCTCAAGGTAAGACAATTGACTTTATATGGGTTTATAATTTTTCTTATGTTATCCTACATAAGCTTTTCTGTAGGTACTGTTTCTCGACGCTTCGTCACATCCTATCGCTTCTAAAATTCGTCTCTTGCAATTCATTCAATATTGTTCTCGCTTTCTTCTTCATAGATGAATTACCCAGATTAGCTCAGTCGATTAATGATACTGAAGCAGAGGTTAAACAACTCCGAGGTAAACAATTATTCCAACTGACAATTATTTCGTGTGATTAATAATTTGACATGGTCTACTCGACTTCTGCATCTCAAGTTCACATGAGATGTTTGTTAAATTCTTCAGGAGTTTCTCCTCATAGGCTGTTTTGTGGAAATGCTTTCATTTTCAAAATTTAGGACACATGAGGCCAGTTTAAATGAGACTTACTCAAGTGAAGATTTCAAATCAACGCCATGCAAAATATGATGAAATCATCAACACGCGTCTACCTGATTTCTTAATTCACTTCACATTTATTCATATTCATTCCGATCGAAAACATTTCACACGTTCACGTTCGTGACGTTCATTCTGTTGTAAAGTGAATACAACACGGCGTTGGCGTGCTCCAACAATAGCAAATTTGCTCGCTGTTTTGTACATAGTAAATGTTCAATTGTATAGATGTGTCCGGTTTCATGCAATCGATCTACCTACTTCTCTCTTTTACTAGATAAGATTTACAATCAAACTGCGGGAACCGTCAACGACAAAGTTGATATCTGTGAGTGAATTTTATTTGAATTTCGATGACTAACAAACTCTTTCAGATATTGGCTGTTGGACACGATTTTACAAAACCAGAATGGGACAAATATTATTCACAGGTGTGTTGCAGGTTTATTCCAACCGTTCAGGGAATTTCACTTCTACTCTCCTGGAGATGTTCTCCACATCCTTCAATCTGCAACGCAAAAGTCATGCATCAATTAAAAGCACTTAGGCGCAGATTTTGAGCCGTGAGCAAATGACGTCAACTAGCCATTCCGATGAAAAGTAGAATTTATTCAATCGATGAACATAGTCATTTCAAAGTTGAGTGAAAACAGCCTAACTGGAGATCGCTGTTTGAAGAGGAACATTTGTGTCTTTAGAAGTGATTGGGAGTAATAAATCTCACCAGAATTGGATGTTGCAAGCTGGTCAATGCAGTTGCATTGTGATAATGAATAGTAGAGATTGATAAATCATGCCTAATTATACCATGAAATTATCCAATTATGAAGTTTATCCAGAACCATTTCAGTGGATAATTCTGTTTTAACAATTATTCTTTTGCATAATCTCTGAATGTCAGTTATCATTTTCTGTCTTTCCAGATGTCAAGAATGGAATTATGTATCAGCCTGAGGAATATGGTAAATTGAATTTGTGTCAACTGACTTCATGTGTGGTTGTTATCACTTTGTCTGCATTCAGTATATAAACACATATATACTGCATCCAAGCGTTGAAGTTTTCTTTGGTCATCATGTAGTCAGTTCATAATCGAATTGAATGATGCTCACCCTATACTTTACATCCATTGTACCATCTTTCCATACTCTCCCAGACCACTCCATCCAAAATACTTCCTTCATTACTACTTCAACAATCAATCGGAATTAGTACTACCCACTGCCAGCAATCATTCTTCCACAACACATGGTCTTCTTCGAAATTCCCATCAGATATTTATTTCACTGGCCACTCATCAATGTGTTTGTGTGTCACTGCACAATGTGAAACCAGAATTATCGAGAATAATTACCTGTGTTCATATATTCGTTTCAGAATAGATTCCATTCACCAACAGTCCAAGAGATAAATTCCCACATTTATCTAACAATACTGTTGAATCATAGTGAACATGAATTGATATCTTGTTTGAAATACGTTTACGTACAGGTCCCTACACAGAGGAACATTCTCTTCATCAATGTGTCCAGGAAGAAAATGATGCTTACTCAGGTAAACAGTTTAGCTTTGCATTCCCTTTTCCCACTTATCCAATAAACATTCCCACCTAAAGTTATCTGTTACGTCGGTGTCAATTTCAATTTCGAACACTCCTGATCATTTCAGGTACAAAGCAAACAGTTAGCAGTGAAGATATCTTGCTCAAGATAACTCAGTTCATATTGATTTGCGTGAAGTTTTGCTATTCGAAACGCCTCTAGTTGCATGAGTATTTGATATTAATGTCAAAATCAGTGAGTGTTTAACTTCTCATTGTTTCAATGTCCTGTTCTTTTCTTCTATTTATTCATCAGCCAAGTTGAAAACACAAGAAAAACTTGACTGTGACGTCTTCAGACCGTCAATTCACGGAGGAGGTAATCCAATATTGACAACTTTTAGTTGAAATAAATTATGTAAGATTACTGCATCGGAAGATGTTCAAAATAAATTTATGAATTTCACAGTCTTAATTGTCGAAATTCGAATGTATTCTCATAGAAGTTCGCTTGACAGAATACACCTACTTTTCGATCTGATAGTGTTGTCAGTGAATTGGAAGTTGGACTACAAATGTTCAGGATGCAATATCAAGTGTGAAATCTTATTGCATTCCTTTCTAGTTCTCTGTCACACACTACATCTGTGAAGGGCAATGACTTGAAGTCTGAAATCGGTGAATCCATCCGATGCAGTCGAGACTGCAGTTAATGTAACTCAAACATTCTTGTACATTGACATATGAGATGGAGTTGGCAGTCCACCAATAATGGTGAAGTTGAAGTTTTGCGATTTCAACACATGACAAGAAATAATAATAAGCCAGTGTAATAGTTTTCCAAAGTGTTTTGACTGTCTTCAAAGACAATCAAGTGAGTGAACACATAGACGAGTTATTTGTCTGCTTAGACAACGACACATTATACCGAACCAACAATTGTTTCACAGTATTCTGCATGATCACCTTTCACCATTTGATTCTGTGACATTCAATCGTAAAATGCAGACATTATCTTACAAATTTCAGATCCTCAGAATCTCGAGTACAACAGAGAATTTGCGACATTGAAGAGTAAAATAATAGACTCATATAAACAGAAATACCTCTATGGTAAAACCATTTGTAAGTTCACTCTGTCTCCTTTATGGGTTTTATTCACTCCATATATTCGTCAACATCTATTCGCAAACAAAAGATAACTTGGTATTCTGTGCAATCAGCGATCGTATTATGCGCATGCCTCTTGGAGATAACACGAGCATTGCTCGCTCGACAACGGTTTTGTATTTACAACTGAAATCAATAGCATATATTCATCTTGAAATGTCGAAGTTTCCGGAAAACTGTCCATCAATTAGTAGTCGGTACACAACGTTTGGTTGTATATAGGTCTGTTCACTGAAGAATGTCAACCGATCACAGAAAACTAAGATAATCTGAAATGTCCACTATCGAATGACACTTCAAGTTGAAATCGTTAAAACGCTCGAAACACAAACATTTTTTGACAATCACTATTTTACGCAGCGTGGAAATGTAAAGAAGCAACTAGATCAGTATAAGTGTTTGCATGACCAGAGTAAATTTAGGAGACAGTGGTAAACGGAATTAGGCTCAGAAGAAACTGTCCAATGTGTTCACGTGTGTATTCATACACATCAGGGAGGCTAATCAATACATTTGAAAAAGTCAAAAACAACAGCGACAACGACAGTGAATCGTCGACACAACGCAGATGTCGGAATAACTACCGCTCACTAGTCTTTATCAATGACCCACCTACACATGAGTGTCATCACAATACAAGAAGTGCTGACCGATTTAGCATGATTTGTCTTTCATCAAACATTTTCTAGACAAACGAACTTATTCAATGCATTTTATTCCTATCGATCAGATTTCATCAGTTGTAGGAGAAGGAAGTTATACAATGACGAACAGCGTTAGCTTTCAATCCACTAATCCGCCACCTTTATATCGCTCTTTTACTTTCAAGTGATGAAGAAAATTCATGAAACTGCCATCAAGAGGTTGAAACGTAAGATTTACCTACTATCTCGTATGAAATTTCCACATTTTATCTTCCAAAATTGACTGATGAGAGACACTGTCATCCTGTCTTTAAAAATAAATATGTACTACTGTAATCTAAATCCAATCCTTGTAAATACAATATTATTTGTATTTTGAACACCAGGGACGAGGGTTGTGTCATTCGGTCGACCACCAATTTATACATGTCATGTCATATGAAATTATATCTAGTGGTTTGAAGAGAATCAGTCAATGTATCGTAGATTTGACAGTTAACAAAACCCAACTGACAACTTCTTCCCAGTTGAACACCAATTGTAGTCAAGTCATTTTGAACCATGTCAGACTTTCCTAATACACCCTCAGTCACAATCATACCTGGTGGACTTCTCCGTGTCTCTTGCAATACTGACAACATTCAGTGTGGTTTACTTCCTCGTGAATTCACTAATGTTCATCTTCTTTTATTTTCTCTACAGGAGTAGGAGGAAGAAACTAGTGACGAATATGAATCTATTACTCTCGCTAGCATGGGAAACGTGTATTCTGCACATTATTGAAATGTAATCGTGTGCTGTGGATTTCATGAACACTTTTAACTAAATAACTAATTTTCATAATGACGCTTAATGTCTTTCTTTTAAATACAATTTTATCATTCAAATATTCAGCTTATTCTGACTGATCAGATGAATTCGGGATTTTCAGTCTGAGTAAACATATTCACATGTAACATGATGGATGGTGTATATACTTGGGCATTTAGATTCATCAGTTAGGAAGTTTTCCATTCGGTAACGGTGTCATTGAGATCAGCCAAATTACTTTTATCGTATCAGGAGTATCGGCATTGCTTTTTGGCTAACTGAATGATTATAAAATATGGAAAAATTCGAATTTGATTCATTTGAACATTGTGTTGCTGAATGGGTTGCCATGTAACTTGATATCAACGCTTCAGCACTCAGAGTTCAAGTATTCGGCAGTATTGACCGTAGTCGTACCAATGAGATAACATGTTGGTAGGCCGAATCACTGGTACCAGTTACGTCAGTTATGTATTCACTAGTCCCGGGAATTCTGTAATTTCAAGGCGTAAAACACTAACAACAGAATGACGAGGTAATATATTTTCACCAACAGAAATTATCTGCATTGTGAAGTAGACGTCTCGTTTGGAAGTTTCCATCTGCATATTTAGAAGATCAAAATAAGCGATTCAGCGAAGAGACTCTTTTCAAACAGTTGACTATCAAGCTGCACACTCGTATGTATACCTCACACAAATCCACATTACACTTATTTCGTGAAGGACAATATCCTGCAATATCGCCTAATTTGAGTCAAACGTTACAAACATTCGGCTTCCTAGCAGTTAATCTCCTCTCCTCGACGGTCAAATACTTGATTTCGGAGCATTTCACTAAGTAATGAGAACAGTCAAACCAAATCCAGCCAATGGGTTCTCCTTGAATACTCTCAAGTTGCCTTGTAATAAAACGTTCAACTACATTACAATGGGACACAGGATACTGTCTTCCCGCAGACGTCTTCTCCTTGGCGTCTGTGTTGTGCCTGAGTAACATTCCGTAAAATGTTGGAGCCACTCAAGCTCTCTACTTCACTAGGTCCTCGAACTCTGGCTCTCTACCGGCCACGAAATTCTGGCTGCTATATCAGCCCATTTCACCTGCATTCCAATAGACAAACGGCATTTAATTTGTTCTACATTTCTGGGAGAGTTCAAATGAGAAATGTACCTGGTGTAAATCAACTTGATATGAGCGTTATGGGGTCTTATATCAAAATAAGGAAGACATCTGCAGTCATGATAATGGGTTGAGAATCCCTTATAAGTTCAATGATAAAAGAATGAGCAGTTCTATATTCTTGTCCAAATGAATCATGCAGTGTCTCCATGGATCCTTCATAGCTGACGTCCGGAGGAAGCGCTTCACATGTTTCAATCGCTCTTCTTGCCTTTACTCGACAGAAATGAATATAAGTCAACTTCTTTCCTACCTCACTCAATTCGCTCTCGATTACTTTCCAAAACAGGCTGAAAGATATTCCATATGCACTAGAATGACCGTCAACATACATTATGTCGTGCACATTGACATGCCAATACTAAATACAGTGTAGCTGAGAGATTCCCTCAAGCCTGACACGAACTCGTCTCTCACCTCGGACTTATTGTCTTGCTCAGAATTGAGCTGACTTAACGCCTCTTCTAATTCCAACTTTCGTGCCATCTTATCTCCTTATTTCCCGTCATTTGAAAGTCTTTCCGACGGCTATTTCTGAAACTATGCATATGAACATCAACATTCTCAACACTCATTTTATCAATAATTTCATCAACCAAAGGTTTAAGTGAGAACAAATTCCTGCCCGTAGCTCGGGTGAATAGGGAGGCTTGAGCTTGTGTCCTGGTACCTAACACTACAAAATCAATCAAACCGTTACGGAAACTTCAACGCAACACGATAAGTTTCAAAAATCAAATGAATATCAATAATCATTCTACTCTAATTACTGGTGACCATAGACTGTTATTGCTTGACAGTAATTTATGCGATTTAGTTGGAGTTCAATGCCAGATCCGTCTTCATATTTTCACATGAGGATACCACAGCTATCGAGAAGCAGGCTCCACATTTGTTCTGAACGGTCGATACTGACTCGAACATCGGTGACAGAGAGATCATAAACACCGGATTATTAATCCTCATTGAAGAAAAGTGATATGTCAAGGTGATACTGAAAGTGGTGTTGGAGACACAATCAGTTTTCATTCAGAAACATAATGACGGAATAGTCTTACAAAATACTGATAGGATATAAGAATAACATCCATCATAATGTGAAACGGCTAAATTTGAAAATATTGAGTAACCAATGCAAAGTCACTTCAATGTATACCTACTTATATCGGTTTATGGCGGGAAATGCCAGCAGTGCCATTGCAGATTGTGTGACGCTATGTTCTGAAAGCACGTCGAACAACGACGTTTCACTGCCTGTAAATAACATTCACAAATGATGTCTGAGAATGTGTGCCACGTCAAAATGACTTGCAGAATGTGCAGTTGCTTTCGGAACCTCAGAATTCTCAGGGTAATAGATAGTCACTCCGATAACATTTCAAACTAGGCTTACTCGTTGTACAATGACTGTCACTAAACCTGATTCGTGTGAATAAGTCAGCGAAACTGCAATAGATGAAGAACAGTAAACTGAACAGTTCAATCGAAGTTAACAGAAGGAAGATCTGAGAAATTGTGTCCTCTCAATACGGATAGAAATATTCAATGCAACATTCATCGAGCAGAAATTTTGTCAAATGACTCAGGTGATAGTAGGAATGGTGTTTGTAAATATTCAGAATATCCAGCTTACATCAGTGTTCCGTGGAATATATTCACTAGGTCTTCATTCAGACATATGACACGGAGAACCAAGGTTGATATATGCATCGATCAACCAAGTGGAAACTAGAGGCTATTGTCATACTCTGTGATCAGCGCTGTTCAAATGTTGAGCGAACACACTCCACATAACAGGCCTTCATAAGGTAAAGAAGATGGATCACGTTTGCTTTGAATCTACCACGGTGACTGGTAGCTCTCAAATTATTATCTGGTGTGTGCTTTGATTATATGATTGAAATCATCATCTTCGTTACGATATTCTTGATTCTAATTTCTCAAAATGTTCCCCACAAAAGCTAACACAAATCATAGAAGACGAACAGGTGTATTCAGCACTCACTTCGATGAATATCTCACGAAAAGTGTTGAGATGTATTAGAAGACGGTGCACGATAAACTGTGAGTGGTCTCGTCTCAGTGTGATAACCAGTATTCTCACTGTTATCACGTGATGCGAGAAGCCATGTCAGTTCCACGAATCCGACCACCATTTCTCGCAGCCATCTACTCTGATATCTCAACGCATCACACAGAGATCCTTCCCTCCTCTACTCTCTTTTAACAACGTGATGCTAATTGTGTAAAGAGGAAGTAGACTCAACTGAATGAAAATGTTTGTGTGATTTGTGAACATCTACAAAATACACAGGAATGTGACCTAATTAGTAAAGAGTATTTCTTCTCTCAAAATACTTCACCATACACAAGTATTGAATGAAAACAAATGAATGGTACGATGGTGAAACAGACTACAAGAATCACTCTCTCATATGTAGACTGGTGATCACTGATTACAGATAGTATTTAGCTGGTCGCCTAATTACTAAAACAGCACAGCTATCTATCATCGTACGATTCAATATATCACGAGTTCGTAAACAACACTGTTGTAATTAGAGCTGACAAAAATTGTACAAGTCACTTTCTCATTCAATAATTTGTATACTGATTTAGTTAGAAATCTACTTTATGTAATTCAGACTATGTGGATGAAGAAGAGCAGTGAGTAGTAGTTTCAGTAGTCTCAGTAGTCTCAGTGGTAGTAATAATGATTGTCGATGATCTGTTGACAGAGAGCCACACAGGTGTGAGTGAATATTGATACTGGCTTTGTCTCTCAGCTCTTCTCATCAGGAGGGATAGTTGACAAACTCGTTAGTAGTTGCATCAGCCACTCCATATTGACAAATGCAGTGAAGACATTGTCGTGGAGGACAACGAAAACTTCACAACTGAGCCATACAGTTAAGAGAAGACTGTCCAACAATAATTGTTCGCGAACTCCATCCTCAACGATCTGCCTTCAATATCCATGCTCACTTTGATATTTCAACTAACTTCGTAAGTATTAGGAAGAGCAATAAGAAGAAGGAGATGAAGAAGAGGAATTTCACCCTTTCTACTGTTCCTTGTGATGTACATACAGTCTGTGTATATTGTTCACTGAATTGCTTCTTTGACCATCCACCGAGTGTGGCTTGTACGACAGTCAGCTTGGTCTGCTGTTTTGTGAAATCAATAGACGGTTAGTTAGTCAGCTTGATTCACGTGGGTCAAGTCAGCCAGTCTAAGTAAGTTGCACCAAAGTCAGCGGGAATGTAGACACATCAGACTATTTTGCCTAATGACCGGATGGCAATTGTGCACAGATCAAACACGAACTGCATCCATGTCTTACATTCTTTGTGCTCGTCTCCTAAACGCAATTCTGTCGTTCAAATATTTAACTTATGCTGACTGACCACATGAATTTGGTGTTCTCAGTCTGAGTCATTTGCATACCTATCGAAGTTGATAAACTCACACTTGACATGATGTTGTATACACTTCATCGTTTCGATTCATCAGTGAGGAAGATTTCAAAACGGTGACATTATCATTGAAATGAGCTTAATTAAGTCGAAGTTGTCTGGAGTGTCAGCATTGCTTGTTTACCACATTTAGTGATTGACAATTTCTATTACTGTATTGTTTGAACGTATTCTTTCCTGTTGCTTTTATCTATTATATGATTTACAGTTATTGCTGTGGAATGCAAATGACTGAGTTCTGCTCAATCTGTGTTGTTGTCTGGTTTCCTGTGATTCCGTTATTGCACACAACTATTATAGCACTTCGTCGTTGATATAATACTGTATTTGACAGTAATCTTGTGCTTTCTTCTCACGAATAACTGAATTTTTTGCAGACTATCATTCCCGATTTCCTATGAATCTACAGTTCTGTTATATCAGCAAACTCAAGCACTGTCCAACACACGCGCACACACATACACCAGGATACTTTTGTCAGTGCCATCTTGGCTACTCGAATATCGCCACTGTACATACACGTCTCACAACTCAGCAGTCGAAAATGGAGAACAGACCAACATTTTCATATGAAGCATGAGTTTGGTAAGGAATTCTGCCAACAGAAATGCGAAGCACTGAAACATGTTGAAGAAAACATGTTATCGGGACTATGACTAATCTAGAATATCGATGTCTCCATGTCTTTCAACAAACTCATTAAGGCTCACAGTTGTGCACAGTGGTGATATAACAAATCTATGGGATCATTTTCACTGTATTTTGATAAGAACGTCTATTCCGAGTGAGTTCATTGGTAGGGGGATCAGTGGACTAGTGAATTTGACGTCCTCTTGGGTTATTTTCAAGAAAATATCTAGAAGCACACACCTATAGCATACAACACACATAAGCTTTCATCGTGTTCTCATTTAGTTTGTCGAAAGCATTTTCAATCGATAAATCGTTCTGCCTCAACCCTCATCCTTTTCTCTCCGTGTGTATTTCCTCGTGAAGTAGTGCATTCCTTTACTTTTGAAATTTGTCTTAGGCAAACAAAATTCTCTACAAGCTTAAGACGAGTAGAATCCACTTGTCAAGAATGTTTGTCTGATTAACAAACAGAATCTACACACAACACTGACAAAGTTGACCTGAATAACTAGAAGTGCCGGACTTCTAAAACTACTTCAGCTTACACACTTCTCTGATAGAAACAATTAATTGGTACGAGAGTGAAACAGACATCAGGAAATATCCTTTCATAAGTAGAATGATGATCGTTGATGAATAATTACCACCACTCAGCTGACATGGAAGCTGGTAAAAGCTACACTGTATCTGTTAGTTCATTATTATTCCGGATTTCATTGAATCACTTCTGTTATCAGTGATATTAAGAGAAATACAGCTGGTCGTTCCATTAGCTCAGATATTAAATACTTGAAATTGACTCGAGAAAACTGTAGGTTACATGTTTAAAGACGAGTCGGCATCAGTGAGGGAACCACTTGAATATCTGTGTGTACTCACAGCAGTCTCCTCCTACAAATTTGAATCTTTTGAGCAATGCGCAGCCATTGGGTCTCGAATCGATCACCTCACGGTTGAAAGGCGACCTCGTAAACCAAACAGTCACTGGCATCCGACACAATGGATTGACGGTGAGTGTCATTTATTTGATGATTTGAATAAATCAAATGAAAGTAACATTAATGCAATTAAGAAACAGACAAACAAAGAAGAAAGAGGTAAGACAAAATTACGTATTTGATGTTGAGATAGATCAGGACCATTGTAGATTTAGTAACTGAATAAACTTCTTTTGTATGCAGAGTTCAGGATTCAATATGTGAATTGCCATTGCTTCTGCAGTTTGAAGAAGTTTAATTCGTACTCTTTTGGCAAGGTTCCCACGTATTGTGTAGATAACTGAGAAGTTGCTTTGTGGGTTTGCTTGGTGTCCGGATTCGATTAAGTGTTCTAGGATAGAGCTGTGGCGGGGGGATCTTCTTTCTCCTTTGTAAAACCATGAAGGTAAGTGTTCGCTGATTCGTTTGGATAGCAAACGCTGGGTACGGCCGACATACCTAGCTCCACATGAGCAGGTGAATTGGTAGATGCACATTGATGAGGCCCCCAGTGGAAGCTTGTCCTTCACGTTCGTGCGAATCATTGGTTTCGTAGAGAAAGTTAGTCTGAGTTCAGCTGCGAAGAAGGTTTTCTTCAGTGAGCGGCACAGGCGATTTCTCAGCATTTCTGCTGAAGAATCTCCGTTGAATTGTAGATTCAAATAGAGAAGTTTCTTGGGAGCAGTAAGCATGGACGGCTTTTGTGTTTTGGGCTTCATGGCTTTTGTGATGAAACGTTCCGGGTAACCGTTTTCAAGGAGGATTCTTTTCAGGGTCTTCAGCTCCTCTTCTATGGTTTCCGGACTGCAAATGTTGTGGATTCTGTGAGTCAGTGAGCGGATTAGATTTCGTTTTGTATATAGAGGCACTCAACTGTAGAAGCTGATGAGTTGTCCATTCCATGTCGGTTTTCTGTGAATGGATCTTTTGAGTGTCCCATCTTGTTCACGTCTTGCTAGTTGCACGTCCAGAAAAGATATTGTTGCGTTGGACTCCTTCTCTAGTGTGAACTGGATTGCTGGATGGCAACTGTTGAAGAAGTCCAATATGTTCTCCAAATTTTCTTCATTATTGGCGATAATAAAAGTATCGTCCACGTATCTCTTGTAGAACCCGAAGTTATCTATTGTCTTCTTTAGGTGTGTATTTTCTAGCTTTGACATGAAAATATCTGCAAGCAGCGGGCCGAGTGGTGAGCCCATAGCTATACCATCTTTTTGTCGATATATTTCATTATTGAAAGTGAATTGGACGTTTAGAGTGCATCTTAATAGGAGTTCCTTCAAATAGTCCGTGGGTATACCAATGTTCATCTCCTTTGAATCAATATATTCACATATAAAGCATATTGTTTCGGTTAGTGGGACGTTTGTAAACAGTGATACTACATCTAGTGAGAACATGGTTTGATTGGAAACGCTGACGTTTTCGATGGAATCGACAAAATCGAAGGAGTCTCGAAGTGAGTGGCGGGAGATTTGCTTTCTGACTGGTTCTAGTATGTCTACTAGCCATTGTGCGGTACTGTGATAAGGTGAATTAGTCATATCAAGGATGGGTCGGAGAGGTACGTCTTTCTTGTGCACTTTTGGTAATCCATATAGCCGGGGTATATTTGAGCCCGATGGTTTCAACGATTCGAAGGTTTCAGGATCGATGAATGATTCAGTCTTCAGTTTTCGGAGGAGGTTAGTTAGTTTTTGTTCAGTTTGTTCCGTCATGTTCTTTTCGTTTGCGGGTTTTATGAATTTAGATTCGTCGGATAGGATGGTCAGCATTTTACTTACGTAGTCTTCACGATTCATGACTACGATTCCCCCACCTTTATCCGGGCGTAACAGAATAATCTCTTTGTTGTTTATTAATTCCTTGAGCTCTTTATAGTGTTTTTTGGTCAGTATTGACTTTCCATTTGGTTTGGTATTCATAAATTTATGGCAGCTGTCGAGGACTACCGACCTGAACTGTTGCAGGTTCTCTTCGGAAGTTGGTGATAGATCATATGTTTGGTTTATCAAGTTTTCGAATTGAACTTGGGTTTGAAGTTTATGGATTTTCGATGGTTTTGTGCAGAACTTTGGACCGAGGGACAGTGCTTCTAGTTGAAGTTTTGACAGCTCAATGTTTGAGAGGTTAAATACGTATTTTTCTGGATTGCTTGGGAATGGACTTTCAGGGTCGCTCGTCGGCTTCAGGCTTTTAATAAGGTTTGACTTGACATTCTCACATTGTTTCTGTGCAACTTCTTCGACATATTCTTCGAACGATTGGCGTAGTTCTTGTTCTAAATCGTGGACTGCGTGAGCTCGTAAGTCAATATTTCGTTCTAGTTCAGGGACACGTGATTGGATGGAGTCAATGTTGTTTAGTGTGTGTCGCCTGAGCGTTCTGGTATTCGGATGGATGTGGTTTCGTCTGAGGGACTTCCAGTACATCTTTGGATATTCGTGCCGATCTAAACATTCTCTCAAGAACTGAATCTCTGCCTTCGCAACTGCAAGCTTGACGGAGTAACGCAGGAAACGGTCCAGCTCTTTCACCGTCACTGGGTCCTTGCAACGTTTCAGTAATTTGAAAATTCCCATTCAGTCATAGAAAAGAAAAGGCGTTCAGCAAAGAGTTACTCTTTTCGGCGAAAGTAACATTAGACGAGCATGAAATTTCCATATTGAGTGAAGATACATGGACATTACTTCCATCATATGTGAGAAGAACACTGTCGTAGACATGATAATGACAACATTCTATCAAGTTCTCACTGCAATCATTGATCAATGTCAAACAAATTCTATTCATAGCACTATTCTATCTTATCTTGTGGATACAGAACACAAGATTGATGTCAACAGGGCAGCTTTCAAAGTGATTTACCTCATACTAACAAATCCTAACTTCGCCTTAAGTGTTCGTTCAGTAAATATTGCTGAGGCCGTTGGGATCCACATTAAGAAGTCTAATTTATGCGTCTCAAAGAAGCTAGTTCAGACGTTGTCCTTACCTTGGCCTTCTAGCTTCGAATAATCTTTGAATTTCGTGGAAATTTCCCTAATTTTAGTTGATATTGAATATGGTATGCTATCCTTAAAATTACCAGTTTATAAGTGTTGAGCACGAATTGATATCAGCTACAGAACCAATGAAAACCTGGGACGAATGATATACGAGTTCGCCTTGCAACTGGAAGGTGCTGGTTTTGAACCCTAGTGGGTGTGTACTGCAGATGATTCCCAAATTAGGATGAAACAGTTGTAGATTATTTTCAATAATAATTGTCAGACATTCGATGTACACTGAACTCAATTTGTTTCTATCATTTGATGACAGTTGCCTATTCAACTTCTTCATTTTATCATCACACCTGTTACCTATTAGTTCTCAAACGTATATTCAGTGTGCCTCATTTGTATGTTTGTATTTTTAAGGTTTCCATCTTTGTCTCACACAGATAAGTACAACTTATCCTCACTCTATCCCTTGGAACTTATATTTTACTGATTATAAATATATTAGTATCTCACTTTATTGTCTATTCCCATTTTGTCTCATGTTCTGACTGTCGGCGTACGGGAATTAACAATGAACTCGATAACGATACGAAATATCGTGTTAGGTATCCGAGTTGATGAAAACATATTGAGTCAGAATATCATAGAAATACAGATAATGTGTTGTAAAAATTAATGGTTACTTGATAATACAATTACAGTCTACTCCTAGAAATTATTAATTTAACCCACAGATCCGTTTCACTGCTGAGATTGTGTCTACTGGCAGAAGTTATTTACCGGTTGTAGAATAGTCTTCAGACGAGGATGAGATATTCTTACAAATCCCCAAGTTAGATGATAGATGCCCTCTGGTGAATTCTGGACATTCAGCTCCATTTGAAATGTCCTTCAAAGTCCTATAGTCAAGAACCGTTTAGGGTTAGGGTTAACCCTAACCCTAACCCTAACTCTTTACTTCTTAAATCACAGTTAGGAATCAAGAAGAATGTACTTGAGAAACTGCTAAGAATTCTTTCCACGGAGGAATACACAGTGAGATACTGATGTTTCCAAGCTGATAAGAACTGGCCAAATGATGAGCGAACACACTCCACACAACAGGTCTTCATAAGCCACACAATGTAGATCACGTTTGCTTTGAATCTACCATGGTGACTGGTAGCTCTCAAATTATTACCTGGTGTATGCTTTGATTATTTTATTGGAATTATGATCTTCATTTTGAATTTGTTGATTCTAATTCCTCAAAATGTTCCCCACAACAGCTATCACGTATCATAGAAGACGAACAGGTATATTCAGCACTCACTTCGTTGATTACCTAACGAAAAGTGTTGAGATGTATTAGAAGACGATGCACGATAAACTGTGAGTGGTCTCGTCTTTGTGTGATAACCAGTATTCTCACTGTTATCACGTGATGCGAGAAGCCATGTCAGTTCCACGAATCCTATCACCATTTCTCGCAGCCATCTACTCTGATATCTCAACGCATCACACAGAGATCCTTCCCTCCTCTACTCTCTTTTAACAACGTGATGCTAATTGTGTAAAGAGAAAGTAGACTCAACTTAATAAAAATGGAGAATATGTATCCCAGTGTAAGATAATTAGGACGATTTCTACGGACCATTGGATACAGTAATGGACAACATATCAAATCGCGACGTGAAAATCCTAATGATTTACAGGAATGCTAAACTGGGAGCAGACAATTCAGAAAGATAATTCATCCTGTATGAAGGTGTACAGTTCATCTCAGATTTCTCATGAAGGTGGAAATGCAGCCTGCAACCTGTTAGACAAAAAGTGAAGAAGTGTAGCAGTTGCACACTCCGACCACCATCGTGTTCAAATTCGGGCCACAAGACATCAAAGCAACTGGACACAGACGACAATTCATGTTCAGCTCTCAAAAGCTGGGAGACGGATAAAGAAATGACGCCTTCAATGCAGCTGTCAGAGGATTTTTGGAGACACCGCGGAACACGCCTGAGGAAGCTGGTGTGGAAGCACGTTGTAGCTCCTTGAAGGTGGTGTTCAGGGAAAAGTGTACAGCCGATCTGGGAAGCAAGAATAGCCAAGACAAGGAATGACTCTATGGACACCTGGGGGCTAATGAATGAGAGAAGGATGGTGAAAGAGAAGATTAACCAACTCAATGATGGACGAGAGGAGAAGAGGCTGAGTTCAATGTTTATCTCAATGAGTAAAGAAGCGAAGAAGAGTGTCTAGGAAACCAGTTAACCATGTTACATGAACGACTTCAAGCTCGTTTTCAATCGGCTTTAACCAGAAATGACTCTTCCGACTGCTTCATGACAATCTATCCTGTAAACTTGACCTTTACGCCAACAACCTGTCAACTCTTCAGCCTTGCCAACCTAATCTGTGGCCGGGTTGTTCCCAACATCGCCTCAATTAGCGAAAGGCGGTATTAACTCACCTGGCTGCTCAAATGCGTATTTATTGGTGATGATAGGGATAGTTTAAAGAGATACACTTACACCAAAACGCCACCGCTGACCTCTTGTCCCCTTAAAATTCAATTCAACACTCCTTGTTGTAAGCCACACAGACGGAAATATTATCTCTGCTTGTGAAACCACTGAAGATTAATCAACTTGACCAACTGCTTTGATCCCTTACAATTGCTGGGAGGAACGAAAGATCAGTCTACGACAAGCTGACTGGTAAGTGAAGTAGAACAGGCCGGTGGCAAAACAGACGTCTGAACATTAAATCAGCTAACCTGGTTCCTATACAGGCAGAGATCACCGTAGATAAAACCTTTGAAAAATGGTCACAGATATCTAGTACTGAGGAGGAGAGACACATAAAGCAGTTGACTGATCACTTCAAAGGATTCCTGAATCTATCGTTACGCGGAACCCGTCCAGAACTATCACTAACAGCACGCACAGGACTGCAGGTGAACACTGATTCTGTGACGAAAGCTGAGATCTTCAATGCAATCAAGCTACTGAAGTGTGGGAAGGTAGCAGAGCCAGACGCAATTCCTCCTGGAGAACTGGAAACTGATCGAGAAATCGTAGCGGACATCCTCACGGTAGTGCTGCTTAAACCTTGGAAAGAAGAAAAGGTGTCTACCGATTCGAGAACATTGAGCTTGACAGGCTACAAAGGAACGGTGACTTCGGCCTCTACAAGGACACGTGAGAAATCCCCCTGCTGTCCACGCCAAACAAAATGCTAAGTCTGGTCAGTCTGGAGAGAATAAACGATGTGCACGATGCAAAACTCTAACCGGAACAAGCTGAACTCAGTCAAGCTAAGTGGTGTGCCAGTCAAATTGCAACTCCATGAATCACTGTTGAACAGAGCATTGATTGAGAGTCAACTCTTTCTCCCGTCTCTACTTCAACTTCACTGGCTATGAAAACACCAACGACGGCCTTGAACGTGGAAACGAATTCAACACCATGGCGTGCAGCGTCCAAATCTTCACCAACTTCATTCAACAGTTATATGACAGTACTACGTGTCAAGTGAAACACAACCCAAGAAACTTCGAAGCTGCGGGCGACAACACGCATGTGGTTGTCAGAAGAGGATTTGAAGGACAAGACACGCTTTGATCACACCGAAATGAGTTAGAAAATCTCCTGCAGTCAACATGAAGAACAAAGTCAAGCTCTCAGTAGCAATGTTAGGTCTGTCAGTTCTTGCACTGCAGGTCACGGAAGTCATTTACAACAGATTATTTCAGATAATTATGAACTCTGCTTTCGCTCCATATTGAAGACTAGATGTCCGACCAGGAAGGATTAACAAAAAGAAACTTCGGAACGAGTCAATCAAGAAAATATTGCCCAACAAATATGTGGAAGATGACGGAGAATGATGAACGCACACCGAGAAGATCGTTGGGTGATATCTCCCATCAGACCATCGATTAAAAATCGAAAGGGAATTCGCGAACTGAGCACATATCGGAAGGTGACACAGAAAAGATTATGCGAAGAGGGGACGAGGAAACATGGATAAGCGTGGGGCTGTCTAAAGTCCATCTCGGAGAGTGAAACAACTTCGGGATGCGCTGCTGAAGTCTTGTGCTCCACTCAGAATCAAACGAAGCACTAAAGTTATTATTAATGATAAAGTCACGTCAAATAATCAAACTATGGTTGTATTTTCCCTACCATTTTGGGTATTTGGCTGAAAAGACCGTTTGAACTTCAAAGGAGTTCAGTAAATTTCTTGTTTACACTGACAATTTGTTTATTGCAAATTAAAATTTTGTGATCGACTGTCGTGCTGTCTGTTTTCGGACGCCGGATAACCTCATATTTGAAGGCTTGTGCTATGTTTATCTGGTAAATTCCGTTTAATAGAACAATGATCTTTCAGTTCTTCAACATTCTGCAATCAATCTCATTATACTTGAAGCCATTCAGTTTATTTGAATTTGATCAAGACTCTTTGGAACATTGTAGTTTAATTTCGGTTTAAAAGTCAATCTGAACGAAGAATATTCTTTTCAATAATTTCTCTTCAGGTTCTTACAATTATAAAATATAATTTCGGTTTGATCGAAAACTGCAAGTCTGTATCCTCAAGGTCTATTCGCGCGGCGCCTGTATCATGAAGATTTTCAACTTGGTCTGGTCTAGCATACAACTTCTACAATTCATTTTGAACTGTCGCAGAATACATTGGATTATATTTCGATATTTGCCGTATATTTTCCGCCTGGAAACAGTGTCAGAAGAACTAAAACC
This sequence comes from Trichobilharzia szidati, assembly GCA_944472155.2. Lineage (NCBI taxonomy): Eukaryota > Metazoa > Platyhelminthes > Trematoda > Strigeidida > Schistosomatidae > Trichobilharzia > Trichobilharzia szidati. The sequence continues at coordinate 127,996,794 of OX235272.1, read as the reverse complement.
CAAGTGCATTTCCAGCCTACGTTTTGCTAGAATTCACAAGGGCAAAGCCTTCAGAGGAAGTTTGTTCTTACCTAAACATTTGGTTCATGAAATTATTGATGAAGTGAGTGTTGAGAATGTCAGTGTTCATTTGCATAGTATAAAAAACAGCCGTATCACTTTGAAGGACTTTTCTAATGACGCGCTATATGAATATAAGCTGGCACGAAAGTAGGGATAAGGAAAGGAGTTGAGCCATCTCATTTCTGAGCCAGGCAGTAAGTCTGAGTCAAGGGACGAGTTCGTGTCCGACTTGAAGGAATCGATGAGCTTCATTGTTAGTGATATGTACATGTCAAGGGTCGATATGTCATACACTGATGCTAATCCTAGTCAATATAGAATGTTTCTCAGTTAGTTTTGGAACATAAATGAGTGTAAATTGAGTGAAAGGAGAAGGAAGTTGACTTTTCTTCTGTATTTTTGTTGAGGAAAGGTAAGGAAGGCTATTGGAATATGTGTAGCACTTCCTCCAGACATCAGCTATGAAGAAGCCATGCAAATACTGTATGATTCATTTAGACAAGAACATGCGACTACTCGTTCACTTGTCAGGAAAGCCATAAGGGATTCTCAAACCACAAGCGTGCTTGCAGATATCTCCTTCATTTTTATATAGGGCTCCGTAACGCTCATATCACATTGAGTGGCAGCAGGTACATTTCTGTTCTGAAGTGTCCCATAAATCCAGAACGAAGAATCCGCCATTTGCCTATCGAAATGCTGGCGAAATGGGCTGGTGCAGCTAACAGAATTTCGGTGGCCGTTAGAGAGTCAGAGTTCAAGGACCTGGTGGAGTTTGTATAGGAGAGAGTTCGAGTGGCTAGAATACGTTAGAGAATGTGACTTAGACGCGAGACAGACACCGAGGTAAAGAAGTCTGCAGAGAGATAGAATCCTGTGTCCCATTGTAATTTAGCTGAGCGGTCTATTGCAAAGCGACCTGAGAGTAGTCAAGGAAAATCTAAGGGCTGCATTCTGTGTGAGGGTTCTCATGGCCTAGTGTAGTGCTCTTTAATGAAAAATATGACCGTCGAGAAGAGGAGACAAGCTGTCAGGAAACTAAATATCTGTTATGTTTGCCTCGAACTGCGTCACGTTTGAATATGTTGTCCTTCACGAAGAAGAAGTAGTGTGGATGGGTTCAATTGGAGAATAATATTGCTGTGAGTTCAGCGACGCATTTTGGGCACTAGGAAAATACTGGGACGGTCTATGTCAGTCTAGTTTCTGTGAACCTGTTTGGTGAAATGGAGTATCTGTAAAAGTACCGTCCACCAGATAGCGGGTCAAATATCCTCATGGTCCTAGTAAAGATCGTTAAAAGGTAGAGCATTGAGTGCAATTACTCAAGGCTCAGTGTGGTGATGGTAAATGAAGTCACGCAGCGTGATTTTGCTTAAGTGGCTCCAGAAACATCATCCATAGGTGAAAGAGACTCAGTTAAAATGAACAAGGAGTACGCGATGCTCCACGTACCAATGCCTGATGGACATTATCTGACGGAGGAACATTAAGGGGCCCTAGAACATGGTAAATCGGCAATTACTGATTCACGTTGTCCTACCTCTGACTGCAACCATGTAATTTAACCATAAACCATATTTATGTAATTTAAATAATACTTATCCATGCCTGTTCAATTGGTGTGTCCTATATAGGTAGGAGAAAATATGTTTGTTACTAAATTATTATTATTAACTGTGCTTACTAATCGTATATGTAATTTATCACATTGATGATGCCTGTAAACTGGCGTCCATAATGTACAAAATGAGAATATATTATTATTATTATGAATTTGAAGACATGAATGGTCTAAGTTGGGATCTCTTTGAAGAGGTTAAAAGGGCACTGTAGGTGGCGCTCATTCCTGAAGACTTTTCAACAGCCACTTTGAAGTAGCATTACAATGCATGCATGGCGTCTCAATCTACCAGACCATTGTGGGATGGCGAGTCATGGGGTCGAGCGTCTCAGAAGACGTCTTTCTGAAGTATAATAGGTTGAAAGAGGTCACGGCGAGCCATTCATTGAAAGGATACTTTGTAGAACTGGCCGGTCTACGTGCTCTTCCCGAAAGCGTTAAGTGGCATGTATCTCATCATCCGGTTATGAATCCGCAAAAGCCTGAAAAGCTACAAGTAATTTTTGATCGAGCGGCTACATATAGTGGTACGCCTTTCGGTGATCAGTCATTACAAGGACCAAGCACTGTCAGTTGTTTGGTCGGAATACTTCTACCTTTCCAAGTCGGCTTTGTAGCACTTGCAGCTAACATAGAAATAATGTTTTGCAGGTGAATACCCCTAGAAAAGATAGAGGAGAATTTCGCCTGTTGTGGTGGAATGGTGGCAATATAACACAAAAGGCTTCTGAGTATAAACCAACTGTTCATTCACTCGGTGCTGAGTTATCTCCTTCCTGGAGCAATTACGCATTATGAAAGACTGTTAAGACCGTAGGTAGTGAAAGATCAAGTATAGTTGGTTGACTTCCCGGAAGGCGTTTCTATGTGTATGACTATTTAACATCACCCAATAACCTTGAGCAGGCTATTTCCTTAGTTGGACAGATGAGGTCTATTCTAACAAAGGGAAGCTCTAGATTGACGGAGTCACGCAAGTAGTATATTCCACACCATCAGAAGAACTTGCACCACCAGTGAGAGAAACATCCTATTGAGCGTACATTAGTTTAGTTATGGGACACAAGGAAAGATCCCTTAGTTAATAAAATCCATATGCCTGATGATCCAAAGACCTGGCGTGGGATTATGTCAGTTTAAGCCCCATTGTGTGACCCTTTATGCTTTTCGGCACCTAAAGTCTTGCTTGCGTAACAATTACTGCAAAGATATTGCAAATTCGGCTTGGATTGGGAGGCCGAAATTCCTAAGAAAGGAAGTCACATTTGCACCAAATTTCGGCGTAGCTTCGAAATGGCCACAAACGTATAATCTCCGCGTCACCTACGGCCTTTGTATATGAATCAATCAGCTAGGAAGTAATATTTGTTTTAAGATGCCTCAGAAATTGGCTGTGACCCGTGGTTTACGCTAGACACTCCGAAGAACATAGGAAAGCCTGTTGTCGTCGTATTTTGGGGAAAGTTAGAGTGGCACCTCGTAGATTTCAGATATCCCTCAGGCTTCAACTGACTGCAACCTTTTTGGCGGCCCTAATGAGCTTTTCTTACGATCAGAAATGGATGTTGTTATTTAACAGGCGACATAATGGACCGATTCAAAATTTTCTTTTGCTATATTATCAATGGAGATATGAGCTGTCACAAGGGAATGCAACAGATTTAGTATCTTGTGGAGTGGACTTTAGGGATGATTATCTTACGATATGGCACGAGGGCCAGTCATTCCCAAGTATGAATGGCATGGCAAATTGATATCACCTCCAATAATTGTATAACCGAAGGGAAGATTGCCTGTAAGATCACGCAGATGGCGGCCTGCTTGAACATAGGCTACCAAAAATTTCACCCTACAACATTTTGCCAAATTGCTTTGGTTTGCTCTTTTAAGTTTGTTTTAATTTATCAGTTATGTACCCTAATCGTATTATATATAATCGCGCATTTTTAAAATCATTACAACCTACTGCGTTGTGTCATCCACAAAAATTGAGAAAACGGCATCACTCTGGATGGCAGAGTGCACTGAAACGTACACAAATTAATCAAATGACTGTTCCTGAACTCGTTAGCACTAATTGTAGATCCCTGTCAAACAAAATGGATTATCTTCAATCCCTAATGTATTCTAATGTTTATCGAAATGCTGGCGTTTTAGCAATACAAGAGACTTGGCTGCACCAGCATTATGATGATAATCTAGTTTCAGTAAATGGATATAAAGTTTTTCGCCAAGATAGAAAAAGTTCTCAGAAAAACTGTGGAGGAGGGGTAGCCACTTTTATAAACACAAGTTGGTCTACATCAAATCACGTTTGCTTCAGTTATTCTAATGACAATATAGACTACATAACCGTCAGGTGTCACCCAAAACACTCAAGTGAATATTCTTATATATACATAACAAATATTTACATAACACCCAATTGTAGCCTTTCTAATATAGCTATGTTTGCAGATGAATTTACTGAATTCACTGCTCCTGCATTCGGAAACTCGTTGTCTATAGTCTGTGGTGATTTTAATTCATGTGATCACAGCTTTCTTACTTCACTTCGTGATGAGAACCTAGTCAAGTCTAATACACGTCTGGACAAATCACTAAACCTGGTTTTCATAAACGACCGTGATGTATATGAAACCCGAAGGAGAGCTCCTTTGCTAAACTCTGACCACTGCATTATTCGTATTTTACCGAAAGTGTACGGCAAGTTACAACAAAAATTGTTTAGTCATTTAACAAAGAAGATACATGAACGTTCATATTCCCATGACAACATTCTAGCACTAAGAAGCATGTTGTATGATACCAACTGGGAACTATTTACTGACGATAAGTTGGATGCTACTGTCTCTAATATAACCGATTATCTGAAGTTTTGTTTGGATATTTGCTGTCCATATGAACCACTGTTTTCGAGATTTGACAGAATCTCTTCTTTGCAGCTGAAGAAAACTTAGAAGACTAAAGGAAAGGTTGTATAAGAATTGTGATAATACTGGTGTCTGTCAAATAAACACCCTTATAAAAATTGAAATAGAAAGGTTGAACAGACTATATAATGAAAAATTTTTATCATGCAAAAATCCTTCAAACATTTGGAAACTTTTCAATAAACTTACAAGTAAAAAACAAATGTCTGTTGATGCTTATTCTGATGTTAACGCTTTAAACAAATCATTTATCATGAAACAAATTAATATGGTTGTACCTGATGTACCTAGCCAAGATGATGGTCATTTTCCGGGCTTTAAAGAAAAGGATGTACTATTATGTTTGAAATCTTCAAATCCAACACACAGCCTTGGTCCAAATGGTGTACTAATCATTCTTCTTCAAAAGTGTGCAGACATCTTGTGTCATCCTCTTACTCAAATCTTTAATGCATCATTTAACAGGGAAACGGTACCTGCTGACTGGAAAGAAATCAAGGTTGTACCTGTACAGAAATCATCTTCTGGAGCAGGTATAAAGTTTAGACCAGTCGCTATAACATCTCCTTTTTTGAAAACTATGGAGAAACTTCTTTTGAATATTCTTAAACCTTCTTTAAAAGCTTTTAGTGACCCTTAGCAGTTTGCTTATAAGTGTGGAAGAAGTACATTAGATGCGGCCATTGTACTACACCACAATACTGTTTCCTGCCTTGATAAGGGTGCTAAGTTCGTTCGAACAGCTTTTTTAGACTATACTGCAGCTTTCGACTCTGTTCCTAGGACACTTTTATTAGGAAAGATGATTTCAGCAGAAACAGAGTCCTGAGCACTAGATGGCTGTCTTCTTATTTTAAGGATAGGAAACAGCATACTGTTTTGGCTGGAAAGCGCTCCGCTTCTCAGCTAACTGAAAGTGGTGTGCCTCAAGGTGCAGTACTTTCTCCATTTCTTTTCTCTTTCTTTTTGCATGACCTTCCGAACTCACCCAAAGTTAACTTCATTAAGTATGCTAGTGATCTGACCGTTTCTGTCCCTGTGGTTTCCACATCGGATTGTTCCCATATGAATGGCTTCTTAGCTGAAGTTAAGGATTGGTCTGGCTCAAATGGTCTTAAACCAAATCCAACTAAATGTAATACTGTTGATTTCAGCTTGAGAAGTGAAAAAGACATGCATGGATCGATCCAATCTCATGATTATTGTAATATTGATGGTACCATGATAGAGAGTAAGTCAAGTGTTTCTTATCTTGGCATTAGTTTCTCTTCAAACCCTTGCTGGTCGTCTCATATTCTTATAGTTTCTAAGAAAGTTTTCCGTCTGACTTATTACATAAAGAAGTTGAGGCACTCAGGTATAACCCAATCTCTTCTCATACAATTTATTAATTCATGTGTTTTGCCCATCATTCTTTGTTGTTCTCCATTATTCTTCCCTGGGCTACTCAAGAAAGACCATATAATACTACAAAGAACATTGAAGGCTGTAAGTAGGGTCAGTGCTATCCCTTTGACTCAACTAACCGACACTGTTGTCAATAGGCATATGAATTCTTACAAACACTTAGCTAAAGTTATCTTGTCTGATAGTAAACATCCTCTTTATTCACAATTGTTTCCTTGTATCTCTTCGGGTAAGACCAGAAGAAATTTCATAAACATTTATGCTCGTACTACAAAATATAAAAATTCAACCGTACCATGTTTGGCACGAGTATTGTGTGGAGGGACAAATATCAGAAAAGAACTTTTACAACTTCTAAATCACTAACAAACTATAAAATGTAATGATGCATATTATTGAATGTGTTATTTGTTATATTATTTATTTATTACTCACTATGACCTAGCAATGGTGTGATTTTGTTGGGGTTTTTATTTTTTCCTATTAACTATCAATATTTCAATATATTATGCATTTATATAATTATGAACAGAGCTAAACCATTGCAATATGTAAAAGAAACGCTGAAAATTCCATGCTGTAAATTGTTATGGTTGTGGAATAAAGTGAATTATTATTATAAGTATTGCTGAGCATATTATCATACTCTCTGCTGGGTGAAGGTGCTAGTACACACAAGCCACAAGGGAGTCTACTCAGACATACAGAAGGGCATTTATCATTCAATAGTGTAAGAGGGCCGTGCAAATTATGAGGAAGATATAGTTCTACTCGGCCACTTGTCTTGTCCTTATGTCCTCTCTAGTCATCGATTGCCTCTGGGTGGTAGTAGCGTTTCATCGGTCCTCCCCCTAGAAGCGACTCCCTTAGGAGTGTCGGTTTCGAAAATTTATCTAGGCCTCACCATAGAGTGTATTCATCCCTCCTTGGCAACTTTAAAATCAAGTTTGTCTGAACCTGTGACGCTAGTTGACTTTGAATCTCAAAAACACCAGGTTGCCGGATATGTAAGATACAACTACGAGGAACAGGCTAATTTCGTTTACTAAGCTTTCGCTACTGAAGTTCCCAATCGAAAGTACTATCAGTCGTTTCCTATTTGATGCGTCGCCCACGGCGTAATAACTAATGTCTGCAAGGCGATTGTGGTGTTGAGAGGTCGTGTTCCGAAATCACGGTTTACTGGAACATGCTTTAATGTTTACACAGGGCCAACATTACTCTGTGAATGACTTAGCGAGTTTCTATTTGAGGGTATAACTACATTAGACTTCACACAAATAGTGGACGGATTTGCTGAAATCAATCGCATGAGTTGTAAATTAATGCATACCTTCTTCTAGACATCAGAAATGTAAACTGAAGCCATGAACGTCTCGATGTTGGGAAGTGACGGTTAGTTATAATAATAATAAAAGTATATTCTCATTTTTTACATGAGGGACGCCAGTTTACAGGCATCATCAATTCGATAAATTACACATACGATTAGTAAGTATAGTTAGTAATGATAATATAATAAGGTACATATTTATTCATTCAAATATAGGACACACAAGTTGTATGGGAATGGATAAGAATTATTTAAGTTAAATATTTAAATGACATGATTTACAGTTCGACAACATGGTTGTTGTCATTTTATCTTTAGTTTGTGGGGAAAATCGGATAACTGGTGATTCAATGGAACACACCAACAAATATAGAGATATTGACTTCGCATTAACAAAAAAACCCAAATATGCGTTGGATGGATTACATATACTTGGGAAAATAAATAAAGCTTGAAAGCAATTCCCTCATAATACAATGAAATGCGTCTTACAATAATATATTCCCACTTTATGCACTTGAGGGACTCCAGTTGACAGGCATCAACAATATGATAATAATGCACACATGGAGTAAACATGATTAAAATTTTTCACTAACACAAAGTATATATACAAGGGAAGATAATGAAATATTGACCGTAAGTACACTCTGCATAAGTTAAAACAGTTTATATGGCATAGTCCTAGGCACAATTATTGTTTGAATTTGTTGAACATGAGCGTAACAACTGAGTGTTGCGTTACATTCGGTCGATATGCTGGGCTAGTCACAAAAGTATAAAAATGGCTTACAAAACGTTACTCAGTTTACCGTAAACGATGTTTTAAGCAATATAAACTGCAAAAGGCTCACCACAGCAGTTAGTATCCAGTTAAACATGTAGAGAAGTAATTATAATTCAGCAACTGGTGAATTTTTTATTCTTTTCGGGCTGGAACCTGAGTAACTGCGAACGAATCCATACAAAATGTCGAAAGAGGCATGCAGGAGCAGAATTTTGCCATCGAATGAGTCATTGGGATCTGAGATGCAGCTATCAGCATATTTTCGTCATTTCATAGATATGCAGATTTATTGACGCTGTATAGGTAGTGATTTGGATTTGTCATCATGATCGACATATGGACGAATATTCGAAATCGGAATACAACTTGTTTGCCTTTCGGATTTACTTAATTACATCGCGTGTTGGGTTTGATTACTCTGCGATTTTGATATATTCCGCGGTGTCGCCGTGATTATGGGAAGTGTGCATATGCTTTAAATGCATTACTTTGTTGGCTGCAATCCCCACTGAGTGTATACATCGGGAACTGTGGATTTATGTATTTGCTCATAACTGTGGATAAAATATCGCCGCATTCCTTTTGGAAAGGAGACCAGTTGGTGGATTATAAATAATGTCCAAGTAACTTATATCCTTCCATGTGATGTTGTGGTAAGTCTCGACCTTGTTTTCTCATATTTCATTCGTATGTTGGTCATGGTTCACCCTTCGTATCAGGTAGACATAATTCGATCGACTCTTATTTGTATGGGTGTTAATTTCATGAGTGCTGCTTTTTTGTCTGAAATTGTAGATAAGGGCAAAAGAAACAACAGGTGTAGTCTCTAAGTTTATACATTAAATGGGCCTATAATTTCTGAAGCTCTTACATGGGAATTAGCACTGGTATCACTTACAAACCCACTTAGTGTGTCATTAAGAGCTTTTTCAAAGGACACTAGTGAGCTTGCTAGTCGCATTTCCTCAGGTAGTTTGTTCCATATTTGGGCATACCTAATCATGAAAAATTTTTGCCTGGTGGCTGTTTTACATTGTTCTATAGCCACCGTACCTTTAGTGTGTCTAAGGTTATATCCAGTGTCTTCTGAAAACCGAGTACAATTAGTAGGGGTATACACTATGTGGTTAAGTAGTTTATAGAAGAGTACCAGATTTAGTCGCAGTCGTCGTAACCATAATGTTTCTAGTCCTAGAATTTCACATCTGGTAGAGTAGTTTGTGCCGTTTTCGGTTCCGATTACTTTCAGCGTGAAGTACCTCTGTACTCCTTCTACTTTTAGTTTGTCTTCTATGCGTATATTACTAAATATGAATGAACAATAGTCTAGGAGTGGGCGCACACAAACCTTGTACAGTAGTATTCTGGATTCACTTCTGTAGAAGTTCCTGAGTAGGAAACCAATAAGCCTGCGTGATTTCGATACTTGTCTCGAGATATGTTCAGAAAATGATAGATTGTGTGAATATGTCAGTCCTTGGTCTAGCACAGGTTTGAGTCTAGGGATTTTGTGGCCCTGAATTGCTAGGTCGAGTTCTAGGTTGGGACAGCCTATGCAGAGCCAGCCACACTTTTCGACATTAAACTCAAGTCTCCAGGTGTCACACCATTTATCCATTTTTGTTAGTTCTTCATGTATGGAGTTCATAGTTGTACCGATATCTGTGTTTGTGCAGGTATATGTCACCTTTAAGTCATCTGCATACAGTATTGGCTTGCCTATACTAAAGCACTCACATATACTGTTTATGTAGTAATATACTCTCATTTCTGTACATGAAGGGCGCAAAGATACAGATATCATCAATGTGATAAATTACATATATGATTACTCAGCAATTATAATAATCATAATAATATAATATATAATTATTCCTAACTATGAACGACACACCAGTTGTACAAGCATAGACAAGTTTTAATTAAATTACAAAAATTTGGTTTGTGGTTACATTACTTGGTTGGCGTCTTTCTGTCTTATGTTTGTGAGAACAATCTGATAACTAGTGATTCAATGGAACACATCAAGAAATATAGAAATATTGTCTTCGCATTAACAAAACCACCCAAGTATTCGTTGGATGGATTACAGATACTTGTGAAAAAATAAAGCTTGAAGTCATTTCCCTCATATAAAAATGAAATGCATATGGAACGGGGGTCCATCACCTGGAAACGCACACCCAATATCTATGGTCAGATTGAAAAATTTGGGTTGCCGATAACTAATGCTGGATATTCCATACTTTCACCAAAAATATGGTGTGGAATGAAGCTGTACCCTCTAGAAGCCTACCATCGAAAACGACAGCCAACTTTAATTAAATGCTAAACAAATATGGGGACTGTTTTGACTCGGGTGGAAAAAACCCGGGGAGAACAAAACTGGTCAAACACGACATAGAAACAGATAACGCCATACCTTGTAGACAACCTGCACGGCGAGTACCTGCACATTACCAGAAGGAGCTTAACAAATTAATTGATGAACTGTTAGAGAAAAATGACAACAAATGATTCGTATCTCCATGGGCTTCCCCAGTAGTTTTAGTTAAGAAATCGAATGGGACACTCCGATTATGTGTAGATAATCGTAAGTTGAAATTGTTAACTAGGGGTCAAGATATTGACAGGTTGAAGTACACACAGATGACAGGCAGAAAACAGCACTCATTGTACTGGCAGGCCTGTATGAGTTTGAAACAATGTTGTTTGGGTTATTCAATGACCCAGCAACATTTCAACGTCTCATGCAACCGGTTTTGAGTGATTGTAGACCGAGTAAGTGTTTAGCATATCTAAACGACGTTATCATACATAGTAAGACAATGACTGAACATTTAAGTGATATTTCCGAGGTATTAAAACGGATGCAGACCGTTGGGTTAAAACTGAACCCATCGAAATGCTAATTCTTCGGGAAAGAAGTGTGTTTCTTAGGTCACATTGTTTCTGCAGAAGGCATTAAATGTGATCCAGCAAAAGTTCAAGAAGTTGAAAACTGGCCGCTGCCAAACTCAGCCCTCGAGTTACATAGGTTTTAGGGTTAGCCTCGTATTATCGACGTTTCGTACTTAACTTCTCCTTCCTTGCAGCTCCTTTATTCGACATCCTTAAGAAGAAAGAATACAGCTGGACAGCATCAGCTACTGAAGCCTTCGAAAGACTTAAAGACTGTTTATGTAGCCTTCCTATCCTAGCATATTCTTATGCTTTTGACCAGGCAGATCCATTCATCCTGGATACAGACGCCAGCGACACTGATATCGGGGCTGTTCTGTCTCAAGAAGACGCACATGGAGCAGAGAAGGTGATAGCCTATGCAATTCGAGCACTCAACAAGAGTGAGAAGAATTACTGCACCACGTGGAAAGAAATGCTGTCACTGGTCAGTTTTGTTAAATACTTTAGGGCATATCTTCTCAGTAGACATTTCGTTGTACGCACTGATCATAAAGCGCTCAGCTGGCTACATAAATTCAAAGAAGCTGAGGGTCAGATTGCAAGAACACCTACAAGAGTATGACTTCGAATGCATGCATAAACCGGGCAAAAATCATGGAAATGCAGATAAATTGTCAAGAAAACCTCTTAGGTATCACTGTGAATGCCCACTATGCACCGAAGCACAAGTTTCGCTGCTCCAACTAGAGCCTGATACTTCATATAGTTGGCCCGAACTTCAGACTTCAGACCCTGAACTGGCCTTGATTTGCGAACATGTTCGAGGTGGAAGCGAACGATCGACAACCGGCGTTTATGATTTCCGTGTTATAATTTGAATATTGTCGATAAAAATCTCTACTGCCAAAATGGACCTACTTATACTCTTCACGATTTGGCTCCACAGTCAGCACTACCAACAGTACTATTGTCATTCGACCAGCAGTTGGGTCACGCTTGCTCAGGAAAAATGATGGAAGCGGCTAAAAGGCGTTATTGCAGGCCTCATCAGAGGAAAGGAATCATAAATTTCTGTGACTCCTACGAGGTGTTTGGCATACATCGACACTTCATTTCTGAGTCAGTGATATGCAATTTTGATGTCATCAGCAAATAGGAAAGTTCTGTCACGTTTAATAACGTCGCAAATGTCATTGAAATATAACAGGAATAACAGTGGACCCAGGACACTACCTTGTATAACTCCACTTGTTATCCGAACGGGGTTGGATGTATGGGAACCTAACCTGACCATTTGCATCCGATTGCTTAGAAACGAACTGAGCCAGCTTAACAATGAACCTTGGATCCCATAAGACTGGACTTTTGATATTAACAGTCGGTGGCTTACAGTGTCAAAGGCTATACCAAGATCTAAGTATACAATAATTGTGATCATACTGGAATCTTTAGATTGTGAGATGTGATCAAAAAATTGTAAGTGGCATGTCGTGCAAGAACGTGACTTCATGAAACCATGTTGATAAGGAGTGATGAGTTTCTCTTGAGAGAGAAAGTTAACAATGGCACTTTTCACAATCTTTTCCAGAACCCTTGAAATAACGGAAGTTAGGTTGATGGGTCTGTAACTCATGACACTTGAACGGGAGCCTGACTTATACCTGGGGTTAATGTGCGTGGTTTTCCATGCCTGTCAGTGCATTCGACTGAATAAAAAAGAGTCAAACCGCACTTGGCCCGTACTTTTCAGATTTGACAGCTGTATAATAACCGAACAATTTAGGAGATCTGGGGATACTTTGGCCTCCACTACGAAATTCAAAAATGTGAAAATAGTCTCAGACAAAATCCCCAGCCGACGACAAGTAGCTAAAAGCTCCTTAGATGCGAACACGATTATACCACAAATCGTGAATAGCATCATTGCCGAAGTATCGAAGGACACTGAAGCACGTAGTGACACTTGAATTGAACTAGGTGAAGAAACGACACGCGAAGGTGAAGGGAAATCCAGAAGAGGCGGCAGCGCTGGAATAGGTCTCGAAGTTCGTGAGAACACTCCTAGGAAATCCACCGCACATGAATTAGACATAGATGCTCCTGCCACAGATAACCTATAAATATCGGCAGATAACACTGCACCCAGGGCCAAGCAAGATAGTGACACTGTGAAAGCCGAAAAGAAGTCCCCCAAAACCAAGGTCTCTCCACAGACGTCCATATACCTCCCTAGTGACAAGCCCAACAAACAGAATGTAAGCCTAATAAAGAACTATGCGCGCATTGCGGCAGGTCCCAAAAACGAGACGGAACACGTGAGTGGAAGTACTCTTCTCCGAACTAAGAATAATAGATAGATGTATGGGTAACAGACTACGTCAGGTGAGAGCTAACGGCAAAAACAGTTTTATCTACACAAAATCACACGCTAGGAGACACTCAAAAGCCGCCGAGCTGACTAACCAGCAGAATGAGACCCACCGTGTCAGTTTCAGCCGAGGTTGTGATATGCCTATAGGCTCACATAACCTGAGAACGGAACCCACAAAATTAATAATTAAAACACATGGGCTACTAGACGGGCACCACTGACTACCATATGAGTGGAAATGCATACCCTAACCCTGGTGGTAATAATGTGGAGTCTCATCGGCATAACGGGTATAGATGGGCTTACGGTTCTTCTATATACATGCACGGAATGAGTCAACAAATGAGCAACTACGAAAGACCCAGCACGCACTACCCTCAACCTGAAAGCAGTCTACTTCTGCCCTGTAAATTACAATCTGAATAGTGAAACAGGCTATCTAGTGCCGAGGAATGATTCCAGATACCCACGTAATGAGGCCAGAAACCAATATATGCAACAGGATTATTTTCGGCTGCAGCGAAATATAGCCCCTCTCGCAGCACAGTTGTTCAGGGAATAGGAGACACGCTGACACTGTCTCATCTGAGAATCCCTCCGAATATAACAAAGGCAATCAGGAGATAGGGACAGTAACAAGGAAACCTACTAACTATCCTCCAGACAACTCTGATGTTCTGAAAATTATGGTTTTAAATGCTCGATCTCTCCTAAATATAACAGCTACTTTTCGCAGCTTGATGAACATTGAATCGCCAACACTGATCTTTTTAACACAAACCTGGCTCAATGGGGATAGGCCTAACGCGAAACTGGTATTGGATAACTTCATAATCCGCGGGGGTGATTTCTAGGCTGCAATTTGTAAGTTTTGTTGCTTTTTGCATGTTATTCCGCGACAGTTTTTATACTATACGCCAAGTTTTAATAGGTCTTTCTTAGATATCATTGAATATTTGATCCTATTCTTTCAGGAAATATAACTTCTGGTTGGAGTTAACTAAAGCTGTAGTAAAGATACGTCAGACCACACCTTTAAGGGCATAATACCATTGCATCCCTTTTACTTTGAATAGACTCAAACCTCTTGAAGATAGTCCAAAGACAGTCAACAATAGGAATGATGGGTATTCAAATCAAAGTGTTTGGTGAACAGCTAAAGAAATTAGGCCTATTTCCTCTTAGCTACCGTCAGCTAAGTCGGGACTTGATTACTTCCCATAAGAAAACAGTCGATCTAATGCCGAGTAATGATTCCAGAAACCAATATATGCAACAGGATAATTTTCGGCTTCAGCGAACTATAGCCCCTCTCGCGCAACATTGTGAGACGTATCTTCAACGATTGCGCTACATTTCGGCGCGATTCGCTATATACTTCAATTTTTGCTGTGGGCCTCGCAAAAGTGCTGTTCCAGCTCTACAATTTTAACGAACGACACTTACACCAGTCAGTTACTGGTAATCATATAAAAATCCACGAGCTCAGTCACCTGTTAACCTGATGACTGAAAGCACATATATGCTTTCAACAACGAGCAACACAACTCCAACAAAATATGGAAGTGAGACGCACAGCTTGCCTGAAGGCGTCAAGCTACCGTGTCAATACTATCTACTGTGGTTGGAACTGACAGCAAAAATATGATAACCACTGGAAGCAGAATCGCTTCTACAAACTAAGTGCCTGGTCCTGACATGGATCTCTTCACCTCACCTTATGCGTGTGTCACAAAACTTCAGACAACAAGTCCAGCTCCAACACTTACTTCAGAAATAGAACGACTAAAGCTGTCTGTAGAAGAACTGAAGACTGAGATGCGGGAAATAAGTTGCAGTAAGGCTATGAATGCAGGATGTTCAGAAAATATGGCAAAAATATCTGAACTATCAACACAGATTAGTGACACAAAATCGCAGGTCCGTGAACTTACACCTCTGAACATCCTGACCAGAACCAAAAACCCTGGCGAACTTGACACGGAATCAGTAACTAAGGTAGGCATCCTGAGGTTATGAAAAGACTAGATACTAAACTAAGTGTGATAGTCTATAACATACACGATAATGAGGGGTTGAAAAAGGTTCAAAGTATCTTACGGTGGCGAAAATGCCTAACTCTCAAACAGAATGTTACAGACTGAAAAAGAGTCAGCACGACCACTGCTGCCCTATAAACCTTCAGTTTGAAACACAGACAGAGGCTTGGAAATCTACCATTACAAAACGTGTCCTATTACAGGATACGCGCTACAAACAAATAAAAGTTGTAGCAGATAAGACAGTGATTGAAAGGCGTGTTTCCAATCACCTCACTGAACCTAATGGTAAGACACTGCATGCCACCGGAATAGATAAACCCACAGCCAACTCGGTGGAACTCATATCCTCTCCCCTCTCAAATCTCAGAGTCAGCTCCACAGAACACGATGTCAACCGAAGCCACCAACCACTATGGGTCTGCAAAGTATGACACGCAAACAAACTTTGACAGAATATGTAGAGCAAGTCTGCTGGTAATCGAACCACAATGCAGCAGTGCTTATAACGAAACACATGTAAGGACACTTAGAATGTCTCCAAACAATAGGCAGATTAGTAATTCATGGGCATCACAAAGTACCAATGATTTTTTATCCACCACATCCCCTGGTGGGGGATGCTAACTCTTTCGAACCCGTACCACTAATGACGGCCCCCTATCGGAGAGAAAACAGGCTCAGTATAGTGCACATGGAATTATTAATCCCATCCGATGCTTGTACGAGCGTAGGCCAAATAAGAACTCCTACTCCAGTCTCCACACTACCCAAGCCTAAAACAACCTCAGCCTATAGAGAATCCAATAATAAAACGCATTATTCCCTATAAGGGATAGATAGTAACTCGATAGATATGGGTGAACGTGGTATTCACACCAATTGCAACACAGGGTTCTTATGCCACGCGGAACCCGTGGATGCCGATCCACACTTAAGCCTGACTGACCAACTTAAATACTTCAAACACCATTTCAACTCTCAACTTTGCTTAATCCCTATTAATTCTAGATCTAACCTAAACAAACAGCTGACGCTCAGAGCACGCACACTGGTATATAAACCCCCAATATTCATTATTACTGAATACTGGTGTCACTCCAATATACCAGGCGAAGGGATAAGCGTCGATAGGTACACACAATTTCGATGTGACAGGAACAGTTGTAAGGGAGGAAGCTGCCTAATGTACATCCTGAACACACTTACTGTATTACAGCTAGAAAATAGGGAACTCAATGACATTCACGACACCCTATGGGTCAACGTACACTTCAAAAGTGCTACACTACAAATATGATGTATCTGCAGAGCAACTGGCACTTTCAGTGATTACGAGACACAACTTATAAATGTACTGGAGCAAATATACACTCTTCCATACGAGCATAAGATCATATATGAAGACTTCAACCTACCCGAAATCAACTGGAATTTATTAACAGGGCCAACTAAATGTGACAAGCTCTTAGGCACACTGGACATTTTCGGCTGGAAACAAACTGTCACTATGCCTACAAGAGGTGACAACGTACTGGACTTAATGTTCTGTCACGATATAAGTCCCCTCTCAATCTTAGTTCTCAGGTGGTGACCACAAAACAGTGATACGTGCTCTGCCAATTTCACACAGCAGCAATGCACCTTATACATCCACTTCACAACAAATAATATATGGGAACTATGGTAAGACAAACTTGGCTTTCGCAGAATCAATGCTAAGATCCTCCAAAGGGGGCGAATACTTCACAACTGATGACCTCTTGAGAGCTCTGAGAATCTCCTACCAGAAGTTAAACACATGCATGTAGCTGCAATTACACTCCAAACACTTGAGGTTGCCCCACACATAAAGTCATAAAATTTGTGTCAGCTTGTCTTCAATTTGTTCCGTTTGGTCTTTCTGGCTACTTTCTTTTGAAAATTTGTTTTCGTCTGACAAGACTGATAACATTTTATCGATGTAGTCTTGGCGATCCATCAGGACAATGCCAGCACCTTTGTCAGGGCGTGTCAGTACCAAGTTTTTGTTCTTTAGAATCTCACGTAGTTGTTTTCTGTGCTCGGCTGATATCAATCTTTTGACATTTGGTTTCGTGTTGATGTACTGATGGTAGCTGTTTAATACTGTAGGCTTGAATTGTTCATATGATTTATTGGACATTGCAATAAGGTCATTTGTCTGTTGGATCAGTGCTTCAAACTGGACTTTATTATCCAAGTCACTCGAATTTGTCGAAATGTCACAGAATTTTGGACCCAACGACAAGGCTTGCAATTGGACAGGAGTTAATGATATACTAGAGTAGTTGAAAACGTATTTTTCTGGTTTGGCAGGAAAACGTGAGTAAGTGTCAGCGGCTTTGAGGCTATTCGCGAGTTTCAGGTTTACATCTTCACAGCGTCTTCCTGAAACCGAATCGATGTAGTCCATGAAAATTCACTGTTCATCTTCTGTCAGCTCAAATAGAGCATGTGTTCTTAGCGAAGTATTTATTTCCATCTCTGGTAGTCGAGATTTTATTTCGTCGGTGACGTTCAGTGTATGACGTTTCAGAGAGCGACGGTTCGGGTGGATATGATTGCGACGAAGACATTTCCAAAAATGCTTGGGATACTCTTTCTTGTCAATATAGCTCCTCAGAAAACTGATTCTTGTATTCGCTATGGCAAGTTTGACAGAAAACTTAAGAAACGTATCAAGTTCCTTCACTGTCACAGGGTTCTTGCTCTGCTTCAAATCACCGAAAATACCCATTGAGTCATGAAGAAAATAAAAGACAGATTCAGCGAAGAAAATTTTCTTTATCGACGAAATCATCTTCAGAGGCTGTACAATCGTATTTATACTTACAAAAATATATAGTGGTCTATTATTGAGTAATAGAGGGTGACATAATTGATATAATTACTCAAAAGTTGCTTTAGAAGTGAAAATCAAAAGTTGTAAATTTTGTAAATTACGTGGTACTCAACGGCACAGGGATAGAAATTTTATGAGGTTAAAATTGCTATTGAGTGAGAATAAAGGTATTTGAGTGTCAATTTAACAAGTGTGAAGAGGGTGTGAAAATATACAAAAGGAGCATATGAGAGTGATAATAGTGAATTAATTATTAAAGCAAAAGCTATCTAAAAGTGAAATTAGAATGAAAAGAAAAAAATCACAATATATTTTATTTACAAGGAACGATTAGTGAAGAGGTTAAGACCAAGGTAGAATAAGAGACTGGACAAACTTTTTCTGTATACAGAGTTCAGGGTTGTATATATGAATCGCTAGAGCCTCCACCATACACAAAAGCCGAAACCTGACGCCCTTTGTACCATTTGGTTTCACTTTGTAGATGATCTTGAAAGACGATTCTGGTGGAGCTAAGTGGCCTCAGTTCACCAAATGCTCAAGAATTGAGCTAGTAATTGTCTTACATTGTCCCTTTGCTAACCATTCCGGATAATTTTCAGAGATGCGTTTAGAGAGCCACTTTCGAGTAATTATATCAATTATGTCACCCCCTATTACAGCCGAAAGTACGCAAAGAGAACGTGCCACTTCATCCAATCTTGTACATGACAAATTCCCCATATCATTTATAAAACCTAAGGAAAGAGTGAAACTGAAGTGACTCTCAATACGTCAGTTCAAACACCACGTCTTTCGCACACTAGTTTTATTACTCAACGGTCTAAACGCCGTATCGCAAGCGTGAGATTAGCGTAGCAGAAACGAAGAACGTAACACAGTATACAGCCCTTCTAGGGTGTACGCTCTCAGAGAAATCTTAAAGAAGCGATTAAATCGCGAAAATCACACCATCTCTCTCCTGATAGAAAAAGATGGGCTGTGAACTGATTCTGCAGACATGTGTGAATTATTCAACAAAACATTTGAAGCTAATTGCCTCAAGCCTTCAGTTGCGTTACACAGTACACACCGTACTACTAATATGGCACAAATTCTATCTCTGCCCACACCTAAACAAATTAGTATCGTTGAATTCGCTTATGCTGACATTAACCAAACTAAACATAAACAGTATATGCGAATGCTTTAGTATGGGAAAACCAATGTTGTATGCAGATGACTTAAAGGTGACCTATACATGCACAAATACAGATATCCGTACAACTGTGAAATCTATACATGAAGAATTGACAAAAATGGATAAATGGTGTGACACCTGGAGACCAAAGTTTAATGTCGAAAAGTGTGGCTGACTCTGCATAGGCCGTTTTTAGCCCAGAACACGACCTAGCAATTCCAGGTCACAAAATCTTCGGACTCAAATCTGTACTAGACCCAGGACTGAAGTATTCACATAATCTATCATTTTCTGAGCATATCTCGAAACAAGTATCAAAATTATGCAGGCTTATTGACTTCCCACTCAGAAACTTCTACAGAAGTGAATCCAGAACACCGCTGTTCAAGGTTTGTGTGTGCTCACTCCTAGATTACTACTCATTCATATTTAGAAGTATACGCATAGAAGACATAATGAAAGCAGAAGCAGTACGGAGATACTTCACTCTGAAAGTACTCGGAACCGGAAATCGCACAACACCAGATGCGAGACTCTTGGGCTCGAAACACTACGGCTAAGACCACTGCGACTAAATTGTGTACTCTTCTATAGGCTTTTTGACCACATAGTGTACACCCCTGCTAATTGTACTTGGTTTTCAGAAGACACTGGATATAACCTTAGACACACTAAAGTCAGAGTGGCTATAGAACAATGTAGAACAGCCACCAGGCAAAAGTTTTCATGAATAGGTATGCTCAAATTTGGAACAAACTACCTAAGGAAATGCGACTAGCAAGCGCATTGACCTCCTCTGAAAAAGCATATAATGACACACTTAGTGAGTTGCGAGCGATACCAGTTCCAATTTCCATGTAAGAGCTTCAGAAATCATGGGCTCATTTAATGTATGAACTTAGAGACTACACCTGTTGTTTGTTTTGTCTCTATCTATTTATAATTTCAGACAAAAATGCAACAATCATGACAACAACATCCATACAAATAAAAGTCGATCGAGATTATGTCTACCAGATACAAATGGTGAACCATAACCGATATACGAATGAAATATGAGAAAACAGGGTCGAAACTCAACACAGCGTCACATGGAAATATATATTACTTGGACATTGTATATAATCCACCAACAAGTCTACTTTCTGAAAATAATGCGATAATACTCTATCCACAGTGGCGAAGAAATACATAAGTCCACAGTTCCCGTTGTATATACTCAGGGGACGTAGGAGCCAACAAAGTAATGCATTTAAAGCACACTCATACTTCCCATGATCACGGCGATACTTTGCGGAATATGTCAAAATGGTACAGAAACCAAACCCTACACGAGATGTCATTAACTAAATCCACACGGCGAACAAGCTGTAGTACACATCTCGAAATTCATCCACATGTTGATCATGATGACAAATCCAAATCTCTACCCATACCGCGCCAATAAACCTGGCAATCTATGAAATAATGAAAATATGCTGACAGCTGCATTTAAGATCCCACTGACTCATTCGATGCTAATATTCTGTTCCCGCATGCTTCATTCGACATTTTGTGTGGATTGGTTCGCAGTTGTTCTGGTTCCTGACCGAAAGAATCGAATATCCACCGGTTGCTGAATCACTAATACTTCTCTGCATGTTTAACTGGATACTAACTGCTGTGGTGAGCCTTTTGCTGATTTTCTTGCTGAAGGCATTGTTCACGGTAAACTAACTAACTTTTGGCATGCAAGCGGTACTGGGAGATGCACAGTCGGGGATATTTGCACCAAGTCGTTTGGATGAGCAGTTATAATGGGCTCTATGGGTGGCTTATTATATTTGTGCGGAGCCTTAATAGTTTGGCATACCTCGCAGGAGTCACAGAAATTTATGATGCCTTTCCTCTGATGAGGCCTGCAATAACGCCTTTTAGCCGCCTCCAACATTTTTACCGAGCAAGCGTGACCCAACTGCTGGTGTAATGACAATCGATGCTTCCATCCTCCTATATCTATATCTTTTAGGAGCTCCTCGTGGGTTCTAGATTCTGGGAGTTTCGCAATTGTTCGCTTTGTATAAGTATTGGAGTCAGAGGATTTAGAATCATATATTAGAAACCCGCCTCCTCTTCTGTCCACTCCCTCATTCCTGTGGACGTCATAGATATCAATTATCAGCATTGCGTCAGGTATATCATTATTTAGCAAAGTTTCAGTTACCAGGATCAATGTTGGCTGTTCAATGATTACCAAGCTGCGAAAATAGCTCTTTTGTTTAGGAGATATCGAGCATTTAAGAGCATAATTTTCAGAACATCATAGTTGTCTGGAGGATAGTTAGTAGGTTTCCTTGTTACTATCCCTATCTCCTGATTGCCTTTGTTATATTCGGAGGGATTCTCAGATGAGACAGTGTCAGCGTGTCTCCTATTCCCTGAACAACTGTGCTGCGAGAGGGGCTATATTTCGCTGCAGCCGAAAATAATCCTGTTGCATATATTGGTTTCTGGCCTCATTACGTGGGTATCTGGAATCATTCCTCGGCACTAGATAGCCTGTTTCACTATTCAGATTGTAATTTACAGGGCAGAAGTAGACTGCTTTCAGGTTGAGGGTAGTGCGTGCTGGGTCTTTCGTAGTTGCTCATTTGTTGACTCATTCCGTGCATGTATATAGAAGAACCGTAAGCCCATCTATACCCGTTATGCCGATGAGACTCCACATAATTACCACCAGGTTTAGAGTATGCATCAATATTAAGATCCTCAGAATGGATAAAGTAGTTCTATACTGATAACCTCCCGAAAGCTCTAGACATCTTTTACTATAACTCCAACACATGCTCAGACGCTGTCATCCTACTTCAAACACTAAAGTTTTCCCCACATACAAAGTCATTCATAAAGCCAAATGATCGTACGAAACTGAAGAGACTGTCAACAAGTTACTTCAGGCGACGCGACTTTAGTACACTAGGGTCAATACTTAGTACTCTTAGCTCCATCTCGCAAGCTCATAACTTGCGTATGAGAAATGAAGAATGCACGGCACTAGCCAACACCACCAGAGTAGGTGCTCTCACAGAAATACTAAAGAAACGAATGAATCGCCAAAGCCATAAAATTTCTCTCTTTATAAACAAGGGCAAACTATACAGCAAACATGCAGACATGTGTGAACTGTTTAATGAGACGTTTGCAGCTAACTACCTTAAGCCTACAAGTCCACTTCTCGGTTTACAACCTGCAATGAAACTCCCTTCTTCTTCAACGCTGAAACAAATCACTACAGTTCATTTCACTTTAATATTAACCAAGCCGTTAATACTCTTAAAAGCTCTAGTAGTGCCGGTTTTGACGGTATACCATCGTATCTTTATAAACACGGTGGTTCTGACATTTCCGTTTTATTACTTAAGATTTTTACAATGTCCCTAGAGAGCCAAACATATCCAGATAAATGGAAAATGACATTTATAGTACCCAAACACAAATCCGGATCGAAAACTGAAGTCAACGACTATAGGCCAATCAATATTATACCCATAGCATCTAGAATTATGGAAAGAATAGTTAAAGGTGATATTCTCAAACATATGCTCAGCTGCAATATTCTAAGTCCCAACCAACATGGATTCCTAAAATCCAGATCATGCATGACATGTCACCTTGACTTCTTTAACTATATAACTAGCAGCCGAGACAAACAACAACTAGTACTAGTCATCTACTTCGACATATCCAAAGCCTTTGACCGCGTTGACCATTTGCTTCTAATAAATAAGCTAAACTCCTTAGGAATAAGTAACCCATTATTAGGAAGGCTTGAATCATTCCTTAACAATAGGTCCCAAGTAGTTAGACTGGGTTCTGTAAACTCTAAACCTAGTCCATTCACTTCTGGAGTAGTTCAAGGTAGCGTCTCAGGCCCCCTCCTATTCACTCTATATGTCAACGACATATGCAGCTGTTTCTCACTTGGCAAACCCTTCATCTTTGCAGATGATCTTAAAGTAGCTTACACATTCCACTGTGATGACTTAGGGTACTTTCAGAAAGCTGTTCAGGAAGAACTACATCGAGTAACCGCATGGTCCTCCACATGGAACCGTTAATTCAACCTTAAAAAATGTGGTTGGATCTGTTTCGGTGCACCCTCAATAAATATCAAACTGGTACTTGAATCTATTGACTTGCCTAAACTCCAAAGTGTTGTTGACCTAGGACTCAGGTACTCTAGTGACTTGACATTTTCTGAGGAGGTGGCGACACAGACGCGTAAATCGAGGATGCCCTTAGGATGCATACTCAGGAACTTCCACAACTACGAAGCGAAACTTATATAAAACATGTGCCGGACCACTACTAGAATATTGTCCATTTATTCTCAGCAGCACTGGCGTAAGTGACAAACTTAAAATAGAAAGTGTCCAACGATACTTCACGTCTAAACTACTGGGATTTGACTGCGAAAAGGACTACACATCAAGGTGTATAACTCCAGGTATCGACCCACTCTGGACGAGACGACTGAGCATTAACCTAACATTTTTCTTTAAAATATTGCATAAAATATCATTCTCAGACAGTAAGGAGATACAGTTCTCACCGGAAGGCTCTTACAATCTTCGTAACCAGACGTGCACAGCATCTAGGAAAAACTGTAAGACAGCACCCCGTGCAAACTTCTTCATAGTCATGTACTCTAAGATCTGGAACAGTTTACCCCTAGAAATAAGGACCTGTCACTCTATCATAACCTTCAAACGCTTGCTATATAAACTGTTTCATCCCAATGACTATGCCAATCAGACCGCACCCCTTATTTCTAAAACGCATCAGCTATTAGAACACTATAAAGCCTGGACTGACTACTAAATATTATGACATTAAATTAACTCTAAGACTTCGCGAAATACATGAAAACACAACTAGAACATAGGAAATGTTTACCATAGGGTTATATATATTTATAAACATTTGTATACACATAGAACATTAATTTTTTTTCATGTTCACACACTTTCTCCTTCTAGGATCCTGTTTCTGAGACTACACTGCTATGTACCTCCTGGTCGAGGCCGAACAACTCTGCATTAAAACTGAAATGAAGCTCAACTCCTGGCCATTTAAGTGAATTCAAACTCAAATTCCATGAACGATCCGTTGCAACCACTTGAAAACGCTGGCCAACATTCTGTACAAGGAGTATTCTTGATCTGAAATAAAGAAGCATCTGGTTTTCAAACAGTTTTCAATGTATTACTCAACTTACATGTACAGTCTCTCATGCTGACACAAATGGCACCAATGGGTAGTTCTGAAATCGACCTCGGCCCCATTTTATGCAGTAAAACAATCCAACATGACTTAATTTAGTTTTCGTATCCACAATCAAACTTCTTTCCTATTATAAAACTACGATTAGACTGCTGGAAAAAATGGAATAAATACATCACTGACCTCAAAATAATGCAGCAATTAACTTTAACTCAACATTGCTGTTCACAACAAAGTTATATAGGAGAATAGACTTCAAGCTTTATTTTTCCCAGATATTTGTATTACATTCACCTGATGTCTGGATTTTTGTTAATGCGAAGACAATATTTCTACATCTCTTTACGTGTTACACAGACAGACTATTTAGCAGACTGTTCCGACTGACTCTAATGTCAGTTTAGGGGGCTGAAGGTATCGACGTTCGCGAGTTGTACGGATTATACTAACGCAAGATCTTATACCAACAACTTCTATAGTGTTCGTTCTTCGAGTACCAAATGGTAAAGCAAAAGACCAGATTTTGTCGTCCAAAGTACGTATTATATTTCGGGACAAAATCGCGGGTAGAGGTGAATGCTTAGCTAGCTAGTAATCGTGCACGCACGTGACACGACGGAGCACCAAATGGCGGGGATGCTTGACCGGAAGCCTTCAGCTAAACAAGTCGACTTAAACAGTGATGGTCAGCATCCAATGTTGAGTGATGATTGCTGTGGTTAATAATTTTGGGGAATTATTTACCGCTACATCAGAAAGAACAAACAAACTGTCAATTCACCATACATCGAAATATGTGTATTTAATATAATAACTTATCCATGCCTGTACAGTTGGTATATTCCCGCATAAACAGAAATAAATATATATTATGTTTTTATTACTATTATTATTTCCGTTCATATGGTAGCCAGTGGTGCCCGTCTAGTAGCCCATGTGTTTTAATTATTAATTTTGTGGGTTCCGTTCTCAGGTTATGTGAGCCTATAGGCATATCACAACCTCGGCTGAAACTGACACGGTGGGTCTCATTCTGCTGGTTAGTCGGCTCGGCGGCTTTTGAGTGTCTCCTAGCGTGTGATTTTGTGTAGATAAAACTGTTTTTGCCGTTAGCTCTCACCTGACGTAGTCTGTTACCCATACATCTATCTATTATTCTCAGTTCGGAGAAGAGTACTTCCACTCACGTGTTCCGTCTCGTTTTTGGGACCTGCCGCAATGCGCGCATAGTTCTTTATTAGGCTTACATTCTGTTTGTTGGGCTTGTCACTAGGGAGGTATATGGACGTCTGTGGAGAGACCTTAGTTTTGGGGGACTTCTTTTCGGCTTTCACAGTTTCACTATCTTGCTTGGCCCTGGGTGCAGTGTTATCTGCCGATATTTATAGGTTATCTGTGGCAGGAGCATCTATGTCTAATTCATGTGCGGTGGATTTCCTAGGAGTGTTCTCACGAACTTCGAGACCTATTCCAGCGCTGCCGCCTCTTCTGGATTTCCCTTCACCTTCGCGTGTCGTTTCTTCACCTAGTTCAATTCAAGTGTCACTACGTGCTTCAGTGTCCTTCGATACTTCGGCAATGATGCTATTCACGATTTGTGGTATAATCGTGTTCGCATCTAAGGAGCTTTTAGCTACTTGTCTTCGGCTGAGGATTTTGTCTGAGACTATTTTCACATTTTTGAATTTCGTAGTGGAGGCCAAAGTATCCCCAGATCTCCTAAATTGTTCGGTTATTATACAGCTGTCAAATCTGTGTGTTCTAATAGCTCATGCGTTTTAGAAATAAGTGGTGCGGTGTGATTGGCATAGTCATTAGGATGAAGCAGTTCATATAGCAAGCGTTTGAAGGTTATGGTAGAGTGACAGGTCCTTATTTCTAGGGGTAAACTGTTCCAGATCTTAGAGTACATGACTATGAAGAAGTTTGCACGGAGTGTTGTCTTGCAGTTTTTCCTAGATACTGTTCACGTCTGGTTACGAAGATTGTAAGAGCCTTCCGGTGAGAACTGTATCTCCTTACTGTCTGAGAATGATATTTTATGCAATATTTTAAAGAAAAATGTTAGGTTAATGCTCAGTCGTCTCGTCCAGAGTGGGTCGATACCTGGAGTTATACACCTTGATGTGTAGTCCTTTTCGCAGTCAAATCCCAGTAGTTTAGACGTGAAGTATCGTTGGACACTTTCTATTTTAAGTTTGTCACTTACGCCAGTGCTGCTGAGAATAAATGGACAATATTCTAGTAGTGGTCCGGCACATGTTTTATATAAGTTTCGCTTCGTAGTTGTGGAAGTTCCTGAGTATGCATCCTAAGAGCATCCTCGATTTACGCGTCTGTGTCGCCACCTCCTCAGAAAATGTCAAGTCACTAGAGTACCTGAGTCCTAGGTCAACAACACTTTGGAGTTTAGGCAAGTCAATAGATTCAAGTACCAGTTTGATATTTATTGAGGGTGCACCGAAACAGATCCAACCACATTTTTTAAGGTTGAATTAACGGTTCCATGTGGAGGACCATGCGGTTACTCGATGTAGTTCTTCCTGAACAGCTTTCTGAAAGTACCCTAAGTCATCACAGTGGAATGTGTAAGCTACTTTAAGATCATCTGCAAAGATGAAGGGTTTGCCAAGTGAGAAACAGCTGCATATGTCGTTGACATATAGAGTGAATAGGAGGGGGCCTGAGACGCTACCTTGAACTACTCCAGAAGTGAATGGACTAGGTTTAGAGTTTACAGAACCCAGTCTAACTACTTGGGACCTATTGTTAAGGAATGATTCAAGCCTTCCTAATAATGGGTTACTTATTCCTAAGGAGTTTAGCTTATTTATTAGAAGCAAATGGTCAACGCGGTCAAAGGCTTTGGATATGTCGAAGTAGATGACTAGTACTAGTTGTTGTTTGTCTCGGCTGCTAGTTATATAGTTAAAGAAGTCAAGGTGACATGTCATGCATGATCTGGATTTTAGGAATCCATGTTGGTTGGGACTTAGAATATTGCAGCTGAGCATATGTTTGAGAATATCACCTTTAACTATTCTTTCCATAATTCTAGATGCTATGGGTATAATATTGATTGGCCTATAGTCGTTGACTTCAGTTTTTGATCCGGATTTGTGTTTGGGTACTATAAATGTCATTTTCCATTTATCTGGATATGTTTGGCTCTCTAGGGACATTGTAAAGATCTTAAGTAATAAAACGGAAATGTCAGAACCACCGTGTTTATAAAAATACGATGGTATACTGTCAATAACAGCACTACTAGGGTTTCTAAGAGTTTTAACGGCTTGGTTAATATTAAAGTGAAATGAACTGTAGTGATTTGTTTCAGCGTTGAAGAAGAAGGGAGTTTCATTGCAGGTTGTAAACCGAGAAGTGGACTTGTAGGCTTAAGGTAGTTAGCTGCAAACGTCTCATTAAACAGTTCACACATGTCTGCATGTTTGCTGTATAGTTTGCCCTTGTTTATAAAGAGAGAAATTTTATGGCTTTGGCGATTCATTCGTTTCTTTAGTATTTCTGTGAGAGCACCTACTCTGGTGGTGTTGGCTAGTGCCGTGCATTCTTCATTTCTCATACGCAAGTTATGAGCTTGCGAGATGGAGCTAAGAGTACTAAGTATTGACCCTAGTGTACTAAAGTCGCGTCGCCTGAAGTAACTTGTTGACAGTCTCTTCAGTTTCGTACGATCATTTGGCTTTATGAATGACTTTGTATGTGGGGAAAACTTTAGTGTTTGAAGTAGGATGACAGCGTCTGAGCATGTGTTGGAGTTATAGTAAAAGATGTCTTGAGCTTTCGATAGGCTATCAGTATAGAAGTACTCACTCCATTCTGAGGATCTTAGCATTGAATTTACTAGAGTCCAGTCTGCCTTACTGTAGTTCCTGTAAGTTATTTGTTGTGAAGTAGGGGTATGGGTTGCATTGCTACATGACGGATGTGGCAGTGCACAGAGCACTGTTTTGTGGTCACTCCCTGAAAACTCAGAACCTACTAGGGTAGAAAGGGGACTTATATTGTGGCAGAAGATTAAGTCTAGTACGTTACTACCTCTTGTAGGGGTTGTGACAGTCTGCTTCCAGCCAAGTATATCCAGTGTGCCTAAGAACTTATCAAGTTTAGTTGGACCTGTGGGTATTTCTCAGTTGATTTCTGGTAAGTTAAAGTCTCCACATAGGATCTTATGATCGTAGTGGAGGGTGGATAATTGTTCTAGAGTATTAATAAGTTGGGTCTCGTAATTACTAAAGGTGCCAGGTGCTCTGTAGGTGCATCCAATTAATACTGTTGCGTTATTTAAGTGTAAGTTAACCCATAAAGTCTCAGGCATGTTAAGTGTACTACTTTCTAGCTGTGATACAGTAAGTGCATTCAGAAAGTACATAAGACAACCCCCTCCCTTACCACCTTCCCTGTCACACCGAAAGTGTGTATAGTTATCTAAGCTTATCTCTTCATCCAGTATGTTCGAATTACACCAGGATTCAGTGATGACAATTATAGGGGGTTTTTATATTACTGTGAGTGCTCTGAGCATCGGTAGTTTATTTAGAACGGATCTAGCATTTATGAGGATTAGGTAAAGATGAGATTTGAAATAGCATTTGAAGTACTTAAGTTCGTTAATCAGCCCCGAATGTGGTTCAGCACCCAGTAGTACTGTTTGACATGACGACCCTATGTTAAGAGGAGATTCAGCATCATGTTCACCTATGTCTATCGAGTTGGTGTGTGCTGTTTTCGGTGAAGAATTGAGCGTTGGAGTACTGGATGTGCTATAGGCTAAGGCATTTTTATTTTTAGTTAAGCTAGAAACGGGGGTAGGGATCTTTATTTGACCTAAACTTGTGCATGTACCAAGTGTCCTTAGTGGATGCGGGCGAACTAGACTGTTCCTACATTCATGCAAAGGGGGAGCCAGCACTAGCGGTTTAGGAGTGTTAACATCCCTACCAGCTGTTTTTTCAACGCTGACAGGGACGCAGGGGATAAAAAATGATTGGGACCTTGTGAAGACCATGGTCTATTATTCCACCTGTTGTTGGGCACTAGTTGTGTCCTTGTATGGGTTTCCTATGTACTGCTTTGTGGGTTAGTTCCCAGCAGACTTGTACCGTATATCCGATCAAAATTTATTTGCGTACCATACTGTGAATGCCCTGAGTTGTTGGTGGTCGAGTTCTGACTATTGTCACTTGTACTCTTGAGGGTGGCATTGTTTTGGCGTTGGTTATCAGTGTGGGCCATGGTGCTATTTCGCACGTTGTGGGTGCCAATACTATTGACCGTGGTGAATGTGGGCTTACTTATACTGCCATTGTTGTTGTTGGCATGATTTGGGGTCACATTCTTCTCTTTTTTACCAATGGACTTATTGCTAGGAGAGGATAGGGTCAACTTTCGGGGGATTTTGACTTTTTTTCTTGGATTATTTAGTGACATGTCTAAATCTACGGTGGTAGGTGGTATAGTTTTATTGGCTATTTGATTACAATTTAGCGGCCTTTCGGTTGGTGTCGCTCTCTGAGAAGATAATTCTGTGTGGTTAGAGAGGGGTGGTGCGGTGGATTCTACGGTGTCTCTCAAAGGGTTGGGTATAATTGCTGCTTGCAATGTCCTATTGTTTATTCCACAATTAGACTCAGTGTGATAATTATATACGCGCCTTTCTATGACGGTCTTGTCCACCGCAACCTTTATTAGTTTGTAATTTCTGGCTTGCGAAAGGTTGTGTTGGGAGTGGGTAAATTTTCTGGCCTCAGCCGGTGTTTCGAACTGAAAGCGAATAGGACAACACTTGTCATGTTGACTCTTCTTCAGCCTGTAGCACTTAGTCTTGGAGTTGGGCATTTTTGCCTCACTAAGTAAGATGCGCTGTACCTTTTTTAGTGCCCCATTGTCCGGGACGTTGTAGACAATAGCATTTAGTTTAGCATCGAGTCGTTTTGTTACTTCTGTAGTAACAAAGTTAATGAGGTTACCCACCTTAGATACCGATTCCGTGTCAAGTTTGTTAAGGTCTACAGTTCTCATGAGGATAGTTAAGGGTGTCAGTTCACAGACCTGCGATCTGATATCGCTGATCTGATCTGATAATTTGGATATTTTGGTATTGGTTTCAGAAGTTCCAGGATTTACTGATTTGTTGTTTTTTATTTCCCTTAACTCGGCCTTAAGTTCTCCTATAGACAACTTTAGAAGTTCTATTTCTGAAGATAGTACTGAAACAGAGCTTGAAGGCTGGAGCTTTTCGATGAGTACGTAAGGTAAAGGGAGGGTTTCTTTATGAGCAGAGGGTACTGAATTTTTGGGAGTAGTGCTAATACTAGCTGTCAGTGCAGTTTTATCCTCAGTTTCAGCTCGACGCTTACGACATACAAGTCGGTTATGTGGCTCAGTATAACCATTTGTAGGGAGTGTGTTGCTTGATGTAGCAATCAGCGACTTAAGATAATAATAATAATTTTTGCTTTATTCCAAAAACAGTAATAATGATACAGCAAGGAATTTTCAGCATTCAGTACAGTATTGCATCTAATTTACTCAAAAACGACAACAACAAACAAAAAAAGTAGATAAACGGAATAATTAATACATAATAATGATAACAAAACGTTTTTATAGGAGCTATGTAGCAATTACAGTAGAGGATAAGGAGAAAAATATAAAATTATAGTAATAATAGTAATAACAACTAAAATAAAAATAGCAAAGTTATAATTAAACGATAGAAAGGGTGACACCATAGAATTACAGAAAGATGAACAATGAAAGGGTCGATTCACTATGCTAATTACATAGTAACTTATATGTTTCACGTCTAACAGTGTCTTCATCACATAAAATACGGGCTAAGTACGGTATTGTAGAATTTTTGTACTTAGTGGTACGAGCATATAATTTCTTATATTGACTTCTCGTTCTACCTGATGAGATACAAGGGGATAATTGTGAATAAAGAGGGTGCAGAGGGTCTGACAGTACGGCCTTTGCCCAATTTTTACAGGAATTTACGTGTCTCTCGACTATGGTATTGGCGAGATCACGCAGTGGCAAACCACAAGCCCTACTCACAGCATTTAATACCCTTCGTAATACGGCATAGTCTTTTTTAAGAAGCCCAGGAAAGATTAATGGAGAACAATAAAGTAAAATGGGTAAAATACAGGAGTTTAAAAATCGCAGAACTAAAGGTTGGCTGATACCTTGTTGTCTTAACTTTTTAATGTAAAAGGTAAGACGAAACATTTTCTTAGAGACCAATAAAATGTGAGATGACCATGAAAGGTCCGAGGAAAGAACTAATCCAAGGTATTTAATGCTTGATTTGGTTTCAATTTCTGTACCATCTATGCTACAGGCATCATGGGAACTAACTAGTTCATGTATGTCACGTCGATGGTTGAAGGTAAAGTTAACTGCCTGACATTTGGAAGGATTTAACATAAGACCATTTGACTTAGACCACATGCTGATGTCCAACAAAAAGCTATTAAGTTTGGAGCAGTCAGACTCAGAAGTGATAGGCAGTGATACAGTCAGATCATCAGCATATTTGACAAAATTGGTTTCGTTTAAATGTGGCAGGTCATGTAAGAAGAAAGAAAAAAGAAAGGGAAAGAGGACGGCACCTTGAGGAACACCGGCTTTTGTAAGCAAAGCAGAAGAAGATTTGCCATTATATGCAGTATACTGCATTCTATCAGAAAAATAAGAATGCAACCAACTCTTAGCCCAGGATGCTGTGTGCGTCAAGGAGAGCTTATTTAATAAAAGGCCCCTAGGTACAGAGTCAAACGCAGATGTGTAGTCTAGGAAAGCACCACGGACATATTTGGCACCTTTGTCTAAACAAGAAACAACATTATGATATAAGACAACCGCAGCATCCAAGGTACTTCTACCATGTTTATATGCAAATTGCTTAGGGTCATTAAAAGCTTTCAATGAAGGTTCAAGACGAAGTAAAAGTAGTTTTTCCATCAATTTTAAAAAAGGAGAAGTAATTGCAATAGGCCTAAATTTACTATCGGTACCAGAAGATTGTTTTGGTATAGGGACAATTTTAATGTTTTTCCATGCAGAAGGTAGAACATTACTGGAAAGGGAAGCATTAAAAATATTAGTAAGAGGGTAACACAAAATATCAGCACAGTTCCTGAGGACAATGGCAGGTACGCCATCAGGACCAAGGCTTTGGGAAGGCTTAAGAGAACGGAGACATTTAAGCACATCAAGGGTATTAAAACCACTAAAATTATTGTCTATGTGATTTGTATCATTAGGAAGGATATCGTCAGAGGAGCGTATGAAAGACTTATTAAGATTATTAACATTAAGAGATTGTACAGAATTACACCGCTTACCGCTAGTTATTTCTTTAAAAAGTTTCCATAAACTAGAAGGGGTTTTACATGACAAAAATCTTTGGTTGTATAAAACATTTAGTCTGTGCATTTCGAGTTTTATCAGAGGATTTAGCTTTTTTACACCTGACTTATCATTTGTTTTGAACAACAGTTCTTTATCTCTACGGAGCTTTTTGAGATATGGAGAAGAGAAACGGTCAAAACGAGTGAATAATGTTTCTTTAGGACAACATATTTCCAAACAGAATTTAAGATAATCTGTGGTGTTTGTGATTGTGTCATTTAATGTTTGTTCTGTAAATAGGTCCCAGTTAGTATCTATCAACATGCATCTGAGTTTGCTTAGATTATCTTGTGAGTAGCATCTCCGTTGAAATTTACTGTAGAGGTGAGAGAAGACACATTTGTGTGATTTGGAATATATTTTAGGCAGTACACGTATGATGCAGTGGTCAGAGTTCAATACAGGAGCACGTTTGCGAGCTTCATATATACCAACATCATTGATGAATACTAGATCTAGTGTTTTTTCGAGACGGGTAGCAAAGTTAACAATATTGTCATGGCCAAGTGATATAAGGAAGGAGTGATCACAAGAGTTAAAATCGCCAGTCACTATTGATAAAGAGTTCTCGAAACAAGCTGCAGCAAAAGCGGTGAATTCATCTGCGAACATAGATAAATCCGATATGGTACAGCCAGGAGAGACATAAACATTAGAAATATAAATGAATTTGTATTTTGACAAGTGTCTCGGGCGACATCTGACAGTGATGCAATCAATGTAGTCATTCGAGAATTTGAAACAAACTTTGTTAGAAATAGACCATTTTGAGTGAATAAATGTAGCTACTCCACCGCCGCATTTTTTCTTGGAACAAACACGGTCTTGTCGGAATACATTAAAATCATTTAAAGATACTATATTGTCATCATATGAGTCATGAAGCCAGGTTTCTTGTAGAGTTACAATACCAGTATTATGATAAGTTTCGGACAACAACAGGGACTGAAAATCCAGAATTTTGTTAGGCAGTGACCGACAGTTCGTACTAACGATAACCGGAACAGTAGTTTGATGTATGGGTGTAGATTTTAAAGCACGTTGCCAACCACCATGGTGCTTTTTCTTGAGTTTATTGCAAATATGAAAGTTTTTAGGTTTTAAGCATTTTATATAATCCCGAGAGTGAATGATACGATTAGAATGCATAATTTTAAATGTAAACACCAACAAAATATGAGTAAATAGATGCAAAATGTACATGGAATATGGTAGCCCAAAATGTTCAAACAGGCCGCCAAGGTCAAGGTCCACTTATCATCAGATTTACAGGAGATTGAGTTCGTTGCTTTTTACTTTGGTTAACCATAACTATTTGATATGAGAGTTAATAGTTATAGGTATAGAGGTAGTACAGTACTTGTGCAAGTATTACAACAAGATAAATTTTATGTAACGAATCACGCAAAAATGTAACGCAAACGTTGGACGTACCGCGTAAAGTTGTGAAATCTATACATGAAGAATTGACAAAAATGGATATATGGTGTGGGCTGAAATTATCCCGCATGCTCAAGGTCATTGATGGAGTGAGACGCTCAAAGGTCATTTTCGTCTATGTTAGTCGGTTATGTTGGATTGCAGTTCCGTAGCCGTTCGTTTACACATTGGCTTTTCGTTCTATTGGCATTTATAGGTGATTCCCATGTACTGATAGCATTCTTTTGTAAAATAGTACTGTTCTTCACACGAAAATAGCCACATTTTGACGTAGTCTTCATTGAATGACACTATGTCGAAAGCTGCAGCTTCTACAATAAATAAACTATTTGTGTAGATGACATTACCCCCTAACTACCCCATCTTCTTCATTGTAGAGATGTTTTGACGCATTCAGCATGAAACACTAATCATTACAATCAATATGCTAAGTGTGTCGCAGTCAGATTAAATGACGCGAACACCAACATAACTAGCCAGGAAATGAGAATTCCTATCAATCCAGAAAACATATAACAAAATTTTATTAAAAATTATTGACAAAAAATTTGCCGAGCGAAATTTCAACCAACATGCCGGATAAGTCCAGCCTATGGTGTGACGCCTGGAGACCAAAGTTTAATGTCGAAAAGTGTGGCTGACTCTGCATAGGCCGTTTTTAGCCCAGAACACGACCTAGCAATTCCAGGTCACAAAATCTTCGGACTCAAATCTGTACTAGACCCAGGACTGAAGTATTCACATAATCTATCATTTTCTGAGCATATCTCGAAACAAGTATCAAAATTATGCAGGCTTATTGACTTCCCACTCAGAAACTTCTACAGAAGTGAATCCAGAACACCGCTGTACATGTTTGTGTGCGCTCACTCCTAGATTACTACTCATTCATATTTGGAAGTATACGCATAGAAGACATAATGAAAGCAGAAGCAGTACGGAGATACTTCACTCTGAAAGTACTCGGAACCGGAAATCGCACAACACCAGATGCGAGACTCTTGGGCTCGAAACACTACGGCTAAGACCACTGCGACTAAATTGTGTACTCTTCTATAGGCTTTTTGACCACATAGTGTACACCCCTGCTAATTGTACTTGGTTTTCAGAAGACACTGGATATAACCTTAGACACACTAAAGTCAGAGTGGCTATAGAACAATGTAGAACAGCCACTAGGCAAAAGTTTTCATGAATAGGTATGCTCAAATTTGGAACAAACTACCTAAGGAAATGCGACTAGCAAGCGCATTGACCTCCTCTGAAAAAGCATATAATGACACACTTAGTGAGTTGCGAGCGATACCAGTTCCAATTTCCATGTAAGAGCTTCAGAAATCATGGGCTCATTTAATGTATGAACTTAGAGACTACACCTGTTGTTTGTTTTGTCTCTATCTATTTATAATTTCAGACAAAAATGCAACAATCATGACAACAACATCCATACAAATAAAAGTCGATCGAGATTATGTCTACCAGATACAAATGGTGAACCATAACCGATATACGAATGAAATATGAGAAAACAGGGTCGAAACTCAACACAGCGTCACATGGAAATATATATTACTTGGACATTGTATATAATCCACCAACAAGTCTACTTTCTGAAAATAATGCGATAATACTCTATCCACAGTGGCGAAGAAATACATAAGTCCACAGTTCCCGTTGTATATACTCAGGGGACGTAGGAGCCAACAAAGTAATGCATTTAAAGCACACTCATACTTCCCATGATCACGGCGATACTTTGCGGAATATGTCAAAATGGTACAGAAACCAAACCCTACACGAGATGTCATTAACTAAATCCACACGGCGAACAAGCTGTAGTACACATCTCGAAATTCATCCACATGTTGATCATGATGACAAATCCAAATCTCTACCCATACCGCGCCAATAAACCTGGCAATCTATGAAATAATGAAAATATGCTGACAGCTGCATTTAAGATCCCACTGACTCATTCGATGCTAATATTCTGTTCCCGCATGCTTCATTCGACATTTTGTGTGGATTGGTTCGCAGTTGTTCTGGTTCCTGACCGAAAGAATCGAATATCCACCGGTTGCTGAATCACTAATACTTCTCTGCATGTTTAACTGGATACTAACTGCTGTGGTGAGCCTTTTGCTGATTTTCTTGCTGAAGGCATTGTTCACGGTAAACTAACTAACTTTTGGCATGCAAGCGGTACTGGGAGATGCACAGTCGGGGATATTTGCACCAAGTCGTTTGGATGAGCAGTTATAATGGGCTCTATGGGTGGCTTATTATATTTGTGCGGAGCCTTAATAGTTTGGCATACCTCGCAGGAGTCACAGAAATTTATGATGCCTTTCCTCTGATGAGGCCTGCAATAACGCCTTTTAGCCGCCTCCAACATTTTTACCGAGCAAGCGTGACCCAACTGCTGGTGTAATGACAATCGATGCTTCCATCCTCCTATATCTATATCTTTTAGGAGCTCCTCGTGGGTTCTAGATTCTGGGAGTTTCGCAATTGTTCGCTTTGTATAAGTATTGGAGTCAGAGGATTTAGAATCATATATTAGAAACCCGCCTCCTCTTCTGTCCACTCCCTCATTCCTGTGGACGTCATAGATATCAATTATCAGCATTGCGTCAGGTATATCATTATTTAGCAAAGTTTCAGTTACCAGGATCAATGTTGGCTGTTCAATGATTACCAAGCTGCGAAAATAGCTCTTTTGTTTAGGAGATATCGAGCATTTAAGAGCATAATTTTCAGAACATCATAGTTGTCTGGAGGATAGTTAGTAGGTTTCCTTGTTACTGTCCCTATCTCCTGATTGCCTTTGTTATATTCGGAGGGATTCTCAGATGAGACAGTGTCAGCGTGCCTCCTATTCCCTGAACAACTGTGCTGCGAGAGGGGCTATATTTCGCTGCAGCCGAAAATAATCCTGTTGCATATATTGGTTTCTGGCCTCATTACGTGGGTATCTGGAATCATTCCTCGGCACTAGATAGCCTGTTTCACTATTCAGATTGTAATTTACAGGGCAGAAGTAGACTGCTTTCAGGTTGAGGGTAGTGCGTGCTGGGTCTTTCGTAGTTGCTCATTTGTTGACTCATTCCGTGCATGTATATAGAAGAACCGTAAGCCCATCTATACCCGTTATGCCGATGAGACTCCACATAATTACCACCAGGTTTAGAGTATGCATCAATATTAAGATCCTCAGAATGGATAAAGTAGTTCTATACTGATAACCTCCCGAAAGCTCTAGACATCTTTTACTATAACTCCAACACATGCTCAGACGCTGTCATCCTACTTCAAACACTAAAGTTTTCCCCACATACAAAGTCATTCATAAAGCCAAATGATCGTACGAAACTGAAGAGACTGTCAACAAGTTACTTCAGGCGACGCGACTTTAGTACACTAGGGTCAATACTTAGTACTCTTAGCTCCATCTCGCAAGCTCATAACTTGCGTATGAGAAATGAAGAATGCACGGCACTAGCCAACACCACCAGAGTAGGTGCTCTCACAGAAATACTAAAGAAACGAATGAATCGCCAAAGCCATAAAATTTCTCTCTTTATAAACAAGGGCAAACTATACAGCAAACATGCAGACATGTGTGAACTGTTTAATGAGACGTTTGCAGCTAACTACCTTAAGCCTACAAGTCCACTTCTCGGTTTACAACCTGCAATGAAACTCCCTTCTTCTTCAACGCTGAAACAAATCACTACAGTTCATTTCACTTTAATATTAACCAAGCCGTTAAAACTCTTAGAAACCCTAGTAGTGCTGTTATTGACAGTATACAATCGTATTTATTTAAACACGGTGGTTCTGACATTTCCGTTTTATTACTTAAGATCTTTACAATGTCCCTAGAGAGCCAAACATATCCAGATAAATGGAAAATGACATTTATAGTACCCAAACACAAATCCGGATCAAAAACTGAAGTCAACGACTATAGGCCAATCAATATTACACCCATAGCATCTAGAATTATGGAAAGAATAGTTAAAGGTGATATTCTCAAACATATGCTCAGCTGCAATATTCTAAGTCCCAACCAACATGGATTCCTAAAATCCAGATCATGCATGACATGTCACCTTGACTTCTTTAACTATATAACTAGCAGCCGAGACAAACAACAACTAGTACTAGTCATCTACTTCGACATATCCAAAGCCTTTGACCGCGTTGACCATTTGCTTCTAATAAATAAGCTAAACTCCTTAGGAATAAGTAACCCATTATTAGGAAGGCTTGAATCATTCCTTAACAATAGGTCCCAAGTAGTTAGACTGGGTTCTGTAAACTCTAAACCTAGTCCATTCACTTCTGGAGTAGTTCAAGGTAGCGTCTCAGGCCCCCTCCTATTCACTCTATATGTCAACGACATATGCAGCTGTTTCTCACTTGGCAAACCCTTCATCTTTGCAGATGATCTTAAAGTAGCTTACACATTCCACTGTGATGACTTAGGGTACTTTCAGAAAGCTGTTCAGGAAGAACTACATCGAGTAACCGCATGGTCCTCCACATGGAACCGTTAATTCAACCTTAAAAAATGTGGTTGGATCTGTTTCGGTGCACCCTCAATAAATATCAAACTGGTACTTGAATCTATTGACTTGCCTAAACTCCAAAGTGTTGTTGACCTAGGACTCAGGTACTCTAGTGACTTGACATTTTCTGAGGAGGTGGCGACACAGACGCGTAAATCGAGGATGCTCTTAGGATGCATACTCAGGAACTTCCACAACTACGAAGCGAAACTTATATAAAACATGTGCCGGACCACTACTAGAATATTGTCCATTTATTCTCAGCAGCACTGGCGTAAGTGACAAACTTAAAATAGAAAGTGTCCAACGATACTTCACGTCTAAACTACTGGGATTTGACTGCGAAAAGGACTACACATCAAGGTGTATAACTCCAGGTATCGACCCACTCTGGACGAGACGACTGAGCATTAACCTAACATTTTTCTTTAAAATATTGCATAAAATATCATTCTCAGACAGTAAGGAGATACAGTTCTCACCGGAAGGCTCTTACAATCTTCGTAACCAGACGTGCACAGCATCTAGGAAAAACTGTAAGACAGCACCCCGTGCAAACTTCTTCATAGTCATGTACTCTAAGATCTGGAACAGTTTACCCCTAGAAATAAGGACCTGTCACTCTATCATAACCTTCAAACGCTTGCTATATAAACTGTTTCATCCCAATGACTATGCCAATCAGACCGCACCCCTTATTTCTAAAACGCATCAGCTATTAGAACACTATAAAGCCTGGACTCACTACTAAATATTATGACATTAAATTAACTCTAAGACTTCGCGAAATACATGAAAACACAACTAGAACATAGGAAATGTTTACCATAGGGTTATATATATTTATAAACATTTGTATACACATAGAACATTAATTTTTTTTCATGTTCACACACTTTCTCCTTCTGGGATCCTGTTTCTGAGCCTACACTGCTATGTACCTCCTGGTCGAGGCCGAACAACTCTGCATTAAAACTGAAATGAAGCTCAACTCCTGGCCATTTAAGTGAATTCAAACTCAAATTCCATGAACGATCCGATGCTACCACTTGAAAACGCTGGCCAACATTCTGTACAAGGAGTATTCTTGATCTGAAATAAAGAAGCATCTGGTTTTCAAACAGTTTTCAATGTATTACTCAACTTACATGTACAGTCTCTCATGCTGACACAAATGGCACCAATGGGTAGTTCTGAAATCGACCTCGGCCCCATTTTATGCAGTAAAACAATCCAACATGACTTAATTTAGTTTTCGTATCCACAATCAAACTTCTTTCCTATTATAAAACTACGATTAGACTGCTGGAAAAAATGGAATAAATACATCACTGACCTCAAAATAATGCAGCAATTAACTTTAACTCAACATTGCTGTTCACAACAAAGTTATATAGGAGAATAGACTTCAAGCTTTATTTTTCCCAGATATTTGTATTACATTCACCTGATGTCTGGATTTTTTGTTAATGCGAAGACAATATTTCTACATCTCTTTACGTGTTACACAGACAGACTATTTAGCAGACTGTTCCGACTGACTCTAATGTCAGTTTAGGGGGCTGAAGGTATCGACGTTCGCGAGTTGTACGGATTATACTAACGCAAGATCTTATACCAACAACTTCTATAGTGTTCGTTCTTCGAGTACCAAATGGTAAAGCAAAAGACCAGATTTTGTCGTCCAAAGTACGTATTATATTTCGGGACGAAATCGCGGGTAGAGGTGAATGCTTAGCTAGCTAGTAATCGTGCACGCACGTGACACGACGGAGCACCAAATGGCGGGGATGCTTGACCGGAAGCCTTCAGCTAAACAAGTCGACTTAAACAGTGATGGTCAGCATCCAATGTTGAGTGATGATTGCTGTGGTTAATAATTTTGGGGAATTATTTACCGCTACATCAGAAAGAACAAACAAACTGTCAATTCACCATACATCGAAATATGTGTATTTAATATAATAACTTATCCATGCCTGTACAGTTGGTATATTCCCGCATAAACAGAAATAAATATATATTATGTTTTTATTACTATTATTATTTCCGTTCATATGGTAGCCAGTGGTGCCCGTCTAGTAGCCCATGTGTTTTAATTATTAATTTTGTGGGTTCCGTTCTCAGGTTATGTGAGCCTATAGGCATATCACAACCTCGGCTGAAACTGACACGGTGGGTCTCATTCTGCTGGTTAGTCGGCTCGGCGGCTTTTGAGTGTCTCCTAGCGTGTGATTTTGTGTAGATAAAACTGTTTTTGCCGTTAGCTCTCACCTGACGTAGTCTGTTACCCATACATCTATCTATTATTCTTAGTTCGGAGAAGAGTACTTCCACTCACGTGTTCCGTCTCGTTTTTGGGACCTGCCGCAATGCGCGCATAGTTCTTTATTAGGCTTACATTCTGTTTGTTGGGCTTGTCACTAGGGAGGTATATGGACGTCTGTGGAGAGACCTTAGTTTTGGGGGACTTCTTTTCGGCTTTCACAGTGTCACTATCTTGCTTGGCCCTGGGTGCAGTGTTATCTGCCGATATTTATAGGTTATCTGTGGCAGGAGCATCTATGTCTAATTCATGTGCGGTGGATTTCCTAGGAGTGTTCTCACGAACTTCGAGACCTATTCCAGCGCTGCCGCCTCTTCTGGATTTCCCTTCACCTTCGCGTGTCGTTTGTTCACCTAGTTCAATTCAAGTGTCACTACGTGCTTCAGTGTCCTTCGATACTTCGGCAATGATGCTATTCACGATTTGTGGTATAATCGTGTTCGCATCTAAGGAGCTTTTAGCTACTTGTCGTCGGCTGGGGATTTTGTCTGAGACTATTTTCACATTTTTGAATTTCGTAGTGGAGGCCAAAGTATCCCCAGATCTCCTAAATTGTTCGGTTATTATACAGCTGTCAAATCTGAAAAGTATGGGCCAAGTGCGGTTTGACTCTTTTTATTCAGTCGAATGCACTGACAGGCATGGAAAACCACGCACATTAACCCCAGGTATAAGTCAGGCTCCCGTTCAAGTGTCATGAGTTACAGACCCATCAACCTAACTTCCGTTATTTCAAGGGTTCTGGAAAAGATTGTGAAAAGTGCCATTGTTAACTTTCTCTCTCAAGAGAAACTCATCACTCCTTATCAACATGGTTTCATGAAGTCACGTTCTTGCACGACATGCCACTTACAATTTTTGATCACATCTCACAATCTAAAGATTCCAGTATGATCACAATTATTGTATACTTAGATCTTGGTATAGCCTTTGACACTGTAAGCCACCGACTGTTAATATCAAAAGTCCAGTCTTATGGGATCCAAGGTTCATTGTTAAGCTGGCTCAGTTCGTTTCTAAGCAATCGGATGCAAATGGTCAGGTTAGGTTCCCATACATCCAACCCCGTTCGGATAACAAGTGGAGTTATACAAGGTAGTGTCCTGGGTCCACTGTTATTCCTGCT
Source organism: Trichobilharzia szidati (assembly GCA_944472155.2). Taxonomy (NCBI): domain Eukaryota; kingdom Metazoa; phylum Platyhelminthes; class Trematoda; order Strigeidida; family Schistosomatidae; genus Trichobilharzia; species Trichobilharzia szidati. Next base: position 127,954,120 of record OX235272.1, on the reverse strand, counting down.
ATATTTCAATGACATTTGCGACGTTATTAAACGTGACAGAACTTTCCTATTTGCTGATGACATCAAAATTGCATATCACTGACTCAGAAATGAAGTGTCGTGTATTTGATAGAATTCAGGATGATATTGATAGCTTTCGATTATGTTGTTACACGTGTAAAATGAAGTTTAACGTTGAAAAATGTGGTATGTTATGCTCCAAAAACATTTCATCCGAACTTTCCATCTCCCCACACAACAATCATATTTCTCGTCTGCCGCTTACAACAGACTTGAGTTTGAAATGCACTCCAGAATTTAGCCCAACGGGATACGTTAAATTACAAGTATTCTAGGTCAAAAGGCTCTTTGGGTTTTTATTCCGAAACTTTAAGGCGTTTGAATCCAAAATTATGCTGTGCAAGTTATGCATAAGGCCCTTACTTGAATTTTGTCCTCCTATCATGGACAGTGTTTCTGTTAAAGACAGGTGCAAATTAGAAAGTCTACAAAGAGCGTTTACTAAACGTCTAGTAGGTGAAAATCTCTGCATTTCTTACCACGAGAGATGTAACATATTCGACTGAAGTTCAACCTAAATATTACATTTGGGATTGCTAAAGGGCTTATATATTTCCCCCACAATGACTTTACTTTCAGTTCACCCAAGAAAAATAACCTCAGCAATAAATCTTCATCTTGTAAAGTGCCCCGCTGTCATACAAAATACAGATCAAATTCCTTCACTGTGAGGTACCATTGTATTTGGAACCGTCTTCCGACTGAAATTAGAAACAGTTCTACCCGAAAAACCTTCTCATCTCTGCTGAACAAATATTTTATCAACAACGGGTTAGAAGTGGTATGTGACAAACTAAAAATTAGAGATCTAATGCGGCACTCCTCTGACCCTCACTGTTAGCTCCCGAAGTCTGTGTACTCTTTGTTTGACTCTACTTTCACTATGATTGTTTCCACAACCCTAGTTACTTATTCTCAATCAGCCTTCAATTTTAGTTATTTCTTCAATCAGATATTTTTGCATATATCCGTGATAACATTGTATTATTAGTATTTCAGTGTGCTAAGAGTTCAGTCTCAAGTTCCAGATGCAAATCCACTGAAGACGACTGGTATCAAAATGTCTCTGGAGACTGCCTAATGCTTTACGTAAGCACTGTCTGCCTCTACGCAAATTAAGGCCCAAATGGTGGTAGTGTAAATAATCAACTGAACGGTGAGTCTTAAATAGTAATGAATCTTATCTTACTGTTCTATAACTATAATCCTGTGTAGTGAAATTTTTCGGAACAACATATTATAACTTACTACTTAAACGTTTAATGCTGCACGTTTATGCACTGTTTTTCGAAATTACATTTGTTTATATCTAAAATGTAGACTATGATAGTCTATTTTCCTTACATTTTTATTTATTTTTCTTCTCCAAAATGCTGTGTCAGAAGAAACATACATGAAGTTCTTCTGAAAGTAGTCATTCATACCATGACTTTGAATGAGTTGAGGAATGAATATTTTAAAAAGTTTATGGCATGTTATAACAGAAATTTAAAAAAATTATAAAAAAGGAAGCATCTCGCCAGAGCCTTACACAAAATAGGTGGGAGAGTGGTGATTGCTATTCAGTGGATATGATGGTGGGGACATATGAAAACCACCCTTATCTGTGGGACAGCACTCTATTGCTAAGGCTCCTGAGTTCGAATGGCTTCTGCAAAATAAGAGAATAAATGAAGAAGAAACAGAAGTTGAAAATTGCCTAAAGCCGAAGTTTGAATACAAGTTCCCCGAATGCAAGTACATGGTATGAGTCCGCTACTTCAGAATGACACCTAGCTGTATATTTCACAAAAACAGCAGGTATTATGAGGCCCTCTCTTTTCTTCTACATATTTCACGCACTTTGACTTTTGTGTTTAACTCCTTTTCAACTTATATAGGTAGGTAAATTTATCACCTTTTTTCACTTAAACTAATCGTTCGCAAGAAAGACTGTAAAATTCCATTACTAGAACCTCTCGGGAAAAAATTATTTTAAAAAAACAAAAAAATGATGAACCCCATGATTGTTATATATTTTGAATTATTAACACTTATTATGTACTTCTGCACCTCTCTGGAGGTTCTCTTGTGTCTTCTTCTCTTTTTTCTAAGGTACTGCCTTAAACGAAAACACTGATACAGTGCTGCAATCCTCTACTTATTTGGAATATTGCTGGCTCACCTGGTGATTAACGGAACCACGTCTATCATGAAATCTGACAAGTGCAAAGTTGGTCCCATATACAACTGGAAATGTCACAATTATGGTGTACTTACCGGTGACTTTGAAGTTTTATAGACTTTCAAACACTTTATGAATCATTCACTTATAATTATTGTTCATTGAGCATCTCTTGTGTTTCACGTCAGCACCTGTACAAAAATGCTACTTACCTTCCACAATTAACGGAATCATTTATAATTACCGCGTGAAATTGACATACCGTAATTTTTTCAATTACAGTTTAGGTTGGACGCTATATCTTATGACTTATTCAGTCGAAAACAGATCTCAAAAATTATCTTTTTCCTTATTTGTACATTTCTCCTTAAATCTTTCTCTCACATTAACCAGTATTCAATCTATTTCTAGATTAACAAATCATATTATATATTCTATAAATTCTTATTAGTGTACATATGTTCATACCTGTAAAAATGTCTGGTTTCTGTCCGAGAAATAAAATTTATTATTATTATAGTTTGTACTTAAGAGGTTTGGAGCTCTTAACAAGGAGTACTGAACCGACTTTATGGGCTCACTGTCAGGTGTATTGTACACTATGGCGTTCTGTCTAGGGGCGAGCCTTTTAACGACTTCGCTCAACAAATAGTCCATTGCTTTTCTATTTCTTTAGCACTTTCCGGTTCAGTATGAGTTGGTTCAGTCCTCGATTTAAAGAGCTTTAGAAAAGTGAGATCCTCCATTTCTTTTTTAAGATGTGAGTTAGTTTCTGGTACCGGGTCAAGTAGATTTAGTTTCAACCTAAGTTCATTTACTTGTAGCTGCATTTCGTTTATGATGCAGATTAAGTTATTTATCTCTGGCTTTTCTGACAGGATGTCTTCCACCTGTATTGCAGGTGTAAGCATTATGTTGGAACCGTTTGTATTGGCTGAACCGCTAATCACAGCTAATTTTACGGGTTATAATGAGTTACTAGATAAGATTAAGCTATTTGCTAAATAACTGGTGTTCCTAAGAACACGCTTGTTAGAGTTTTGACCATTATTATTGGTGATAGTATAGAAAAACAGAAAAATGAATGTCAGCGAAAACACCTGCAGAAGCGTCACCGAATTTGTACGTACCGCGAGGGTTGATTATCCCATGGAGATCGTAAACGCCGGTTGTTGGTCGTTCGCCTCCACCTCGAACAAGTTCACAAATCAAGGCCAGTTCAGGGTCTGAAGTCTGATGTTCGAGCCAACTATATGAACTATCAGGCTCTAGTTGGAGCAGCGAAACTTGTGCTTCGGTGCATAGTGGGCATTCACAGTGATACCTAAGAGGTTTTCTTGACAATTTATCTGCATTTCCATGATTTTTGCCCGGTTTATGCATGCATTCGAAGTCATACTCTTGTAGGTGTTCTTGCAATCTGACCCTCAGCTTCTTTGAATTTATGTAGCCAGCTAAGCGCTTTATGATCAGTGCGTACAACGAAATGTCTACTGAGAAGATATGACCTAAATTATTTAACAAAATTGACCAGTGACAGCATTTCTTTCCACGTGGTGCAGTAATTTTCTCACTCTTGTTGAGTGCTCGAATTGCATAGGCTATCACCTTCTCTGCTCCATGTGCGTCTTCTTGAGACAGAACAGCCCCGATATCAGTGTCGCTGGCGTCTGTATCCAGGATGAATGGATCTGCCTGGTCAAAAGCATAAGAATATGCTAGGATAGGAGGGCTACATAAACAGTCTTTAAGTCTTTCGAGGGCTTCAGTAGCTGATGCTGTCCAGCTGTATTCTTTCTTCTTAAGGATGTCGAATAAAGGAGCTGCAAGGAAGGAAAAGTTAAGTACGAAACGTCGATAATACGAGGCTAACCCTAAAAACTATGTAACTCGAGGGCTGAGTTTGGCAGCGGCCAGTTTTCAACTTCTTGAACTTTTGCTGGATCATATTTAATGCCTTCTGCAGAAACAATGTGACCTAAGAAACACACTTCTTTCCCGAAGAATTAGCATTTCGATGGGTTCAGTTTTAACGCAACGGTCTGCATCCGTTTTAATACCTCGGAAATATCACTTAAATGTTCAGTCATTGTCTTACTATGTATGATAACGTCGTTTAGATATGCTAAACACTTACTTGGTCTACAATCACTCAAAACCGGTTGCATGAGACGTTGAAATGTTGCTGGGTCATTGAATAACCCAAACAACATTGTTTCAAACTCATACAGGCCTGCCAGTACAATGAGTGCTGTTTTCTGCCTGTCATCTGTGTGTACTTCAACCTGTCAATATCTTGACCCCTAGTTAACAATTTCAACTTACGATTATCTACACATAATCGGAGTGTCCCATTCGATTTCTTAACTAAAACTACTAGGGAAGCCCATGCAGATTCGGATGGTTTGTTGACATTTTTCTCTAACAGTTCATCAATTAATCTATTAAGCTCGTTCTGATAATCTGCAGGTACTCGCCATGCAGGTACTCGCCGTGCAGGTTGTCTACAAGGTATGGCGTTATCCGTTTCTGTGTAGTGTTTGACCAGTTTTGTTCTCCCCAAGCTTTTTCCATCCCGGTCAAAACAGTCCCCATATTTGTTTAGCATTTAATTAAAGTTGGCTGTCGTTTTCGATGGTAGGCTTCTACAGGTTACAGCTTGATACCACACCGTATTTTCAGTACAAGTATGGCATTTTCAGCATAGATAGCGGCAGCCTAAATTTTGCAGGCCGACCATAGATATCGGGTGTGCATCGGTAGGGGTTCGAACCCCGGCCCATGCGCATGGTCGGCGAGAGTCATAACCACTGTGACACCGACGCACAAAACCAGTGCCCCGAGAGAGGCCCGAACTCTCGACCTCTGCATTTTTCACAAGTATCTGTAATCCATCCAACGAATACTTGGATGATTTTGTTAATGCAAAGACGATATTTCTATATTTCTTGATGTGTTCCATTGTATCACTAGTTATCAGATTGTTCTCACAAACATAAGACAGAAAGACGCCAACCAAGTAATGTAACCACAAACCAAATTTTTGCAATTTAATTGAAACTTGTTCATGCCTGTAAAACCGGTGTGTTGTTCATAGTTAGGAATAATTATATGATTATGATTATTATATATGCTTAGTAATCATATATGTAATTTATCACATTGATGATATCTGTATCCCTACGCCCCTCATGTATAGAAATGAGAGTATATTACTATAACTAACCGTCACTTCCCAACATCGAGACGTTCATGGCTTCAGTTTACATTTCGGATGTCTAGAAGAAGGTATGCATTAATTTACAACTCATGCGATTGATTTCAGCAAATCCGTCCACTGTTTGTGTGAAGTCTAATGTAGTTATACCCTCGAATAGAAACTCGCTAAGTCATTCACAGAGTAATGTTGGCCCTGTGTAAACATTAGAGCATGTTTCAGTAAACCGTGATTTCGGAACACGACCTCTCAACACCACAATCGCCTTGCAGACATAAGTTATTACGCCGTGGGCGACGCATCAAATAGGAAACGACTGATAGCACTTTCGAATGGGAACTTCAGTAGCAAAAGCTTAGTAAGCAAAATTAGCCTGTTCCTCGTAGTTGTATTTTACATATTCAGCAACCTGGTGTTTTTGAGATTCAAAGTCAACTAGCGTCACAGGTTCAGCCAAACTTGATTTTAAAGTTGCCAAGAAGGGATGAATACACTCTATGGTGAGGCCTAGATAAATTTTCAAAACCGACACTCCTAAGGGAGTCGCTTCTAGGGGGAGGACCGATGAAACGCTACTACCACCCAGAGGCAATCGATGACTAGAGAGGACATAAGGACAAGACAAGTGGCCGAGTAGAACTATATCTTCCTCATAATTTGCACGGCCCTCTTTCTCTACTGAATGATAAATGCCCTTCTGTATGTCTGGGTAGACTCCCTTGTGGGTTGTGTGTACCACCCCCTTCACCCAGCAGAGAGTATGATAATATGCTCAGCAACATTCGTGATCTTGCAGGCAATCTTCCCTTAGGCTATACAATTATTGGAGGTGATATCAATTTGCCATGCCATTCATACTTGGGAATGACTGGCCCTCGTACCATATCGTAAGATAATCATCCCTAAAGTCCACTCCACAAGATACTAAATCTGTTGCATTCCCTTGTGACAGCTCATATCTCCATTGATAATATAGCAAAAGAAAATTTTGAATCGGTCCATTATGTCTCCTGTTAAATAACAACATCCATTTCTGATCGAAAGGGAAGCTCATGAGGGCCGCCAAAATGGTTGCAGTCAGTTGAAGCCTGAGGGATGTCTGAAATCTACGAGGTGCCACTCTAACTTTCCTCAAAATACGACGACAACAGGCTTTCCTATGTACATCGGAGTGTCTAGCGTAAACCACGGGTCACAGCCAATTTCTGAGGCATCTTAAAACAAATATTACTTCCTAGCTGATTGATTCATCTACAAAGGCTTAGGTGACGCGGAGATTATACGTTTGTGACCATTTCAAAGCTACGCCGAAATTTGGTGCAAATGTGACTTCCTTTCTTAGGAATTTCGGCCTCCCAATCCAAGCCAAATTTGCAATATCTTTGCAGTAATTGTTAAGCAAGCAAGACCTTAGGCGCCGGAAAACATAAAGGGTCACACAATGGGGCTTAAACTGACATAATCCCACGCCAGGTCTTTGGATCATCAGGCGTATGGATTTTATTAACTAAGGGATCTTTCCTTGTGTCCCATAACAAAACTAATGTACGCTCAATAGGATGTTTCTCTCACTGGTGGTGCAAGTTCTGATTGTGTGGAATATACTACTTGCGTGACTTCGTCAATCTAGAGCTTCCCTTCGTTAGAATAGACCTCATCTGTCCAACTAAGGAAATAGCCTGTTCAAGGTTATTGGGTGATGTTAAATAGTCATACACATAGAAACGCCTTCCGGGAAGTCAAGCAACTATACTTGATCTTTCACTACCTACGGTCTTAACAGTCTTTCATAATGCGTAATTGCTCCAGGAAGGAGATAACTCAGCACCGAGTGAATGAACAGTTGGTTCATACTCAGAAGCCTTTTGTGTTATATTGCCACCATTCCACCACAACAGGCGAAATTCTCCTCTATCTTGTCTAGGAGTATTCACCTGCAAAACATTATTTCTATGTTAGCTGCAAGTGCTACAAAGCCGACTTGGAAAGGTAGAAGTATTCCGACCAAACAACTGACAGTGCTTGGTCCTTGTAATTACTGATCACCGAAAGGCGTACCATTATATTACCTATAGCTTTTCAGGCTTTTGCGGATTCATAACCGGATGATGAGATACATGCCACTTAACGCTTTCGGGAAGAGCACGTACCCCAACCAGTTCTACAAAGTACCCTTTCAATGAATGGCCCGCCGTGACCTCTTTCAACCTATTATACTTCAGAAAGACGTCTTCTGAGACGCTTGACCCCATGACTCGCCATCCCACAATGGTCTGGTAGATTGAGACGCCATGCATGCATTGTAATGCTACTTCAAAGTGGCTGTTGACAAGTCTTCAGGAATGAGCGGCCACCTACAGTGCCCTTTTAACCTCTTCAAAGAGATCCCCACTTAGACCATTCATGTCTTCAAATTCATAATAATAATAATATATTCTCATTTTGTACATTATGGACGCCAGTTTACAGGCATCATCAATGTGATAAATTACATATACGATTAGTAAGCACAGTTAATAATAATAATTTAGTAACAAACATATTTTCTCCTACCTATGTAGGACACACCAATTGTACAGGCATGGATAAGTATTATTTAAATTACATAAATTTGGTTTATGATTAAATTACATGGTTGCAGTCGCTTTTGTCTTCAAATTCATGTTCACATAGCCTCTCAGGAGTGCGCATCATTTCTTGGCTGTCAGAGGTAGGACAACGTGAATCAGTAATTGCCGATTTACCATGTTCTAGGGCCCCTAAATGTTCCTCTGTCAGATAATGTCCATCAGGCATTGGTACGTGGAGCATCGCGTACTCCTTGTTCATTTTAACTGAGTCCCTTTCACATATGGATGATGTTTCTTGAGCCACTTAAGCAAAATCACGCTGCGTGACTTCATTTACCATCACCACACTGAGCCTTGAGTAATTGCACTCAATGCTCTACCTTTTAACGATCTTTACTAGGACCATGAGGATATTTGACCCGCTATCTGTTGGACGGTACTTTTGCAGATACTCTATTTCACCAAACAGGTTCACAGAAACTAGACTGACATAGACCGTCCCAGTTTTTTCCTTGTGCCCGAAATGCGTCGCTGAACTCACAGCCATATTATTCTCAAAATGAACCCATCCACACTACTCCTACTTCGTGAAGCACAACATATTCCAACGTGGCCCAGTTCGAGGCAAACATTACAAACATTTAGTTTCCTGGCAGGTTGTCTCTTCTCCTCGAGCACTCCACTAGGCGATGAGAACCCTTACACAGAATGCAGCCCTTAGATTCCCCTTGACTACTCTCGGGTCGCTTTGCAATAGACCGCTCAGCTAAATTACAATGGGACACAGGATTCTAAGTCTCTGCAGACTTCTTTACCTCGGTGTCTGTCTTGCGTCTAAGTCACATTCTCTAACGTATTCTAGCCACTCGAACTCTCTCCTATACAAACTCCACCAGGTCCTTGAACTCTGACTCTCTAACGGCCACCGAAATTCTGTTAGCTGCACCAGCGCATTTCGCCTGCATTTCGATAGGCAAATGGCGGATTCTTCGTTCTGGACTTATGGGACACTTCAGAACAGAAATGTACCTGGTGCCACTCAATGTGATATGAGCGTTACGGAGTCCTATATAAAAATGAAGGAGATATCTGCAAGCACGCTTGTGGTTTGAGAATCCCTTATGGCTTTCCCGACAAGTGAACGAGTAGTTGCATGTTCTTGTCTAAATGAATCATACAGTATTTGCATGGCTTCTTCATAGCTGATGTCTGGAGGAAGTGCTACACATATTCCAATAGACTTTCTCACCTTACCTCAACAAAAATACAGAAGAAAAGTCAACTTCCTTCTCCTTTCACTCAATTTACACTCATTTATGTTCCAAAACTAACTGAGAAACATTCTATATTGACTAGGATTAGCATCAGTGTATGACATATCGACCCTTGACATGTACATATCACTAACAATGAAGCTCATCGATTCCTTCAAGTCGGACACGAACTCGTCCCTTGACTCAGACTTACTGCCTAGCTCAGAAATGAGATGGCTCAACTCCTTTCCTTATCCCTACTTTCGTGCCAGCTTATATTCATATAGCGCGTCATTAGAAAAGTCCTTCAAAGTGATACGGCTGTTTTTTATACTATGCAAATGAACACTGACATTCTCAACACTCACTTCATCAATAATTTCATGAACCAAATGTTTAGGTAAGAACAAACTTCCTCTGAAGGCTTTGCCCTTGTGAATTCTAGCAAAACGTAGGCTGGAAATGCACTTGGGTTTTAGTTCTTCTGACACTGTTTCCAGGCGGAAAATATACGGCAAATATCGAAATATAATCCAATGTATTCTGCGACAGTTCAAAATGAATTGTAGAAGTTGTATGCTAGACCAGACCAAGTTGAAAATCTTCATGATACAGGCGCCGCGTGAATGGACCTTGAGGATACAGACTTGCAGTTTTCGACCAAACCGAAATTAAACTACAATGTTCCAAAGAGTCTTGATCAAATTCAAATAAACTGAATGGCTTCAAGTATAATGAGATTGATGGCCAAGTTAAACTTTAGACACCAGTAACTACCAATCAGCGAACGACGTCAAATTATCCAATGAGATTCACGAACGTAGTTCAATGTTGTATAGCGCTTGATTCATTTCAATGCGTGTCCTTACAAGGTTAAGTTTGCAATTCCAGAAGGGTAGTGTCTTTCAGTATTGCCTAGACTTATGCTTGCTTCGAAAGGAGAGAAGTTGTTCGTGTGGTGGTGTAATGACTCTAAAAAGCTATACTAGGTCAACTGATGGTTTTGTACATCGTTGTGGAATATGCTGGAAGCGAGTTAGTACTAAAGAGGGTTATATTTCGTAGGAACTCTTTTTGCTAGGTCGCATCTCTCCCAATACCATATTTTATACATTTGTATGAGACAGTGTTGGTAAAGAAGAAATATAATCATGGTCGTCGGAGAGCAAACAACATTTGGGTTATCGGTTTATACGACACGTCCCCTCCAAAAGGGTTTGTTGAAAGAATAGGAGATAGGAAGGCGAGCACTTTGATACCTATTATAACTCGACTTGTGAAAAGGGGATCAATTGTGCATACGGACGAGTGGAAAGGCTATGATTCATTGTCAGAGATATCTCTGGGTTACATTCACCAGTGTGAGCCACTCAAATGATTCCGTGGATCCTGTTACTGGGACTCATACGAAGTCAATTGAAGGATTTTGGGGCGGGTTGTAAAATCGGATAAGGGCTATAAATCGATCCCAAAAGGATCTCATTTATAGTCATTTAGATGAATATATGTACAGAATGTGGTGCGACTTTCTGTTGACAGTCCGATGCTGAATTGGGATGAATAGCTGTGCTGTGCTGTTTTAGTAATTAGGCGACCAGCTAAATACTATCTGTAATCAGTGATCACCAGTCTACATATGAGAGAGTGATTCTTGTAGTCTGTTTCACCATCGTACCATTCATTTGTTTTCAATCAATACTTGTGTATGGTGAAGTATTTTGAGAGAAGAAATACTCTTTACTAATTAGGTCACATTCCTGTGTATTTTGTAGATGTTCACAAATCACACAAACATTTTCATTCAGTTGAGTCTACTTCCTCTTTACACAATTAGCATCACGTTGTTAAAAGAGAGTAGAGGAGGGAAGGATCTCTGTGTGATGCGTTGAGATATCAGAGTAGATGGCTGCGAGAAATGGTGGTCGGATTCGTGGAACTGACATGGCTTCTCGCATCACGTGATAACAGTGAGAATACTGGTTATCACACTGAGACGAGACCTCTCACAGTTTATCGTGCACCGTCTTCTAATACATCTCAACACTTTCCGTGAGATAATCATCGAAGTGAGTGCAGAATATAACCGTTCGCCTTCTATGATTTTTGATAGCTGTTGTGGGGATTATTTTGAGAAATTAGAACCAACGAATTCATAATGAGGATGATGATTTCAATCAAATAATCAAAGCACACACCAGATAATAATTTGAGAGCTACCAGTAGCTATACTAGACTCAAATCAAACGTGATTCATCTTGTTTACCTTATGAAGACCTGTTATGTGGATTGTGTTCGCTCAAAATTTGAACAACGCTGATCACAGAGTATGACAATAGCCTCTAGTTTCCACTTGGTTGATCGATGCATATATCAACCTTGGTTTCCGTGTCATATGTCTGAATGAAGACCTAGTGAATATATTCCACGGAACACTGATGTAAGCTGGATATTCTGAATATTTACAGGCATCATTCCTACTCTCACCTGAGTCATTCCAAAAATTTCTGCTCGATGAATGTTGCATTGAATATTTCTATCCGTATTGAGAGGACACAATTTCTCAGATCTTCCTTCTGTTAACTTCGATTGAACTGTTCAGTTTACTGTTCTTCATCTATTGCAGTTTCGCTGACTTATTCACACGAATCAGGTTAAGCGACAGTCATTGTACAACGAGTAAGCCTAGTTTGAAATGTAATCGGAGTGACTATCTATTACCCTGAGAATTCTGAGGTTCCGAAATCAACTGCACATTCTGCAAGTCATTTTGACGTGGCACACATTCTCAGACATCATTTGTGAATGTTGTTTACGAGCAGTGAAACGTCGTTGTTCGACGTGCTTTCAGAACATAGCGTCACACAATCTGCAATGGCACTGCTGGCTTTTCCCGCCATAAACCGATATAAGTAAGTATACATTGAAGTGACTTTGCATTGGTTACTCAATATTTTCAAATTTAGCCGTTTCACATTATGATGGATGTTATTCTTATATCCTATCAGTATTTTGTAAGACTATTCCGTCATTATGTTTCTGAATGAAAACTGATTGTGTCTCCAATACCACTTTCAGTATCACCTTGACACATCACTTTTCTTCAATGAGGATTAATAATCCGGTGTTTATGATCTCTCTGTCACCGATGTTCGAGTCAGTATCGACCGTTCAGAACAAATGTGGAGCCTGCTTCTCGATAGCTGTGGTATCCTCATGTGAAAATATGAAGACGGATCTGGCATTGAACTCCGACTAAATCGCATAAATTACTGTCAAGCAATAACAGTCTATGGTCACCAGTAATTAGAGTAGAATGATTATTGATATTCATTTGATTTTTGAAACTTATCGTGTTGCGTTGAAGTTTCCGTAACGGTTTGATTGATTTTGTAGTGTTAGGTACCAGGACACAAGCTCAAGCCTCCCTATTCACCCGAGCCACGGGCAGGAATTTGTTCTCACTTAAACCTTAGGTTGATGAAATTATTGATAAAATGAGTGTTGGGAATGTTGATGTTCATATGCATAGTTTCAGAAATAGCCGTCGGAAAGACTTTCAAATGACGCGAAATAAGGAGATAAGCTGGCACGAAAGTTGGGATTAGAAGAGGCGTTAAGTCAGCTCAATTCTGAGCAAGACAATAAGTCCGAGGTGAGAGACGAGTTCATGTCAGGCTTGAGGGAATCTCTCAGCTACACTGTATTTAGTATTTGCATGTCAATGTGCACGACATAATGTATTTTGACGGTCATTCTAGTGGTTATGGAATGTCTTTCAGCCTGTTTTGGAAATTAATTTAGAGTAAATTGTGTGAGGTGGGAACGAAGTTGACTTATATTCGTATCTTTCAGGTAAAGGCAAGAAGGGCGATTGAAACATGTGAAGCGCTTCCTCCGGACGTCAGTTATGAAGGATCCATGCAGATACTGCATGATTCATTTGGACAAGAATATAAAACTGCTCATTCTTTTATCATTGAACTTATAAGGGATTCTCAACCCATTATCATGACTGCAGATGTCTTCCTTATTTTGATATAAGACCCCGTAACGCTCATATCACGTTGATTCACACCAGGTACATTTCTCATCTGAACTCTCCCAGAAATGTAGAACGAATTAAATGCCGTTTGTCTATTGGAATGCAGGTGAAATGGTCGACAGAATTTCGTGGCCGGTAGAGAGCCAGAGTTCGAGGACCTAGTGAAGTAGAGAGCGTGAGTGGCTCCAACATTTTACGGAATGTTACTCAGGCACAACACAGACGCCAAGGAGAAGACGTCTGCGGGGAGACAGTATCCTGTGTCCCGTTGTAATGTAGTTGAACGTTTTATTACAAGGCAACTTGAGAGTATTCAAGGAGAACCCATTGGCTGGATTTGGTTTGACTGTTCTCATTGCTTAGTGAAATGCTCCGAAATCAAGTATTTGACCGTCGAGGAGAGGAGATTAACTGCTAGGAAGCCGAATGTTTGTAACGTTTGACTCAAATTAGGCGATATTGCAGGATATTGTCCTTCACGAAATAAGTGTAATGTGGATTTGTGTGAGGTATACATACGAGTGTGCAGCTTGATAGTCAACTGTTTGAAAAGAGTCTCTTCGCTGAATCGCTTATTTTGATCTTCTAAATATGCAGATGGAAACTTCCAAACGAGACGTCTACTTCACAATGCAGATAATTTCTGTTGGTGAAAATATATTACCTCGTCATTCTGTTGGTAGTGTTTTACTCCTTGAAATTACAGAATTCCCGGGACTAGTGAATACATAACTGACGTAATTGGTACCAGTGATTCGGCCTACCAACATGTTACCTCATTGGTACGACTACGGTCAATACTGCCGAATACTTGAATTCTGAGTGCTGAAGCGTTGATATCAAGTTACATGGCAACCCATTCAGCAACACAATGTTCAAATGAATCAAATTCGAATTTTTCCATATTTTATAATCATTCAGTTAGCCAAAAAGCAATGCCGATACTCCTGATACGATAAAAGTAATTTGGCTGATCTCAATGACACCGTTACCGAATGGAAAACTTCCTAACTGATGAATCTAAATGCCCAAGTATATACACCATCCATCGTGTTACATGTGAATATGTTTACTCAGACTGAAAATCCCGAATTCATCTGATCAGTCAGAATAAGCTGAATATTTGAATGATAAAATTGTATTTAAAAGAAAGACATTAAGCGTCATTATGAAAATTAGTTATTTAGTTAAAAGTGTTCATGAAATCCACAGCACACGATTACATTTCAATAATGTGCAGAATACACGTTTCCCATGCTAGCGAGAGTAATAGATTCATATTCGTCACTAGTTTCTTCCTCCTACTCCTGTAGAGAAAACAAAAGAAGATGAACATTAGTGAATTCACGAGAAAGTAAACCACACTGAATGTTGTCAGTATTGCAAGAGACACGGAGAAGTCCACCAGGTGTGATTGTGACTGAGGGTGTATTAGGAAAGTCTGACATGGTTCAAAATGACTTGACCACAATTGGTGTTCAACTGGGAAGAAGTTGTCAGTTGGGTTTTGTTAACTGTCAAATCTACGATACATTGACTGATTCTCTTCAAACCACTAGATATAATTTCATATGACATGACATGTATAAATTGGTGGTCGACCGAATGACACAACCCTCGTCCCTGGTGTTCAAAATACAAATAATATTGTATTTACAAGGATTGGATTTAGATTACAGTAGTACATATTTATTTTTAAAGACAGGATGACAGTGTCTCTCATCAGTCAATTTTGGAAGATAAAATGTGGAAATTTCATACGAGATAGTAGGTAAATCTTACGTTTCAACCTCTTGATGGCAGTTTCATGAATTTTCTTCATCACTTGAAAGTAAAAGAGCGATATAAAGGTGGCGGATTAGTGGATTGAAAGCTAACGCTGTTCGTCATTGTATAACTTCCTTCTCCTACAACTGATGAAATCTGATCGATAGGAATAAAATGCATTGAATAAGTTCGTTTGTCTACAAAATGTTTGATGAAAGACAAATCATGCTCAATCAGTCAGCACTTCTTGTAGGCCACTGGTATATAGTGGCGAGTGGCAGTTATTCCAAAATCTGCGTTGTGATGAGTATTCACTGTCGTTGTCGTTGTTGGTTTTTTTGATTTTTACAAATGTAGTGATCAGTCGTCCTAACAGGTATAAACATAGAGGTGAACACTTCAAGCAGTTTCTCCTCAACTAATTTCTTTTCATCACTGTCTCCCACATTTACTGTATTGTCATGGAAACAGTCATACTAATCCAGTTGCTTCTTTACATTTTCACAGTAGTAGTTATGTGTGTCGATGATTCAGCCACTGTGTAACTAAACTGATGCCTTCGAGCGTTTTGACGATTCGTATCTGAAAAGTGATCCCAGAGTGGACGTTTCAGATTATCCTAAGTTTCTGTAATCGGTTGACATCCTTCAGTGAATAGACCTATATACAACCAAACGTTGTGTACCGACTACTAATTGATGGACAGTTTTCCGGAAACCTCGACATTTCAAGATGAATATATGCTATTGATTTCAGTTGTAAATACAAAACCGTTGTCGAGCGAGCAATGCTCGTGTAATCCCCAAGAGTTTTGCGCATAATACGATCGCTGATTTCACAGAATACCAAGTTATCGTTTGTAATTTGTTGTTGTGAATAGATGTTGACGAATATATGGAGTGCATAAAACCCATAAAGAAGACAGAGTGAACTTACAAATGGTTTCAGCGTAAAGGGATTTCTGATCATATAAGTCGCATATTATATACTTCATATCATCCACAGTCACCGGATCTGAAATTTGTAAAATAATGCCTGCATTTTACGACTGAACGTCACAGAATCAAATGGTGAAAGGTGATCATGCAGAATACTGTGAAGCTATTGGTGGGTCGGTTTATTGTGCTGTTGTTTAAGCAGACGACTGACTCGTCTACGTGTTTATTCAATTGAAGGTCGAGCATTGAACGTGTTTGAAGACAGTCAAAACACCTTCGACAATTCCCTACACCTACCTGCCTGTTATTTCTCGTCATGTGATGAAATCGCAAAACTTCGACTTCATCAAAATTGGTGCAACGACAGATAATTGCCATTGAGGAGAAGAGTTTTAATTACATTAACTGCAGTTTCGACTGCATCGGATAGATTCACAGATTTCAGAATTCAAGTAATTGGATTACCGTCTCCACTTATTGACCGTCTGATAACGTCACAGTCAGGTTTTTCTTGTGAATTCAACTTGGCTGATGAAGAAATAGAAGGAAAGAACAGGACATTGAAACAATGAGAAGTTAAACATTCATTGATTTTGTCATTATTATCAAATACTTATGCAAATACAGACGTATCCAAAAGCTAAACTTCACACAAATCAATATGAAATGAATCATCTTGAGTAAGATATATCCACTCCCAACTGTTTCCTTTGTACCTGAAATGATCAGGAGTGTTCGAGATTGAAATTGACACCGATGTAACAGATGACATTAGGTGGGAATTTTTATTGGATAAGTGGGAATAGGGAATGCAAAGCTAGACTGTTTACCTGAGTAAGCAGCATTTTCTTCCTGGACACATTGATGAAGAGAATGTTCCTCTGTGTAGGGACCTGTACGTAAATGTATTTCAAACAAGATATCAACTCATGTTCACTATGATTCACAGTATTGTTAGGTAAATGTGGGAATTTATCTCTTGGACTGTTGGTAAATTGAATCTATTCTGAAAGGAATATATGAACACAGGTAATTATTCTCGATAATTCTGGTTTCACATTGTGCAGTGACACACTGATGAATGTTTTGCATAAAGTGGCCAGTGAAATATATGATCGGAAATTTTGATGAGCATCATGTGTTGTGGAAGAATGATTGCTGGCAGCGGGTAGTACTAATTCCGATTGATTGTTGAAGTAGTAATGAAGGAAGTATTTTGGATGGAGTGGTCTGGGAGAGTATGGAAAGATGGTACAATGGATGTAAAGTATAGGGTGAGCATCATTCAATTCGATTATGAACTGACTACATGATGACCAAAGAAAACTTCAACGCTTGGATGCAGTATATATATGTGTTTATATACTGAATGCAGACAAAGTGATAACAACCACACATGAAGTCAGTTGACACAAATTCAATTTACCATATTTCTCAGGTTGGTACATAAGTCCCTTCTTGACATCTGGAAAGACAGAAAATGATAACTGACATTAAGGAATTATGCAAAAGAATAATTGTTAAAACAGAATTATCCACTGAAATGGTTCTGGATATACTTCACAAATGGATAATTTCATGGTATAATTAAGCATGATTTATCAATCTCTTCTATTCATTATCGCAATGCAACTGCATTGACCAGCTTGCAACATCCAATTCTGGTGAGATTTATTACTCCCAATCACTTCTAAAGACACAAATGATCCTCTTCAAACAGCGATCTCCAGTTAGGCTGTTTTCACTCAACTTTGAAATGACTATGTTCATCGATTGAATAAATTCTGCTTTTCATCGGAATGGCTAGTTGACGTCATTTGCTTACGGCTCAAAATCTGCGCCTAATTGCTTTTAATTGATGCATGACTTACGTGGGTGTAGTGCATGATTTCAAATTCAGTGGGACAGAGTATGTACTTTTATTCGCATTGCAGATTGATGTGGATGTGGAGAACATCTCCAGGAGAGTAGAAGTGAAATTCCCTGAACATATATCCTCCCCTCCAACAACTTCAATGCATCACACACCTCTCCACACTGAATCAGTGAGTAATATCATTATGCAGGTGTTTCAAGTCTGACAGTGTAGTTGCTTCGTTGTAGGATCTCCCAGAAACGCTCTGGCTGCGAATTCGCCATCTCAACTCAAACGTGGACTATTTTATACAACAACAAAAACCCAAACTCATATGATAACCACGTGAATAAAAGTAGTATATACGGTTGACATAAATCCAGCAACACACCCCTGAATAATGCTTCTCCCATTTTGGTTTTGTCATTTTGTCTCAAACAGTCGATATCTGAAAGAGTTTGTTAGTCATTGAAATTCAAATAAAATTCACTCACAGATATCAACTTTGTTTTTGACTGTATGTACAGTTTGATTGTAAATCTTATCTAGTAAAAGAGAGAAGTAGGAAGATCGATTGCATGAAACCGGACACATTTATACAATTGAACATTTACTATGTACAAAACAGCGAGCAAATTTGCTATTGTTGGAGCACGCCAACGCCGTGTTGTATTCACTTTACAACAGAATGAACGTCACGAACGTGAACGTGTGAAATGTTTTCGATCGGAGTGAATATGAATAAATGTGAAGTGAATTAAGAAATCAGGTAGACGCGTGTTGATGAGTTCATCACTTTTCGTGTTAGACTGATATAATATCCTCATGTATACTGCGTGTATGTTTGCAAAATCTTAAAAGTAAAAGAATTTCTATCAAATAGCCTAAGGTCAGAGACTCCTGAAGAATATAACAAATACCTCATGCGAACACGAGATACAGAAGTCGAGTAGATCAAGCCCAATTATAATTCAGTTGGAATAATTGTTTACCTCGTAGTCGTTTAACCTTTGCTTCAGTATCAATAATTGACTGAGCTAATCCGGGTAATTCATCTGTGAGGAAGAAAGAAAAAATATTTTGAATAAATTACAAGAGATGGATGTTTTGACGCAACAGTATATCACGAAGCATCGAAGAGCAGTACCCGCACAAAAGCTTGTGTAGGATAACATAAGAAAAATTATAAACCCATATAAAGTCAATTGTCTTACCTTGAGACTTCGAGAGCAATTTTTCAATGTCTTCTATCGTAGTCGATTCACCTTGAAAATTGACAAAGGGAAGAGAGAGCAGCGATTGTTATAAAAGCAAAAACTTCAATAACACGTAAATAGGATGCAAGAATTTGTTCATTTCAAACGAATTGTTAGCCATGTCAGTATTTCGTGTATTTCTTTGGATGTTTAAAACACGTCAGTGAGCAGAACACCAGTTGGACTATTCAACTTCATTGAAAGCATACAATGAAATATTTATTCCACTCACGCTCTGATTCAGAAACGGAGAGAATTATTATTCATCATTGAAGGAAAGTGATTTGTCAAAGCGATGGTGAAACTGGTGTTGGATACATAATCAGTTTTCGCTCAGAAATATGATCATGGAATAGTCTTACATAATAGTGATAGGATGGACCAGTAATATTCATCATAATGTAAAACAGGTTAATTTGAGAATATTGAGTCATTTTAATATATACTTACCTTCGTATGCAGTGGCAAATACCAGCAGCGTTATCGCAGATATGTAACTGAACTTTGAGCTGAACATATTCTCTTCTTCTTCTTCTTCCTGTGTTTTCTCTGGCTTAACTCTTCAACTTTTATACTGTTCCTGGTGGTGAGTTGTAGTGTTGTAATGCGTTTGTCAGTAGATAAACATACTACTGCTTAGTTGTTTTTCATTTGTTAAAATTGGTCAGTGTGTTGATCAGCTGTCGATGGTTGACTGAGCGGGTGGGTGCGTGAGTGAATGAGTGAGTGGGTTGGTGGGTAGGTGAATTTTCAGCACCATCACCATATACTTGTTTTGACGCTAGAATGAATATTCCCCCTGTACAACAAGTCAGTCTTATTGCACAATTCCTGCTTGATGTTCACGAAGCTCTAGGGTAAGTGTAAAGTTTATCCATCTGGTTGATAAAAGACAATTCAGCGAAGAAAAATTTCTTTACAAATGAAATCATCTTCAGAGGCTGTACAGTCGTATTTACATTTATCGAAAATGTCTAGTAGTTCAGTATTGAGTGACACAATTGATGAAATCACTGAGAAGTGGTTTCAAAAGTAGAAATAAATGCTCCAAAATGCGTCAGAATTTGGGTATATTTGAAATTGTTATTGGAAGGGAAGAAAGGTAATTGAGTGTCAATTTAACAAGTATGCAAAGGTTGAGAAAACGTACGAAAGTAACATTTGAGAGTTATAATGGTGAATAAGCAATTGAAGCAGAAGCAAACTTTTCATTAAAAATACAAAGTATGCAGGAAACGACTAATGAAGAGAATAAGACCATGGTAGAATAAGAAACTGAACAAACGTTTTCTGTATACAGAGTTCGCGGTTGTATTGATGAATAGCCAGCGCCTCTGCCATGCACAAAAGCCTGAATCTGACGCCCTTTGTACCATTTGGCTTCACCTTGTAGATGAACTTCAAAGACGACTCTGGTGGAGCTATGTGGCTTAAGCTCACCAAGTGCTCGAGAATTGAGCCAGTAACTCTCTTGCATTGTCATTTTGCTAACCATGACGGATAATGTTCAGAGATGCGTTTGGGAAGTGTGCGTTCTGTGTGGCCAATATAACTAGCGCCACACGAGCAGGTGAATTTATCAATACACATTGAAGTGGCTCAAAGTGGCAGTTCATCCTTCACACATTCCTCGATCATTTGTTAGCTGTAGAGATTGATCCGTAGCTCAGCCGAAAAGAAGGCTTTTCTCAGTAATGTGGATAAGCGGGACTTCAGGAACTCAGCTGCCGCATCATCTCTAAATTCAACGTTCATGAAAATCAGTTTGTTCGTCACCATCTGGGTTCTTTCAGGTTTTTGATACAATTTCGTGTTTTTCTCAATGATTCACGATAGATATCCATTTTCCATGAAGAATCGTTTGAGACTCTCCGGTTTATCGACGAATATATCAGTGGTACATATTCTTCTTATTCTTCAGGATAAGTGTCAATCAGACTGCGATTTCTAAGGTACACTCAAATATTTGACTGCATGCATTGAACATTCCGTGGTGACTATCCATGGAATATCACCTGAAGATAACCATCACGCATCCCATTAGATATCCCAATGACTAACCTCAGAATTGAAATTCGTCAACATTAGAATTAGCAATCTAACTGGAAATGACAATCCATTGACAAATTATAACAATCACAAGGATTCTCCCTGAATATTTTGCACATCAGCTTGTAAACATCAGTATCTCACTGTGTATTCCTGAGAGAATTCCGTAGTTAACGGAAGCAATTTTTGTGTCTGAATATCTTAATTGTTCCAGTAGTGAGTAAGTTATGCCAGTCGTTAGTCGCTTTCCTAGCGATCCACCCATGAATTTGTTGAGCACTGGCGTCGTTTGTTTCACAGATTATTACAATTACCTCCGGGTAACTAGCTTGCTAGTAAACTAAACTGTCCATAGCTCGATGAATAAGGAGGCTTGAGCTTGTGTCCTGGTACCTAACACTACAAAATCAATCAAACCGTCACGGAAACTTCAACGCAACACGATAAGTTTCAAAAATCAAATGAATATCAATAATCATTCTACTCTAATTACTGGTGACCATAGACTGTTATTGCTTGACAGTAATTTATGCGATTTAGTCGGAGTTCAATGCCAGATCCGTCTTCATATTTTCACATGAGGATACCACAGCTATCGAGAAGCAGGCTCCACATTTGTTCTGAACGGTCGATACTGACTCGAACATCGGTGACAGAGAGATCATAAACACCGGATTATTAATCCTCATTGAAGAAAAGTGATGTGTCAAGGTGATACTGAAAGTGGTATTGGAGACACAATCAGTTTTCATTCAGAAACATAATGACGGAATAGTCTTACAAAATACTGATAGGATATAAGAATAACATCCATCATAATGTGAAACGGCTAAATTTGAAAATATTGAGTAACCAATGCAAAGTCACTTCAATGTATACTTACTTATATCGGTTTATGGCGGGAAAAGCCAGCAGTGCCATTGCAGATTGTGTGACGCTATGTTCTGAAAGCACGTCGAACAACGACGTTTCACTGCTCGTAAACAACATTCACAAATGATGTCTGAGAATGTGTGCCACGTCAAAATGACTTGCAGAATGTGCAGTTGATTTCGGAACCTCAGAATTCTCAGGGTAATAGATAGTCACTCCGATTACATTTCAAACTAGGCTTACTCGTTGTACAATGACTGTCGCTTAACCTGATTCGTGTGAATAAGTCAGCGAAACTGCAATAGATGAAGAACAGTAAACTGAACAGTTCAATCGAAGTTAACAGAAGGAAGATCTGAGAAATTGTGTCCTCTCAATACGGATAGAAATATTCAATGCAACATTCATCGAGCAGAAAATTTTCGAATGACTCAGGTGAGAGTAGGAATGATGCCTGTAAATATTCAGAATATCCAGCTTACATCAGTGTTCCGTGGAATATATTCACTAGGTCTTCATTCAGACATATGACACGGAAACCAAGGTTGATATATGCATCGATCAACCAAGTGGAAACTAGAGGCTATTGTCATACTCTGTGATCAGCGTTGTTCAAATTTTGAGCGAACACACTCCACATAACAGGTCTTCATAAGGTAAACAAGATGAATCACGTTGATTTGAGTCTAGTATAGCTACTGGTAGCTCTCAAATTATTATCTGGTGTGTGCTTTGATTATTTGATTGAAATCATCATCCTCATTATGAATTCGTTGGTTCTAATTTCTCATAATGTTAACCACAACAGCTATCACAAATCATAGAAAACGAACAGGTATATTCTCCACTCACTTTCATGACCATCACACGAAAAGTGTTGAGATGTGTTAGAAGACGGTGTACGATAATCTGTGAGTAGTCTCTTCTCAGTGTGAGTACCAGTATTCTCACTGTTATCACGTGGTGCGAGAAGCCATGTCATTTCCACGAATCCGACCACCATTTCTCGCAGCCATCTACTCTGATATCTCAACGCATCACACAGAGATCCTTCCCTCCTCTACTCTCTTTTAACAACGTGATGCTAATTGTGTAAAGAGGAAGTAGACTCAACTGAATGAAAATGTTTGTGTGATTTGTGAACATCTACAAAATACACAGGAATGTGACCTAATTAGTAAAGAGTATTTCTTCTCTCAAAATACTTCACCATACACAAGTATTGATTGAAAACAAATGAATGGTACGATGGTGAAACAGACTACAAGAATCACTCTCTCATATGTAGACTGGTGATCACTGATTACAGATAGTATTTAGCTGGTCGCCTAATTACTGAAACAGCACAGCTATCTATCATCGTACGATTCAATATATCACGAGTTCGTCAACAACACTGTTGTAATTAGAGCTGACAAAATTGTACAAGTCACTTTCTCATTCAATAATTTGTATACTGATTTAGGTAGAAATCTACTATATGTCATTCAGACTATGTGGATCAAGAAGAGCAGTGAGTAGTAGTTTCAGTAGTCTCAGTAGTCTCAGTAGTAGTAATAATGATTGTCTATGATATGGTGACAGAGAGGCACACGGGTATGAGTGAACCTTTACGCTGACATTGTCTCCATGCTCTTCTCATCAGGAGAGATAGTTGACAAACTCGTCGGGGGTTCCATCAGCTCACCTTAAATTGAGAAATGCAGTGAACACAATGTTGTGGAGGACAACGAAATCCTCACAACTGAACCATACAGTTACGAGGAGACTGTCCAACAATAATTGTTCCCGGACACCCTACACAACGATGTCTGTGTAAATTTTCACTGGGTTGCAACTCTGTTCCAACAAAGTCAGCGGGAATCTAGACACGTGAAAATATTTCACATAATAACCGGATCCCAATTGTGCACAGATCAAACACGAAATGCATCCGTGTCACACATTCTCGGTGTTCGTCTCCTTAACGCAACTCTGTCGTTCAAATGTTTAACTTTATCTCGACTGATCAGATGAATTCCGTGTTCTCAGTCTGAGTCATTTGCATACCTATCGACGTTGATAAACTCACACTTGACATGATGTTGTATACAACACTTCGTTTCGATTCCTCAGTGAGGAATATTTCAAATTGGTGTCATTATGATTGAAATGAGCTTAATTTAGTCCAAGTTGTCTGGAGTGTCAGCATTGCTTGTTTCCCACATTTAGTGATTGACAATTTCTATTACTGTATTGTTTGGACGCGTTCTTTTCTGTTGCTTTTATCTATTATATGATTTACAGTTATTGCTGTAGATTACAAATGACTGAATTCTGCTCAATCTGTGTTGTTGTCTGGTTTCCTGTGATTCCGTTATTGCACACAACTATTATAGCACTTCGTCGTTGATGTAATACTGTATTTGACAGTAATCTTGTGCTTTCTTCTCACGAATAACTGAATTTTTTGCAGACTATCATTCCCGATTTCCTATGTATCTACAGTTCTGTTATATCAGCAAACTCAAGCACTGTCCAACACACGCGCACACACATACACCAGGATACTTTTGTCAGTGCCATCTTGGCTACTCGAATATCGCCACTGTACATACACGTCTCACAACTCAGCAGTCGAAAATGGAGAACAGACCAACATTTTCATATGAAGCATGAGTTTGGTAAGGAATTCTGCCAAT
This sequence comes from Trichobilharzia szidati, assembly GCA_944472155.2. Lineage (NCBI taxonomy): Eukaryota > Metazoa > Platyhelminthes > Trematoda > Strigeidida > Schistosomatidae > Trichobilharzia > Trichobilharzia szidati. The sequence continues at coordinate 127,929,395 of OX235272.1, read as the reverse complement.
AGAAATGCGAAGCACTGAAACATGTTGAAGAAAACATGTTATCGGGACTATGACTAATCTAGAATATCGATGTCTCCATGTCTTTCAACAAACTCATTAAGGCTCACAGTTGTGCACAGTGGTGATATAACAAATCTATGGGATCATTTTCACTGTATTTTGATAAGAACGTCTATTCCGAGTGAGTTCATTGGTAGGAGGAATCAGTGGACTAGTGAATTTGACGTCCTCTTGGGTTACTTTTCAAGAAAATATCTAGAAGCACACACCTATAGCATACAACACACATAAGCTTCCATCGTGTTCTCATTTAGTTTGTCGAAAGCATTTTCAATCGATAAATCGTTCTGCCTCAACCCTCATCCTTCTCTCCTTGTGTATTTCCTCGTGAAGCAGTGCATTCCTTTACTTTTGAAATTTGTCTTAGGCAAACAAAATTCTCTACAAGCTTAAGACGAGTAGAATCCACTTGTCAAGAATGTTTGTCTGATTAACAAACAGAATCTACACACAACACTCACAAAGTTGACCTGAATAACTAGAAGTGCCGGACTTCTAAAACTACTTCAGCTTACACACTTCTCTGATAGAAACAATTAATTGGTACGAGAGTGAAACAGACATCAGGAAATATCCTTTCATAAGTAGAATGGTGATCGTTGATGAATAATTACCACCACTCAGCTGACATGGAAGCTGGTAAAAACTACACTGTATCTGTTAGTTCATTATTATTCCGGATTTCATTGAATCACTTCTGTTATCAGTGATATTAAGAGAAATACAGCTGGTCGTTCCATTAGCTCAGGTATTGAATACTTGAAATCGACTCGAGAAAACTGTAGGTTACATGTTTAAAGACGAGTCGACATCAGTGAGAGAACCACTTGAATATCCTTGCATACTCACAGAAGTCTCCTCCTACCAATTTGAAACTTTTGAGCAATGCGCAGCCATTGGGTCTCGAATCGATCACCTCACGGTTGAAAGGCGACCTCGTTAACCAAAACGTCACTGGCATCCGACCCAATGGATTGATGGTGAGTGGCATTTATTTGATGATTTGAATAAATCAAATGAAAGTAACATTAGACGAGCATGAAATTTCCATATTGAGTGAAGATACATGGACATTACTTCCATCATATGTGAGAAGAACACTGTCGTAGACATGATAATGACAACATTCTATCAAGTTCTCACTGCAATCATTGATCAATGTCAAACAAATTCTATTCATAGCACTATTCTATCTTATCTTGTGGATACAGAACACAAAATTGGTGTCAACATTTTATTTATTCGTTCAATAAAATATTGCTGAGGCCGTTGGGATCCACATTAAGAAGTCTAATTTATGCGTCTCAAAGAAGCTAGTTCAGACGTTGTCCTTACCTTGGCCTTCTAGCTTCGAATTATCTTTGAATTTCGTGGAAATATCCCTAATTTTAGTTGATATTGAATATGGTATGCTATCTTTAAAATTATCAGTTTATAAGTGTTGAGCACGAATTGATATCAGCTACAGAACCAATGAAAACCTGGGACGAATGATATACGAGTTCGCCTTGCAACTGGAAGGTGCTGGTTTTGAACCCTAGTGGGTGTGCACTGCAGATGATCCCCAAATTAGGATGAAACAGTTGTAGATTATTTTCAATAATAATTGTCAGACATTCGATGTACACTGAACTCATGTTGTTTCTATCATTTGATGACAGTTGCCTATTCAACTTCTTCATTTTATCATCACACCTGTTACCTATTAGTTCTCAAACGTATATTCAGTGTGCCTCATTTGTATGTTTGTATTTTTAAGGTTTCCATCTTTGTCTCACACAGATAAGTACAACTTATCCTCACTCTATCCCTTGGAACTTATATTTTACTGATTATAAATATATTAGTATCTCACTTTATTGTCTATTCCCATTTTGTCTCATGTTCTGACTGCCGGCGTACGGGAATTAACAATGAACTCGATAACGATACGAAATATCGTGTTAGGTATCCGAGTTGATGAAAACATATTGAGTCAGAATATCATAGAAATACAGATAATGTGTTGTAAAAATTAATGGTTACTTGATAATACAATTACAGTCTACTCCTAGAAATTATTAATTTAACCCACAGATCCGTTTCACTGCTGAGATTGTGTCTACTGGCAGAAGTTATTTACCGGTTGTAGAATAGTCTTCAGACGAGGATGAGATATTCTTACAAATCCCCAAGTTAGATGATAGATGCCCTCTGGTGAATTCTGGACATTCAGCTCCATTTGAAATGTCCTTCAAAGTCCTATAGTCAAGAACCGTTTAGGGTTAGGGTTAACCCCAACCCTAACCCTAACTCTTTACTTCTTAAATCACAGTTAGGAATCAAGAAGAATGTACTTGAGAAACTGTTAAGAATTCTTTCCACGGAGGAATACACAGTGAGAGACTGATATTCCCAAGCTGATAAGAACTGGCCAAATGATGAGCGAACACACTCCACACAACAGGTCTTCATAAGCCACACAAGGTGGATCACGTTTGATTTGAATCTACAGTGGTGACTGGTAGCTCTCAAATTATGACCTGGTGTATGCTTTGTTTATTTTATTGGAATTATGATCTTCATTTTGAATTTGTTGATTCTAATTTCTCAAAATGTTCCCCACAACAACTGTCACATATCATAGAATACGAACGGTTATATTCTGCACTCACTTCCATGACTATCCCACGGAAATTGTTGAGATGTATTAGAAGACGGTGCACGATAAATTGTGAGTGGTCTCGTCTCAGTGTGAGTACCAGTATTCTCACTGTTAATACGTGATTCGAGAAGCCATGTCAGTTCCACGAATCCGACCACCATTTCTCGCAGCCATCTACTCTGATATCTCAACGCATCACACAGAGATCCTTCCCTCCTCTACTCTCTTTTAACAACGTGATGCTAATTGTGTAAAGAGGAAGTAGACTCAACTGAATGAAAATGTTTGTGTGATTTGTGAACATCTACAAAATACACAGGAATGTGACCTAATTAGTAAAGAGTATTTCTTCTCTCAAAATACTTCACCATACACAAGTATTGATTGAAAACAAATGAATGGTACGATGGTGAAACAGACTACAAGAATCACTCTCTCATATGTAGACTGGTGATCACTGATTACAGATAGTATTTAGCTGGTCGCCTAATTACTGAAACAGCACAGCTATCTATCATCGTACGATTCAATATATCACGAGTTCGTCAACAACACTGTTGTAATTAGAGCTGACAAAATTGTACAAGTCACTTTCTCATTCAATAATTTGTATACTGATTTAGGTAGAAATCTACTATATGTAATTCAGACTATGTGGATCAAGAAGAGCAGTGAGTAGTAGTTTCAGTGGTAGTAATAATGATTGTCTATGATATGGTGACAGAGAGCCACACGGGTATGAGTGAACATTGATGCTGGCTTTGTCTCTCAGCTGTTCTCATCAGGAGAGATAGTTGACAAACTCGTCAGGAGTTCCATCATCTCACCCCATATTGACAAATGCAGTGAAGACATTGTCACGGAGGACAACGAAATCTTCACAACTGAGCCATACATTTAGGAGAAGACTGTCCAACAATAATTGTTCCCGGACACCCTCCTCAACGATGTCCTTTTAATATACAGTCTGTGTATACTTTTCACTGGGTTGCAACTCTGTTCCACAAAAGTCAGCGGGAATCTAGATACGTCAGATTATTTCACATAATGACCGGATCCCAATTGTGCAGAAATCAAACACGAAATGCATCCGTGTAACCCATTCTCGGTGTTCGTCTCCTAAACGCAATTCTGTCGTTCAAATGTTTAGCTTGTCTCGACTGATCAGATGAATTCCGTGTTCTCAGTCTGAGTCATTTGCATACCTATCGACGTTGATAAACTCACACTTGACATGATGTTGTATACAACACTTCGTTTCGATTCCTCAGTGAGGAATATTTCAAATTGGTGTCATTATGATTGAAATGTGTTAAATTATCTCTGAAGTATCTCCAAGAATGATCTCGTAAGACCTTATCATCATATTCATATCTATGCATATGACGTTTCGAGAGCCACTATTACCACATCATTCATCTTATACGAACACGTCCGCATGCCGTTTGGGCCAATAACGCATCCCAGATATTTCAACGTCTGAATGACTCACTACTCCGTGGTAATCCCTTCGTGTATGCATACATTGACAACTCACTCCTTTTTGAGTGCAGATGAGGCTGAACATCTGAAACGTGTGAAGACTCTGTTCGAAAGACTTCATCCGTATGGGATGGTCGCTGACTTACACAAATGTGAATTCCACAAGATGTCATTCAAATTACTCGGCCATTTGATCGACAACCAAGAAATTGGGCCAGTCCGTGATGATGTACAAGCTGTTGTGGATAACCCTCTAGCTGGTTCTTTTGAGAAACTACGAGGAGACTTTGGTCTCATCAAATTTTACCGTCGTTTCATTCCTACATGTGGTAGAGGTTTGCAACCGTTTCCTGACTGTTTACGTGGTCACAACGGCTCATTTGACTTGGCCGCCGAAGCCGTTGCCTCGTTGAAAACGTTTTCGCATATGTTCAGCAAGAAGAAACTCCTAGTCAGAAGCAAAATCCACGCCTCTCTCATATTCATGACAGTCGCCTTGAACGTTGCCACCGCGGAAGCTCTATAACTACAAGTACTCAGTGAATATCGATCCGTCGAATTCTTTTCAAAACGACTGAATCCTACTGAATGTGACTATAGAACCTTTGGTAGAGAGTCACTTGCGGTTTATTTGGCCATCAAACACTTTAGACATATGCTGTAAGGTACAGCCTTGACTGTCTTTACCGATCATTAGGCTCTTACGAAAGCCTTATCAGACAAATACGACAAAGACTCGCCTAGAGAACTACGATATCTTTAACTTATATCCCAATCTGTTAAATATTTACCGGTAAATGTTGACCATTTATTCCAGCAGCTATGACAAGCACAGTTTTTGAGAAACTGTACAATCTTTTAGTGACCCATTTTATCATTCATCATCGTAGTATACTTTCACTATGTAATTGCACTTTGATGTGTTTATCACTCTAGAGATTGCGTGTTAACAATTGATACACTGTACTCGCTCAACTTTTGAATTCTGATTTCTGCAGTAATACACGTTAGTACTCCTTCTCAAGTGCTTTTTGATTTACGTAGTGGATGTTGTGAGTAATCACAACGATAGGACACAATAATACACGTGAAGAAGTACAAGGATACATGTGTACGCTAGTTGAGTCAAATAGAGCAGCACAACAATTTGTGAACTTGACATAGCTGATCGACGACATCATTTCGAAGTACACACTTACTGGATTCAATCATCATTGCTATCGTATTACCTCGGATAACTGCATCACATTTGGATAGACATTTACTGACATTTTTGTTGAAGAAACCTCTGGTAAGCAGACCATTTTTGAACATTTTTGAACATACCTATAATCTATCGTGCTTGTTCTCACTTTTTGTAATTTTGCTATCCTATATATATGTATATTATTTTCTACACTTTTGTAATGTCATTTGATACTGATAACAAAACTTCGAGTACAAGGTCTGTGGCTGCAGTTACCATATCCATACGACCTTTTAAACCTAATGATCCATACCTGTGGTTCACTCGCCTAGATCACTACTTCCTAGCTAATCACGTCACTTCCCAGACTAAACAAACTTGGTTATGCAGGCTCCATCTTGTCGGACGACGTAGCAGATCAAGTACCGAGAACGCTCATAAATCCACATCCAGAGACTGCATACGATGTTTTGAAGCAAAAAGTTATTAAGATCGCTTCATTTTCAGACCAGAAAGCTGTTGATCAGCTGCTCAGCAATGTTAGTCTGTGTGATAGAACATCTTCTCAACTCAAAAGCCAAATGTGTAACATTTTGGGAGATCGGAAGGTAGACACCAGGTTTTTCTATGAATTGTGGCTACAGTGGTTAGCCCACAGAATTCAGCAGGTATTATCATTTGGAGATAAAGTCATGGATATCGACGAGTTAGCAGAATGTGCTGACAGAATGTATGAAGGGATGTCTCCACAAGTAACATCTGTAGTCGACAAATCATCAGACGAACGCATAGAAGCACTAGAACATAAGATAGACGTTCTGACCGGGTAATTAATGACGATGAGGATTAATGTACAACCTATTACAACATAGAGAAAACAACGTAGTCGTTCACGCATTGTATACTGATTTAGCTAGAAATCTACTTTATGTAACTCAGACTATGTGGATCAAGAAGAGCAGTGAGTAGTACTTGTACGTAAATACAACTCACACCAGACTACATGCTGTTATCATCGAAAATTTGGTGTACACGCTAAACGGTGCACACAAACATGTGCTTTCCAGCAGCGTATGGCGTCGGGAAACGAAAAGGCTGGCGGTCGGTGATGACTGCGTTCGCTGGCTAACACCCGTCCCACAGTCGTCTCTTCATGGCAACGGATTAAATAGTGGGAGCACAATTCCTGATAGATAGCGGCGCAGAAGTTAGTGTAGTTCCGTCAACACCAAGTGAACGATTACAGCCAAATTCTGAATTTGTACTTAAGCCTGTGAACAATTCTACTATGAAAGCTTTTGGAACTAGAAGACAAAACCTTGATTTTGGTTGCGATTTACCATTTCAGTGAGGGTTCATCATTTTCGACATGACCGTTTTGATTGTTGGGATGGATTTTCTTCAGCTCAACGAATTGCTGGTCGACTCTGGTCGCCATTGATAGATAGCAGTCGCAAACTATCGATTTCAGATATCTCCACGGATGTCGAGAGTATCCGCTTGATGGTAACTACATCAGATCAAATATCCCCATACGATATGTTGCTAAAGAAATTTCCTGAACTGACACAGAGCGATTACTACCACAGTCGCTCTCAAACACAACGTGACGCACCATATTGTGACGAAAGGTTCACCTGTCGCAGCAAAACCACGTCGTTTATATCCAGCTAAAATGCCAATAGCAAAAGCAGAGTTCAACAGATTGTCAGATCTAGGAATAATACGACCATCAAACAGCCCATGGTCATCACCACCTCATGTGGTACCAAAGAAGAACTGAACAGAGATGCGACCATGTGGAGATTACCGAGATTTAAATAAGGAGAAGGTAGCAGATAGATGCCCGATTACGCATATCCACGATTTTTTCCATAGCATGGCAGGTGCTCAGATATTTGGCAAAATTGACCTCGTTTGTGCATGCCAACATATACGTGTCGAACTCAGGGACATCCCCAAAACTGCGGTAACCACCACTTTTGGGATTAAACAGTGGACCAGAGCATGTTTAGCCTGACAAAAGTCAAAAGTACAACGAAATACAGCTTCACCTAATGGCCAGTTTCCAGAACACGATGGTAGGTTCCAACATATGTACACTGATATCGTTGGACCGTTAGCGCCATCTAATGGCTTTACTTATATCTTACGGTGTATTGACAGATTTACAAGATTGCCTTAACTGATTAATTTGCTGCTGAAACTGTTGCAAAGAGCAGTATACAAAATTGGATTTGCAGCTTTGGAGTGCCCAGCATTATTGCTAAAGACAGGGATGCCCAATTCGAAAGCCATTTATTCCAACAACTCACAGAACTGCTGGGAATCAAGCGTATACGTACTACTGCTTATCATCCCAGTTCAAACGGCTTAGTGGAAAGATTTCATCATCAACTGAAAGCATCATTGATGGCAGTGAGGGATGATGATAAGTGGAGAGATAAGTTACCTCTTGTACTTCTTGGAATACGTTCGACAACAGAACAAGATATCGAATGTTGTCCAGCAGAATTAGCTTATGGAACTACTTTGCGACTGCCTGCGGAATATTTCAACCCAGCCACTGAAGTTCCGACTGACAAAACTACCTTTGCACAACAAGTGAGACAACATATGAGCCTTTTAAGATGTCATCCCCCACGACATCAACTCAACCAAGCATACATGCCACAAAAAGTAGAGGATTGCTCTCATGTTTTCATACGACACGACGGTGTGAGGAAGCCACTTTAACCATCTTATGATGGACCATTTAACGTAATAAGGAGAACAAGCAAAATCACCACTGTCGAATGTGGAGGGAAACATGAGAATGTAATCATCGATCGGGTAAAACCGGCTTTCATGGAAATACAGGTGACCGAATGTTTACCCAAGTCATCAACATCATCTAAAGTTACGCCACAAAATGATTCCTGCTCTCAAGATTCAAAATGTGATAACATTGCAGTAAGCAAAACAGAAAGAATCAAAAGATCAGACAGGCGAGTACATCGGCCACAAAGATTTGTACAGACAATTTATTTCTAATTCATTTCCATACTTCCTCATTACTGTACTATTAACTGAGTGTTAAGATATAAATCTATTCTGTAACTCTTCACAATAACCACCTCATTATTATTATTCTGATGAATTTTTCTGGTTTTGTTGTTACATTTTGCACAACTTTCTCAACATTTTGGTTCGTTTCAAAGTTGTAAGCATTTTCGAATATGTACGGCTACATTAGCAAACCTCAGAAAACTTGAAGTCCCCAATTCGGTTTTTCAAATCAGAAAACACATATATCTTGTGTCCTTGTAATTCACAATAACATTCCGAATACAGGTAAACTTCATTTGCCTGCATTCTCCGGCGGAGGGAGGGTCGATTGTAGTGACCCATTTTATTATTCATCATCGTAGTATTCTTTCACTATGTAATTGGACTTCGATGTGTTTATCACTCTACAGATTGCGTGTTAACAATTGATACATTGTACTCGCTCAACTTTTGAATTCTGATTTCTGCAGTAATACATGTTAGTACACCTTCTCAAGTGCTTTTTGATTTACGTAGTGGATGTTGTGAGTAATCACAACGATAGGACACAATAATACACGTGAAGAAGTACAAGGATACATGTGTACGCTAGTTAAGTCACATAGTGTCGCACAACAATCTCTGACATCCCACAGTCAGTGATAACAACAAACTGCTGAAAGAAAGATTTGTACTGCCAAACGTGATCAGAGATGCTGAAAGGTAGACGTAAAATTGTTTGTCTTGTCAAGGAGTCAAGATTCATAGTCACACCAATGCACCATTTGACCGTTTTCCTAACTCCGACTAAAGATTTGATCACATCCATATAGATAACGCGAGTCTTCTGCCTCATTTCAGCGGTTTTAGAATCATTTCCACTTGCGTAGAAAGATTCACTCGTTGATCAGTAGCACTTCCACGAGCAGACGTGTCCGCCAATGCTGTTGCTAAAGCTCGGGTCGAAAACTGAGTGGCAAACCTTAGTCTTCCATCCATTATCACTACAGACAGAGTTGCACGGCTCGAAAGCTTTCTTTCAACAGACCACCGAATTATGGGGAACTAAACGAATACGGTAACTCACAATTGCGCTAGCTGCCTCTCTTATCAGAAACCACTGGTCCATCAAACACCTACTGGTACTACTTGGTATACGAGGAGCTTTCAAGAGAGACGTCGGATGCTGCGTTTCCGAGTGAGCCCACGGGATAACATCAAGGTTACCAGGATAGTTTTTCACTTTGTATAATCATGTTCCAAGTGATGTGGCTGACTACGTGTAATCACGAAAGCAACATATGAATGAGCTGAAAATGTCACTGTCACGATAGCAGCAACGACGACCATACGTCACGTTGCAACTAACAAACATCGATCAAGTTCTCGTCACGAGGGATGGTATACAACGACCACTTCAAACTGCTTACCATGGTCCACTAACAGTTCTCCAGAGGAACGACCATGTTATCAAGGTAGAATGGTCGAGTAAAGCAGAAGCCATCAGTGTTGATAGAGTCAAACCAGAGTTTATCGATGACATCCAAGACTACGATAGAGATCAACGAAACGAGGTGCCTACATGTCCAATCAATGAAGCTGCATCGTCAAGAGGAAGTCTCATGAAAACAACGTGATCTGGTAGGAGAGTTCAGTGACCTATACATTGCCTTCAAATAATCAATATTTAACTTATCGTGAATTTCCTTTTTCATTGTATTTATTCAAAATCAACATTTAACTGCTCATTCACGCTATTTATAACTGCATATTTAGTTCACATTGCTTGTGATTAAACATTGACGATGATGTTTGCATAATCACAGTTAACCGTGTAATGTTTACTATTCACGTATCGTTCTAATCCAGAGTCTACGGATCCCCGGCTGATTTTCATCATTCCACATATTTCCTGTATTAATTGTCAGTAGAATTGTCCTCAGTGCAATTGTTGGAAATATAATATTAACTGTCCTTCCATTTGTTTTCAAAACTCTGGATCAATTTTCGTATTTCTCAGCTTAATACACTATCAGTTCTCCATGCAATATCGCTGCTATTTATTACACAAACTCATATTATTGTCAAACACTTGAATGTATTGTCTAATGTTTCAGTGTTCTGATGGTGGAAATATGTTGCACCAGTGTATCAAGCCTATATGTACGCTTATTAAACTAATTCATGTATGCGTATTGTACGCTTCAATGAAACAAGTTTTACCTATGCTTGTTGAATATTTGCCTTGGTAATTCATGACTTTAAGGCAGACCTTTGTGTACAAAAGAAATATGTACAATCCCTACTTCTGCCTTGGCCGTAGAGGGATAGACATTTATTTATTTTGTTTATTTAGTTATTCTATGTACTCTTCCCTTATTACTATTATTATTAGTATTAATATTATTATCATTATTTTTATTACTATTCTCACTCTGAATCTTTTTCACTTGACCCACTTGACATTTTAAACCTAAAATTATAAATTTTTATATTTTTTACAATATTGAATTCTGTCTTATCAAATTTCATACCATGTTATGTAACATTTTATATTCGTCTACTAATCTCACAATTATGTACCGTTTTCCAAAATCTATACACCTTATGTATTATTCTATATACGACATTAATTATTGTACCACTTGACATTAAACTATGATTATAATCACAAATATTTTAATTGCATTTCATACTATTATTATTTCATGTATTCACATCTTTGAACTAATTCCCTCACCGGATATAATTTCTTAAATACCATATATATACACATATATATTTCACGTGGTTATGCACTTTTGCATTCGCCTCGTGCCGTTTGAAATTCGATCTCGTTGACAATACATCTCTTCAAGCGTTCACTTGTGCATCTTTATACAGCATTGTTCGTCTTTGACAGTATACAGCGTTAGCGTTGAGCAGAACGTGAAAACCTGCTAGTTTCAATGGTCGGCCTGCTAAATTTAGGCTACCGATATCAATTACTGCAAATTTCATACTTCTACCAAAATACTATCTAGAATCAAGCTTATAATAAAATAAAGCAAATTATAGTTTCATAATTGAGATGAAAATAATTATACAGAAAAGCTGGTCGCCAAAGCTGCAAGTATGTTGAACTGAGCCGTCTCTCGTTTTTCACAAGAAGTTGCATGGTAGTGATCGATAGGAAGACGATGGAGCTTATCATATCGCAGAGAAACTGGTTTATCAAGAAATGCGAGAGTTTCTCAGTGGACAGTGTGCATCTACGCCAATCCCAGTAATAGAATGGGGTGAAATTTCGCCAACCAGATCATTCTTCCACATACAGCATGCATCAAAGCACTGAAGGTAATTGGTGATTTTCCGTGGCGAGCCAGGTGTAGAAAATTCGCCAAGAAAATTTATTTCCATTTATTATTATTGTTTCCTTCACTCACTAGAGAAAAGTAGGGCTTCACCAGCACGTCTTCATTGCGTTCGGTCCTATCCTAATTTTTCACCTGGCTCCACGTCGACCCACATGATTTCATCTCCTCTAAACATGATCCCGGATGACCGATCTGCCGCTTCCCGTTCGGGTTGACCTCGAGGGCGCGTGCTTAGATGTCACTTGGTGGTTTTTTCAGAGTATGGCCAATCCACCTCCCTTTCTTCATGCATATTTGCTCCACTATTGACTCTTGCTGCGTAGCTTCGCTCCGAAAGAGATCCCTGTTGCTGATATATTCAGGCCATCTGATCTTGCCTATTGAGCGAAGACAGGTGATAATGAAGGTCTGTAGTATGTTTGAGGTGCTCTTGATACCTCGACAAATTTCTGATCCATAAAAATGCGTCCACTTCATATTGTAGTCAAACATCCGGAAAAAACGTTACAATTTTCAGCTCATTTCAATGATAATGTCACCAATTTGAAATATTCTTCACTGATGAATCGAAACGATGAGTTGTATACAACATCATGTGAAGAGTGAGTTTATCAACGTCGATAGGTATGCAAATGACTCAGACTGAGAACAACGAATTCATGTGATCAGTCGAGACAAGCTTAACATTTGAACGACAGAGTTGCGTTTAGGAGACGAACACGGAGAATGTGTGACACGGATGCATTTCGTGTTTGATCTGTGCACAATTGGGATCCGGTTATTATGTGAAATATTTTCACGTGTCTAGATTCCCACCTCCGTTAACTACGGAATTCCCTCAGGGATACACAGTGAGATACTGGTGTTTGTCAAATGACTCAGGTGATAGTAGGAATGGTGTTTGTAAATATTCAGAATATCCAGCTTACATCAGTGTTCCGTGGAATATATTCACTAGGTCTTCATTCAGACATATGACACGCAGAACCAAGGTTGATATATGCATCGATCAACCAAGTGGAAACTAGAGGCTATTGTCATACTCTGTGATCAGCGCTGTTCAAATGTTGAGCGAACACACTCCACATAACAGGTCTTCATAAGGTAAAGAAGATGGATCACGTTTGCTTTGAATCTACCACGGTGACTCGTAGCTCTCAAATTATTATCTGGTGTGTGCTTTGATTATATGATTGAAATCATCATCTTCGTTACGATATTCTTGATTCTAATTTCTCAAAATGTTCCCTACAAAAGCTAACACAAATCATAGAAGACGAGCAGGTGTATTCAGCACTCACTTCGATGATTATCTCACGGAAAGTGTTGAGATGTATTAGAAGACGGTGCACGATAAACTGTGAGTGGTCTCTTCTCAGTGTGAGTACCAGTATTCTCACTGTTATCACGTGATGCGAGAAGCCATGTCAGTTCCACGAATCCGACCACCATTTCTCGCAGCCATCTACTCTGATATCTCAACGCATCACACAGAGATCCTTCCCTCCTCTACTCTCTTTTAACAACGTGATGCTAATTGTGTAAAGAGGAAGTAGACTCAACTGAATGAAAATGTTTGTGTGATTTGTGAACATCTACAAAATACACAGGAATGTGACCTAATTAGTAAAGAGTATTTCTTCTCTCAAAATACTTCACCATACACAAGTATTGATTGAAAACAAATGAATGGTACGATGGTGAAACAGACTACAAGAATCACTCTCTCATATGTAGACTGGTGATCACTGATTACAGATAGTATTTAGCTGGTCGCCTAATTACTAAAACAGCACAGCTATCTATCATCGTACGATTCAATATATCACGAGTTCGTCAACAACACTGTTGTAATTAGAGCTGACAAAAATTGTACAAGTCACTTTCTCATTCAATAATTTGTATACTGATTTAGTTAGAAATCTACTCTATGTCATTCAGACTATGTGGATCAAGAAGAGCAGTGAGTAGTAGTTTCAGTAGTCTCAGTAGTGTCAGTAGTAGTAACAATGATTGTCGATATTATGAGGACAAACAGACACACGTGTGTGAGTGAACATTAATGCTGGCTTGCCATCAGTAGAGATAGTTGACAAACTCGTTGGGAGTTCCATCAACCAACTCGATATTGACAAATGCAGTGAAGACATTGTCACGCAGGACAACGAAATCTTCACAACTGAGCCATACAGTTAGGAGAAGACTGTCCCACAGTAATTGTTGCCGATATCCCTCCTCAACGATCTGCCTTCAATATCCATGCTCACTTTGATATTTCAACTAACTTCGTAAGTATTATGAAGAGCAATAAGAAGAAGGAGATGGAGAAGAGGAATTTCACCCTTTCTACTGTTCCTTGTGATGTACATACAGTCTGTGTATATTGTTCACTGAATTGCTTCTTTGACCATCCACCGAGTGTGGCTTGTACGACAGTCAGCTTGGTTTGCTGTTTTGTGAAATCAATAGACGGTTAGTTAGTCAGCTTGATTCACGTGGGTAAAGTCAGTCAGTCTAAGTAAGTTGCACCAAAGTCAGCGGGAATCTAGACACATCAGACTATTTTGCATAATGATCGGATGGCAATTGTGCACAGATCAAACACGAACTGCATCCATGTCTTACATTCTTTGTGCTCGTCTCCTAAACGCAATTCTGTCGTTCAAATATTTAACTTATGCTGACTGACCACATGAATTTGGTGTTCTCAGTCTGAGTCATTTGCATACCTATCGACGTTGATAAACTCACACTTCACATGATTTTGTATACACTTCATCGTTTCGATTCATCAGTGAGGGAGATTTCAACTTGTTTAAAGTATCATTGAAATGAGCTAAATTATCTCTGACGTATCTCCCAGAATGATGTCGTAAGACCTTATCATCATATACTTGTCTATGCGTATGACGTTCTGGGAGCCACTAGTACCACACCATTCATCTAATACGAACTCGCCCGCATGCCTTTTTGGCCAATTAACGCATCTCAGATATTTCAACGTCTAAATGAATCACCATTATTATTATTATGATTATTGTTTCCTTGTGTTCCTAGTGGAATATAGGGCTTCAACTGCACGTCTCCACTTGCTTCTGTCTTCTGCTGTACTTTCCACTTGCATCCATATCAATCTATACTGTTTCAACTCTTCTTCACGCGATCTCCTCCACGTCACCCTTGGACGTCCCACTCGCCGCTTCCCTTTCGGGTTCCACTCGAGATATGGCCTGACGCTCGATGGCACCAAGCGGCCTATTCAGCGACTGTCCAATCCATCTCCACTTTCTCCTGCATATTTGTTGAGCGATTGGTTCTTGCTTTGTTTGTTCCCATAATTTCTTGTTGGTGATTCTTTGCGGCCATCTGATCTTCAGTATACAGCGACGAAGACAGCTGTTGATAAAGGTCTGCAACAGGCTGTTGGAAATATTCTTTGTGACCCGCCGCCAAGTTTCTGATCCGTATAGAAGAACTGACTGACTTGATGTTTGTATTGAAAATCCGAATTTTGTTGTTGATGCTGAGTTGAGTGAGGAAGATTTCCAGATTGGTTTCAGGTTGATGAATGTGTTTCTCGCCTTTCCGACTCTCGATTTGACATCCTCGTCCGTTCCTCCTGTGGTTGAAACAATGCTCCCTAGATAAGTGAATGAAGTAACCTCTTTCAAATCCCTCCCGTTGATGGTGATTGGCGCTGGATGTTGCTGCTGCTGTTGTTGTTGGTTGGTTGGTTATTTTCACAACCTCCGTCTTGTCTATGTTCACCTGCAGTCCTGTCTTCTCTGACTGCTTCTTCGACCAGTTTGTCGGTTTTCGCTTGAAAGTCTTCGATTTTGTGTGACATCAAACATAAATCATTCACGCGCGAAATCCAGGTCTTCTAGGTTCTTCACGTCGGTCAGGACAGGATATCCCTGTCTTCTCGTTTCCCACTGTCTGACGCATAATCTAGTCCATCACAATTAGGAATATCATTGGTGATAATAAGCACTCTTCTCTGACTCCTGTGTTTACTCCAAACGCCTCGCTGAGTTTTCCGTTGTGGATCACTTGACATGTGCCGTTGTCGTACAGCTGTTGAATAAGGTTGATGAATATTTGGGGTACGCCGTAGTACTTGAGTAGTTTCCAAATTATTTCGCGGTCAACGCTGTCGAAGGCCTTCTCAAAATCTATGAAGTTGAGGTAGAGGTTTGATTGCCATTCCATGCTTTGTTCGATGATAATGCGTAGAGTTGCAATTTGGTCAGAACATGATTTGCCTTTCCTGAATCCAGCTTGTTCTGGCCGGAGTTCTGTATCCAGTGCGTCTTTTATTCTCTCCAGGATGACTCGACTCAGGATTTTACTTGGCGTCGACAGGAGCATGTTCCTCGCCAGTTCTTGCAGAGTCCTAGGTCGCTCTTCTTTGGTAGTTTCACGAGGTAACCTTTCCCCCAGTCAGTAGGCACCTTTCCCTCCTTCCAGACCTTACGCAATAATGGAGTCAGCATGTCTGCTGCCGTCTCTGGGTCCGCTTTCAGTGCTTCAGGGGGTATTCCATCTGGTCCAGCTGCTCTTCCAGATTTCAGAAGCTTGATTGCATTCAAGACTTCAGCTTTCGTTGGAGGATTGGTGTCAAATTGCAGTTGTGTACGTGCTGTTGTTGGTATTTCTTGACGGGTTGTAGGTGGTGGTCGGTTCAAGAGTCCTTTGAAGTGGTCCGCCCATTGTTTAATCTGTCTTTCTTCTTTGGTAATTGGGTTCCCTTGGCTGTCTTTTATAGGTTTCACTTGTGTTGATCTCTTTCCGTATAGAGACTTGGTTATCTGATATAGTGTCCTCAGGTCCCTTTTGCCTGCTGCCTTCTCAGCTTCAGTGGCCAGGTTGTCGTATAATTGTCTCTTGTCCTTCCTGGCACTCTTCTTCACTTCTTTGTCCAGTGCCGTGTGAGTTGAACTCAGCGTCTCCTTCTCTGGTCCGTCATTGTATTGAATCATTTTCTCTTTCACCATTCTCCTTTCCTCTATTAGCTTCCAAGTGTCTGTTGAGAGCCATTCCTTGTCTTGTCTCTTCTTTCTTCCTAAAACCGTTGAATGCGTTTCGTTAAAAATCACCTTCAGAGAGTTCCAATGGTCTTCCACTCATGATTCTTCCGTGAAGTCACGTAGTGTTTCCTGCTTTGCTCTGACCGTTGCAGTGAAAGTGTTGAACTTGCATTGTGGCCCATCCACAGATATCCTCGAGGCTTTTAGCTTCACCTTGATAGTCCCTTGTACTAGATAGTGGTCTGAACACACCTCTGCTCCTCTCCTCGACCTTGTGTTCAGTAGGCACCGTCTCTACTTCCTTGAGATTGAAATGAAGTCTATCTGGTTTTTGGTGTGTCCATCTGATGAAATTCATGTCGCCTTGTGTATATCCGTGTGTTTGAACACACTGCCACTAATCACCAAATCACTGAAGGCGCAGAAGTCTGAGAGGAGTTCACCGCTGTCGTTCATTTCACCGAGAGCCTCGTGACCCATGGTGAGTTCTCTTCCTGTATTGTCTCCTCCCAGTTTTGCATTCATATCACCCATCAGGAATTTGATATCGCTAATTGGGAAAACGACTCACTACTCCGTGGTAATTTCCTCGTCTATGCATACATTGACAACTCACTCCTTTTTGAGTGCAGATGAGGCTGAACATCTGAAACGTGTGAAGACACTATTCGAAAGATTTCATCCGTATGAGATGGTTGTCAACTTGCACAAATGTGAATTCAACAAGATGTCATTCAAATTACTCGGCCATTTGATCGACAGTCAAGGAATTGGGTCAGTCTGTGATGATTTACAAGCCCTTGTGGATTACTCACTAGCTGATTCTTTTGAGAAACTACGAGGAGACTTTGGTCTCATCAAATTTTACCGTCGTTTCATTCCTACATGTGGTAGAGGTTTGCAACCGTTTCCTGACTGTTTACGTGGTCACAACGGTTCATTTGACTTGGCCGCCGAAGCCGTTGCCTCGTTGAAAACGTTTTCGCATATGTTCAGCAAGAAGAAACTCCTAGTCAGAAGCAAAATCCACGCCTCTCTCACATTCATGACAGTCGCCTTGAACGTTGCCACCGCGGAAGCTCTACAACTGCAAGTACTCAGTGAATATCGATCCCTCGAATTCTTTTCAAAACGACTGAATCCTACTGAATGTGACTATAGAACCTTTGGTAGAGAGTCACTTGCGGTTTATTTGGCCATCAAACACTTTAGACATATGCTGTAAGGTACAGCCTTGACTGTCTTTACCGATCATGAGGCCCTTACGAAAGCCTTATCAGACAAATACGACAAACACTCGCCTAGAGAACTACGATATCTTTAACTTATATCCCAATCTGTGAAACATTTGCCGGTAAATGTTGACCATTTATTCCAGCAGCTATGACAAGCACAGTTTTTGAGAAACTGTACAATCTTTTAGTGACCCATTTTATCATTCATCATCGTAGTATACTTTCACTATGTAATTGCACTTTGATGTGTTTATCACTCTACAGATTGCGTGTTAACAATTGATACATTGTACTCGCTCAACTTTTGAATTCTGATTTCTGCAATAATACACGTTAGTACTCCTTCTCAAGTGCTTTTTGATTTACGTAGTGGATGTTGTGAGTAATCACAACGATAGGACACAATAATACACGTGAAGAAGTACAAGGATACATGTGTACGCTAGTTGAGTCAAATAGAGCAGCACAACAATTTGTGAACTTGACATAGCTGATCGACGACATCATTTCGAAGTACACGCTTACTGGATTTAATCATCATTGCTATCGTATTACCTCGGATAACTGCATCACATTTGGATAGACATTTACTGACATTTTTGTTGAAGAAACCTCTGGTAAGCAGACCATTTTTGAACATTTTTGAACATACCTATAATCTGTCGTGCTTGTTCTCACTTTTTGTAATTTTGCTATCCTATATATATGTATATTATTTTCTACACTTTTGTAATGTCATTTGATACTGATAACAAAACTTCGAGTACAAGGTCTGTGGCTGCAGCTACCATATCCATACGACCTTTTAAACCTAATGATCCATACCTGTGGTTCACTCGCCTAGATCACTACTTCCTAGCTAATCACGTCACTTCCCAGACTAAACAAACTTGGTTATGCAGGCTCCATCTTGTCGGACGACGTAGCAGATCAAGTACCGAGAACGCTCATAAATCCAGATCCAGAGACTGCATACGATGTTTTGAAGCAAAAGGTTATTAAGATTGCTTCATTTTCAGACCAGAAAGCTGTTGATCAGCTGCTCAGCAATGTTAGTCTATGTGATAGAACACTTTTCTAACTCAAAAGCCATATGTGTAACATTTTGGGAGATCGGAAGGTAGACACCAGGTTTTTCTATGAATTGTGGCTACAGTGGTTAGCCCACAGAATTCAGCAGGTATTATCATTTGGAGATAAAGTCATGGATATCGACAAGTTAGCAGAAATTGCTGACAGAATGTATGAAGGGATGTCTCCACAAGTAACATCTGTAGTCGACAAATCATCAGACGAACGCATAGAAGCACTAGAACATAAGATAGACGTTCTGACCAGGCAATTATTGACGATGAGGATTAATGTACAACCTATTACAACATAGAGAAAACAACGTAGTCGTTCACGCATTGTATACTGATTTAGCTAGAAATCTACTTTATGTAACTCAGACTATGTGGATCAAGAAGAGCAGTGAGTAGTACTTGTACGTAAATACAACTCACACCAGACTACATGCTGTTATCATCGAAAATTTGTTGTACGCGCTGAACGGTGCACACAAACATGTGCTTTCCAGCAGCGTATGGCGTCGGGAAACGAAAAGGCTGGCGGTCGGTGATGACTGCGTTCGCTGGCTAACACCCGTCCCACAGTCGTCTCTTCATGGCAACGGATTAAATAGTGGGAGCACAATTCCTGATAGATAGCGGCGCAGAAGTTAGTGTAGTTCCGTCAACACCAAGTGAACGTTTACAGCCAAATTCTGCATTTGTACTTAAGGCTGTGAACAATTCTACTATGAAAGCTTTTGGAACTAGAAGACAAAACTTTGATTTTGTTTGCAATTTACCATTTCAGTGAAGGTTCGTCATTTTTGATATGACCTTTTTGATTATTGGGATGGATTTTCTTCAGCTCAACGAATTGCTGGTCGACTCTAGTCGCCATTGATAAATAGCAGTCGCAAACTATCGATTTCAGACATCTCCAGGGATGTCGAGAGTATCCGCTTGATGGTAGCTAAATTAGATCAATTATCCCCATACGATATGTTGCTAAAGAAATTTCCTGAACTGACACAGAGCGATTACTCCACAGTCGCTCTCAAACACAACGTGACGCACCATATTGTGACTAAAGGTTCACCTGTCGCAGCAAAACCACGTCGTTTATATCCAGCTAAAATGCCAATAGCAAAAGCAGAGTTCAACAGATTGTCAGATCTAGGAATAATACGACCATCAAACAGCCCATGGTCATCACCACCTCATGTGGTACCAAAGAAGAACTCAACAGATATGCGACCATGTGGAGATTACCGAGATTTAAATAAGGAGTAGGTAGCAGATAGATGCCCGATTACGCATATCCACGATTTTTCCCATAGCATGGCGGGTGCTCAGATATTTGCCAAAATTGACCTCGTTTGTGCATGCCAACATATACCTGTCGAACTCAGGGACATCCCCAAAACTGTGGTAACCAACACTTTTGGCTCATTCTAGTTCGTCCGTCTGCCATTTGGCTTAACTAACGCAGCGCAAACATTTCAGAGATTCATCGACCAGGCATTGCACGGCCTAACATTCACTTACTCATATATCGATGATATTCTGATCGCAAGTAAATCACCTGAAGACCACCAACTTCACTTAGAAACACTCTTCAAACGTTTGGCTGAATATGGGATGGTCATTAAGCCATGTGAATGTGAATTCGGTAAGAAAACTGTATAATTTTTTAGACATCAGGTAGACAGTCAAAGCATTCGACCAACAGCAGAACAAGTTCAACTCATAAAAGAATACCCCATCCCAGATTGTTTCGAGACGTTGGGCCAATTCCTTGGTCTCGTCAATTTATATCGCCGTTTCATTCCTCACTGTGCACAGCTGGCCCAACCTCTGACAGATTTACTAATAAGTCACTGGAAATCGCTGCACATGAATACTTCAGCAATCGAAGCATTTGAAAAGCTGAAACGGACTCTAAGCTCAGAAACTTTACTGGTATGTCGTGACGTCAACGCTCCTATCGCTATTGTGACAGATGCATCAGACGTTGCCGTCGGTGCAGTTGTTCAACAATTTTCTGCTGGGAAATGGCAACCTCTCTCCCTTTTCTCGAGACGCTACTCGATCAAGATATAGGGCATTCAGTAGGGAATTACTGGCAGTCTATCTTGCTGTTAAACGTTTTCGTCATATGGTCGAAGGAATACTGTTTGCCATCTACGCAGACCACTAACCTTTAAATAAAGCCATGAATGCAAAGCACTATAAGTACTCACCGAGAGAGCTCCGACACCTCGAGTTCATTTCTCAGTTCACTTCAGATATAAGATTCATCAAAGGACATAAAAACCAGTCAGCAGATGCGTTATTCCGCATCCATATAAATACCTTAGTAGAAGATCAGTTTGATCTTTAGAAGATGGCTAGACAGCAAACTATGGACGGGGATCTGAAGAGACTCAAAAGTAGCATGAGTATTTCTTCACGTTTGCAAGATGTTATCAATGATGACAGCCTAACTATGATGTGTGATGTTTGCAAAGGTAAACCGCGTCCTTTTGTCCCATCAGAATTGCGAAGTTGAGTTTTCTCCAAGAAAACATGGCATTTCTCATCCTGGCTTTCGAGAGACAGTGCAACTGATAAGTGACCGATATATATGCCTGGATATGAATTGTGGCATTAAACAGTGGACCAGAGCATGTTTAGCCTGACAAAAGTCAAAAGTACAACGACATACAGCTTCACCTAATGGCCAGTTTCCAGAACACGATGGTAGGTTCCAACATATGTACACTGATATCGTTGGTCCGTTAGCACCATCTAATGGCTTCACTTATATCTTACGGTGTATTGACAGATTTACAAGATTGCCTTAACTGATTAATTTGCTGCTGAAACTGTTGCAAAGAGCAGTATACAAAATTGGATTTCCAGCTTTGGAGTGCCCAGCATTATTACTACAGACAGGGATGCCCAATTCGAAAGCCATTTATTCCAACAACTCACAGAACTGCTGGGAATCAAACTTATACGTACTACTGCTTATCATCCCAGTTCAAACGGCTTAGTGGAAAGATTTCATCATCAACTGAAAGCATCATTGATGGCAGTGAAGGATGATGATAAGTGGAGAGATAAATTACTTCTTGTACTTCTTGGAATACGTTCGACAACAGAACAAGATATCGAATGTTGTCCAGCAGAATTAGCTTATGGAACTACTTTGCGACTGCCTGCGGAATATTTCAACCCAGCCACTGAAGTTCCGACTGACAAAACTACCTTTGCACAACAAGTGAGACAACATATGAGCCTTTTAAGATGTCATCCCCCACGACATCAACTCAACCAAGCATACATGCCACAAAAAGTAGAGGATTGCTCTCATGTTTTCATACGACACGATGGTGTGTGGAAACCACTTCAACCATCTTATGATGGACCATTTAACGTAATAAGGAGAACAAGCAAAATCACCACTGTCGAACGTGGAGAGAAACATGAGAATGTAATCATCGATCGGGTAAAACCGGCTTTCATGGAAAAACAGGTGACCGAATGTTTACCCAAGTCATCAACATCATCTAAAGTTACGCCACAAAATGATTCCTGCTCTCAAGATTCAAAATCTGACAATATTCCGGCTAACAAAAGAGAGAAATTTAAAAGATCAGACAGGCGAGTACATCGGCCACAAAGATTTGTACAGACAATTTATTTCTAATTCATTTCCATACTTCCTCATTACTGTACTATTAACTGAGTGTTAAGATATAAATCTATTCTGTAACTCTTCACAATAACCACCTCATTATTATTATTCTAATGAATTTTTCTGGTTTTGTTGTTGTATTTTGCACAACTTTCTTAACATTTTGGTTCGTTTCAAAGTTGTAAGCATTTTCGAATATGTACGGTTATATTAGCAAACCTCAGAAAACTTGAAATCCTCAATTCGGTTTTGCAAATCAGAAAACACATATATATCTTGTGTCCTTGTAATTCACAATAACATTCCGAATACAGGTAAACTTCATTTGCCTGCATTCTACGGCGGGAGGAGGGTCGATTGTAGTGACCCATTTTATTATTCATCATCGTAGTATACTTTCACTATGTAATTGGACTTTGATGTGTTTATCACTCTACAGATTGCGTGTTAACAATTGATACACTGTACTCGCTCAACTTTTGAATTCTGATTTCTGCAATATTACACGTTAGTACTCCTTCTCGAGTGCCTTTTGATTTACGTAGTGGATGTTGTGAGTAATCACAACGATAGGACACAATAATACACGTGAAGAAGTACAAGGATACATGTGTACGCTAGTTAAGTCACATAGTGTCGCACAACAATCTCTGACATCCCACAGTCAGTGATAACAACAAACTGCTGAAAGAAAGATTTGTACTGCCAAACGTGATCAGAGATGCTGAAAGGTAGACGTAAAATTGTTTGTCTTGTCAAGGAGTCAAGATTCATAGTCACACCAATGCACCATTTGACCGTTTTCCTAACTCCGACTGAAGATTGGATCACATCCATATAGATAACGCGAGTCTTCTGCCTCATTTCAGCGGTTTTAGAATCATTTTCACTTGAATAGATAGATCCACTCGTTGGTCAGTAGCACTTCCACGAGCAGACGTGTCCGCCAATGCTGTTGCTAAAGCTCGGGTCGAAAACTGGGTGGCAAACCTTAGTCTTCCATCCATTATCACTACAGACAGAGTTGCACGGCTCGAAAGCTTTTCTTCAACAGACCACCGAATTATGGGGAACTAAACGAATACGGTTACTCACAATTGCGCTAGCTGCCTCTCTTATCAGAAACCACTGGTCCATCAAACACCTACTGGTACTTCTTGGTATACGAGGAACTTTCAAGAGAGACGTCGGATGCTGCGTTTCCGAGTGAGCCCACGGGATAACATCAAGGTTACCAGGATAGTTTTTCACTTTGTATAATCATGTTTCAAGTGATGTGGCTGACTACGTGTAATCACGAAAGCAACATATGAATGAGCTGAAAATGTCACTGTCACGATAGCAGCAACGACGACCATACGTCACGTTGCAACTAACAAACATCGATCAAGTTCTCGTCACGAGGGATGGTATACAACGACCACTTCAAACTGCTTACCATGGTCCACTAACAGTTCTCCAGAGGAACGACCATGTTATCAAGGTAGAATGGTCGAGTAAAGCAGAAGCCATCAGTGTTGATAGAGTCAAACCAGAGTTTATCGATGACATCCAAGACTACGATAGAGATCAACGAAACGAGGTGCCTACATGTCCAATCAATGAAGCTGCATCGTCAAGAGGAAGTCTCATGAAAACAACGTGATCTGGTAGGAGAGTTCAGTGACCCATACATTGCCTTCAAATTATCAATATTTAACTTATCGTGAATTGCCCATTTTACATATAACTGCTCATTCACGCTATTTATAACTGCATATTTAGTTCACATTGCTTGTGATTAAACATTGACGATGATGTTTGCATAATCACAGTTAACCGTGTAATGTTTACTATTCACGTATCGTTCTAATCCAGAGTCTACGGATCCCCGGCTGATTTTCATCATTCCACATATTTCCTGTATTAATTGTCAGTAGAATTGTCCTCAGTGCAATTGTTGGAAATATAATATTAACTGTCCTTCCATTTGTTTTCAAAACTCTGGATTAAACTTCGTATTTCTCAGCTTAATACACTATCAGTTCTCCATGCAATATCGCTGCTATTTATTACACAAACTCATATTATTGTCAAACACTTGAATGTATTGTCTAATGTGTCAGTGTTCTGATGGTGGAAATATGTTGCACCCCTGTATCAAGCCTATATGTACGCTTATTAAACTAATTCATGTATGCGTATTGTACGCTTCAATGAAACAAGTTTTACCTATGCTTGTTGAATATTTGCCGGTAATTCATGAGTTATTATTATTCTATGTACTCTTCCTTATTACTATTATTATTAGTATTATATTATTATCATTATTATTATTACTATTCTCACTCTGAATCTTTTTCACTTGACCCACTTGACATTTTAAACCTAAAATTATAAATTTTTATATTTTTTACAATATTGAATTCTGTCTTATCAAATTTCATACCATGTTATGTAACATTTTATATTCGTCTACTAATCTACAATTATGTACCGTTTTCCAAAATCTATACACCTTATGTATTATTCTATATACGACATTAATTATTGTACCACTTGACATTAAACTATGATTATAATCACAAATATTTTAATTGCATTTCATACTATTATTATTTCATGTATTCACACCTTTGAACTAATTCCCTCACCGGATATAATTTCTTAAATACCATATATATACACATATATATTTCACGTGGTTATGCACTTTTGCATTCGCCTCGTGCCGTTTGAAATTCGATCTCGTTGACAATACATCTCTTCAAGCGTTCACTTGTGCATCTTTATACAGCATTGTTCGTCTTTGACCGTGTACAGCGTTAGCGTTGAGCAGAACGTGAAAACCTGCTAGTTTCAATGGTCGGCCTGCTAAATTTAGGCTACCGATATCAATTACTGCAAATTTCATACTTGTACCAAAATACTATCTAGAATCAAGCTTATAATAAAATAAAGCAAATTATAGTTTCATAATTGAGATGAAAATAATTATACAGAAAAGCTGGTCGCCAAAGCTGCAAGTATGTTGAACTGAGCCGTCTCTCGTTTTTCACAAGAAGTTGCATGGTAGTGATCGATAGGAAGACGATGGAGCTTATCATATCGCAGAGAAACTGGTTTATCAAGAAATGCGAGAGTTTCTCAGTGGACAGTGTGCATCTACGCCAATCCCAGTAATAGAATGGGGTGAAATTTCGCCAACCAGATCATTCTTCCACATACAGCATGCATCAAAGCACTGAAGGTAATTGGTGATTTTCCGTGGCGAGCCAGGTGTAGAAAATTCGCCAAGAAAATTTTTTTCCATTTATTATTATTGTTTCCTTCACTCACTAGAGAAAAGTAGGGCTTCACCAGCACGTCTTCATTGCGTTCGGTCCTATCCTAATTTTTCACCTGGCTCCACGTCGACCCACATGATTTCATCTCCTCTAAACATGATCCCGGATGACTGATCTGCCGCTTCCCGTTCGGGTTGAACTCGAGGGCGCGTGCTGAGATGTCACTTGGTGGTTTTACAGAGTATGGCCAATCCACCTCCCTTTCTTCATGCATATTTGCTGCACTATTGACTCCTGCTGCGTAGCTTCGCTCCGAAAGAGATCCCTGTTGCTGATATATTCAGGCCATCTGATCTTGCCTATTGAGCGAAGACAGGTGATAATGAAGGTCTGTAGTCTGTTTGAGGTGCTCTAGATACCTCGCCAAATTTCTGATCCATAAAAAAGCGTCGACTTCATATTGTAGTAAAACATCCGCAAAACACGTTACAATTTTCAGCTCATTTCAATGATAATGTCAGCTATTGGAAATCTTCCTCACTGATGAATCGAAACGATGAGTTGTATACAACATCATGTGAAGTGTGAGTTTATCAACGTCGATAGGTATGCAAATGACTCAGACTGAGAACACGGAATTCATCTGATCAGTCGAGACAAGCTTAACATTTGAACGAGAGAATGTGTGACACGGATGCAGTTCGTGTTTGATCTGTGCACAATTGCGATCCGGTCATTATGTGAAATAATCTGACGTGTCTAGATTCCCGCTGACTTTTGTGGAACAGAGTTGCAACCCAGTGAAAAGTATACACAGACTGTATATTAAAAGGACATCGTTGAGGAGGGTGTCCGGGAACAATTATTGTTGGACAGTCTTCTCCTAACTGTATGGCTCAGTTGTGAAGATTTCGTTGTCCTCCACGACAATGCATTCACTGCATTTGTCAATATGGAGTGGCTGATGGAACTCCTAACGAGTTTGTCAACTATCTCTCCTGATGAGAACAGCTGAGAGACAAAGCCAGCATCAATGTTCACTCATAACCGTGTGGCTCTCTGTCACCATATCATCGACAATCATTATTACTACCACTGAAACTACTACTCACTGCTCTTCTTGATCCACATAGTCTGAATGACATAAAGTAGATTTCTACCTAAATCAGTATACAAATTATTGAATGAGAAAGTGACTTGTACAATTTTGTCAGCTCTAATTACAACAGTGTTGTTGATGAACTCGTGATATATTGAATCGTACGATGATAGATAGCTGTGCTGTTTTAGTAATTAGGCGACCAGCTAAATACTATCTGTAATCAGTGATCACCAGTCTACATATGAGAGAGTGATTCTTGTAGTCTGTTTCACCATCGTACCATTCATTTGTTTTCAATCAATACTTGTGTATGGTGAAGTATTTTGAGAGAAGAAATACTCTTTACTAATTAGGTCACATTCCTGTGTATTTTGTAGATGTTCACAAATCACACAAACATTTTCATTCAGTTGAGTCTACTTCCTCTTTACACAATTAGCATCACGTTGTTAAAAGAGAGTAGAGGAGGGAAGGATCTCTGTGTGATGCGTTGAGATATCAGAGTAGATGGCTGCGAGAAATGGTGGTCGGATTCGTGGAAATGACATGGCTGCTCGAATCACGTACTAACAGTGAGAATACTGGTACTCACACTGAGACGAGACCACTCACAATTTATCGTGCACCGTCTTCTAATACATCTCAACACTTTTCGTGAGATAATCATCGAAGTGAGTGCTGAATATAACTGTTCGTCTTCTATGATACGTGATAGCTGTTTTGGGGAACATTTTGAGAAATTAGAATCAACAAATTCAAAATGAAGATCATAATTCCAATAAAATAATCAAAGCATACACCAGGTCATAATTTGAGAGGTACCAGTCACCATAGTAGATTCAAAGCAAACGTGATCCACTTTGTGTGGCTTATGAAGACCTGTTGTGTGGAGTGTGTTCGCTCAACATCTGGCCAGTTCTTATCAGCTTGGAAACATCAGTATCTCACTGTGTATTCCTGAGGGAATTCCGTAGTTAATGGAAGTGGGAATCTAGACACGTGAAAATATTTCACATAATGACCGGATCCCAATTGTGCACAGATCAAACACGAACTGCATCCGTGTCACACATTCTCCGTGTTCGTCTCCTAAACGCAATTCTGTCGTTCAAATGTTTAACTTTATCTCGACTGATCAGATGAATTCCGTGTTCTCAGTCTGAGTCATTTGCATACCTATCGACGTTGATAAACTCACACTTGACATGATGTTGTATACAATTCATCGTTTCGATTCATCAGTGAGGAAGATTTCAAAACGGTGACATTATCATTGAAATGAGCTTAATTAACTCCAAGTTGTCTGGAGTGTCAGCATTGCTTGTTTCCCACATTTAGTGATTGACAATTTCTATTACTGTATTGTTTGAACGTATTCTTTTCTGTTGCTTTTATCTATTATGTGATTTACAGTTATTGCTGTGGAATACAAATGACTGAGTTCTGCTCAATCTGTGTTGTTGTCTGGTTTCCTGTGATTCCGTTATTGCACACAACTATTATAGCACTTCGTCGTTGATATAATACTGTATTTGACAGTAATCTTGTGCTTTCTTCTCACGAATAACTGAATTTTTTGCAGACTATCATTCCCGATTTCCTATGTATCTACAGTTCTGTTATATCAGCAAACTCAAGCACTGTCCAACACACGCGCACACACATACACCAGGATACTTTTGTCAGTGCCATCTTGGCTACTCGAATATCGCCACTGTACATACACGTCTCACAACTCAGCAGTCGAAAATGGAGAACAGACCAACATTTTCATATGAAGCATGAGTTTGGTAAGGAATTCTGCCAACAGAAATGCGAAGCACTGAAACATGTTGAAGAAAACATGTTATCGAGACTATGACTAATCTAGAATATCGATGTCTCCATGTCTTTCAACAAACTCATTAAGGCTCACAGTTGTGCACAGTGGTGATATAACAAATCTATGGGATCATTTTCACTGTATTTTGATAAGAACGTCTATTCCGAGTGAGTTCATTGGTAGGGGGATCAGTGGACTAGTGAATTTGACGTCCTCTTGGGTTATTTTCAAGAAAATATCTAGAAGCACACACCTATAGCATACAACACACATAAGCTTCCATCGTGTTCTCATTTAGTTTGTCGAAAGCATTTTCAATCGATATATCGTTCTGCCTCAACCCTCATCCTTCTCTCCCTATGCATTTCCTCGTGAAGCAGTGCATTCCTTTACTTTTGAAATTTGTCTTAGGCAAACAAAATTCTCTACAAGCTTAAGACGAGTAGAATCCACTTGTCAAGAATGTTTGTCTGATTAACAAACAGAATCTACACACAACACTCACAAAGTTGACCTGAATAACTAGAAGTGCCGGACTTCTAAAACTACTTCAGCTTACACACTTCTCTGATAGAAACAATTAATTGGTACGAGAGTGAAACAGACATCAGGAAATATCCTTTCATAAGTAGAATGATGATCGTTGATGAATAATTACCACCACTCAGCTGACATGGAAGCTAGTAAAAACTACACTGTATCTGTTAGTTCATTATTATTCCGGATTTCATTGAATCACTTCTGTTATCAGTGATATTAAGAGAAATACAGCTGGTCGTTCCATTAGCTTAGGTAATGAGTACTTGAAATCGACTCGAGAAAACTGTAGGTTACATGTTTAAAGACGAGTCGACATCAGTGAGAGAACCACTTGAATATCTGTGTATACTCACAGCAGTCTCCTCCTCCCAATTTGAAACTTTTGAGCAATGCGCAGCCATTGGGTCTCGAATCGATCACCTCACGGTTGAAAGGCGACCTCGTAAACCAAACAGTCACTGGCATCCGACCCAATGGATTGATGGTGAGTGGCATTTATTTGATGATTTGAATAAATCAAATGAAAGTAACATTAGACGAGCATGAAATTTCCATATTGAGTGAAGATACATGGACATTACTTCCATCATATGTGAGAAGAACACTGTCGTAGACATGATAATGACAACATTCTATCAAGTTCTCACTGCAATCATTGATCAATGTCAAACAAATTCTATTCATAGCACTATTCTATCTTATCTTGTGGATACAGAACACAAGATTGATGTCAACAGGGCAGCTTTCAAAGTGATTTACCTCATACTAACAAATCTTAACTTCGCCTTAAGTGTTCGTTCAGTAAATATTGCTGAGGCCGTTGGGATCCACATTAAGAAGTCTAATTTATGCGTCTCAAAGAAGCTAGTTCAGACGTTGTCCTTACCTTGGCCTTCTAGCTTCGAATTATCTTTGAATTTCGTGGAAATTTCCCTAATTTTAGTTGATATTGAATATGGTATGCTATCTTTAAAATTATCAGTTTATAAGTGTTGAGCACGAATTGATATCAGCTACAGAACCAATGAAAACCTGGGACGAATGATATACGAGTTCGCCTTGCAACTGGAAGGTGCTGGTTTTGAACCCTAGTGGGTGTGTACTGCAGATGATCCCCAAATTAGGATGAAACAGTTGTAGATTATTTTCAATAATAATTGTCAGACATTCGATGTACACTGAACTCATGTTGTTTCTATCATTTGATGACAGTTGCCTATTCAACTTCTTCATTTTATCATCACACCTGTTACCTATTAGTTCTCAAACGTATATTCAGTGTGCCTCATTTGTATGTTTGTATTTTTAAGGTTTCCATCTTTGTCTCACACAGATAAGTACAACTTATCCTCACTCTATCCCTTGGAACTTATATTTTACTGATTACAAATATATTAGTATCTCACTTTATTGTCTATTCCCATTTTGTCTCATGTTCTGACTGTCGGCGTACGGGACTTAACAATGAACTCGATAACGATACGAAATATCGTGTTAGGTATCCGAGTTGATGAAAACATATTGAGTCAGAATATCATAGAAATACAGATAATGTGTTGTAAAAATTAATGGTTACTTGATAATACAATTACAGTCTACTCCTAGAAATTATTAATTTGACCCACAGATCCGTTTCACTGCTGAGATTGTGTCTACTGGCAGAAGTTATTTACCGGTTGTAGAATAGTCTTCAGACGAGGATGAGATATTCTTACAAATCCCCAAGTTAGATGATAGATGCCCTCTGGTGAATTCTGGACATTCAGCTCCATTTGAAATGTCCTTCAAAGTCCTATAGTCAAGAACCGTTTAGGGTTAGGGTTAACCCCAACCCTAACCCTAACTCTTTACTTCTTAAATCACAGTTAGGAATCAAGAAGAATGTACTTGAGAAATTGTTAAGAATTCTTTCCACGGAGGAATACACAGTGAGATACTGATGTTTCCAAGCTGATAAGAACTGGCCAAATGATGAGCGAACACACTCCACAAAACAGGTCTTCATAAGCCACACAAGGTGGATCACGTTTGCTTTGAATCTACTATGGTGACTGGTAGCTCTCAAATTATTACCTGGTGTATGCTTTGATTATTTTATTGGAATTATGATCTTCATTTTGAATTTGTTGATTCTAATTCCTCAAAATGTTCCTCAAAACAGCTATCACGTATCATAGAAGACGAGCGGTTATATTCAGCACTCACTTCGATGATTATCTCACGAAAGTGTTGAGATGTATTAGAAGACGGTGTACGATAAACTGTGAGTGGTCTCTTCTCAGTGTGAGTACCAGTATTCTCACTGTTAGTACGTGATTCGAGCAGCCATGTCATTTCCACGAATCCGACCACCATTTCTCGCAGCCATCTACTCTGATATCTCAACGCATCACACAGAGATCCTTCCCTCCTCTACTCTCTTTTAACAACGTGATGCTAATTGTGTAAAGAGGAAGTAGACTCAACTGAATGAAAATGTTTGTGTGATTTGTGAACATCTACAAAATACACAGGAATGTGACCTAATTAGTAAAGAGTATTTCTTCTCTCAAAATACTTCACCATACACAAGTATTGATTGAAAACAAATGAATGGTACGATGGTGAAACAGACTACAAGAATCACTCTCTCATATGTAGACTGGTGATCACTGATTACAGATAGTATTTAGCTGGTCGCCTAATTACTAAAACAGCACAGCTATCTATCATCGTACGATTCAATATATCACGAGTTCATAAACAACACTGTTGTAATTAGAGCTGACAAAATTGTACAAGTCACTTTCTCATTCAATAATTTGTATACTGATTTAGGTAGAAATCTACTTTATGTAATTCAGACTATGTGGATCAAGAAGAGCAGTGAGTAGTAGTTTCAGTAGTCTCAGTAGTCTCAGTGGTAGTAATAATGATTGTCGATGATATGGTGACAGAGAGCCACACAGGTATGAGTGAACATAAATGCTGGCTTGTCATCAGGAGAGATAGTTGACAAACTCGTCAGGAGTTCCATCAGCCCACTCGATATTGACAAATTCAGTGAACGCATTGTCGTGGAGGACAACGAAATCTTCACAACTGAGCCATACAGTTAGGAGAAGACTGTCCAACAATAATTGTTGCCGATATCCCTCCTCAACGATCTGCCTTCAATATCCATGCTCACTTTGATATTTCAACTAACTTCGTAAGTATTAGGAAGAGCAATAAGAAGAAGGAGATGAAGAAGAGGAATTTCACCCTTTCTACTGTTCCTTGTGATGTACATACAGTCTGTGTATATTGTTCACTGAATTGCTTCTTTGACCATCCACCGAGTGTGGCTTGTACGACAGTCAGCTTGGTTTGCTGTTTTTTGAAATGAATAGCCGGTTAGTTAGTCAGCTTGAATCACGTGGGTCAAGTTAGCCAGTCTAAGTGAGTTGCACCAAAGTCAGCGGGAATCTAGACACGTCAGACTTTTTTGCATAATGACTGGATGGCAATTGTGCACAGATCAAACACGAACTGCATGCAACCACATCCATATAGATGACGCGAGTCTTCTGCATCATTTCAGAGGTTTGAGAATCATTTTCACTTGCGTAGAAAGATTCACTCGTTGATCAGTAGCACTTCCACGAGCAGACGTGTCCGCCAATTCTGTTGCTAAAGCTCGGGTTGAAAACTGGATGGGAAACTTTGGTCTTCCTTCAATAATCACGGCTCGAAAGCCTTTTCACAACAGACCACCGAATTATGGGGAACTAAACGAATACGGTTACTCACAATTGCGCTAGCTGCCTCTCTTATCAGAAACCACTGGTCCATCAAACACCTACTGGTACTACTTGGTATACGAGGAACTTTCAAGAGAGACGTCGGATGCTGCGTTTCCGAGTGAGCCCACGGGATAACATCAAGGTTACCAGGATAGTTTTTCACTTTGTATAATCATGTTCCAAGTGATGTGGCTGACTAAGTGTAATCACGAAAGCAACATATGAATGAGCTGAAAATGTCACTGTCACGATAGCAGCAACGACGACCATACGTCACGTTGCAACTAACAAACATCGATCAAGTTCTCGTCACGAGGGATGGTATACAACGACCACTTCAAACTGCTTACCATGGTCCACTAACAGTTCTCCAGAGGAACGACCATGTTATCAAGGTAGAATGGTCGAGTAAAGCAGAAGCCATCAGTGTTGATAGAGTCAAACCAGAGTTTATCGATGACATCCAAGACTACGATAGAGATCAACGAAACGAGGTGCCTACATGTCCAATCAATGAAGCTGCATCGTCAAGAGGAAGTCTCATGAAAACAACGTGATCTGGTAGGAGAGTTCGGTGACCTATACATTACTTCCAAATTATCAATATTTAACTTATCATGAATTCCCCATTTTACATATAACTGCTCATTCACGCTATTTATGACTGCATATTTAGTTCACATTGCTTGTGATTAAACATTGACGATGATGTTTGCATAATCACAGTTAACCGTGTAATGTTTTAAACTTCGTATTTCTCAGCTTAATACACTATCAGTTCTCCATGCAATATCGCTGCTATTTATTACACAAACTCATATTATTGTCAAACACTTGAATGTATTGTCTAATGTGTCAGTGTTCTGATGGTGGAAATATGTTGCACCCCTGTATCAAGCCTATAGGTACGCTTATTAAACTAATTCATGTATGCGTATTGTACGCTTCAATGAAACAAGTTTTACCTATGCTTGTTGAATATTTGCCATTATATTAGTGAACATTGCTTTTCATATGTTACATATATACGTATAAACATATATATATATTTCACGTGGTTATGCACTTTTGCATTCGCCTCGTGCCGTTTGAAATTCGATCTCGTTGACAATACATCTCTTCAAGCGTTCACTTGTGCATCTTTATACAGCATTGTTCGTCTTTGACCGTGTACAGCGTTAGCGTTGAGCAGAACGTGAAAACCTGCTAGTTTCAATGGTCGGCCTGCTAAATTTAGGCTACCGATATCAATTACTGCAAATTTCATACTTGTACCAAAATACTATCTAGAATCAAGCTTATAATAAAATAAAGCAAATTATAGTTTCATAATTGAGATGAAAATAATTATACAGAAAAGCTGGTCGCCAAAGCTGCAAGTATGTTGAACTGAGCCGTCTCTCGTTTTTCACAAGAAGTTGCATGGTAGTGATCGATAGGAAGACGATGGAGCTTATCATATCGCAGAGAAACTGGTTTATCAAGAAATGCGAGAGTTTCTCAGTGGACAGTGTGCATCTACGCCAATCCCAGTAATAGAATGGGGTGAAATTTCGCCAACCAGATCATTCTTCCACATACAGCATGCATCAAAGCACTGAAGGTAATTGGTGATTTTCCGTGGCGAGCGAGGTGTAGAAAATTCGCCAAGAAAATTTATTTCCATTTATTATTATTGTTTCCTTCACTCACTAGAGAAAAGTAGGGCTTCACCAGCAAGTCTTCATTGCGTTCGGTCCTATCCTAATTTTTCACCTGGCTCCACGTCGACCCTTATGATTTCATCTCCTCTAAACATGATCCCGGTTGACTGATCTGCCGCTTCCCGTTAGGGTTGAAATCGAGAGTGCGTGCTGAGATGTCACTTGGTGCTTTTACAGATTATGGCCAATTCACCTCCCTTTCTTCATGCATATTTGCTGCACTATTGACTCCTGCTGCGAAGCTTCGCTCCGAAAGAGATCCCTGTTGCTGATATATTCAGGCCATCTGATCTTGCCTATTGAGCGAAGACAGGTGATAATGAAGGTCTGCAGTCTGTTTGAGGTGCTCCAGATACCTCGCCAAATTTCTGATCCATAAAAAAGCGTCGACTTCATATTGCAGTAAAAGATCCGCAAAACACGTAACAATTTTCAGCTCATTTCAATGATAATGTAAGCTATTGGAGATCTTCCTCACTGATGAATCGAAACGAAGAGTTGTATACAACATCATGTCAAGTGTGAGTTTATCAACTTCGATAGGTATGCAAATGACTCAGACTGAGAACACGGAATTCATCTGATCAGTCGAGACAAGCTTAACATTTGAACGAGAGAATTTGTGACACGGATGCAGTTCGTGTTTGATCTGTGCACAATTGCGATCCGGTCATTATGTGAAATAATCTGACGTATCTAGATTCCCGCTGACTTTTGTGGAACAGAGTTGCAACCCAGTGAAAAGTATACACAGACTGTATATTAAAAGGACATCGTTGAGGAGGGTGTCCGGGAACAATTATTGTTGGACAGTCTTCTCCTAACTGTATGGCTCAGTTGTGAAGATTTCGTTGTCCTCCACGACAATGCATTCACTGCATTTGTCAATATGGAGTGGCTGATGCAACTACTAACGAGTGTGTCAACTATCTCTCCTGATGAGAACAGCTGAGAGACAAAGCCAGCATCAATGTACACTCATAACCGTGTGGCTCTCTGTCACCATATCATAGACAATCATTATTACTACCACTGAAACTACTACTCACTGGTCTTCTTGATCCACATAGTCTGAATGACATATAGTAGATTTCTACCTAAATCAGTATACAAATTATTGAATGAGAAAGTGACTTGTACAATTTTGTCAGCTCTAATTACAACAGTGTTGTTTATGAACTCGTGATATATTGAATCGTACGATGATAGATAGCTGTGCTGTTTTAGTAATTAGGCGACCAGCCAAATACTATCTGTAATCACTGATCACCAGTCTACATATGAGAGAGTGATTCTTGTAGTCTGTTTCACCATCGTACCATTCATTTGTTTTCAATCAATACTTGTGTATGGTGAAGTATTTTGAGAGAAGAAATACTCTTTACTAATTAGGTCACATTCCTGTGTATTTTGTAGATGTTCACAAATCACACAAACATTTTCATTCAGTTGAGTCTACTTCCTCTTTACACAAATGGCATCACGTTGTTAAAAGAGAGTAGAGGAGGGAAGGATCTCTGTGTGATGCGTTGAGATATCAGAGTAGATGGCTGCGAGAAATGGTGGTTGGATTCGTGGAAATGACATGGCTGCTCGAATCACGTACTAACAGTGAGAATACTGGTACTCACACTGAGACGAGACCACTCACAATTTATCGTGCACCGTCTTCTAATACATCTCAACACTTTTCGTTAGGTAATCATCGAAGTGAGTGCTGAATATACCTGTTCGTCTTCTATGATTTGTGTTAACTTTTGTCGGGGACATTTTGAGAAATTAGAATCAACAAATTCAAAATGAAGATCATAATTCCAATAAAATAATCAAAGCATACACCAGGTCATAATTTGAGAGGTAACAGTCACCATAGTAGATTCAAAGCAAACGTGATCCACTTTGTGTGGCTTATGAAGACCTGTTGTGTGGAGTGTGTTCGCTCAACATCTGACCAGTTCTTATCAGCTTGGAAACATCAGTATCTCACTGTGTATTCCTGAGGGAATTCCGTAGTTAACGGAAGTGGGAATCTAGACACGTGAAAATATTTCACATAATGACCGGATCCCAATTGTGCACAGATCAAACACGAACTGCATCCGTGTCACACATTCTCCGTGTTCGTCTCCTAAACGCAATTCTGTCGTTCAAATGTTTAACTTATATCGACTAACCAGATGAATTCCGTGTTCTCAGTCTGAGTCATTTGCACACCTATCGACGTTGATAAACTCACACTTGACATGATGTTGTATACACTTCATCGTTTCGATTCATCAGTGAGGAACATTTCAAAATGGTGACATTATCATTGAAATGAGCTTAATTAAGTCCAAGTTGTCTGGAGTGTCAGCATTGCTTGTTTACCACATTTAGTGATTGACAATTTCTATTACTGTATTGTTTGGACGCGTTCTTTTCTGTTGCTTTTATCTATTATGTGATTTACAGTTATTGCTGTGGAATACAAATGACTGCGTTCTGCTCAATCTGTGTTGTTGTCTGGTTTCCTGTGATTCCGTTATTGCACACAACTATTATAGCACTTCGTCGTTGATATAATACTGTATTTGACAGTAATCTTGTGCTTTCTTCTCACGAATAACTGAATTTTTTGCAGACTATCATTCCCGATTTCCTATGTATCTACAGTTCTGTTATATCAGCAAACTCAAGCACTGTCCAACACACGTGCACACACATACACCAGGATACTTTTGTCAGTGCCATCTTGGCTACTCGAATATCGCCACTGTACATACACGTCTCACAACTCAGCAGTCGAAAATGGAGGACAGACCAACATTTTCATATGAAGCATGAGTTTGGTAAGGAATTCTGCCAACAGAAATGC
The DNA here is from genome assembly GCA_944472155.2 of Trichobilharzia szidati. Lineage (NCBI taxonomy): Eukaryota > Metazoa > Platyhelminthes > Trematoda > Strigeidida > Schistosomatidae > Trichobilharzia > Trichobilharzia szidati. The sequence continues at coordinate 127,891,593 of OX235272.1, read as the reverse complement.
GAGGCACTGAAACATGTTGAAGAAAACATGTTATCGAGACTATGACTAATCTAGAATATCGATGTCTCCATGTCTTTCAACAAACTCATTAAGGCTCACAGTTGTGCACAGTGGTGATATAACAAATCTATGGGATCATTTTCACTGTATTTTGATCAGAAAGTCTATTCCGAGTGAGTTCATTGGTAGGGGGATCAGTGGACTAGTGAATTTGACGTCCTCTTGGGTTACTTTTCAAGAAAATATCTAGAAGCACACACCTATAGCATACAACACACATAAGCTTCCATCGTGTTCTCATTTAGTTTGTCGAAAGCATTTTCAATCGATATATCGTTCTGCCTCAACCCTCATCCTTTCCTCCTTGTGCATTTCCTCGTGAAGCAGTGCATTCCTTTACTTTTGAAATTTGTCTTAGGCAAACAATATTCTCTACCAGCCTTAGACGAGTAGAATCCACTTGTCAAGAATGTTTGTCTGATTAACAAACAGAATCTACACACAACACTCACAAAGTTGACCTGAATAACTAGAAGTGCCGGACTTCTAAAACTACTTCAGCTTACACACTTCTCTGATAGAAACAATTAATTGGTACGAGAGTGAAACAGACATCAGGAAATATCCTTTCATAAGTAGAATGGTGATCGTTGATGAATAATTACCACCACTCAGCTGACGTGGAAGCTAGTAAAAACTACACTGTATCTGTTAGTTCATTATTATTCCGGATTTCATTGAATCACTTCTGTTATCAGTGATATTAAGAGAAATACAGCTGGTCGTTCCATTAGCTTAGGTAATGAGTACTTGAAATCGACTCGAGAAAACTGTAGGTTACATGTTTAAAGACGAGTCGACATCAGTGAGAGAACCACTTGAATATCTGTGTATACTCACAGCAGTCTCCTCCTCCCAATTTGAAACTTTTGAGCAATGCGCAGCCATTGGGTCTCGAATCGGTCACCTCACGGTTGAAAGGCGACCTCGTAAACCAAACAGTCACTGGCATCCGACCCAATGGATTGATGGTGAGTGGCATTTATTTGATGATTTGAATAAATCAAATGAAAGTAACATTAGACGAGCATGAAATTTCCATATTGAGTGAAGATACATGGACATTACTTACATCATATGTGAGAAGAACACTGTCGTAGACATGATAATGACAACATTCTATCAAGTTCTCACTGCAATCATTGATCAATGTCAAACAAATTCTATTCATAGCACTATTCTATCTTATCTTGTGGATACAGAACACAAGATTGATGTCAACAGGGCAGCTTTCAAAGTGATTTAACTCATACTAACAAATCTTAACTTCGCCTTAAGTGTTCGTTCAGTAAATATTGCTGAGGCCGTTGGGATCCACATTAAGAAGTCTAATTTATGCGTCTCAAGGAAGCTAGTTCAGACGTTGTCCTTACCTTGGCCTTCTAGCTTCGAATTATCTTTGATTTCGTGGAAATTTCCCTAATTTTAGTTGATATTGAATATGGTATGCTATCTTTAAAATTATCAGTTTATAAGTGTTGAGCACGAATTGATATCAGCTACAGAACCAATGAAAACCTGGGACGAATGATATACGAGTTCGCCTTGCAACTGGAAGGTGCTGGTTTTGAACCCTAGTGGGTGTGTACTGCAGATGATTCCCAAATTAGGATGAAACAGTTGTAGATTATTTTCAATAATAATACTCAGAATTCGATGTACACTGAACTCAATTTGTTTCTATCATTTGATGACAGTTGCCTATTCAACTTCTTCATTTTATCATCACACCTGTTACCTATTAGTTCTCAAAGGTATATTCAGTGTGCCTCATTTGTATGTTTGTATTTTTAAGGTTTCCATCTTTGTCTCACACAGATAAGTACAACTTATCCTCACTCTATCCCTTGGAACTTATATTTTACTGATTACAAATATATTAGTATCTCACTTTATTGTCTATTCCCATTTTGTCTCATGTTCTGACTGTCGGCGTACGGGACTCAACAATGAACTCGATAACGATACGAAATATCGTGTTAGGTATCCGAGTTGATGAAAACATATTGAGTCAGAATATCATAGAAATACAGATAATGTGTTGTAAAAATTAATGGTTACTTGATAATACAATTACAGTCTACTCCTAGAAATTATTAATTTAACCCACAGATCCGTTTCACTGCTGAGATTGTGTCTACTGGCAGAAGTTATTTACCGGTTGTAGAATAGTCTTCAGACGAGGATGAGATATTCTTACAAATCCCCAAGTTAGATGATAGATGCCCTCTGGTGAATTCTGGACATTCAGCTCCATTTGAAATGTCCTTCAAAGTCCTATAGTCAAGAACCGTTTAGGGTTAGGGTTAACCCCAACCCTAACCCTAACTCTTTACTTCCTAAATCACAGTCAGGAATCAAGAAGAATGTACTTGAGAAATTGTTAAGAATTCTTTCCACGGAGGAATACACAGTGAGATACTGCTGTTTCCAAGCTGAAAAGAACTGGCCAAATGATGAGCGAACACACTCCACATAACAGGTCTTCATAAGCCACACAAGGTGGATCACGTTTGCTTTGAATCAACCATGGTGACTGGTAACTCTCAAATTATTACCTGGTGTATGCTTTGATTATTTGATTGGAATTATGATCTTCATTTTGAATTTGTTGATTCTAATTCCTCAAAATGTTCCTCAAAACAGCTATCACATATCATAGAAGACGAACAGGTATATTCAGCACTCACTTCGTTGATTACCTAACGAAGAGTGTTGAGATGTATTAGAAGACGGTGCACGATAAACTGTGAGTGGTCTTGTCTTTGTGTGATAACCAGTATTCTCACTGTTATCACGTGATGCGAGAAGCCATGTCATTTCCACGAATCCGACCACCATTTCTCGCAGCCATCTACTCTGATATCTCAACGCATCACACAGAGATCCTTCCCTCCTCTACTCTCTTTTAACAACGTGATGGTATTTGTGTATGAATGAAGTAGACTCAACTTAATAAAAATGGAGAATATGTATCCCAGTGTAAGATAATTAGGAAGATTTCTACGGACCATTGGATACAGTAATGGACAACATATCAAATCGCGACGTGAAAATCCTAATGATTTACAGGATTGCTAAACTGGGAGCAGACAATACAGAAAGATAATTCATCATGGATGAAGATGTACAGTTCATCTCAGATTGCTCATGAAGGTGGAAATGCAGCCTGCAACCTGTTAGACAAAAAGTGAAGAAGTGTAGCAGTTGCACACTCCGACCACCATCGTGTTCAAATTCAGGCCACAAGACATCAAAGCAACTGGACACAGACGACAATTCATGTTCAGCTCTTAAAAGCTGGGAGACGGATAAAGAAATGACGCCTTCAATGCAGCTGTCAGAGGATTTTTGGAGACACCGCGGAACACGCCTGAGGAAGCTGGTGTGGAAGCACGTTGTAGCTCCTTGAAGGTGGTGTTCAGGGAAAAATGTACAGCCGATCTGGGAAGCAAGAATAGCCAAGACAAGGAATGACTCTATGGACACCTGGGGGCTAATGAATGAGAGAAGGATGGTGAAAGAGAAGATTAACCAACTCAATGATGGACGAGAGGAGAAGAGGCTGAGTTCAATGTTTATCTCAATGAATAAAGAAGCGAAGAAGAGTGTCTAGGAAACCAGTTAACCATGTTACATGAACGACTTCAAGCTCGTTTCCAATCGGCTTTAACCAGAAATGACTCTTCCGACTGCTTCATGACCATCTATCCTGTAAACTTGACCTTTACACCAACAACCTGTCAACTCTTCAGGCTTGCCAACCTAATCTGTGGCCGGGTTGTTCCCAACATCGCCTCAATTAGCGAAAGGCAGTATTAACTCACCTGGCTGCTCAAATGCGTATTTATTGGTGATGATAGGGATAGTTTAAAGAGATACACTTACACCAAAACGCCACCGCTGACCTCTTGTCCCCTTAAAATTCAATTCAACACTCCTTGTTGTAAGCCACACAGACGGAAATATTATCTCTGCTTGTGAAACCACTGAAGATTAATCAATTTGCCCAACTGCTTTGATCCCTTATAAGTGCTGGGAGGAACGAAAGATCAGTCTACGACAAGCTGACTGGTAAGTGAAGTAGAACAGGCCGGTGGCAAAACAGACGTCTGAACATTAAATCAGCTAACCTGGTCCCTATACAGGCAGAGATCACCGTAGATGAAACCTTTGAAAAATGGTCACAGATATCTAGTACTGAGGAGGAGAGACACATAAAGCAGTTGACTGATCACTTCAAAGGATTCCTGAATCTATCGTTACGCGGAACCCGTCCAGAACTATCACTAACAGCACGCACAGGACTGCAGGTGAACACTGATTCTGTGACGAAAGCTGAGATCTTCAATGCAATCAAGCTACTGAAGTGTGGGAAGGTAGCAGAGCCAGACGCAATTCCTCCTGGAGAACTGGAAACTGATCGAGAAATCGTAGCGGACATCCTCACGGTAGTGCTGCTTAAACCTTGGAAAGAAGAAAAGGTGTCTACCGATTCGAGAACATTGAGCTTGACAGGCTACAAAGGAACGGTGACTTCGGCCTCTACAAGGACACGTGAGAAATCCCCCTGCTGTCCACGCCAAACAAAATGCTAAGTCTGGTCAGTCTGGAGAGAATAAACGATGTGCACGATGCAAAACTCTAACCGGAACAAGCTGAACTCAGTCAAGCTAAGTGGTGTGCCAGTCAAATTGCAACTCCATGAATCACTGTTGAACAGAGCATTGATTGAGAGTCAACTCTTTCTCCCGTCTCTACTTCAACTTCACTGGCTATGAAAACACCAACGACGGCCTTGAACGTGGAAACGAATTCAACACTATGGCGTGCAGCGTCCAAATCTTCACCAACCTCATTCAACAGTAATATGACAGTGCCACGTGTCAAGTGAAACATAACCCAAGAAACTTCGAAGCTGCGGGCGACAACACGCATGTGGTTGTCAGAAGAGGATCTGAAGGACAAGACACGCTTTGATCACACCGAAATCAGTTCGAAAATCTCCTGCAGTCAACATGAAGAACAAAGTCAAGCTCTCAGTAGCAATGTTAGGTCTGTCAGTTCTTGCACTGCAGGTCACGGAAGTCATTTACAACGGATTATTTCAGATAATTATGAACTTTGCTTTAGCTCCATATTCAAGACTAGATGTCCGACCAGGAAGGATTAACAAAAAGAAACTTCGGAACGAGTCAATCAAGAAAATATTGCCCAACAAATATGTGGAAGATGACGGAGAATGATGAACACACACCGAGAAGATCGTTGGGTGATATCTCCCATCAGACCATCGATTCAAAATCGCGAACTGGGCACATATCGGAAGGTGACATAGAAAAGATTATGCGAAGAGGGGACGAGGAAACATGGATAAGCGTGGGGCTGTCTAAAGTCCATCTCGGAGAGTGAAACAACTTCGGGATGCGCTGCTGAAGTCCTGTGCTCCACTCAGAATCAAACGAAGCACTAAAGTTATTATTAATGATAATGTCACGTCAAATAATCAAACTATGGTTGTATTTTCCCTACCATTTTGGGTATTTGGCTGAAGAGACCGTTTGAACTTCAAAGGAGTTCAGTAAATTTCCTGTTTACACTGACAATTTGTTTATTGCAAATTAAAATTTTGTGATCGACTGTCGTGCTGTCTGTTTTTGGACGCCGGATAACCTCATATTTGAAGGCTTGTGCTATGTTTATCTGGTACATTCCGTTTAATAGAACAATGATCTTTCAGTTCTTCAACATTCTGCAATCAATCTCATTATACTTGAAGCCATTCAGTTTATTTGAATTTGATCAAGACTCTTTGGAACATTGTAGTTTAATTTCGGTTTGGTCGAAAACTGCAAGTCTGTATCCTCAAGGTCTATTCGCGCGGCGCCTGTACCATGAAGATTTTCAACTTGGTCTGGTCTAGCATACAACTTCTACAATTCATTTTGAACTGTCGCAGAATACATTGGATTATATTTCGATATTTGCCGTATATTTTCCGCCTGGAAACAGTGTCAGAAGAACTAAAACCCAAGTGCATTTCCAGCCTACGTTTTGCTAGAATTCACAAGGGCAAAGCCTTCAGAGGAAGTTTGTTCTTACCTAAACATTTGGTTCATGAAATTATTGATGAAGTGAGTGTTGAGAATGTCAGTGTTCATTTGCATAGTATAAAAAACAGCCATATCACTTTGAAGGACTTTTCTAATGACGCGCTATATGAATATAAGCTGGCACGAAAGTAGGGATAAGGAAAGGAGTTGAGCCATCTCATTTCTGAGCCAGGCAGTAAGTCTGAGTCAAGGGACGAGTTCGTGTCCGACTTGAAGGAATCTATGAGCTTCATTGTTAGTGATATGTACATGTCAAGGGTCGACATGTCATACACTGATGCTAATCCTAGTCAATATAGAATGTTTCTCAGTTAGTTTTGGAACATAAATGAGTGTAAATTGAGTGATAGGAGAAGGAAGTTGACTTTTCTTCTGTATTTTTGTTGAGGAAAGGTAAGGAAAGCTATTGGAATATGTGTAGCACTTCCTCCAGACATCAGCTATGAAGAAGCCATGCAAATACTGTATGATTCATTTAGACAAGAACATGCGACTACTCGTTCACTTGTCAGGAAAGCCATAAGGGATTCTCAAACCACAAGCGTGCTAGCAGATATCTTCTTCACTTTTATATAGGACTCCGTAACGCTCATATCACATTGAGTGGCACCAGGTACATTTCTGTTCTGAAGTGTCCCATAAATCCAGAACGAAGAATCCGCCATTTGCCTATCGAAATGCAGGCGAAATGCGCTGGTGCAGCTAACAGAATTTCGGTGGCCGTTAGAGAGCCAGAGTTCAAGGACCTGGTGGAGTTTGTATAGGAGAGAGTTCGAGTGGCTAGAATACGTTAGAGAATGTGACTTAGACGCAAGACAGACACCGAGGTAAAGAAGTCTGCAGAGACTTAGAATCCTGTGTCCCATTGTAATTTAGCTGAGCGGTCTATTGCAAAGCGACCTGAGAGTAGTCAAGGGGAATCTAAGGGCTGCATTCTGTGTAAGGGTTCTCATCGCCTAGCGGAGTGCTCGAGGAGAAGAGACAAGCTGCCAGGAAACTAAATGTTTGTTATGTTTGCCTCGAACTGGGCCACGTTGGAATATGTTGTGCTTCACGAAGTAGGAGTAGTGTGGATGGGTTCATTTTGAGAATAATATGGCTGTGAGTTCAGCGACGCATTTCGGGCACAAGGAAAAAACTGGGACGGTCTATGTCAGTCTAGTTTCTGTGAACCTGTTTGGTGAAATAGGGTGTCTGTAAAAGTACCGTCCACCAGATAGCGGGTCAAATATCCTCATGGTCTTAGTAAAGATCGTTAAAAGGTAGAGCATTGAGTGCAATTACTCAAGGCTCAGTGTGGTGATGGTAAATGAAGTCACGCAGCGTGACTTTGCTTAAGTGGCTCAAGAAACATCATCCATAGGTGAAAGAGACTCAGTTAAAATGAACAAGGAGTACGCGATGCTCCACGTACCAATGCCTGATGGACATTATCTGACGGAGGAACATTAAGGGGCCCTAGAACATGGTAAATCGGCAATTACTGATTCACGTTGTCCTACCTCTGACAGCCAAGAAATGATGCACACTCCTGAGAGGCTATGTGAACATGAATTTGAAGACAAAAGCGACTGCAACCATGTAATTTAACCATAAACCAAATTTATGTAATTTAAATAATACTTATCCATGCCTGTACAATTGGTGTGTCCTACATAGGTAGGAGAAAATATGTTTGTTACTAAATTATTATTATTAACTGTGCTTACTAATCGTATATGTAATTTATCACATTGATGATGCCTGTAAACTGGCGTCCATAATGTACAAAATGAGAATATACTATTATTATTATGAATTTGAAGACATGGATTGTCTAAGTTTGGATCTCTTTGAAGAGGTTAAAAAGGCACTTTTCAACAGCCACTTTGAAGTAGCATTACAATGCATGCATGGTCGTCTCAATCTACCAGACCATTGTGGGATGGCGAGTCATGGACTCGAGCGTCTCAGAAGACGTCTTTCTGAAGTATAATAGGTTGAAAGAGGTCACGGCGGGCCATTCATTGAAAGGATACTTTGTAGAACTGGTTGGGGTACGTGCTCTTCCCGAAAGCGTTAAGTGGCATGTATCTCATCATCCGGTTATGAATCCGCAAAAGCCTGAAAAGCTACAAGTAATTTTTGATCGAGCCTTTCGGTGATCAGTCATTACAAGGACCAAGCACTGTCAGGTGTTTGGTGGGAATACTTCTACCTTTCCAAGTCGGCTTTGTAGCACTTGCAGCTAACATAGAAATAATGTTTTGCAGGTGAATACTCCTAGACAAGATAGAGGAGAATTTCGCCTGTTGTGGTGGAATGGTGGCAATATAACACAAAAGGCTTCTGAGTATGAACCAACTGTTCATTCACTCGGTGCTGTGTTATCTCCTTCCTGTAGCAATTACGCATTGTGAAAGACTGTTGAGACCGTAGGTAGTGAAAGATCAAGTATAGTTGGTTGACTTCCCGGAAGGCGTTTCTATGTGTATGACTGTTTAACATCACCCAATAACCTTGAACAGGCTATTTCCTTAGTTGGACAGATGAGATCTGTTCAAACGAAGGGAAGCTCTAGATTGACGAAGTCACACAAAGACAAGACCACTCACTGCTTATCGTGTCTGAATATTTTAAGGGTTTCTGTTGTCGATTATTTATGCTAGTTGTTGTTCGCTTCCCTCGTTACTGGCCTATGAGTCTGTGAATCATTTTCACCTGCTGTTTCGCAGGCTATTTCTATTCTGGCATTGGGATATTGGGATATAAGTTGAAGATGTCATGGTTGACGAGGCGAGCGGTTTTCCTGTTTGCCTGACATGGCATTCGTAAGAGCTTTATGATCGGTTAAGATAGTGAAGGCTGTATCTTCCAGCACATGTCTAAAGTGTTTGATGGCCAAATAAACTGCTAGTCACTCTCTACCATGGATGCTATATCGACATTGAGTAAGATTCAGTTGTTTTGGAAAGAATTCAGGGTATGAATATTCACTGTGCATCTGTCGTTGTACAACTGGCGCACTTGCAACGTTCGAGGCGTCCTTCGTGAAGGCAGGAGTAGCGTGGTTTTGTGCGTGTGACTAGGAGTGTCTTCTTGTTATACATGTGTCAAACAGCTTGAAACGATTCAACGGCTTCGGTGGCCAAGTCAAATGAACGGTTGTGTCCACGTAAACAGTCAGGTAATGATTGCAAAACTCTAGCACATCTGGGAATGAAACGACGGTAAAATTTGATGAGACCGAAAACTCGTCGTAAGTTTAGTAAAGGAATCAGCAAGTGGGTAATCCACAACAGCTTGTACATATCACAGACTGGCCTGATTCCTTAACTGTCAATCAATTGACCGAGGAATTTCAATGAGATCTTGTGGAATTCACATTTGTACAATTCGATGGCCATCCCATACGGACGAAATCCTTCGAATACAGTCTTCACACCTTTCAGATGTAGAGACGACGCACTTACTGAATGAGTTATGCTTTGGATGTGCTTGCTTTATTGAACTCGTCGATCAGATGGTTGCAGGCAATCGACAGGAAGCTCTGGACCTGGGTTTCATTCTTGTAGCCACTCGACAAGAAGACGTATCTGCAAGGTGGCCGCACTGCAAACTTCACTGATAGAATTCAGTCCGCACAGAGGACGAGCGAAAGACTGGACAAATGATATCGGTTAATTAGTGTCCAGTCAAGGAACTAGTCAATTGTCTGATAAACATCTGGTAAACACATGACACCTAGTTCACTCGTTGTAAAGATTCAAAATAATTGATAGGAAATGACACTTCAATTCTCCTTCGATTTGCTGAGAATATCTCAATAAGACGTTTGAAACCTGATTTTTGTTATCATAGGGAATTGGTTTTAGGACCTCAATTAACCTAGGAACTTGCTCCCCAGTAACTCCACGTTTCCCATTTGCGTCGCTTACTCTTGCTCCATTTTACTGTTTGACGCTAATATAAGAATTATTGTTTGATCCTTGAGTTCTACTCACTTTATTATCTTGTTTCTGGTTACGCAGTTAATGATGACTTACAACCTCTTGTATGACAGATTTACTTGTTTATTCCTGCGAGAAACTTCGATCTTATATACGTCGTATGATACTTGTCTTGTTTGTCAACCAGGGATTTCTCCTGAATGGTTTCAATTTCCCGTCCCTCCACCAATACTACCATCACGCCGTCCAACGTCCCCTATTTTTCGGGCTTATTGTGGGCTAATACACTAGACGAGCTCTAACAGTATGTCAGCCGGGAGTCGAATCCGATTATCCCGTGTGGATAGTGAGTATTGTAGGATTCAGTCACCGATGGACTATTGGAATGGCCAATGTGTAACAAACCAAATGCTTGCTTAAACACACCTACACTTTACTTTTAAAACCATATTTAAGCAACAAGTAGAATGTGCTTAAGAAATTGTATACAATTTTTCCAAGTGAAAAACTTGAAGGAAGCAAGAAGAATAAATGCAGAAGAAAGGTAGCAGCTCATTTATATTTCAATACCAGAATATGTTGTCATTATTATTATTATTTACAAAAGGAAGGTCTTTATTGCACTTTCATTATGTTGACAACAGGCTACTGTTTTGTAAATTTATATGAATACTGATATGAAGTATAAGTAACAAAAGTCTAAAAATGATGATATAAGTAGCTAGATAATTAGGTGATCAAAGAATTGACTGTAGATATGTGGAACAATTGGATGAATGCTCTCGACAAGAATACAAGGCCTAGACTCCAAAATGGGTGAGAAACGAAATTCAACTGGAAATATCACATTAGTATAATAGGCAAAGTGTAACGACGAGAAATGTTTCACAGCAGCAGGAAAAGTAAGGTGAGAGACTTTCAGATGAAAACAAATAGATTTGAATCAGAACAGAATATACAGGATGCTCAATGTCATTCAACGACTGTACAACTACATCTGCTCTTCCGTGTATAGATATGGTTCCACTCATAGGATAGTGATTGCTTCAGCAAAACATGGAAGGCTGAATTTCTCTCACCTATCGATTATTTTTAACGCCTGCAGGCTCCCAACAAGATGATCGATGTCTTGAAGTTGGTATGCGATCTCACTAACTATTACCTGTACTCGCAAGTCCTTCAGACAGAGTTGAGAAATGCAAACAACACATCTTCCCTGAATTCTTTCAATGCATGTGCTTCAGCACAAACATGTAAAGCTTACTTATATACTTGTAGAGAACACGAGATAGAAATCTGCCCACTTTCGATTGGCATATACAACAGTTCGTTTGTTACAAACAGATGAGTCTGGCATCTGGGTTCGCTGCTTTGATTGGAAGATTCAGTCTGCATATTTTCTTACTGACAGTATACTCACTTATGAGGACAAACTGAAGATGGACAGTTTTCCTCATCGCTACGCTGCAATCCAACATTTTTACACACCAGATTTCCCATCTTTGTCAACAGACATCTACGGATAACCATTAACATGCAAGCGGTTCCGTTCTAGTGAACAGCTAGAACGGATAACTGCCTTTCCAGTTCACTTTATCAGAAAATCTTTCATATGCAATCGGACAGTGTTATAAAAACTGCTTGTTTGCATTTAACAGCTCTTCAAGTTTAGAGAAATCGTCCTCCATGTCCTCTTCGCTTGGATGCACCTCATATTAGTATACTGCTCTATTTGTTCTTCCTGTCCTATTCGAGAAATCCGCCTGTTGACATTTGCGAAGACGACCTGAAAGATGCAAGGTTTACATGTTTGAAGCAGTACCATACATAATAACTTAGTACCAGATATGATGTGAACATATTAAGGTCATTCGAAACAAAGTACTTGGGCCAACCAAGTTCAATCTTTTATAAATCACCCATGCTAGTGACACTGAAAAGCCTGAAACTCAAAATGTATGTTCGATAAGGCGGTCAAGGACTCATCTCGACAAATATTGTCATTACTTCGTTTAAAACACTTTCAAATACTATAATACATCCCTCATCATTTTGACAAGAGAATCCTCTCCACTCTTCACAAGTATTTCGCAGTTAATGACACTACAATCCAACCTATTCTTGAATATTACCTAGCAATGTTAAGTCAGACAGTTCTCCGATGCACACCCGATATCTATGGTTGGCCTGCGAAATTTGGGCTACCGATATCCATGCTCAAAATTCCATGCTTGTACTGAAAATATGGTGTGGCATACAGCTGTAACCATAAATGTAAAATAAACACTTGCACTGAGCGTGACGAAAAGATTTCCAACAGATTACTTCAGATATTTATGAACTCTGCTTTAGCTCTATATCGAAGATTAGATGACCGTCCAGAAATGTTTAGCAACAACAAACTCTGTGATAAAGCTAATCAAGTTCACATTGCTCATCAAATCGGCGGCCTGTTTGAACATAGGCTACCAAAAATTCCACCTTACAAAATTTTGCAAAATTGCTTTGGTTTGCTCTTTTAAGTTTGTTTCAATTTATCAATTATGTGTCCTAATCGTATTATATATAATCGCGCATTTTTAAAATCATTACAACCTACTGCGTTGTGTCATCCACAAAAATTGAGAAAAAAGCATCACTCTGGATGGCAGCGTGCACTGAAGCGTACACAAATTAATCAAATGACTGTTCCTGAACTCGTTAGCATTAATTGTAGATCCCTGTCAAACAAAATGGATTATCTTCAATCCCTAACGTATTCTAATGTTTATCGAAATGCTGGCGTTTTAGCAATACAAGAGACTTGGCTGCACCAGCATTATGATGATAATCTAGTTTCAGTAAATGGATATAAAGTTTTTCGCCAAGACAGTAAAAGTTCTCAGAAAAACTGTGGAGGAGGGGTAGCCACTTTTATAAACACAAGTTGGTCTACATCAAATCACGTTTGCTTCAGTTATTCTAATGACAGTATAGACTACATAACCGTCAGGTGTTGCCCAAAACACTCAAGTGAATATTCTTATATATACATAACAAATATTTACATAACACCCAATTGTAGCCTTTCTAATATAGCTATGTTTGCAGATGAATTTACTGAATTCACTGTTCATGCATTCGGAAACTCGTTGTCTATAGTCTGTGGTGATTTTAATTCATGTGATCACAGCTTTCTTACTTCACTTCGTCATGAGAACCTAGTCAAGTCTAATACACGTCTGGACAAATCACTAAACCTGGTTTTCATAAACGACCGTGATGTATATGAAACCCGAAGGAGAGCGACTTTGCTAAACTCTGACCACTGCATTATTCGTATTTTACCGAAAGTGTACGGCAAGTTACAACAAAAATTGTTGAGTCATTTAACAAAGAAGATACATGAACGTTCATATTCCCATGACAACATTCTAGCACTAAGAAGCATGTTGTATGATACCAACTGGGAACTATTTACTGACGATAAGTTGGATGCTACTGTCTCTAATATAACCGATTATCTGAAGTTTTGTTTGGATATTTGCTGTCCATATGAACCACTGTTTTCGAGATTTGACAGAATCTCTTCTTTGCAGCTGAAGAAAACTTAGAAGACTAAAGGAAAGGTTGTATAAGAATTGTGATAATACTGGTGTCTGTCAAATAAACACCCTTATAAAAATTGAAATAGAAAGGTTGAACAGACTATATAATGAAAAATTTTTATCATGCAAAAATCCTTCAAACATTTGGAAACTTTTCAATAAACTTACAAGTAAAAAACAAATGTCTGTTGATGCTTATTCTGATGTTAACGCTTTAAACAAATCATTTATCATGAAACAAATTAATATGGTTGTACCTGATGTACCTAGCCAAGATAATGGTCATTTTCCGGGCTTTAAAGAAAAGGATGTACTATTATGTTTGAAATCTTTAAATCCAACACACAGCCTTGGTCCAAATGGTGTACTAATCATTCTTCTTCAAAAGTGTGCAGACATCTTGTGTCATCCTCTTACTCAAATCTTTAATGCATCATTTAACAGGGAAACGGTACCTGCTGACTGGAAAGAAATCAAGGTTGTACCTGTACAGAAATCATCTTCTGGAGCAGGTATAAAGTTTAGACCAGTCGCTATAACATCTCCTTTTTTGAAAACTATGGAGAAACTTCTTTTGAATATTCTTAAACCTTCTTTAAAAGCTTTTAGTGACCCTTAGCAGTTTGCTTATAAGTGTGGAAGAAGTACATTAGATGCAGCCATTGTACTACACCACAATATTGTTTCCTGCCTTGATAAGGGTGCTAAGTTCGTTCGAACAGCTTTTTTAGACTATACTGCAGCTTTCGACTCTGTTCCTAGGACACTTTTATTAGGAAAGATGATTTCAGCAGAAACAGAGTCCTGAGCACTAGATGGCTGTCTTCTTATTTTAAGGATAGGAAACAGCATACTGTTTTGGCTGGAAAGCGCTCCGCTTCTCAGCTAACTGAAAGTGGTGTGCCTCAAGGTGCAGTACTTTCTCCATTTCTTTTCTCTTTCTTTTTGCATGACCTTCCGAACTCACCCAAAGTTAACTTCATTAAGTATGCTAGTGATCTGACCGTTTCTGTCCCTGTAGTTTCCACATCGGATTGTTCCCATATGAATGGCTTCTTAGCTGAAGTTAAGGATTGGTCTGGCTCAAATGGTCTTAAACTAAATCCAACTAAATGTAATACTGTTGATTTCAGCTTGAGAAGTGAAAAAGACATGCATGGATCGATCCAATCTCATGATTATTGTAATATTGATGGTACCATGATAGAGAGTAAGTCAAGTGTTTCTTATCTTGGCATTAGTTTCTCTTCAAACCCTTGCTGGTCGTCTCATATTCTTATAGTTTCTAAGAAAGTTTTCCGTCTGACTTATTACATAAAGAAGTTGAGGCACTCGGGTATAACCCAATCTCTTCTCATACAATTTATTAATTCATGTGTTTTGCCCATCATTCTTTGTTGTTCTCCATTATTCTTCCCTGGGCTACTCAAGAAAGACCATATAATACTACGAAGAACATTGAAGGCTGTAAGTAGGGTCAGTGCTATCCCTTTGACTCAACTAACCGACACTGTTGTCAATAGGCATATGAATTCTCACAAACACTTAGCTAAAGTTATCTTGTCTGATAGTAAACATCCTCTTTATTCACAATTGTTTCCTTGTATCTCTTCGGGTAAGACCAGAAGAAATTTCATAAACATTTATGCTCGTACTACAAAATATAAAAATTCAACCGTACCATATTTGGCACGAGTATTGTGTGAAGGGACAAATATCAAAAAAGAACTTTTACAACTTCTAAATCATTAACAAAACTATAAAATGTAATGATGCATATTATTGAATGTGTTATTTGTTATATTATTTATTTATTACTCACTATGACCTAGCAATGGTGTGATTTTGTTGGGGTTTTTATTTTTTCCTATTAACTATCAATATTTCAATATTTTATGCATTTATATAATTATAAACAGAGCTAAACCATTGCAATATGTAAAAGAAACGCTGAAAATTCCATGCTGTAAATTGTTATTGTTGTGGAATAAAGTGAGTGTAAGCGGTACGTTCAACGTTTGCGTTACATTTTAGCTTGATTCGCTATATATTTCAATTTTAACTGTGAGACTCGCACAAGTGTTTCTCCAGTTCCATAAATTTAACCAATAACTCTTTCACTAATTAGTTATGGTTAGTCATACAAAAATGCCACGAACTCAGTCACCTGTCAACGTGATGACTAACAGTGCAAATATGCTCGCAACGACGAGCAGCACAACTCCCAAAAAGTATGGAAGTGAGGCACACAGCTTGCCAATACGCCGCAAGCGTCGAGCTGCCGGTTCACTACCATCTACTGTGGCTGAAACTGAGGGCGAAAACTTGCTGACAAACAGCAGTAGCATCGCTTCTACAAACTCAGCACCTGGTCCTGACATAAACCTCTTTTCTTCACCCTATGTACGTGTCACAAAGCTTCAGATTCCAAGTCCAGCTCCAACACTTACTTCAGAAATAGAACGACTAAAGCTGTCTGTAGAAGAACTGAAGACTGAGATGCGGGACATAAGGTGTAGAAAAGTTATGAATGCAGGATTTTCAGAAAATTTGGTCAACTTATCTGAACTATCAACACAGGTTAGTGATATAAAATCACAGGTCTGTGAACTTGCCCCTCTGAACATCTTGACTAAGACCATAAACCCTGGCGAACTTGACACAGAATCAGTAGCTAAGATAGACACCTTGATAAACTTCATCACAACAGAGGTTATCAAAAGACTAGATACTAAACTAAGTGTGATTGTCTACAATATACCGGATAATGAGGGGTTGAAAAAGGTTCAAAGCATCTTACTAAGGGCGGCGAAAATGCCTAACTCCCAAACAAAGTGTCACAGACTGAAGAAGAGTCAGCACGACCACTGCTGTCCTATACGCCTTCAGTTTGAAACTCAGACAGAGGCTAAGAAATTCACCAACACACAACGTATCCTATTACAGGACACAAGCTACAAACAGATAAAAGTTGTAGCAGATAAGACAGTGATTGAAAGGCGTGCTTACAATCACCTTAGTAAACCAAATGGCAAGACACCCCAAGCCACTAAAATAGATATACACACTACCAACACGGTAGAACTCATAGCCTCCCCCCTCTCTAATCTCACAAAAATAGCTCCAGAGAAAACGAAACCAAACGAAAGACTTGTGAGCTATAGTCTTACTCCTAAAGTAACCTCTCCTCCCTCTACGGTGGATCTAGATATGTCTATGGACAGCCATAAGATGGTAATCAATCCCTCTTGTAAGCTGACAACATCCTCTCTTAACCAAAACGTGACAACGCAAATGGAACTCGGTAACAAAACATGCCGAAATACGCCACTTGTTGCGAAGAATCCCCAACATATTCAGACTCCCAAGAATATCTCACGCTTTAAGGTAAATAATATTCAAAACCATGCTAGCAACCAAACTAAAAACAATAATAAGGACATAGAGTCCAAGGACAACAACGACACAACCTACTTGCATACTGTGCCAAGTTACACTGGTAGCTAGTGTAGTGACGCTATCACGCAAAGTAGTATAGGTGACAACACTCGAAGCTCAGCCACCAGGTACTCAGAGTCTACAAAGCATGACACACAAACTAACTTTGGCAGATTATACGGAACAAGCCTTCTGGGAAACAAACCACAGTGCAGCTATGCATATAACGACACCCATGTAAGGTCTCCTGGAATGTCCCCACACAATAGGCAGATTAACAAGTCATGGGCATCACAAGGTACCAAAGATTTTTTATCCAACACATCCCTGTCAGCGCTAACCAAACAGCTGGTGGGGATGTTAACCCTTCTGAACCCGTACCACTAACGTTGGCCCCCTATCGGGAAGAAAACAGACATGGGCTAGTACACACGGAACTATTAGTCACACCCAAAGACTGTACAAGCATATGCCAAATAAAAACCTCAACCCAAGTCTCCAACCTACCCAAGCCTAGGACCACGTCATCGTATAGTTTATCTAATGATCAAACCCATTACCCACTAAAAATAATGGATAGTAACTCGACAGACATAGGTGGACAAACTAGTTGCAACACAGGGTTGATATGCCACGCGGAACCAGTGGATGCCAATCCACACTTAAGCCTGACTGACCAACTTAAATACTTCAAACACCATTTCAACTCTCAACTTTGCTTAATCCCTATTAATTCTAGATCTAACCTAAACAAACAGCTGACGCTCATAGCACGCACACTGGTATACAAACCCCCAATATTCATTATTACTGAATACTGGTGTCACTCCAATATACCAGGCGAAGGGATATGCGTCGATAGGTACACACAATTTCGATGTGACAGGAACAGTTGTAAGGGAGGAAGCTGCCTAATGTACTTCCTGAACACACTTACTGTATTACAGCTAGAAAATAGGGAACTCAATGACATGCACGAAACCCTTTGGGCCAACGTACACTTCAAAAGTGCTACACTACTAATAGGATGTATCTACAGAGCACCTGGCACCTTTAGTGATTACGAGACACAACTTATAAATATACTGGAGCAAGTATCCACTCTCCCATACGAGCATAAGATCATATGTGGAGACTTCAACCTACCCGAAATCAACTGGGACTTATTAACAGGGCCAACTAAATACGACAAGCTCTTAGGGACACTGGACATTTTCGGCTGGAAACAAACTGTCACTATCCCTACAAGAGGTGACAATGTACTAGACTTAATATTCTGTCACGATATAAGTCCCCTCTCAATCTTAGTTCTCAGGTAGTGACCACAAAACAGTAATGTGTGCTCTGCCACTTCCACTGAATAGCAATGCAGCTCATACCTCCACTTCACAACAAGTACTATATAGGAACTATAGTAAGGCAAACT
The DNA here is from genome assembly GCA_944472155.2 of Trichobilharzia szidati. Taxonomy (NCBI): domain Eukaryota; kingdom Metazoa; phylum Platyhelminthes; class Trematoda; order Strigeidida; family Schistosomatidae; genus Trichobilharzia; species Trichobilharzia szidati. The sequence goes on along the minus strand of OX235272.1, from coordinate 127,873,040 downwards.
GGACGTTAGTAGAATCAGTGCTAAGATCATCCGAATGGAGCGAATACTTCACTACTGATGACCTCTCGAGAGCTCTGAGCATCTTCTACCATAACTCGAACACATGCTTAGATGCTGTCATTCCACTCCAAACACTTGAGCTTTCCCCACATAGGAAGTCATTCATAAAACCAAAGGATCGTATGAAACTGAAGAAACTCTCAACAACCTACTTCAAACACCACGACTTTGGCACACTAGGTTTATTACTTAACACCCTTAGTTCCATCTCACAAGCTCGAAATTTCCGTATGAGGAACGAAGAACGCATCGCAGTAGCCAGTCCTGCTAGAGTGTATGTACTCACGGAAATCTTAAAGAAGCGAATGAATCGCAAAAATCACAGCATTTCCCTTCTCATAGACAAAGGTAGGCTATGCACTAATTCCGCAGACATGTGTGAATTATTTAACTCAACTTTTGCAGGTAACTACCTAAAGCCCACAGTCCAGTTACTCAATATACACCCTGCTACTAATGTGGCACAAACTCCATCTCCACACACACCAAACTTAATTAGTACTGTTGAATTTAACTATACTAACATTAAACAAACTATAAGAACCCTAAAATGCTCAAAAGGTTTCGGTACTGACGGCATATCATCCTATTTTTATAAATATGGTGGCCCTGACATTCCCTTACTACTGCTTAAAATATTCACAATGTCCTTAGAAACCCAAACTTACCCTGATGTATGGAAAACAACGTTTATTATGCCTAAACACAAATCTGGCTCGAAAACAGACGTCAGTAACTACAGGCCAATTAATATCACACCTATAGCTTCTAGAATTATGGAGAGACTAGTTAAAGAAAACCTAATGAAGCATATGCTTAGTTGCAATATTATAAGTCCGAACCAACATGGATTCCTAAAATCCAGATCTTGTTTAACATGCCACTTAGACTTCATTAACTTTGTGACCAGCAGTCGTGACAGACGACAACTAGTACTTGTCATCTACGTTGACATCTCAAAGGCATTTGACCGTGTCGACCACTTACTACTAGTGCATAAGCTGAAATCCTTAGGAATACGTGACCCACTATTAGGATGGCTTAAATCATTCCTTAACAATAGGTCCCAAATAGTTAAACTCGGATCTATAACTTCCAAACCTAGCCCAATCACCTCTGGTGTAGTACAAGGTAGTGTCATTGGACCCCTTCTATTCACCCTATATATTAACGACATATGCGCTTGCTTTTCTCATGGGAAACAATTCATCTTTGCAGATGACCTAAAAGTAGCTTATACATTCCAGCCTGATGACCTAGGGTACTTCCAGAATGTTATACAAAAAGAACTAGATAAAGTGACTGCTTGGTCATCTTTATGGAACCTCCAATTTAACCTTCAAAAATGTGGCTGGATCTGCTTCGGTGCACCCTCAGTCGACATGAAGTTAACGCTTCAATCGGCTAACCTAACCAAACTCCAAAGTGTCGTTGACCTAGGTCTGAGGTACTCGAGTAACCTAACATTCTCTGAGCAAGTGGCATCACAGACTCAAAAGTCGAGGATGCTCTTAGGATGCATACTAAGGAACTTTCACGACAATGAAGCAAAGCTCATTCTGTACAAAACCTGTGTGAGGCCACTACTAGAATACTGTCCATTTATTATTAGCAGCACTCACTCACGTGAAAAGCTAAGAATTGAAAGTATCCAACGATATTTTACCTCGAAACTACTAGGCTACGAATGTAAGAAAGACTACATTTCACGGTGCATGATTCTACAACTTGTCCCACTCTGGAAAAGACGACTAATTATAAACCTAGTATTCTTCTATAAGGTCCTACACAAAATATCATTCTCAGACATTAAGGACATACAATTCGCACAAGAAGGCTCTTACGACCTGCGTAACCAAAATTGCACAGTGACAATAAAAGCCTTTAAGTCAACACTCCGCGAAAACTTCTTCACAGTCATGTATTCTAAAATATGGAACAATCTGCCCTTAGATATCAGGAACTGCAATACATTATCTATAGTTTGGTTTGTAAGGATTAGTTATGTTTTACGAGTTGATCACGGACTGATATCAGTTAGAGAACCATTGAAAACCAAGGAGTACTGGACAGCTGCTGTCCAGTACTCCTTGGTTTTCAATGGTTCTCTAGCTGATATCAGTCCGTGATCAACTCGTAAAACTGCAATACAGTTTAAGTTTCAAACGCTCTCTGTACACACTATTTCACTCTACCGACTATATAAATAAACTATTTATTCCTAGAACGAATCAACTATTAGTCTACTACAGTACCTAAACGCGCTTAAATACCCTTACTTCCCTAAAGACTATAAATAAACTAGTAGCATAAATGCATAAAGACATAGTAGAAACAAATTTCTGTTCATCAAATTACAATGTACAACGAATATAAACAAATATTTTTGTCATCACATACTTTTTCTTTGTCTTCTGGTACATTTCTGTTGTATTTACTTCGTAGTACAAGTTGCATTGATCTACATTCCGACTGAAGCTGAGAAACAATTGAAGTCACTTACTCCTATATCATCCCTCAAGGTTTGGCTAGTAATGGCTCAGCATCCTTGATGAAATCCACTGTCACCATAACAATACGCTGTACAGCATCTTATACAAGCCCTGTCAACGATCTAAAATGGCTTTTATATAGCTTTCTACGCGTTTATTAACTTACTCGTACGGGGCAGCCTGTCGACGGCCGTAATTTTGAGTGCCCGCGAGTGAGATAAACAAGTGATTTGCTCGCTTGTGATTGGCCAGTTTGTCATTCGAGCTGCGGTAATTTCAAACATCATTTAACTGCTTGGTTAAGTTCGCAATTGCCGAGAGTGTTTTATCAAGTCGGGTGCATAACTGACAGCACATACTATTACAGCTCATGATAGATTTGATGAACCAGGGGATTTATTTGCTGAAATCGATGAATTCATCCCCTATCAAGATCATATGTAGGTTTACCGACATATACTGTTTTCCTGTCACGAAGATCGGAAAGCAGGTATCAAATGTCTCAGTAAGCAGTGTAATACATGTGGGCTACATGTTTTTAGTTGAAATAAACTGGGTCTCCATTCCCTTTCAGGATTAACCTTGAGTTCATATGGAATAAGCTAGTTGACCACATCAGTATTGCGTGAATGCAGTGAAAGTAAGTAAACACCTACTTCATAAGATTAAGTGATACATTTAATTGATATGATTGTATAATAAGTAGTTGTCTATCTAAGTTAATGATGAATTCGTTGCGACAATAATACCTACTATTGTTTTTATAGTCAGTATGAACATGAACGTTATTATTAATAATGCTGTCAAAACTCGTATTATTCGTCATAAAGCTGTTGTCACTTTTGTTAAAATCTTTGTTCAAGCTTTGGAAACTATTGCATGACTTGTCGTTAAATAATATTTCATTTCATGATGCTTCGATGGACCTACTAGATATCGACAGACGATATATTGCGAAATCCCTTGAGTTTAGTGAAAACTATTTAGCTACTTATATATATTGTTTGTGAAGTGATTACTTGTAAATGCTTATGAAGAAACATTTTTTATTCAGATCATACATGTACCACCTAATTTAATAATGCTTTTCTTAAACCTTTTCAGGCTTATAGAGAAACATATGTGCTGGTACGCAGATGGAACCTACTGACAATGACGGAGGACTACTCATCTGAATTATCTGTACATCTAAAATCTAATTTTTGTTTAATAAACACTTTTTTATTGAATCTGTGTTCCTTCTGCTGTAACGCGGTTGAGTTCCAGTGACGTTAGTAACACGTGCTAAGTTAGGAATTAAGGGCGAACTTTTAGGAGTAAATGCGGTGTCTGGGAAACTGTTGTTTACGCGATTACATGAACAGATAGAAACGTACCGTGTTCTGACGCTGCGAACCGTAGGTATTCTAATGAAGTATAATTGTATTTCAACAGTAGGCATTCTGTTTTTAATTAATACGATCACCGTAGTTGCACTGAGTTATAAATCTAACAGTATAGGTACATTATTCCCATCTTGGTTTATTATGATAAGTAGAAATCGCAAGCTCACGATCTCAGGTAGATTTACTTCTAACCTTGTTTGGCCATGAATCCGAAGTCAATTAATAGGTTCCTACTAAGACGATATATAACTAAGCGCTTATAACCTCAATGTTATTTTTTACAAGTGAACGCAGTAGCTTCATTACGGCACGACATAGTCTTTTTATCAATAAGCCTCTCCAAATATCTAATTTTACTTAGCATTTCTAAGATCACGTCATATACTCCGTACCTCACAAATTACGCAGAGCTAGAAATCAGGTTTATCAAGTAGAATATACAAAAGAATAACGAGGAATACATTTATTAATGAATAAACATGTAATACATAATCAACAACACGGCAGATATGTTTTTCTTTTCGCCCAAATACACGAAATTCCCGAAAGTAGATATTATCTGAAAAAGAACAAAGGAATTCTAAAGATGTAGACATTGTTACCACTGTAAATGCAATAAATAACTACTTAGCATGTTTAAAATTATGAAATAATCAGTTTAATTGTATACAATTATATCAGTCAATATTTTTAAAGAAGAAAAAATGGATATTGCATCTACCTGTAAACATCAAGTATATGCCATAAAATAAGTAAGTACTATGCGTACATAATTTCTAAGTATTTCTGTAGATTTACTTTAATGAAATACATGTACAGGAGTTTTGACAGCATTAGCAAAAGTACACAACTAAGTATATCAAATAATCAACAAAACCAACTATCCCACCTCATCATTTCCATGTATAATCCTTTAAACTGCAAAAAGAACTCACCAAAAGTCGTTATAATATGTCTATTCAAGTAATTCGACGTTTTCTGAACGGATAAGTACGTAATTCAACCATTTGTAAATGGGCCGTGAATTACGGCCGGATAAGGACACCATCATTTCCTGTTTATGCTAAAAACGCCTTATTACATCAACTTTTAGCAGCAATATAGGTGTAAAAGTGTGTAAAACAACGAAAAATCACCTATTTTCGAAGTTTTTCATTAAATAAAGCCGCTAGACATCAGCTGATCAAATGACCTACGGCCGTCTACAGGCTGCCCTCGTACGGAGCAACCATGCTGTGACAAATGGCGGGCTATGGGTGACTTGAGTGCAGTAAAACAAATCTGCTTGACAATGACCAATATTAATCGGCGTTCAGTTGAATTCACATCTGGTATTACTTGCAAAAAAATGATGTCAAAATCATAAAAATTAATCACTCATTTTAAATTAATACACAATTTGGACATAAAACAAGATACGATGCCGCAAACAACAAAGTTATATGGAGGAATTGACTTCAAGCTTTATTTTTTCCCAAATATTTGTAATTTATCCGACACGTACTTGGGTTTTTTTGTTAATGCGAAGACAATATTTCTATATTTCTTTATGTGCTCCATTGAACGACTAACTATCAGAATGTGCTCACTAACTGATGTCAGAGAGGAGAGCAACCATGTAATTTCACTATAAATCAAATTCATGTAATTTAAATAATACTTATCCATGCCTGTACAACTGGTGTGTCCTACATTGATAGGAAATATATATACTTTAATTGTAGAAGCCTACCATCGAAAACGACAGCCAACTTTAATTAAATGCTAAACAAATATGGGGACTGTTTTGACTCGGGTGGAAAAAACCCGGGGAGAACAAAACTGGTCAAACACGACATAGAAACAGATAACGCCATACCTTGTAGACAACCTGCACGGCGAGTACCTGCACATTACCAGAAGGAGCTTAACAAACTAGTTGATGAACTCTTAGAGCAAAATGTCAACAAAACATTCGTATCTCCATGGGCTTCCCCAGTAGTTTTAGTTAGGAAATCGAATAGGACAGTCTGATTACGTGTAGATAATCGTAAGTTGAAATTGTTAACTAGGGGTCAAGATATTGACAGGTTGAAGTACACCCAGATGACAGGCAAAAAGCAGCATTCATTGTACTGGCAGGCCTGTATGAGTTTGAAACAATGTTGTTTGGGTTATTCAATGACCCAGCAACATTTCAACGTCTCATGCAACCGGTTTTGAGTGATTGTAGACCGAGTAAGTGTTTAGCATATCTAAACGACGTTATCATACATAGTAAGACAATGACTGAACATTTAAGTGATATTTCCGAGGTATTAAAACGGATGCAGACCGTTGCGTTAAAACTGAACCCATCGAAATGCTAATTCTTCGGGAAAGAAGTGTGTTTCTTAGGTCACATTGTTTCTGCAGAAGGCATTAAATGTGATCCAGCAAAAGTTCAAGAAGTTGAAAACTGGCCGCTGCCAAACTCAGCCCTCGAGTTACATAGGTTTTAGGGTTAGCCTCGTATTATCGACGTTTCGTACTTAACTTCTCCTTCCTTGCAGCTCCTTTATTCGACATCCTTAAGAAGAAAGAATACAGCCGGACAGCATCAGCTACTGAAGCCTTCGAAAGACTTAAAGACTGTTTATGTAGCCTTCCTATCCTAGCATATTCTTATGCTTTTGACCAGGCAGATCCATTCATCCTAGATACAGACGCCAGCGACACTGATATCGGGGCTGTTCTGTCTCAAGAAGACGCACATGGAGCAGAGAAGGTGATAGCCTATGCAATTCGAGCACTCAACAAGAGTGAGAAAATTACTGCACCACGTGGAAAGAAATTTTTTTATTTTTGATTTACAGCTTGATTCCACACCGTATTTTCAGAACAAGTATGGAATTTTCAGCATGGATATCGGTAGCCCAAATTCAGGCCGACCATAGATATCGGGTGTGCGTCGGCAGGGGATCGAACCCCGGACCATGTGCATGGTCGGCGAGAGTCCTAACCACTGTGCCACCGACGCTGTCACCGGTCGATTTTGTTAAATACTTTAGGGCATATCTTCTCGGTAGACATTTCGTTGTACGCACTGATCATAAAGCCCTTAGCTGGCTACATAAATTCAAAGAAGCTGAGGGTCAGATTGCAAGAACACCTACAAGAGTATGACTTCGAATGCATGCATAAACCGGGCAAAATTCATCGAAATGCAGATAAATTGTCAAGAAAACCTCTTAGGTATCACTGTGAATGCCCACTATGCACCGAAGCACAAGTTTCTCTGCTCCAACTAGACGTGATACTTCATACAGTTGGCCGGAACTTCAGACTTCAGACCCTGAACTGGCCTCGATTTGCGAACATGTTCGAGGTGGAGGCGAACGATCGACAACCGGCGTTTATGATTTCCGTGTTATAATTTGAATATTGTCGATAAAAATCTCTACTGCCAAGATGGACCCACTTATACTCTTCACGATTTGGCTTCACAGTCAGCACTACCAACAGTACTATTGTCATTCGTCCAGCAGTTGGGTCACGCTTGCTCAGGAAAAATGATGGAAGCGGCTAAAAGGCGTTATTGCAGGCCTCATCAGAGGAAAGGAATCATAAATTTCTGTGACTCCTACGAGGTGTTTGGCATACATCGACACTTCATTTCTGAGTCAGTGATATGCAATTTTGATGTCATCAGCAAATAGGAAAGGTCTGCCATGTTTAATAACGTCGCAAATGTCATTGAAATATAACAGGAATAACAGTGGACCCAGGACACTAGCTTGTATAACTCCACTTGTTATCCAAACGGGGTTGGATGTATGGGAACTTAACCTGACCATTTGCATCCGATTGCTTAGGAACGAACTGAGACAGCTTAACAATGAACCTTGGATCCCATAAGACTGGACTTTTGATATTAACAGTCGGTGGCTTACAGTGTCAAAGGCTATACTAAGATCTAAGTATACAATAATTGTGATCATACTGGAATCTTTAGATTGTGAGATGTGATCAAAAAATTGTAAGTGGCATGTCGTGCAAGAACGTGACTCCATGAAACCATGTTGATGAGGAGTGATAAGTTTCTCTTGAGAGATAAAGTAAAAAATGGCACCTCTGACAATCTTTCTCAGAACCCTTGAAATAACGGAAGTTAGGTTGATGGGTCTGTAACTCATGACACTTGAACGGGAGCCTGACGTATACCTGTGGGTAATGTGCGTGGTATTCCATGCCTGTCAGTGCATTCGACTGAATAAAAAAGAGTCAAACCGCACTTGGCCCATACTTTTCAGATTTGACAGCTGTATAATAACCGAACAATCTAGGAGATCTGGGGATACTTTGGCCTCCACTACGAAATTCAAAAATGTGAAAATAGTCTCAGACAAAATCCCCAGCCGACGACAAGTAGCTAAAAGCTCCTTAGATGCGAACACGATTATACCACAAATCATGAATAGCATCATTGCCGAAGTATCGAAGGACACTGAAGCACGTAGTGACACTTGCATTGTACTAGGTGAACAAACGACACGCGAAGGTGAAGTGAAATCCAGAAGGGGTCTCGAAGTTCGTGAGAACACTCCTAGGAAATCCACCGTCCCCGCACATGAATGAGACATAGATGCTTCTACCATAGATAACCTACAAATATCGGCAGATAATACTGCACCCAGGGCCAAGCAAGATAGTGACACTGTAAAAGCCGAAAAGAAGTCCCCTAAAACCAAGGTCTCTCTACAGGCATCCATATACCTCCCTAGTGACAAGCCCAACAAACAGAATGTAAGCCTAATAAAGAACTATGCGCGCATTGCGGCAGGTCCCAAAAACGAGACGGAACACGTGAGTGGAAGTACTCTTCTCCGAACTAAGAATAATAGATAGATGTATGGGTAACAGACTATGTCAGGTGAGAGATAACATTAAAAATAGTTTTGTCTACACAAAATCACACGCTAGCAGACACTCAAAGGGCGCCGAGCTGACTAACCAGCAGAATGAGACCCACCGTGTCAGCTTCAGCCGAGGTTGTGATATGCCTATAGGCTCACATAACCTAAGATCGGGACCCACAAAATTATTAATTAAAACACATGGGCTACTAGACGGGCACCACTGACTACCATATGAGTGGAAATGCATACTCTAACCCTGGTGGTAATTATGTGGAGCCCCATCGGCATAACGGGTATAGATTGGCTTACGGTTCTTCCATGTACATGCACGAAATGAGTCAACAAATGAGCAACTACGAAAGACCCAGCACGCACTACCCTCAACCTGAAAGCAGTCTACTTCTGCCCTGTAAATTACAATCTGAATAGTGAAACAGGCTATCTAATGCCGAGGAATGATTCCAGATACCCACGTAATGAGGCCAGAAACCAATATATGCAACAGGATTATTTTCGACTGCAGCGAAATATAGCCCCTCTTGCAGCACAGTTGTTCAGGGAATAGAAGACACGCTGACACTGCCTCATCTGAGAATCCCTCCGAATATAACAAAGGCAATCAGGAGATAGGGATAGTAACAAGGAAACCTACTAACTATCCTCCAGACAACTCTGATGTTCTGAAAATTATGGTTTTAAATGCTCGATCTCTCCTAAATATAACAGCTACTTTTCGCAGCTTGATGAACATTGAATCGCCAACACTGATCTTTTTAACTCAAACCTGGCTCAATGGGGATAGGCCTAACGCGAAACTGGTATTGGATAACTTCATAATCCGCGGGGGTGATTTCCAGGCTGCAATTTGCAAGTTTTGTTGCTTTTTGCATGTTATTCCGCGACAGTTTTTATACTATACGCCAAATTTTAATAGGTCTTTCTTAGATATCATTGAATATTTGATCCTATTCTTTCAGGAAATATAACTTCTGGTTGGAGTTAACTAAAGCTGTAGTAAAGACACGTCAGACCACACCTTTAAGGGCATAATACCATTGCATCCCTTTTATTTTGAATAGACTCAAACCTCTTGAAGATGGTCCAAAGACAGTCAACAATAGGAATGATGGGTATTCAAATCAAAGTGTTTGGTGAACAGCTAAAGAAATTAGGCCTGTTTCCTCTTAGCAACATTGTGAGACGTATCTTCAACGATTACGCTACATTTCGGCGCGATTCGCTATATACTTCAATTTTTGCTGTGGGCCTCGCAAAAGTGCTGTTCCAGCTCTACAATTTTAACGAACGACACTTACACCAGTCAGTTACTGGTAATCATATAAAAATCCACGAGCTCAGTCACCTGTTAACCTGATGACTGAAAGCACATATATGCTTTCAACAACGAGCAACACAACTCCCACAAAATATGGAAGTGAGACGCACAGCTTGCCTGTACGCTGCAGGCGTCAAGCTACCGTGTCAATACTATCTACTGTGGTTGGAACTGACAGCAAAAATATGATAACCACTGGAAGCAGAATCGCTTCTACAAACTAAGCGCCTGGTCCTGACATGGATCTCTTCACCTCACCTTATGCGTGTGTCACAAAACTTCAGACAACAAGTCCAGCTCCAACACTTACTTCAGAAATAGAACGACTAAAGCTGTCTGTAGAAGAACTGAAGACTGAGATGCGGGAAATAAGTTGCAGTAAGGCTATGAATGCAGGATGTTCAGAAAATATGGCAAAAATATCTGAACTATCAACACAGATTAGTGACACAAAATCGCAGGTCCGTGAACTTACACCTCTGAACATCCTGACCAGAACCAAAAACCCTGGCGAACTTGACACGGAATCAGTAACTAAGGTAGGCATCCTGAGGTTATGAAAAGACTAGATACTAAACTAAGTGTGATAGTCTATAACATACAGGATAATGAGGGGTTGAAAAAGGTTCAAAGTATCTTACGGCGGCGAAAATGCCTCACTCTCAAACAGAATGTTACAGACTGAAAAAGAGTCAGCACGACCACTGCTGCCCTATAAACCTTCAGTTTGAAACACAGACAGAGGCTTGGAAATCTACCATTACAAAACGTGTCCTATTACAGGATACGCGCTACAAACAAATAAAAGTTGCAGCAGATAAGACAGTGATTGAAAGGCGTGTTTCCAATCACCTCACTGAACCTAATGGTAAGACACTGCATGCCACCGGAATAGATAAACCCACAGCCAACTCGGTGGAACTCATATCCTCTCCCCTCTCAAATCTCAGAGTCAGCTCCACAGAACACGATGCCAACCGAAGCCACCAACCACTATGGGCCTGCAAAGTATGACACGCAAACAAGCTTTGACAGAATATGTAGAGCAAGTCTGCTGGTAATCAAACCACAATGCAGCAGTGCTTATAACGAAACACATGTAAGGACACTTAGAATGTCTCCAAACAATAGGCAGATTAGTAATTCATGGGCATCACAAAGTACCAATGATTTTTTATCCACCACATCCCCTGGTGGGGGATGCTAACTCTTTCGAACCCGTACCACTAATGACGGCCCCCTATCGGAGAGAAAACAGGCTCAGTATAGTGCACATGGAATTATTAATCCCATCCGATGCTTGTACGAGCGTAGGCCAAATAAGAACTCCTACTCCAGTCTCCACACTACCCAAGCCTTAAACAACCTCAGCCTATAGAGAATCCAATAATAAAACGCATTATTCCCTATAAGGGATAGATAGTAACTCGATAGATATAGGTGAACGTGGTATTCACACCAATTGCAACACAGGGTTCTTATGCCACGCGGAACCCGTGGATGCCGATCCACACTTAAGCCTGACTGACCAACTTAAATACTTCAAACACCATTTCAACTCTCAACTTTGCTTAATCCCTATTAATTCTAGATCTAACCTAAACAAACAGCTGACGCTCATAGCACGCACACTGGTATACAAACCCCCAATATTCATTATTACTGAATACTGGTGTCACTCCAATATACCAGGCGAAGGGATATGCGTCGATAGGTTCACACAATTTCGATGTGACAGGAACAGTTGTAAGGGAGGAAGCTGCCTAATGTACTTCATGAACACACTTACTGTATTACAGCTAGAAAATAGGGAACTCAATGACATGCACGAAACCCTTTGGGCCAACGTACACTTCAAAAGTGCTACACTACAAATATGATGTATCTGCAGAGCAACTGGCACTTTCAGTGATTACGAGACACAACTTATAAATGTACTGGAGCAAATATACACTCTTCCATACGAGCATAAGATCATATATGAAGACTTCAACCTACCCGAAATCAACTGGAATTTATTAACAGGGCCAACTAAATGTGACAAGCTCTTAGGCACACTGGACATATTCGGCTGGAAAAAAACTGTCACTATGCCTACAAGAGGTGACAACGTACTGGACTTAATGTTCTGTCACGATATAAGTCCCCTCTCAATCTTAGTTCTCAGGTAGTGACCACAAAACAGTGATGCGTGCTCTGCCACCTTCACACAGCAGCAATGCACCTTATAAATCCACTTCACAACAAATAATATATGGGAACTATGGTAAGACAAACTTGGATTCCGTAGAATCAATGCTAAGATCCTCCGAAGGGGGCGAATACTTCACAACTGATGACCTCTTGAGAGCACTGAGAATCTCCTACCAGAAGTTAAACACATGCATGTAAGTGCCATTACACTTCAAACACTTGAGGTTTCCCCACATATAAAGTCATAAAATTTGTGTTAGCTTGTCTTCAATTTGTTCCGTTTGGTCTTTCTGGCTACTTTCTTTTGAAAATTTGTTTTCGTCTGACAAGACTGATAACATTTTATCGATGTAGTCTTGGCGATCCATCAGGACAATGCCAGCACCTTTGTCAGGGCGTGTCAGAACCAAGTTTTTGTTCTTTAGAATCTCACGTAGTTGTTTTCTGTGCTCGGCTGATATCAATCTTTTGACATTTGGTTTCGTGTTGATGTACTGATGGCAGCTGTTTAATACTGTAGGCTTGAATTGTTCATATGATTTATTGGACATTGCAATAAGGTCATTTGTCTGTTGGATCAGTGCTTCAAACTGGACTTTATTATCCAAGTCACTCGAATTTGTCGAAATGTCACAGAATTTTGGACCCAACGACAAGGCTTGCAATTGGACAGGAGTTAATGATATACTAGAGTAGTTGAAAACTTATTTTTCTGGTTTGGCAGGAAAACGTGAGTAAGTGTCAGCGGCTTTGAGGCTATTCGCGAGTTTCAGGTTTACATCTTCACAGCGTCTTCCTGAAACCGAATCGATGTAGTCCATGAAAATTCACTGTTCATCTTCTGTCAGCTCAAATAGAGCATGTGTTCTTAGCGAAATATTTATTTCTATCTCTGGTAGTCGAGATTTTATTTCGTCGATGACGTTCAGTGTATGACGTTTCAGAGAGCGACGGTTCGGGTGGATATGATTGCGACGAAGACATTTCCAAAAATGCTTGGGATACTCTTTCTTGTCAATACAGCTCCTCAGAAAACTGATTCTTGTATTCGCTATGGCAATTTTGACAGAAAACTTAAGAAACGTATCAAGTTCCTTCACTGTCACAGGGTTCTTGCTCTGCTTCAAATCACCGAAAATACCCATTGAGTTATGAAGAAAATAAAAGACAGATTCAGCGAAGAAAATTTTCTTTATCGACGAAATCATCTTCAGAGGCTGTACAATCGTATTTATACTTACAAAAATATATAGTGGTCTATTATTGAGTAATAGGGGGTGACATAATTCATATAATTACTCAGAAGTGGCTTTAGAAGTGAAAATCAAAAGTTGTGAATTTTGTAAATTACGTGGTACTCAACGGCACAGGGATAGAAATTTTATGAGGTTAAAATTGCTATTGAGTGAGAATAAAGGTATTTGAGTGTCAATTTAACAAGTGTGAAGAGGGTGTGAAAATATACAAAAGGAGCATATGAGAGTGATAATAGTGAATTAATTATTAAAGCAAAAGCTAACTAAAAGTGAAATTAGAATGAAAAGAAAAAAATCACAATATATTTTATTTACAAGGAACGATTAGTGAAGAGGTTAAGACCAAGGTAGAATAAGAGACTGGACAAACTTTTTCTGTATACAGAGTTCAGGGTTCATATAATTACTCGAAAGTGGCTCTCTAAACGCATCTCTGAACATTATCCGGCATGGTTAGCGAAGGGACAATGTAAGACAATTACTAGCTCAATTCTTGACCATTTTGTGAAATGAGGCCACTTAGCTCCACCAGAATCGTCTTTCATGATCATCTACAAAGTGAAACCAAGTGGTACAAAGGGCGTCAGGTTTCAGCTTTTGTGTATGGTGGAGGCTCTGGCGATTCATCAATACAACCCTGAACTCTGTATACAGAAAAGGTTTGTCCAGTCTCTTATTCTACCTTGGTCTTAACCTCTTCACTAATCGTTCCTTGTAAATAAAATATATTGTGATTTTTTCTTTTCATTCTAATTTCACTTTTAGTTAGCTTTTGCTTTAATAATTAATTCACTATTATCACTCTCATATGCTCCTTTTGTATATTTTCACACCCTCTTCACACTTGTTAAATTGACACTCAAATACCTTTATTCTCACTCAATAGCAATTTTAACCTCATAAAATTTCTATCTCTGTGCCGTTGAGTACCACGTAATTTACAAAATTCACAACTTTTGATTTTCACTTCTAAAGCCACTTCTGAGTAATTATATGAATTATGTCACCCCCTATTACTCAATAATAGACCACTATATATTTTTGTAAGTATAAATACGATTGTACAGCCTCTGAAGATGATTTCGTCGATAAAGAAAATTTTCTTCGCTGAATCTGTCTTTTATTTTCTTCATAACTCAATGGGTATTTTCGGTGATTTGAAGCAGAGCAAGAACCCTGTGACAGTGAAGGAACTTGATACGTTTCTTAAGTTTTCTGTCAAAATTGCCATAGCGAATACAAGAATCAGTTTTCTGAGGAGCTGTATTGACAAGAAAGAGTATCCCAAGCATTTTTGGAAATGTCTTCGTCGCAATCATATCCACCCGAACCGTCGCTCTCTGAAACGTCATACACTGAACGTCATCGACGAAATAAAATCTCGACTACCAGAGATAGAAATAAATACTTCGCTAAGAACACATGCTCTATTTGAGCTGACAGAAGATGAACAGTGAATTTTCATGGACTACATCGATTCGGTTTCAGGAAGACGCTGTGAAGATGTAAACCTGAAACTCGCGAATAGCCTCAAAGCCGCTGACACTTACTCACGTTTTCCTGCCAAACCAGAAAAATAAGTTTTCAACTACTCTAGTATATCATTAACTCCTGTCCAATTGCGAGCCTTGTCGTTGGGTCCAAAATTCTGTGACATTTCGACAAATTCGAGTGACTTGGATAATAAAGTCCAGTTTGAAGCACTGATCCAACAGACAAATGACCTTATTGCAATGTCCAATAAATCATATGAACAATTCAAGCCTACAGTATTAAACAGCTGCCATCAGTACATCAACACGAAACCAAATGTCAAAAGATTGATATCAGCCGAGCACAGAAAACAACTACGTGAGATTCTAAAGAACAAAAACTTGGTTCTGACACGCCCTGACAAAGGTGCTGGCATTGTCCTGATGGATCGCCAAGACTACATCGATAAAATGTTATCAGTCTTGTCAGACGAAAACAAATTTTCAAAAGAAAGTAGCCAGAAAGACCAAACGGAACAAATTGAAGACAAGCTAACACAAATGCTAAAGAAGATGAAGAACGAGTCGATTATTAGCTCTCAGTTATTCGAGGAAATGCGACCCTCTGGTTCCGGGATTCACCTTTTATATGATCTGCCGGAAGTGCGCAAAGAGAACGTGCCACTTCGTCCAATCTTGTACATGACAAATTCCCCATATCATTTATAAAACCTAAGGATCGAGTGAAACTGAAGTGACTCTCAATAAGTCACTTCAAACACCACGTCTTTCGCACACTAGTTTTATTACTTAACGCTCTAACCGCCATATCGCAAGCGTGAGATTAGCGTAGCAGAAACGAAGAACGTAACACAGTATTCAGCCCTTCTAGGGTGTACGCTCTCAGATAAATCTTAAAGAAGCGATTAAATCGCAAAAATCACACCATCTCTCTCCTGATAGAAAAAGATGGGCTGTGAACTGATTCTGCAGACATGTGTGAATTATTCAACAAAACATTTGAAGCTAATTGCCTCAAGCCTTCAGTTGCGTTACTCAGTATACACCGTACTACTAATATGGCACAAATTCTATCTCTGCCCACACCTAAACAAATTAGTATCGTTGAATTCGCTTATGCTGACATTAACCAAACTAAACATAAACAGTATATGCGAATGCTTTAGTATGGGAAAACCAATGTTGTATGCAGATGACTTAAAGGTGACCTATACATGCACAAAAACAGATATCCGTACAACTGTGAAATCTACACATGAAGAACAGACAAAAATGGATAAATGGTGTGACACCTGGAGACCAAAGTTTAATGTCGAAAAGTGTGGCTGACTCTGCATAGGCCGTTTTTAGCCCAGAACACGACCTAGCAATTCCAGGCCACAAAATCTTCGGACTCAAATCTGTACTAGACCCAGGACTGAAGTATTCACATAATCTATCATTTTCTGAGCATATCTCGAAACAAGTATCAAAATTATGCAGGCTTATTGACTTCCCACTCAGAAACTTCTACAGAAGTGAATCCAGAACACCGCTGTACAAGGTTTGTGTGCGCTCACTCCTAGATTACTACTCATTCATATTTAGAAGTATACGCATAGAAGACATAATGAAAGCAGAAGCAGTACGGAGATACTTCACTCTGAAAGTACTCGGAACCGGAAATCGCACAACACCAGATGCGAGACTCTTGGGCTCGAAACACTACGGCTAAGACCACTGCGACTAAATTGTGTACTCTTCTATAGGCTTTTTAACCACATAGTGTACACCTCTGCTAATTGTACTTGGTTTTCAGAAGACACTGGATATAACCTTAGACACACTAAAGTCAGAGTGGCTATAGAACAATGTAGAACAGCCACCAGGCAAAAGTTTTCATGAATAGGTATGCCCAAATTTGGAACAAACTACCTAAGGAAATGCGACTAGCAAGCGCATTGACCTCCTCTGAAAAAGCATATAATGACACACTTAGTGAGTTGCGAGCGATACCAGTTCCAATTTCCATGTAAGAGCTTCAGAAATCATGGGCTCATTTAATGTATGAACTTAGAGACTACACCTGTTGTTTGTTTTGTCTCTATCTATTTATAATTTCAGACAAAAATGCAACAATCATGACAACAACATCCATACAAATAAAAGTCGATCGGGATTATGTCTACCAGATACAAATGGTGAACCATAACCGATATACGAATGAAATATGAGAAAACAGGGTCGAAACTCAACACAGCGTCACATGGAAATATATATTACTTGGACATTGTATATAATCCACCAACAAGTCTACTTTCTGAAAATAATGCGATAATACTCTATTCACAGTGGCGAAGAAATACATAAGTCCACAGTTCCCGTTGTATATACTCAGTGGACGTAGGAGCCAACAAAGTAATGCATTTAAAGCACACTCATACTTCCCATGATCACGGCGATACTTTGCGGAATATGTCAAAATGGTACAGAAACCAAACCCTACACGAGATGTCATTAACTAAATCCACACGGCGAACAAGCTGTAGTACACATCTCGAAATTCATCCACATGTTGATCATGATGACAAATCCAAATCTCTAACCATACCGCGCCAATAAACCTGGCAATCTATGAAATAATGAAAATATGCTGACAGCTGCATTTAAGATCCCACTGACTCATTCGATGCTAATATTCTGTTCCCGCATGCTTCATTCGACATTTTGTGTGGATTGATTCGCAGTTGTTCTGGTTCCTGACCGAAAGAATCGAATATCCACCGGTTGCTGAATCACTAATACTTCTCTGCATGTTTAACTGGATACTAACTGCTGTGGTGAGCCTTTTGCTGATTTTCTTGCTGAAGGCATTGTTCACGGTAAACTAACTAACTTTTGGCATGCAAGCGGTACTGGGAGATGCACAGTCGGGGATATTTGCACCAAGTCATTTGGATGAGCAGTTATAATGGGCTCTATGGGTGGCTTATTATATTTGTGCGGAGCCTTAATAGTTTGGCATACCTCTCAGGAATCACAGAAATTTATGATACCTTTCCTCTGATGAAGCCTGCAATAACGCCTTTTAGCCGCCTCCATCATTTTTCTCGAGCAAGCGTGACCCGACTGCTGGTGTAATGACAATCGATGCTTCCATCCTCCTACATCTATATCTTTTAGGAGCTCCTCGTGGGTTCTAGGTGCAGTGCAGGTGTCCTAGTTCACTACGGGGAGGTAAAAATCGCCAAAAATTAGTTTGTAGTCGAATTTCAGCGTAGGTGCACGCTCTAGTATTTCTGTGATAACCGTATCAGTGGTTTCAGGGCTGTTAGGGGCTCTGTATATACATCCCACTAGAATTTTGTTTCCATTCGTGTGGATGCTTATCCGCTTAGATTCTGGGAGTTTCGAAATTGTTCGCTTTGTATAAGTATTGGAGTCAGAGGATTTAGAAGCATATATTAGAAACCTGCCTCCTCTTCTGTCCACTCTCTCATTCCTGTGGATATCATAGATATCAATTATCAGCATTGAGTCAGGTATTTCATTACTTAGCAAAGTTTCAGTTACCAGGATCACTGTTGGCTGTTCAATGTTTACCAAGCTGCGAGAAGAAGCTGTTATACTTAGGAGAGATCGAGCATTTGAAACCATAATTTTCAGAACATCATAGTTGTCTGGAGGATAGTTAGTAGGTTTCCTTGTTACTATCCCTATCTCCTGATTGCCTTTGTTATATTCGGAGGGATTCTCAGATGAGGCAGTGTCAGCGTGTCTTCTATTCCCTGAACAACTGTGCTGCAAGAGGGGCTATATTTCGCTGCAGTCGAAAATAATCCTGTTGCATATATTGGTTTCTGGCCTCATTACGTGGGTATCTGGAATCATTCCTCGGCATTAGATAGCCTGTTTCACTATTCAGATTGTAATTTACAGGGCAGAAGTAGACTGCTTTCAGGTTGAGGGTAGTGCGTGCTGGGTCTTTCGTAGTTGCTCATTTGTTGACTCATTTCGTGCATGTACATGGAAGAACCGTAAACCAATCTATACCCGTTATGCCGATGGGGCTCCACATAATCACCACCAGGGTAATAGTATGCATCAATATTAAGATCCTCAGAATGGAGAGAGTACTCCTATACTGATAACCTCCCGACAGCTCTAGACATCTTTTACTATAACTCAAATACATGCTTAGATGCTGTCATCCCCCTCCAAACATAACGTAGGAATAGTAACAAGTAACCATGGTAACCTCTCCCCCAATAACTCTGGTTTACTAACGATTATGCTCCTGAATGCTAGATCTCTCCTTAACAAAACAACATCGCTTCGATGCCTGGCATACATAGAACGGCCAACACTAATAATGGTGACTGAAACCTGGCTTACTACTGATATACCTGACTCAAAGCTAGTAATAGACAACTACGACATCTATAGGAACGATAGAGTTGACAAAAGAGGAGGCGGCTGCTTAATATATGCCTCTTAATCCGCTAACTTCAATACTTTCAATAACCCAACTACTGACAAACTCCCTGAATCTAAGTGGATAAGCATCCACACAAACGAAAATAAAATTCTCATGGGATGTATATACAGACCCCCTAATAGCCCTGAAATGACTGATATAACTATTGGAGAAATACTAGAGCATGTAGCTTCGCTGGACTTTGACTACAAAGTAGTCTGTGGCGATTTCAACTTACCTGGAGTAAACTGGGATACCTGTACAGGACCTAGAATCCATGACGAGCTACTACAAGCTATAGACGTAGGCGGATGGAAGCAGTGCGTACGCCTCCCTACAAGAAATGAAAACACTCTTGACTTAATCCTTTGTCATGAAATAGAGCCCATCTCGATAGAGGTAGGAAATAAACTTGATAACAGTGATCACAACATATTGTACTGCACGCGACCCCTCCGACTAACAACTAAACACACACCTAAAAATTCCCCGGTGCACTATCAGTATAGGGACTATAAAAATGCCGATTGGGAATTCCTATCAAATCTGCTGAGAAGTTCTGACTGGGAAGAATACTTCATCAACAATAACTTAGAAGTATCACTTGATATTTTCTACAGAACAATTACCTCAGCAAGAGACATAATCGCGCCCCTAAAATCTGCTCTAAAGACACCAACTCCATTTATAGACCGCAAAACGCGACTAAAACTAAAGAAATTGAAAAGGAAATACCATGTATTTAAGGAATTTAATGCGTTAAACCAAATACATGAAACTCTTAAACGGCTTGAAGAGAAACACAAAATGAGGTCACAACTTGAAGAAAATAAAGCGCTTGTGGGCAACTCCAAAACTCAGGAACTTTGTAGGATATTGCAGAAACGTCTAAAAAGCAGTAAAGACAATACTGTAAGCAGCTTGGAACATAAGGGTATAATATACAATGATCCCCAGGTTATAAGTGAACTCCTCAATGAGTGGTTTTGCAATGACGCCAGAGTGCACCCGACCCAAAATTTCCAAATGACCTGCAAAAGTAACCACAAATTAGGCGAAATAGACTTTAATATACAAAATATAGACTCACCGATTAAGACTTTGAAGTCTAGTGGTAGTACTGGAACAGATGACATACCATCTGTCATGTACAAAAATGGTAGCACGGAAATAGTAGTCTTGTTACTTAGAATATTTACTCTCTCGTTGGAAACTGGAACCTATCCTGAAGTGTGGAAAACCACATACATATTGCCTAAGCACAACGCAGGGGCCAAAACCAGTGTATGCATCTATCCACCTATCAATATAACACCGGTAATATCCCGAATAATGGAGAAAGTGGTTAAAGACCAAGTGTCAGACAACTTACTAGAACATGAACTTATCAATCCATCACAACACGGATTTCTTAAAAAAAGATCATGTGTGACCTGTCACATAGACTTTTTCAATGAAGTTACACGAAGTAGGGACAACAGAGAACTAGTAATTGTACTATATTTCGATATAACAAAAGCCTTCGACAGAGTTCCCCATAATCTGCTAGTCAGCAGGTTATGCTCACTAGGGATATGTGATCCTCTCCTGAGCTGGATAAAATCATTTCTGTGTGGCCGAAGTCAGACAACGAAAGTTGGCTCGATTATCTCAAGGCCTAAACCAGTAAGTAGTGGTGTAATCCAGGGAAGTGTATTAGGCCCACTCTTATTCATAATATATATAAACAGTATCTGTGAATGCTTTAGTGTAGGTAAACCAATACTATATGCAGATGACTTAAAAGTGACGTATAAATGCAAGAACACAGATCTTGGAATAACAGTAAACGCCATACAGCAAGAATTAGAAAAAATGGATAGATGGTGTGACACCTGGCAACTCCAATTTAATGTCGAAAAATGTGGCTGGCTCTGCATAGGTTGCAACAACTTAGAACTTGACCTGACAATTCAAGGCCATGCACTTCAACGACTGGAATCTGTACTGGACCTAGGGCTGAAATATTCACATAACTTATCATTTTCTGAACATATCTCCAAACAAGTGTCAAAGTCACGCAGACTTATCGGCTTTCTACTCAGGAACTTCTACAGAAATGAGTCTAGAATTCTGTTGTACAAGGTTTGTGTGCGTCCTTTATTTGATTACTGTTCATCCATGTATAGTAGCATACGCATAGAGGACAAATTGAAAGTCGAGGGAGTGCAGAGGTACTTCACGTTAAAATTACTCGGAACTGAAAATGGTACGAACTACTCCACTAGATGTGATACCCTAGGACTAGAAACACTATGGCTAAGACGCCTGAGACTAAACTTGACACTTTACTATAAGCTTCTAAACCACTTAGTTTTTACCTCTACTAATGGCACTCGACTTTCAGATGACAATGGCTACAAACTAAGACACACTGAGGGTACAGTAGCTATCGAACAATGTAAAACAGCCACCAGGCAAAAGTTTTACTTGATTAGGTATGCACAGATATGGAATAAACTGCCAATGGAAATGCGTCAAGCAAGTACATTGGCCTCCTTCAAAAAGGTGCTTAATGACAAACTACAAGAGTTTGCAAACGATAGTAGTTCTAGTTCCTATCTGAGAGCCTCTGAAATTATAGGTCCATTTAATGTATAAGCTTAAATACTACACCTGTTGTTTTTTGCCTATATTTACAATTCTAGATAAAACATTAACGGTTAAGATACGTATCCTCAAACAGACAAGAAATCTCGTTTGTAAAACTACTACCCAACACAATAAGTGGAATAAAATGGACATAAATCGACAACATGAAAAAGGTATAACTCACCACAACATCACAAGGACAAATGAACGCTCGTTGGGTACCATACATCCCTCACCAACTGCAACCCACCTTTCCTTAGATAATGTGATGAACTTATATCCATAATGTTGCTGAGCAGTTAATATTCTCAACTCCTGTCGGAACAGCTGAATTTCATAAACCTTCCTCACGCTAAGAAAATACCCACAAGCAGTAGAAATCCATTAATTAATGCGTCTGAAGCATATGTATATACTCCCAACAATGACATTGCAGATCAAATGAGATAAACATTTCACTGATTTCAAAATAACACATCAATGAACTTTAATTCGAGGACTCTGCACACAACAAAGTTATGTATGAATATTTACTTCAAGCTTTATTTTTTTCCCAGGCACTTATAATCCATCCACCAAAGACCTGGTTTTTTGTTAATGCGAAGACAATACTCCTGTATTTCCTGTTGTGTTGCACTCACTGACAGTCTAGCAGATTTTTCCAACTTTGCACAGAAATGATTGTATATAAGTGAAAAGGCTGTTTTATACTACTGGGATTAACATTTATCAAGTGTATGTATAATCTCCAGCGAACATGTAAGGCATATCTTGCTACTGCCTGTAAATTGTGATTGAATTATGTGGTTCTATTTCTGTAACAATTTGATGATGCCTGTAAACTGGCGTCCCTCATGTACTGTACTATGAGAATAAATTTATTTATTTATTTATTTAAACGGTGGCACAGTGGTTAGGACTCTCGCCGACCATGCACATGGTCCGGGGTTCGATCCCCTGCCGACGCACACCCGATATCTATGGTCGGCCTGCAAAATTTGGGCTACCGATATCCATGCTGAAAATTCCACACTTGTACTGGAAATACGGTGTGGCATCAAGCTGTAACCAAAATAAAAAAATAAAATCAAAATAAAAACACTTAAGTTTTCCCCACATAGAAAGTCAGTCATAAAGCCAAATGATCGTACGAAACTGAAGAGACTGTCAACAAGTTACTTCAGCCGACACGACTTTAGTGCACTAGGGTCAATACTTAGTACTCTTAGCTCCATCTCGCAAGCTCATAACTTGCGTATGAGAAATGAAGAATGCACCGCACTAGCCAGCACCCCCAGAGTAGGTGCTCTCACAGAAATCCTAAAGAAACGAATGTATCGCCAAAGCCATAAAATTACTCTCTTTATAAACAAGGGTAAACTATACAGCAACCATGCAGACATGTGTGAGCTGTTTAACGAGACGTTTGCAGCTAACTACTTTAAGCCCACAAGTTCACTTCTCAGGGTAAAATCTACAAAAGAACTCCCTTCATCTTCAACGCTGAAACAAATAACTACAGTTCATTTCACTTATTCTAATATGAACCAAGCCATTAATACTCTTAAAAGCTCTAGTAGCGCTGGTTTTGACGGTATACCATCGTGTCTTTATAAACACGGTGGTTCTGACATTTCCTTTTTATTACTTAAGATCTTTACAATGTCCCTAGAGAGCCAAACATATCCAGATAAATGGAAAATGACATTTATAGTACCCAAACACAAATCCGGATCAAAAACTGAAGTCAACGACTATAGGCCAATCAATATTATACCCATAGCATCTAGAATTATGGAAAGAATAGTTAAAGGTGATATTCTCAAACATATGCTCAGCTGCAATATTCTAAGTCCCAACCAACATTGTTTCCTAAAATCCAGATCATGCATGACATGTCACCTTGACTTCTTTAACTATATAACTAGCAGCCGAGACAAACAACAACTAGTACTAGTCATCTACTTCGACATATCCAAAGCCTTTGACCGCGTTGACCATTTGCTTCTAATAAATAAGCTAAACTCCTTAGGAATAAGTAACCCATTATTAGGAAGGCTTGAATCATTCCTTAACAATAGGTCCCAAGTAGTTAGACTGGGTTCTGTAAACTCTAAACCTAGTCCATTCACTTCTGGAGTAGTTCAAGGTAGCGTCTCAGGCCCCCTCCTATTCACTCTATATGTCAACGACATATGCAGCTGTTTCTCACTTGGCAAACCATTCATCTTTGCAGATGATCTTAAAGTAGCTTACGCATTCCACTGTGATGACTTAGGATACTTTCAGAAGGCTGTTCAGAAAGAACTAGATAGAGTAACTGCATGGTCCTCCACATGGAACCTTAAATTCAACCTTACAAAATGTGGTTGGATCTGTTTCGGTGCACCCTCAATAAATATCAAACTGGTACTTGAATCTATTGACTTGCCTAAACTCCAAAGTGTTGTTGACCTAGGACTCAGGTATTCTAGTGACCTGACATTTTTTGAGGAGGTGGCGACACAGACGCGTAAATCGAGGATGCTCTAAGAATGCATACTCAGGAACTTCCACAACTACGAAGCGAAACTTATATAAAACATGTGCCAGACCACCACTAGAATATTGTCCATTTATTCTCAGCAGCACTCGTATAAGTGACAGGCTTAAAATAGAAAGTGTCCAACGATACTTCACGTCTAAACTACTAGGATTTGACTTCGAAAAGGACTACACATCAAGATGTATAACTCTAGGTGTCGACCCACTTTGGATGAGACGACTCAGCATTAACCTAACATTCTTTATTAAAATCTTGCATAAAATACCATTCTCAGACAGTAAGGAGATACAGTTCTCACCAAAAGGCTCTTACAACCTTCGTAACCAAACGTGCACGGTATCTAGGAAAAACAGCAGCACTCCATGCAAACTTCTTCATAGTTATGTCCTCTAAGATCTGGAACAGTTTACCCCTAGAAATAAGGACCTGTCACTCTACTATAACCTTGAAGTGCTTGCTATATAAACTGTTTCATCCCAATGACTATGCCAATCACACCGCACCACTTATTTCTAAAACGAATCAGCTACTAGTGTGGTGAGAGCAAGCTGCTAGCTGATTGGTAGACATTGATCTACGCTGATTGGTAGAAATTAATCTAGGCTGATTCAACGACCGATCACAGCTGACCTAGACGTGGACAAATATGATTCGCAGACAAGTGGCTCGCATTTCCGAGAAATATCGAAAACGAGAAACCAGAAGACTGCGTTTGTTTACAAACAACCAATCAGAAGACCGCCTTCTTTCTGCGGGCAGAAGCCTATTAATGTACGTAAAATACTTATAAATACCTGTTGATTTTCGTAATAAAACTGATCTGTTGCCTGGCCCTTGTCTTCTGTTGTTACACTAGAACACTATAACGCCTAGACTCATTACTAAATATTATGACACTAAATAAACTCTAAGACTTCGCAAAAATACATGAAAAGCAACTAGATTATAGGTAATGTTTACTATACAATGATATACATTTATAAACATTTATATATACATAAAATATTAATGTTCTTTCCATGTTCACATGCTTTCTTTTCCTGGGATTCTACTGCTGAGTCTACACTGCTATGTATCTCCTGGTCGAGGTCGAACAACTCAACATTTAAACTGAAATGACCATTTAAGTAAATTCAAACTCAAATTCCATGAACGATCCGATGCTATTATTTGAAAACGCTGGCCAACATTCCGTACGAGGAGTATTCTTGATCTGAAATAAAGAAGCAACTGGTTTTCAAACAGTTTTCAATGTATTACTCAACTTACATGTACACTCTGCCATGCTGACACAAATGGCACCAATGGATAGTCCTATAATCGACCTAAGCCCCATTCCATGCAGTAAAACAATCCAACATGACCTTATCTAGTTTTCGTATCCACGATCAAATTTCTTTCCTATTAAAAACTACGATAAGACTGCTGAAGAAATGGAATAAATACTTCACCGACCTCAAAATAATACATCAATAAACTATAACTCAAGGATGCTGTTCACAACATAGTTATATAGGAGAATTGACTTCAAGCTTTATTTTTCCCAGATATTTGTATTACATTCATCTGATGTCTGGGTTTTTGTCAATGCGAAGACCTATATTTCTATATCTCTTTATGTGTTACACAGACAGACTATTTTGCAGACTGTTCCGACTGACTCTAATACACGTCCCTTTATCAATAAAATATCTGAATTAAGGACATTATTATTTATCACCAAGCCTACTGCAGCTCTGATTACTGAATCATGGTGCTCATATTCTGTACTTGATGAGCACATAGGTATAGATGATTACACTGTACACCGTGCAAATAGATACTGCAAGCGTGGTGGAGGATGTCTCATATATATACATAACTCATTCGTAGTCAGTAAGGTGGAAGATGAAATACTGAACGAGGCACCTGATTCACTCTGGGTCGTCTTACAAGGAGATAAGTACAAGCTTCTCATAGGCTGTGTTTATCGAGCACCAAGCTCAACCAAAGAAACTGATGCGTTATTAGCTAAATCATTCGCACACGCCTCATCGTTTAGTACTAATTACAAAATAATTGCAGGGGACTTCAATCTTCCAGAAGTCAATTGGTTAAGTAGTTCCGGTCCCCAACGCTTCGACGAATTACTTGCCACTATCGATTGTTATGGATGGCAGCAACACGTCCAGACACCCACTCGTGGTGACAACATGTTGGACCTTGTGTTTTGTCATGACACAATCCCAGTCTCCACCTATGTTGGTAACAGATTTTCCAGTAGTGACCATAGAATGGTACTCTGCTCTCTGCCTTTCTCACCACTAAATACAGGAAACAAACAGGATTCAGGGAGCTTGATATGTCGTAGTTACAAACATACAGACTGGGGATTAGTCCAAGAACTCATTCGACTCTGTCACTGGGATGAATATTTTACCACTGACTCCCTGGAGGCTGTAGTGTCTCTATTTTACAGGAATGTTATCCTTTGTCTAGATACTGTTGCTCCTAAGAAGGTAGCGAAATTAAGTAGACACCAAGCTGAATACATTCCGAGGGCATACCGCAATAAGTTAAGGAAGTTGAAGAAACAGTACTATTCCACTAAGGATATATCACTACTGCACTCAATCCATGAGTCTCTTGAATCTATCAAGCACCAACGCTCCCAAAAGGACCTCAACGAAGAATTAAGGGCACTTGAAGGCACCTCCAAAGTTTATAACTTAACAACACTTCTTAAAAAACGAATGCAGTCGACAAGGGACATCCCCTGTTTACTTCACGACAAAGTTATCTACAATGCGCCTGCCACTATCTGTGAAATATTCAGTGAGTGGTTTGCAAACTTCAGTTTAGAAAAGCGCATTCCTGGTGAAACTGGCCCCCTTACTAGGTCTTTCCTAGGAAGCATAGTGTTCACCAACCAATTAAAAGAACAAGCAGTTAAAAGCCTGAAACCTTCCACTAGCACGGGACCCGATGGCCTTGCTTCTATAATTTTCAAAAAGAGTGCGTTTGATGTACCCTATTACTTCTTTAATTCTTCTCAATATCTATGGACACTGGCACTTACCCTGATGAGTGGAAAACTAGCTTCATAATTCCACACTATAAATCCGGTGATAAGGCAAACGTTCGCAATTACAGACCTATAAATATAACCCCAGTTGTCTCGCGAATCATGGAGAAAGTTGTCAAAGATCAATTATCAGACTATCTACTTAGGAAATATCTTGTTACACGGTCTCAACACGGATTTCTCAAAAATAGGTCTTGCGTTATTTGCCACTTCGACGTTTTCAACTGCATCACTAGTAGTCGCGAAGCACGTAAGCTAGTTGTTGTTCTCTACTTCGATATATCTAGGGCATTTGACATGGCATCTCACAGTATTCTCTTTGAGGAGCTGTATTCATGTGGGATTCGCAATCCATCACTGAACTGGTTAAAATCGTTTCTAAGCAACAGGGTACAAATAACCAAGGTTGGATCTGTATTGTCTCATCCTAGGCAGATCACAAATGGGGTTGTGCAAGGTAGTGTCCTACGTCCGCTTTTATTTACCGTATACATTAACAGCATTTGCAACTGCTTCACCTCAGGTAAATTATTCCCATATGCTGACGACCTCAAAGTCGTTTACTCCTGCTACGCTCATGAACTAAGCGATATGGTAAATAAAATACATCTTGAACTAAGTGGTCTCGCAACATGGTGTGTTGTGAATCCTGTCTAAAGTTCAACATTGACAAATGCGGCTGGATTTGTATCGGCAACACTAACCTTGACCTAACTCTTGAAATAAATGGGCGAAAACTAGCCAAGCTCAACTCAGTCGTGGATCTCGGTATCAGATACTCTAGTAACTTAACGTTCTCTGAACAAACTGATTATGCCAGACGTAAAACACGAAGGCTACTAGGATGCATAACTCGCAATTTCTTTTGTTGTGAAACTAGGGTTTTATTATATAAAGTATGTGTCCGATCTATTTTAGAATACTGCCCGTTTATTCTTATCGGACTCAGACAAAATGACAAGCTTAAATTAGAAGGAGTGCAACGGCAATTCACCTTAAGAATTCTTGGTTTAGAAAGTGGTCTCGAATACTGTGAACGTTGTGACAGACTAAGTTTAGAGCCACTCTGGAAAACACGTCTTGAGCTAAACCTGATTTTTTGGTACAAGCTAACTAATCTGCTCGTGCACTCCTCCGGGCCAATAATTAAACCTACCGCTGTCATCAGTTACAATCTTAGAAATCATCACAACCTAGCTGCTACAGAGCATTGTCAGACTTACATGCGGTATAATTTCTTCTTAAATAAGTTTTCAGTCATTTGGAATAGACTACCAGCTGATGTGCGCGATGCAAACACATTCCCAGTGTTCATCCCCTCAGTCACCAGACTGCTCAAAGATGACAGTGCACTTCTGCGTCCGAATCCTACACCCACCTTTTCGTCCAGCAGATATTTTAGGTTCACTAAACGTGTAGTTACAACAAACTACAATTATAAATTTTTATATTATTGGAAGTACATGATAGACATTTTTACACAGGACAATAATATTAGTTCACACAATATAAAAGTTAGCATCACGGGAATAGTTAGTTAGTGCACCAAAATAACTATAATTACTAAACAGAATATAAATGTATATATACATATTAATCACTCCCTAAGTACTCCACTTGCTTTCTTTTGCGTTGTTGTTGTTTGTCTTCTTTTGTCCCTCACCATTTCAGCCTCCATTTGACTTTTTGAATGAGAATGAAGAATGTAGATATTTGACCATTTACAATGACAGATGATCTGCGAACATTATTGGTCCCATATCTTACAATTCTCTCGTGAATTGCGCATTGCCTTCACCAACGACGCAACCTGGATTACAGTTGTGAAATATACCTTTATACCAATAAAAAAGTATTGATTTATAATACTTCACGATTGTAACTTACAACATAACTGATCTTGTCTGCAAAACTAGATTGCATTTCTTGAAAACACCCGTTTATAAGAAATTATAAACTGTCATTATTATTAGTCTACCTTGAGTACTATTCACTTGTGATGTTACGATGAAAATGCTGACAAAAGTATACAAGTGTATTACTTATTTTAAATTATTATCAAATTTGGATATAAATCAAGAATAGGACTCGATGCCGTACACACCAAAGTTATATGGGGGAATTACTTCAAGCTTTATTTTTTTCCCAAGTATTTGTAATCCATCCAAAACATGCTTGGGTTTTTTGTTAATGCGAAGACAATATTTCTATATTTCTTGATGTGTTCCATTGAATGACTAGTTATCATATTGTTCCCGCAGACAAAATGACTGCAACCACATTATTTAACCATGAACCAAATTTATGTAATTTAAATATTACTGATCCATGCCTGTACAATTGGTGTGTCCTACACAGGTAGGAAAAAATGTATTTTATTAAATTACTTTTATTAAATATGCTTACTAACCGTATATGTAATTTATCATATTGATGATGCCTGTGAACTGGCGTCCCTCATGTAAAAAATGAGAATATACTATTACTATATTATTATATAATATTAACCAAGCCATTAATACTCTTAAAAGCTCTAGTAGCGCTGGTTTTGACGGTATACCATCGTATCTTTATAAACACGGTGGTTCTGACATTTCCTTTTTATTACTTAAGATCTTTACAATGTCCCTAGAGAGCCAAACATATCCAGATAAATGGAAAACCACATTTATACTACCCAAACACAA
The DNA here is from genome assembly GCA_944472155.2 of Trichobilharzia szidati. Lineage (NCBI taxonomy): Eukaryota > Metazoa > Platyhelminthes > Trematoda > Strigeidida > Schistosomatidae > Trichobilharzia > Trichobilharzia szidati. The sequence continues at coordinate 127,842,565 of OX235272.1, read as the reverse complement.
ATCCGGATCAAAAACTGAAGTCAACAACTATAGGCCAATCAATATTACACCCATAGTATCTAGAATTATGGAAAGAATAGTTAAAGATTATATTCTCAAACATATGCTCAGCTGCAATATTCTAAGTCCCAACCAACATTGTTTCCTAAAATCCAGATCATGCATGACCTGTCACCTTGACTTCTTTAACTATATAACTAGCAGCCGAGACAAACAACAACTAGTACTAGTCATCTACTTCGACATATCCAAAGCCTTTGACCACGTTGACCAATTGCTTCTAATAAATAAGCTGAACTCCTTAGGAATACGTAACCCATTATTAGGATGGATTGAATCATTCCTTAACAATAGGTCCCAAGTAGTTAGACTGGAGTCCGTAAATTCTGAGCCTAGTCCAGTAACTTCTGGAGTAGTTCAAGGTAGCGTCTCAGGCCCCCTCCTATTCACTCTATATGTCAACGACATATGCAGCTGTTTCTCACTTGACAAACCATTCATCTTTGCAGATGATCTTAAAGTAGCTTACGCATTCCACTGTGATGACTTAGGATACTTTCAGAAGGCTGTTCAGAAAGAACTAGATAGAGTAACTGCATGGTCCTCCACATGGAACCTTAAATTCAACCTTACAAAATGTGGTTGGATCTGTTTCGGTGCACCCTCAATAAATATCAAACTGGTACTTGAATCTATTGACTTGCCTAAACTCCAAAGTGTTGTTGACCTAGGACTCAGGTATTCTAGTGACCTGACATTTTTTGAGGAGGTGGCGACACAGACGCGTAAATCGAGGATGCTCTAAGGATGCATACTCAGGAATTTCCACAACTACGAAGCGAAACTTATATAAAACATGTGCCAGACCACCACTAGAATATTGTCCATTTATTCTCAGCAGCACTCGTATAAGTGACAGGCTTAAAATAGAAAGTGTCCAACGATACTTCACGTCTAAACTACTAGGATTTGACTTCGAAAAGGACTACACATCAAGATGTATAACTCTAGGTGTCGACCCACTCTGGATGAGACGACTCAGCATTAACCTAACATTCTTTATTAAAATCTTGCATAAAATATCATTCTCAGACAGTAAGGAGATATGGTTCTCACCAAAAGGCTCTTACAACCTTCGTAACCAAACGTGCACGGTATCTAGGAAAAACAGCAGCACTCCATGCAAACTTCTTCATAGTTATGTCCTCTAAGATCTGGAACAGTTTACCCCTAGAAATAAGGACCCGTCACTCTACTATAACCTTGAAGTGCTTGCTATATAAACTGTTTCATCCCAATGACTATGCCAATCACACCGCACCACTTATTTCTAAAACGAATCAGCTACTAGTGTGGTGAGAGCAAGCTGCTAGCTGATTGGTAGACATTGATCTACGCTGATTGGTAGAAATTAATCTAGGCTGATTCAACGACCGATCACAGCTGACCTAGACGTGGACAAATATGATTCGCAGACAAGTGGCTCGCATTTCCGAGAAATATCGAAAACGAGAAACCAGAAGACTGCGTTTGTTTACAAACAACCAATCAGAAGACCGCCTTCTTTCTGCGGGCAGAAGCCTATTAATGTACGTAAAATACTTATAAATACCTGTTGATTTTCGTAATAAAACTGATCTGTTGCCTGGCCCTTGTCTTCTGTTGTTACACTAGAACACTATAACGCCTAGACTCATTACTAAATATTATGACACTAAATAAACTCTAAGACTTCGCAAAAATACATGAAAAGCAACTAGATTATAGGTAATGTTTACTATACAATGATATACATTTATAAACATTTATATATACATAAAATATTAATGTTCTTTCCATGTTCACATGCTTTCTTTTCCTGGGATTCTACTGCTGAGCCTACACTGCTATGTATCTCCTGGTCGAGGTCGAACAACTCAACATTTAAACTGAAATGACCATTTAAGTAAATTCAAACTCAAATTCCATGAACGATCCGATGCTATTATTTGAAAACGCTGGCCAACATTCCGTACGAGGAGTATTCTTGATCTGAAATAAAGAAGCAACTGGTTTTCAAACAGTTTTCAATGTATTACTCAACTTACATGTACACTCTGCCATGCTGACACAAATGGCACCAATGGATAGTCCTATAATCGACCTAAGCCCCATTCCATGCAGTAAAACAATCCAACATGACCTTATCTAGTTTTCGTATCCACGATCAAATTTCTTTCCTATTAAAAACTACGATAAGACTGCTGAAGAAATGGAATAAATACTTCACCGACCTCAAAATAATACATCAATAAACTATAACTCAAGGATGCTGTTCACAACATAGTTATATAGGAGAATTGACTTCAAGCTTTATTTTTCCCAGATATTTGTATTACATTCATCTGATGTCTGGGTTTTTGTCAATGCGAAGACCTATATTTCTATATCTCTTTATGTGTTACACAGACAGACTATTTTGCAGACTGTTCCGACTGACTCTAATACACGTCCCTTTATCAATAAAATATCTGAATTAAGGACATTATTATTTATCACCAAGCCTACTGCAGCTCTGATTACTGAATCATGGTGCTCATATTCTGTACTTGATGAGCACATAGGTATAGATGATTACACTGTACACCGTGCAAATAGATACTGCAAGCGTGGTGGAGGATGTCTCATATATATACATAACTCATTCGTAGTCAGTAAGGTGGAAGATGAAATACTGAACGAGGCACCTGATTCACTCTGGGTCGTCTTACAAGGAGATAAGTACAAGCTTCTCATAGGCTGTGTTTATCGAGCACCAAGCTCAACCAAAGAAACTGATGCGTTATTAGCTAAATCATTCGCACACGCCTCATCGTTTAGTACTAATTACAAAATAATTGCAGGGGACTTCAATCTTCCAGAAGTCAATTGGTTAAGTAGTTCCGGTCCCCAACGCTTCGACGAATTACTTGCCACTATCGATTGTTATGGATGGCAGCAACACGTCCAGACACCCACTCGTGGTGACAACATGTTGGACCTTGTGTTTTGTCATGACACAATCCAAGTCTCCACCTATGTTGGTAACAGATTTTCCAGTAGTGACCATAGAATGGTACTCTGCTCTCTGCCTTTCTCACCACTAAATACAGGAAACAAACAGGATTCAGGGAGCTTGATATGTCGTAGTTACAAACATACAGACTGGGGATTAGTCCAAGAACTCATTCGACTCTGTCACTGGGATGAATATTTTACCACTGACTCCCTGGAGGCTGTAGTGTCTCTATTTTACAGGAATGTTATCCTTTGTCTAGATACTGTTGCTCCTAAGAAGGTAGCGAAATTAAGTAGACACCAAGCTGAATACATTCCGAGGGCATACCGCAATAAGTTAAGGAAGTTGAAGAAACAGTACTATTCCACTAAGGATATATCACTACTGCACTCAATCCATGAGTCTCTTGAATCTATCGAGCACCAACGCTCCCAAAAGGACCTCAACGAAGAATTAAGGGCACTTGAAGGCACCTCCAAAGTTTATAACTTAACAACACTTCTTAAAAAACGAATGCAGTCGACAAGGGACATCCCCTGTTTACTTCACGACAAAGTTATCTACAATGCGCCTGCCACTATCTGTGAAATATTCAGTGAGTGGTTTGCAAACTTCAGTTTAGAAAAGCGCATTCCTGGTGAAACTGGCCCCCTTACTAGGTCTTTCCTAGGAAGCATAGTGTTCACCAACCAATTAAAAGAACAAGCAGTTAAAAGCCTGAAACCTTCCACTAGCACGGGACCCGATGGCCTTGCTTCTATAATTTTCAAAAAGAGTGCGTTTGATGTACCCTATTACTTCTTTAATTCTTCTCAATATCTATGGACACTGGCACTTACCCTGATGAGTGGAAAACTAGCTTCATAATTCCACACTATAAATCCGGTGATAAGGCAAACGTTCGCAATTACAGACCTATAAATATAACCCCAGTTGTCTCGCGAATCATGGAGAAAGTTGTCAAAGATCAATTATCAGACTATCTACTTAGGAAATATCTTGTTACACGGTCTCAACACGGATTTCTCAAAAATAGGTCTTGCGTTATTTGCCACTTCGACGTTTTCAACTGCATCACTAGTAGTCGCGAAGCACGTAAGCTAGTTGTTGTTCTCTACTTCGATATATCTAGGGCATTTGACATGGCATCTCACAGTATTCTCTTTGAGGAGCTGTATTCATGTGGGATTCGCAATCCATCACTGAACTGGTTAAAATCGTTTCTAAGCAACAGGGTACAAATAACCAAGGTTGGATCTGTATTGTCTCATCCTAGGCAGATCACAAATGGGGTTGTGCAAGGTAGTGTCCTACGTCCGCTTTTATTTACCGTATACATTAACAGCATTTGCAACTGCTTCACCTCAGGTAAATTATTCCCATATGCTGACGACCTCAAAGTCGTTTACTCCTGCTACGCTCATGAACTAAGCGATATGGTAAATAAAATACATCTTGAACTAAGTGGTCTCGCAACATGGTGTGTTGTGAATCCTGTCTAAAGTTCAACATTGACAAATGCGGCTGGATTTGTATCGGCAACACTAACCTTGACCTAACTCTTGAAATAAATGGGCGAAAACTAGCCAAGCTCAACTCAGTCGTGGATCTCGGTATCAGATACTCTAGTAACTTAACGTTCTCTGAACAAACTGATTATGCCAGACGTAAAACACGAAGGCTACTAGGATGCATAACTCGCAATTTCTTTTGTTGTGAAACTAGGGTTTTATTATATAAAGTATGTGTCCGATCTATTTTAGAATACTGCCCGTTTATTCTTATCGGACTCAGACAAAATGACAAGCTTAAATTAGAAGGAGTGCAACGGCAATTCACCTTAAGAATTCTTGGTTTAGAAAGTGGTCTCGAATACTGTGAACGTTGTGACAGACTAAGTTTAGAGCCACTCTGGAAAACACGTCTTGAGCTAAACCTGATTTTTTGGTACAAGCTAACTAATCTGCTCGTGCACTCCTCCGGGCCAATAATTAAACCTACCGCTGTCATCAGTTACAATCTTAGAAATCATCACAACCTAGCTGCTATAGAGCATTGTCAGACTTACATGCGGTATAATTTCTTCTTAAATAAGTTTTCAGTCATTTGGAATAGACTACCAGCTGATGTGCGCGATGCAAACACATTCCCAGTGTTCATCCCCTCAGTCACCAGACTGCTCAAAGATGACAGTGCACTTCTGCGTCCGAATCCTACACCCACCTTTTCGTCCAGCAGATATTTTAGGTTCACTAAACGTGTAGTTACAACAAACTACAATTATAAATTTTTATATTATTGGAAGTACATGATAGACATTTTTACACAGGACAATAATATTAGTTCACACAATATAAAAGTTAGCATCACGGGAATAGTTAGTTAGTGCACCAAAGTAACTATAATTACTAAACAGAATATAAATGTATATATACATATTAATCACTCCCTAAGTACTCCACTTGCTTTCTTTTGCGTTGTTGTTGTTTGTCTTCTTTTGTCCCTCACCATTTCAGCCTCCATTTGACTTTTTGAATGAGAATGAAGAATGTAGATATTTGACCATTTACAATGACAGATGATCTGCGAACATTATTGGTCCCATATCTTACAATTCTCTCGTGAATTGCGCATTGCCTTCACCAACGACGCAACCTGGATTACAGTTGTGAAATATACCTTTATACCAATAAAAAAGTATTGATTTATAATACTTCACGATTGTAACTTACAACATAACTGATCTTGTCTGCAAAACTAGATTGCATTTCTTGAAAACACCCGTTTATAAGAAATTATAAACTGTCATTATTATTAGTCTACCTTGAGTACTATTCACTTGTGATGTTACGATGAAAATGCTGACAAAAGTATACAAGTGTATTACTTATTTTAAATTATTATCAAATTTGGATATAAATCAAGAATAGGACTCGATGCCGTACACACCAAAGTTATATGGGGGAATTACTTCAAGCTTTATTTTTTTCCCAAGTATTTGTAATCCATCCAAAACATGCTTGGGTTTTTTGTTAATGCGAAGACAATATTTCTATATTTCTTGATGTGTTCCATTGAATGACTAGTTATCATATTGTTCCCGCAGACAAAATGACTGCAACCACATTATTTAACCATGAACCAAATTTATGTAATTTAAATATTACTGATCCATGCCTGTACAATTGGTGTGTCCTACACAGGTAGGAAAAAATGTATTTTATTAAATTACTTTTATTAAATATGCTTACTAACCGTATATGTAATTTATCATATTGATGATGCCTGTGAACTGGCGTCCCTCATGTAAAAAATGAGAATATACTATTATTATATTATTATATAATATTAACCAAGCCATTAATACTCTTAAAAGCTCTAGTAGCGCTGGTTTTGACGGTATACCATCGTATCTTTATAAACACGGTGGTTCTGACATTTCCTTTTTATTACTTAAGATCTTTACAATGTCCCTAGAGAGCCAAACATATCCAGATAAATGGAAAACCACATTTATACTACCCAAACACAAATCCGGATCAAAAACTGAAGTCAACAACTATAGGCCAATCAATATTACACCCATAGTATCTAGAATTATGGAAAGAATAGTTGAAGATTATATTCTCAAACATATGCTCAGCTGCAATATTCTAAGTCCCAACCAACATTGTTTCCTAAAATCCAGATCATGCATGACCTGTCACCTTGACTTCTTTAACTATATAACTAGCAGCCGAGACAAACAACAACTAGTACTAGTCATCTACTTCGACATATCCAAAGCCTTTGACCACGTTGACCATTTGCTTCTAATAAATAAGCTGAACTCCTTAGGAATACGTAACCCATTATTAGGATGGATTGAATCATTCCTTAACAATAGGTCCCAAGTAGTTAGACTGGAGTCCGTAAATTCTGAGCCTAGTCCAGTAACTTCTGGGGTAGTTCAAGGTAGCCTCTTAGGCCCCCTCCTATTCACTCTATATGTCAACGACATATGCAGCTGTTTCTCACTTGACAAACCATTCATCTTTGCAGATGATCTTAAAGTAGCTTACGCATTCCACTGTGATGACTTAGGATACTTTCAGAAGGCTGTTCAGAAAGAACTAGATAGAGTAACTGCATGGTCCTCCACATGGAACCTTAAATTCAACCTTACAAAATGTGGTTGGATCTGTTTCGGTGCACCCTCAATAAATATCAAACTGGTACTTGAATCTATTGACTTGCCTAAACTCCAAAGTGTTGTTGACCTAGGACTCAGGTATTCTAGTGACCTGACATTTTTTGAGGAGGTGGCGACACAGACGCGTAAATCGAGGATGCTCTAAGAATGCATACTCAGGAACTTCCACAACTACGAAGCGAAACTTATATAAAACATGTGCCAGACCACCACTAGAATATTGTCCATTTATTCTCAGCAGCACTCGTATAAGTGACAGGCTTAAAATAGAAAGTGCCCAGCGATACTTCACGTCTAAACTACTAGGATTTGACTTCGAAAAGGACTACACATCAAGATGTATAACTCTAGGTGTCGACCCACTTTGGATGAGACGACTCAGCATTAACCTAACATTCTTTTTTAAAATCTTGCATAAAATATCATTCTCAGACATTAAGGAGATATGGTTCTCACCAAAAGGCTCTTACAACCTTCGTAACCAAACGTGCACGGTATCTAGGAAAAACAGCAGCACTCCATGCAAACTTCTTCATAGTTATGTCCTCTAAGATCTGGAACAGTTTACCCCTAGAAATAAGGACCTGTCACTCTACTATAACCTTGAAGTGCTTGCTATATAAACTGTTTCATCCCAATGACTATGCCAATCACACCGCACCACTTATTTCTAAAACGAATCAGCTACTAGTGTGGTGAGAGCAAGCTGCTAGCTGATTGGTAGACATTGATCTACGCTGATTGGTAGAAATTAATCTAGGCTGATTCAACGACCGATCACAGCTGACCTAGACGTGGACAAATATGATTCGCAGACAAGTGGCTCGCATTTCCGAGAAATATCGAAAACGAGAAACCAGAAGACTGCGTTTGTTTACAAACAACCAATCAGAAGACCGCCTTCTTTCTGCGGGCAGAAGCCTATTAATGTACGTAAAATACTTATAAATACCTGTTGATTTTCGTAATAAAACTGATCTGTTGCCTGGCCCTTGTCTTCTGTTGTTACACTAGAACACTATAACGCCTAGACTCATTACTAAATATTATGACACTAAATAAACTCTAAGACTTCGCAAAAATACATGAAAAGCAACTAGATTATAGGTAATGTTTACTATACAATGATATACATTTATAAACATTTATATATACATAAAATATTAATGTTCTTTCCATGTTCACATGCTTTCTTTTCCTGGGATTCTACTGCTGAGTCTACACTGCTATGTATCTCCTGGTCGAGGTCGAACAACTCAACATTTAAACTGAAATGACCATTTAAGTAAATTCAAACTCAAATTCCATGAACGATCCGATGCTATTATTTGAAAACGCTGGCCAACATTCCGTACGAGGAGTATTCTTGATCTGAAATAAAGAAGCAACTGGTTTTCAAACAGTTTTCAATGTATTACTCAACTTACATGTACACTCTGCCATGCTGACACAAATGGCACCAATGGATAGTCCTATAATCGACCTAAGCCCCATTCCATGCAGTAAAACAATCCAACATGACCTTATCTAGTTTTCGTATCCACGATCAAATTTCTTTCCTATTAAAAACTACGATAAGACTGCTGAAGAAATGGAATAAATACTTCACCGACCTCAAAATAATACATCAATAAACTATAACTCAAGGATGCTGTTCACAACATAGTTATATAGGAGAATTGACTTCAAGCTTTATTTTTCCCAGATATTTGTATTACATTCATCTGATGTCTGGGTTTTTGTCAATGCGAAGACCTATATTTCTATATCTCTTTATGTGTTACACAGACAGACTATTTTGCAGACTGTTCCGACTGACTCTAATACACGTCCCTTTATCAATAAAATATCTGAATTAAGGACATTATTATTTATCACCAAGCCTACTGCAGCTCTGATTACTGAATCATGGTGCTCATATTCTGTACTTGATGAGCACATAGGTATAGATGATTACACTGTACACCGTGCAAATAGATACTGCAAGCGTGGTGGAGGATGTCTCATATATATACATAACTCATTCGTAGTCAGTAAGGTGGAAGATGAAATACTGAACGAGGCACCTGATTCACTCTGGGTCGTCTTACAAGGAGATAAGTACAAGCTTCTCATAGGCTGTGTTTATCGAGCACCAAGCTCAACCAAAGAAACTGATGCGTTATTAGCTAAATCATTCGCACACGCCTCATCGTTTAGTACTAATTACAAAATAATTGCAGGGGACTTCAATCTTCCAGAAGTCAATTGGTTAAGTAGTTCCGGTCCCCAACGCTTCGACGAATTACTTGCCACTATCGATTGTTATGGATGGCAGCAACACGTCCAGACACCCACTCGTGGTGACAACATGTTGGACCTTGTGTTTTGTCATGACACAATCCAAGTCTCCACCTATGTTGGTAACAGATTTTCCAGTAGTGACCATAGAATGGTACTCTGCTCTCTGCCTTTCTCACCACTAAATACAGGAAACAAACAGGATTCAGGGAGCTTGATATGTCGTAGTTACAAACATACAGACTGGGGATTAGTCCAAGAACTCATTCGACTCTGTCACTGGGATGAATATTTTACCACTGACTCCCTGGAGGCTGTAGTGTCTCTATTTTACAGGAATGTTATCCTTTGTCTAGATACTGTTGCTCCTAAGAAGGTAGCGAAATTAAGTAGACACCAAGCTGAATACATTCCGAGGGCATACCGCAATAAGTTAAGGAAGTTGAAGAAACAGTACTATTCCACTAAGGATATATCACTACTGCACTCAATCCATGAGTCTCTTGAATCTATCGAGCACCAACGCTCCCAAAAGGACCTCAACGAAGAATTAAGGGCACTTGAAGGCACCTCCAAAGTTTATAACTTAACAACACTTCTTAAAAAACGAATGCAGTCGACAAGGGACATCCCCTGTTTACTTCACGACAAAGTTATCTACAATGCGCCTGCCACTATCTGTGAAATATTCAGTGAGTGGTTTGCAAACTTCAGTTTAGAAAAGCGCATTCCTGGTGAAACTGGCCCCCTTACTAGGTCTTTCCTAGGAAGCATAGTGTTCACCAACCAATTAAAAGAACAAGCAGTTAAAAGCCTGAAACCTTCCACTAGCACGGGACCCGATGGCCTTGCTTCTATAATTTTCAAAAAGAGTGCGTTTGATGTACCCTATTACTTCTTTAATTCTTCTCAATATCTATGGACACTGGCACTTACCCTGATGAGTGGAAAACTAGCTTCATAATTCCACACTATAAATCCGGTGATAAGGCAAACGTTCGCAATTACAGACCTATAAATATAACCCCAGTTGTCTCGCGAATCATGGAGAAAGTTGTCAAAGATCAATTATCAGACTATCTACTTAGGAAATATCTTGTTACACGGTCTCAACACGGATTTCTCAAAAATAGGTCTTGCGTTATTTGCCACTTCGACGTTTTCAACTGCATCACTAGTAGTCGCGAAGCACGTAAGCTAGTTGTTGTTCTCTACTTCGATATATCTAGGGCATTTGACATGGCATCTCACAGTATTCTCTTTGAGGAGCTGTATTCATGTGGGATTCGCAATCCATCACTGAACTGGTTAAAATCGTTTCTAAGCAACAGGGTACAAATAACCAAGGTTGGATCTGTATTGTCTCATCCTAGGCAGATCACAAATGGGGTTGTGCAAGGTAGTGTCCTACGTCCGCTTTTATTTACCGTATACATTAACAGCATTTGCAACTGCTTCACCTCAGGTAAATTATTCCCATATGCTGACGACCTCAAAGTCGTTTACTCCTGCTACGCTCATGAACTAAGCGATATGGTAAATAAAATACATCTTGAACTAAGTGGTCTCGCAACATGGTGTGTTGTGAATCCTGTCTAAAGTTCAACATTGACAAATGCGGCTGGATTTGTATCGGCAACACTAACCTTGACCTAACTCTTGAAATAAATGGGCGAAAACTAGCCAAGCTCAACTCAGTCGTGGATCTCGGTATCAGATACTCTAGTAACTTAACGTTCTCTGAACAAACTGATTATGCCAGACGTAAAACACGAAGGCTACTAGGATGCATAACTCGCAATTTCTTTTGTTGTGAAACTAGGGTTTTATTATATAAAGTATGTGTCCGATCTATTTTAGAATACTGCCCGTTTATTCTTATCGGACTCAGACAAAATGACAAGCTTAAATTAGAAGGAGTGCAACGGCAATTCACCTTAAGAATTCTTGGTTTAGAAAGTGGTCTCGAATACTGTGAACGTTGTGACAGACTAAGTTTAGAGCCACTCTGGAAAACACGTCTTGAGCTAAACCTGATTTTTTGGTACAAGCTAACTAATCTGCTCGTGCACTCCTCCGGGCCAATAATTAAACCTACCGCTGTCATCAGTTACAATCTTAGAAATCATCACAACCTAGCTGCTATAGAGCATTGTCAGACTTACATGCGGTATAATTTCTTCTTAAATAAGTTTTCAGTCATTTGGAATAGACTACCAGCTGATGTGCGCGATGCAAACACATTCCCAGTGTTCATCCCCTCAGTCACCAGACTGCTCAAAGATGACAGTGCACTTCTGCGTCCGAATCCTACACCCACCTTTTCGTCCAGCAGATATTTTAGGTTCACTAAACGTGTAGTTACAACAAACTACAATTATAAATTTTTATATTATTGGAAGTACATGATAGACATTTTTACACAGGACAATAATATTAGTTCACACAATATAAAAGTTAGCATCACGGGAATAGTTAGTTAGTGCACCAAAGTAACTATAATTACTAAACAGAATATAAATGTATATATACATATTAATCACTCCCTAAGTACTCCACTTGCTTTCTTTTGCGTTGTTGTTGTTTGTCTTCTTTTGTCCCTCACCATTTCAGCCTCCATTTGACTTTTTGAATGAGAATGAAGAATGTAGATATTTGACCATTTACAATGACAGATGATCTGCGAACATTATTGGTCCCATATCTTACAATTCTCTCGTGAATTGCGCATTGCCTTCACCAACGACGCAACCTGGATTACAGTTGTGAAATATACCTTTATACCAATAAAAAAGTATTGATTTATAATACTTCACGATTGTAACTTACAACATAACTGATCTTGTCTGCAAAACTAGATTGCATTTCTTGAAAACACCCGTTTATAAGAAATTATAAACTGTCATTATTATTAGTCTACCTTGAGTACTATTCACTTGTGATGTTACGATGAAAATGCTGACAAAAGTATACAAGTGTATTACTTATTTTAAATTATTATCAAATTTGGATATAAATCAAGAATAGGACTCGATGCCGTACACACCAAAGTTATATGGGGGAATTACTTCAAGCTTTATTTTTTTCCCAAGTATTTGTAATCCATCCAAAACATGCTTGGGTTTTTTGTTAATGCGAAGACAATATTTCTATATTTCTTGATGTGTTCCATTGAATGACTAGTTATCATATTGTTCCCGCAGACAAAATGACTGCAACCACATTATTTAACCATGAACCAAATTTATGTAATTTAAATATTACTGATCCATGCCTGTACAATTGGTGTGTCCTACACAGGTAGGAAAAAATGTATTTTATTAAATTACTTTTATTAAATATGCTTACTAACCGTATATGTAATTTATCATATTGATGATGCCTGTGAACTGGCGTCCCTCATGTAAAATATGAGAATATACTATTACTATATTATTATATAATATTAACCAAGCCATTAATACTCTTAAAAGCTCTAGTAGCGCTGGTTTTGACGGTATACCATCGTATCTTTATAAACACGGTGGTTCTGACATTTCCTTTTTATTACTTAAGATCTTTACAATGTCCCTAGAGAGCCAAACATATCCAGATAAATGGAAAACCACATTTATACTACCCAAACACAAATCCGGATCAAAAACTGAAGTCAACAACTATAGGCCAATCAATATTACACCCATAGTATCTAGAATTATGGAAAGAATAGTTGAAGATTATATTCTCAAACATATGCTCAGCTGCAATATTCTAAGTCCCAACCAACATTGTTTCCTAAAATCCAGATCATGCATGACCTGTCACCTTGACTTCTTTAACTATATAACTAGCAGCCGAGACAAACAACAACTAGTACTAGTCATCTACTTCGACATATCCAAAGCCTTTGACCACGTTGACCATTTGCTTCTAATAAATAAGCTGAACTCCTTAGGAATACGTAACCCATTATTAGGATGGATTGAATCATTCCTTAACAATAGGTCCCAAGTAGTTAGACTGGAGTCCGTAAATTCTGAGCCTAGTCCAGTAACTTCTGGAGTAGTTCAAGGTAGCCTCTTAGGCCCCCTCCTATTCACTCTATATGTCAACGACATATGCAGCTGTTTCTCACTTGACAAACCATTCATCTTTGCAGATGATCTTAAAGTAGCTTACGCATTCCACTGTGATGACTTAGGATACTTTCAGAAGGCTGTTCAGAAAGAACTAGATAGAGTAACTGCATGGTCCTCCACATGGAACCTTAAATTCAACCTTACAAAATGTGGTTGGATCTGTTTCGGTGCACCCTCAATAAATATCAAACTGGTACTTGAATCTATTGACTTGCCTAAACTCCAAAGTGTTGTTGACCTAGGACTCAGGTATTCTAGTGACCTGACATTTTTTGAGGAGGTGGCGACACAGACGCGTAAATCGAGGATGCTCTAAGAATGCATACTCAGGAACTTCCACAACTACGAAGCGAAACTTATATAAAACATGTGCCAGACCACCACTAGAATATTGTCCATTTATTCTCAGCAGCACTCGCGTAAGTGACAGGCTTAAAATAGAAAGTGTCCAACGATACTTCACGTCTAAACTACTAGGATTTGACTGCGAAAAGGACTACACATCAAGATGTATAACTCTAGGTGTCGACCCACTCTGGATGAGACGACTGAGCATTAACCTAACATTCTTCTTTAAAATATTGCATAAAATATCATTCTCAGACAGCAAAGAGATACAGTTCTCACCGGAAGGCTCTTACAACCTTCGTAACCAAACGTGCAAAGTATCTGGGAAAAACTGTAAAACAGCACTCGGTGCAAACTTCTTCATAGTCATGTACTCTAAGATCTGGAACAGTTTACCCCTAGAAATAAGGACCTGTCACTCTACTATAACCTTGAAGTGCTTGCTATATAAACTGTTTCATCCCAATGACTATGCCAATCACACCGCACCACTTATTTACAAAACGCATAAGCTATTAGCACACTATAACGCCTAGACTCATTACTAAATATTATGACACTAAATAAACTCTAAGACTTCGCAAAATTACATAAAAAACAACAAGATTATGGGTAGTGTTTACTATACAATGATATACATTTATAAACATTTATATGTACATAAAATAATAAAGTTCTTTTCATATTTACATACTTTATCTCCCTTCTGAGCGTAAACTTCTATATACCTCCTGGTTGAGGTCGAACAACCCAACATCCAAACTGAAATGACCATTTATGTAAATTCAAACTCAAATTCCATGAACGATCCGATGCAACCACTTGAAAACGCTGGCTAACATTCTGTACAAGGAGTATTCTTGATCTGAAATAAAGAAGCAACTGGTTTTCAAACAGTTTTCAATGTATTACTCAACTTACATGTACACTCTGCCATGCTGACGCAAAAATGGATAGTTCTAGAATTGACCTAAGCCCCATTTGATGCAGTAAAACAATCTAACATTACCTTATCTAGTTTTCGTATCAAAGATCAAATTTCTTTCCTATTATAAAACTACGATAAGACTGCTGACAAAAATGGAATAAATACATTATTGAATCAAAATAATGCATCAATAAACTTTATCTCACGGATGCTGTTCACAACATAGTTATATAGGAGAAT
This sequence comes from Trichobilharzia szidati, assembly GCA_944472155.2. Taxonomy (NCBI): domain Eukaryota; kingdom Metazoa; phylum Platyhelminthes; class Trematoda; order Strigeidida; family Schistosomatidae; genus Trichobilharzia; species Trichobilharzia szidati. The sequence continues at coordinate 127,827,422 of OX235272.1, read as the reverse complement.
TGACTTCAAGCTTTATTTTTCCCAGATATTTGTATCACACTCATCTGATGTCTGGGTTTTTTGTTAATGCGAAGACCTATATTTCTATATCTCTTTATGTGTTACACAGGCAGACTATTTTACAGACTGTTCTGACTGACTCTAATGTTAGATTGAACAAACAAACTGTAATTTATATAATAACTTATCCATGCCTGTACAATTGGTATGTTCCTACATAAACAGGAATAAATATTTATATATATAGCACTCGTATAAGTGACAGGCTTAAAATAGAAATTGTCCAACGATACTTCACGTCTAAACTACTAGGATTTGACTTCGAAAAGGACTACACATCAAGATGTATAACTCTAGGTGTCGACCCACTTTGGATGAGACGACTGAGCATTAACCTAACATTCTTTTTTAAAATCTTGCATAAAATATCATTCTCAGACAGTAAGGAGATATGGTTCTCACCAAAAGGCTCTTACAACCTTCGTAACCAAACGTGCACGGTATCTAGGAAAAACAGCAGCACTCCATGCAAACTTCTTCATAGTTATGTCCTCTAAGATCTGGAACAGTTTACCCCTAGAAATAAGGACCTGTCACTCTACTATAACCTTGAAGTGCTTGCTATATAAACTGTTTCATCCCAATGACTATGCCAATCACACCGCACCACTTATTTCTAAAACGAATCAGCTACTAGAACACTATAACGCCTAGACTCATTACTAAATATTATGACACTAAATAAACTCTAAGACTTCGCAAAAATACATGAAAAGCAACTAGATTATGGGTAATGTTTACTATACAATGATATACATTTATAAACATTTATATATACATAAAATATTAATGTTCTTTCCATGTTCACATGCTTTCTTTTCCTGGGATTCTACTGCTGAGTCTACACTGCTATGTATCTCCTGGTCGAGGTCGAACAACTCAACATTTAAACTGAAATGACCATTTAAGTAAATTCAAACTCAAATTCCATGAACGATCCGATGCTATTATTTGAAAACGCTGGCCAACATTCCGTACGAGGAGTATTCTTGATCTGAAATAAAGAAGCAACTGGTTTTCAAACAGTTTTCAATGTATTACTCAACTTACATGTACACTCTGCCATGCTGACACAAATGGCACCAATGGATAGTCCTATAATCGACCTAAGCCCCATTCCATGCAGTAAAACAATCCAACATGACCTTATCTAGTTTTCGTATCCACGATCAAATTTCTTTCCTATTAAAAACTACGATAAGACTGCTGAAGAAATGGAATAAATACTTCACTGACCTCAAAATAATACATCAATAAACTTTAACTCAAGGATGCTGTTCACAACATAGTTATATAGGAGAATTGACTTCAAGCTTTATTTTTCCCAGATATTTGTATTACATTCATCTGATGTCTGGGTTTTTGTCAATGCGAAGACCTATATTTCTATATCTCTTTATGTGTTACACAGACAGACTATTTTGCAGAATGTTCCGACTGACTCTAATATCAGTAAGAACAAACAAACTGTAAACTGAACATACATCGAAACATGTGTAATTTATATAATATCTTATCCATACAATTGGTTTGTTCCTGCATAAACAGGAATAAATATATAATGTTTGGAGGTGCTCTGAGGTGAGACAGAGTCAGTGTGTGTACTATTTTCTGGATTAATTGTGCAGCGAGCGGGGCTATTGTTTGCTGCATCCGAAAATAATCCTGTTGCATATTTTGACTTTTAGCATCCATGGGTGGGCATCTGCGTTCATTTACTGGTGATATATAGTTTGCTTGACCTAGGTACCCTATGTTAAGATTACCTTGGTAGTTGTACCTCATGGGTCTTTCATAGTCGTATGCATATTGGCTCACATCACATGTGTGAGTGAAGTTATTGAGAGGGCAAGTGTCTATCTATACTCATTATTTTTCTGAGGTTTAACATAGATAGTGTGAGAGTTTGGACGAGAATATTCATTAATATGGTGCCTATATGAGTACCGTTTAGTGCTCTGTATATCCTGATGATCCATTCTACGTTGCTAGGCATATTACTCCTAGCTCGTTTTTTCTCCCAACACTATACACGTGACTTGCTGTGCTTCAGTGTCCGTCAACACTATAGCACTGATACCAGGTGTATTTCTCAGTGTGGTCAACTTTGTATCGAAGGAGTTCTTGGTTGCTTGCCTTTGGTTAGGTGTGCCGCTGTGCGTCGGTGGTACAGTGGTTAGGACTCTCGCCGACCATGCACATGGTCCGGGGTTCGATCCCCTGCCGACGCACACCCGATATCTATGGTCGGCCTGCAAAATTTGGGCTACCGATATCCATGCTGAAAATTCCACACTTGTACTGGAAATACGGTGTGGCATCAAGCTGTAATCAAAAGAAAGAAATAATACTACTTTAATAGTCCTGAATTTAGTGGCAGTAGCCAGAAGATCTTCGGCCTTCTTAAATCGTTCACCTATTATGTAGCTGTCGAACCTAAAGAGTATGGGACATGATGCTTTAGGTCTTTTTTACTTAGGCGAATGCACTGACAAGGTGCACTCAAGAGATTTGCAGCCTTCAGCAATGAGTGCTGGACCGACTTTATGGGCTCGCTATCTGGTACATTATACACTATAGCGTTTTGTTTCGAAGCCAGCCTTTTAACAACTTCGCTGGATAGAAAGTCAACGGTGTCTTCTAACTCCTTCGCATTTTTTGAGTCAGTAGGCGTCATTCTAGAAGTCATATTAAAAAGCTTTAGGATTGTAGGATCCTGCAGTTCCTTTTTCATAAGTGAGATAGTTTCGGGTATACATTCTAGTGAACTTAATTTCGTTTTGAATTCATCAATCTGTAGCTGCATCTCTTAAATTATGTATGTTGAGTAAGAGAGCTCTACCTTTTCAGACAGAACATCTTCCACCTGTATTACAGGTGTCCGAGTTATGTTCGAGTCTTTTATGTTGGGTGAACTACTTATAATAAGGGGTGGTAATGTGCTATTAGACGAGGTGGTGCTATTTTCTAAATTACTGGTGTTCACACGAACACTCTTTTTAGAATTTCGGCTCATCGTTATTAAAGATCAATCAACAGTAAGCAATAAATGAATATAAACGAAAACACGTGCGAAAGCGTCACCTGATTCGAACGTACCGGGTGCTAGGAGAGGAGGGCTACATAAACAGTCTTTTTCGATCACATCTCACAACCTAAAGATTCCAGTATGATCACAATTATTGTATACTTAGATCTTAGTATAGCCTTTGACACTGTAAGCCACCGACTGTTAATATCAAAAGTCCAGTCTTATGGGATCCAAGGTTCATTGTTAAGCTGTCTCAGTTCGTTCCTAAGCAATCGGATGCAAATGGTCAGGTTAAGTTCCCATACATCCAACCCCGTTTGGATAACAAGTGGAGTTATACAAGCTAGTGTCCTGGGTCCACTGTTATTCCTGTTATATTTCAATGACATTTGCGACGTTATTAAACATGGCAGACCTTTCCTATTTGCTGATGACATCAAAATTGCATATCACTGACTCAGAAATGAAGTGTCGATGTATGCCAAACACCTCGTAGGAGTCACAGAAATTTATGATTCCTTTCCTCTGATGAGGCCTGCAATAACGCCTTTTAGCCGCTTCCATCATTTTTCCTGAGCAAGCGTGACCCAACTGCTGGACGAATGACAATAGTACTGTTGGTAGTGCTGACTGTGAAGCCAAATCGTGAAGAGTATAAGTGGCTCCATTTTGGCAGTAGAGGTTTTTATCGACAATATTCAAATTATAACACGGAAATCATAAACGCCGGTTGTCGATCGTTCGCCTCCACCTCGAACACGTTCGCAAATCAAGGCCAGTTCAGGGTCTGAAGTCTAAAGTTCGGGCCAACTGTATGAAGTATCAGGCTCTAGTTGGAGCAGCGAAACTTGTGCTTCGGTGCATAGTGGGCATTCACAGTGATACCTAAGAGGTTTTCTTGACAATTTATCTGCATTTCGATGAATTTTGCCCGGTTTATGCATGTATTCGAAGTCATACTCTTAATAATAATAGTAATAATAGTATATTCACATTTTTGTACATGAGGGACGCCAGTTTACGGGCATCATCAATTCGATAAATTACACATACGATTAGTAAGTATAGTTAGTAATGATAATATAATAGGGTACATATTTATTCATACAAATATGGGACACACAAGTTGTTTAGGAGTGGATAAGAATTATTTAAGTTACATATTTAAATTACATGATATACGGTTAAATAACATGGTTGTTGTCATTTTATCTTTAGTTTGTAGGGAAAATGGGATAACTGGTGATTCAATGGAACACACAAACAAATATAGAGTTACTGACTTCGCATTAACACAAAAAAACCCAAGTATGCGTTTGATGGATTACATATACTTGGGAAAATAAATAAAGCTTGAAGTCAATTCCCTCATATAACAATAAAATGCGTCTTACAATAATATATTCCCACTTTATGCACTTGAGGGACTCCAGTTGACAGGCATCATCAATATCATAATAATGCACACATGGAGTAAAAATGTTTAAAATTTTTCACTAACGCAAAATATATATACAAGGGAAGATAATGAAATATTGACCGTAAGTACACTCTGCATAAGTTAAAACAGTTTATATGGCATAATCCCAGGCACAATTATTGTTTGAATTTGTTGAACATGAGCGTAACAACTGATTGTTGCGTTACATTCAGTCGATATGGTGGGCTAGTCACAAAAGTATGAAAATGGCTTATAAAACGTTGCTCAGTTTGCCGTAAACGATGTTTTAAGCAATATAAACTGCAAAAGGCTCACCATAGCAGTTAGTATCCAGTTAAACTTGCAGAGAAGTAATTATAATTCAGCAACTGGTGAATTTTTTATTCTTTTCGGTCTGGAACCTGAGTAACTGCGAACCAATCCATACAAAAATGTCGAAAGAGGCATGCAGGAGCAGAATTTTGCCATCGAATGAGTCATTGGGATCTGAGATGCAGCTATCAGCATATTTTCGTCATTTCATAGATATGCAGATTTATTGACGCTGTATAGGTAGTGATTTAGATTTATCATCATGATCGACATATGGATGAATATTCAAATACGTACTACAACTTGTTTTCCTTTTGGATTTAGTTAGTGACATCACGTGTTGGGTTTGATTACTCTGCGATTTTGATATATTCCGCGGTGTCGCCGTGATTATGGGAAGTGTGCATATGCTCTAAATGCATTACTTTGTTGGCTGCAATCTCCACTGAGTGTATACAACGGGAACTGTGGATTTATGTATCTCCTCATCACTGTGGATAAAGTATCGCCGCATTCCTTTTGGAAAGGAGACCAGTTGGTGGATTATAAATAATGTCCAAGTAACTTATATCCTTCCATGTGATGTTGTGGTAAGTCTCGACCTTGTTTTCTCATATTTCATTCGTATGTTGATTATGGTTCAGGCTTTGTATCAGGTAGACATAATTCGATCGACTCTTATTTGTATGGGTGTTATTTTCATGACTGCTGCTTTTTTGTCTGAAATTATAGATAAAGGCAAAAGAAACAACAGGTGTAGTCTCTAAGTTCATACATTAAATGGGCCTAAAAATTCCGAAGCTCTTACATGGGAATAAGCACTGGTATCACTTGCAAACCCACTTTGTGTGTCATTAAGAGCTTTTTCAAAGGACACCAGTGAGCTTGCTAGTCGCATTTCCTCAGGTAGTTTATTCCATATTTGGGCATATCTAATCATAAAAAATTTTTGCCTGGTGGCTGTTTTACATTGTTCTATAGCCACCGTATCTTTAGTGTGTCTAAGGTTATATCCAGTGTCTTCTGAAAACCGAGTACAATTAGTAGGGGTATACACTATGTGGTTAAGTAGTTTATAGAAGAGTACCAGATTTAGTCGCAGTCGTCTTAACCATAATGTTTCTAGTCCTAGAATTTCACATCGGGCAGAGTAGTTTGTGCCGTTTTCGGTTCCGATTACTTTCAGCGTGAAGTACCTCTGTACTCCTTCTACTTTTAGTTTGTCTTCCATGCGTATACTACTAAATATGAATGAACAATAGTCTAGGAGTGGGCGCACACAAAACTTGTACAGTAGTATTCTGGATTCACTTCTGTAGAAGTTCCTGAGTAGGAAACCAATAAGCCTGCGTGATTTCGATACTTGTTTCGAGATATGTTCAGAAAATGATAGATTGTGTGAATATGTCAGTCCTTGGTCTAGCACAGATTTGAGTCTATGGATTTTGTGGCCCTGAATTGCTAGGTCGAGTTCTAGGTTAGGACAGCCTATGCAGAGTCAGCCACACTTTTCGACATTAAACTCAAGTCTCCAGGTGTCACACCATATATCCATTTTTGTTAATTCTTCATGTATGGAGTTCATAGTTGTACCGATATCTGTGTTTGTGCAGGTATATGTCACCTTTAAGTCATCTGCATACAGTATTGGCTTGCCTATACTAAAGCACTCACACATACTGTTTATGTATATAATGAAAAGAAGGGGTCCCAATACACTCCCCTGGATGACACCACTGCTAATCGGCCTAGGCCTGGAGGTCATCGAGCCAATTTTTGTTGTCTGATTTCTGTCACTGAGAAATGATTTTATCCAGTTGTGGAGGGGGTTGCGTATCCCTAGTGAGCATAGCCTGCTGACTAACAAACTATCTGGGACTCTGTCGAAGGCTTTCCTGATATCGAAATCGAGGATAATTACTAGTTCTCTCCTATCTCTTCTATAGGTGACTTCGTTGAGAAAGTCTATATGGCAAGTGACGCAAGATCTTTTTTTAAGGAATCCGTGTTGCGACTGGTTGATGAGTTTGTGTTTTAGAAAGTAGTCTGACATTTGGTCTTTGATTACTTTCTCCATGATCCTTGATATGACAGGTGTTATATTGATAGGCCTATAATTACGTGCACTAGTTTTGGCCCCTCCTTTATGCTTAGGTAGTATATACGTGTTTTTCCAAGTTTCAGGGTAGGTCCCAGTCACTAGTGAGAGGGTGAATATTCTAAGTAATAGTACTATCATATCCGAGCCACCGTTTTTATAAATGATAGATGGTATATCATCTATCCCACAACTACCGTTAGCTTTTAGTGTCTTTACCGCTGATGCTATATTTTGCATATTAAAGTTGATTTCACCTAACTCGTAGTTATTTTTGCAGGTTATATCGAGGATTGGAGACGGATGCGCTTTGGTGTTATTGGAGAACCATTGGTTTAGGAGTTCACGAATAATCTGGGGATCATCATGAAATATACCTTCATGCTCCGAGTGGCCAACATTATTTTCTTTACCCTTGTTTAGTCGTTTTCGCAAGATCTTGCATAGTTCCTGAGTTTTAGAGGTGCCCCCTAGGGCTTTATTTTCCTCGAGTTGTGCCTTCATTTTATGTCTCTGCTCAAGATTTTTAAATGTTTCATGTATCTGGTGTAATGCACTAAATTCTTTATATAAATAAAATTTCCTTTTCAATTTCCTTAGTTTTAATCGCGTTTTGCGGTCTATGAAAAGAGTTAGTGTCCTTAAGGCAGACTTTAGGGGTGTGAATGTATCTCTTACCGAACTGACCGTCTTGTAGAAGGTATCAAGTGTTACTTCTAAGTTATCATTGGTAAAGTATTCATCCCAGTCAGAGCTTCTCAAGAGCGTTGGTAGGAATTCCCAGTCGGCATTTCTATAGTCCCTATATTGATAGTGAAACGGGGAATTTTTAGGTGTGTGTTTAGTTATTAGTTGAAGAGGTAGGGTGCAGTACAGTATGTTGTGATCACTGTTGTCGAGTTTATCCCCCACCTCTATCGAGATCGGCTCTATTTTGTGGCAGAGGATTAAGTCGAGAATATTGTTATGTCGTGTTGGGAGGCGTACACACTGCTTCCATCCTCCTACGTCTATAGCTTCTTGGAGCTCGTCATAGATTCTAGGTCCAGTGCAGGTATCCCAGTTCACTCCGGGGAGGTTAAAATCGCCACAAATTATTTTGTGGTCGAATTCCAGAGTAGGTACATGCTCTAGTATTTCTGCGATAACCGTATCAGTCGTTTTAGGGTTGCTGGGGGCTCTGTATATACATCCCACTAGAATTTTATTTTCATTTGTGTTGATGCTTATCCACTTAGATTCTGGGAGTTTGTCGATAGTTAGGTTTGTAAAAGTATTGGGGTCAGTAGATTTAGAAGCATATATTAGACACCCGCCTCCTCTTTTGTCCACTCTATCATTCCTGTGGATGTCATAGTTATCAATTATCAGCTTTGTGTCAGGTATATCATTAGTTAGCCAAGTTTCAGTTACCAGGATCAGTGTTGGCCGTTTCATGTATACCAAGCTGCGAAGGGAAGTTATTTTGTTAAGGAGAGATCGAGCATTTAAGAGCATAATTTTTAGAAAACCAGTTTTGTTGGCAGGGTAATTAGTGGGTTTTCTTGTTACTATCCCTAACTCCTGGTAGCCTATGTTATGTTCCGAGGGATTCTCAGATGAGACATTGTCAGTGTGTCTACTATTCCCTGAACAAATTGTGCTGCAAGAGGGGCTATTGTTTGCTGCAACCGAAAATAATCCTGTTGCATATATTGGTTTCTGGCCTCATTACGTGGGTATCTGGAATCATTCCTTGGCATTAGATAATCTGTTTCACTATTCAGATTGTTATTTACAGGGCCGAAATAACCTGTTTCTAGGTTGTTTTGAGGGTAGTGCGTGCCAAGTCTTTCGCAGTTGTACATTTGTGTACTCATTTCGTGCATGTACATAGAAGGACCGTGATTCAATCTATACCCGTTATGTAGGTGTTCTTGCAATCTGACCCTCAGCTTCTTTGAATTTATGTAGCCAGCTAAGGGCTTTATGATCAGTGCGTACAACGAAATGTCTACTGAGAAGATATGCCCTAAAGTATTTAACAAAATTGACCAGTGCCAGCATTTCTTTCCACGTGGTGCAGTAATTTTCTCACTCTTGTTGAGTGCTCGAATTGCATAGGCTATCACCTTCTCTGCTCCATGTGCGTCTTCTTGAGACAGAACAGCCCCGATATCAGTGTCGCTGGCGTCTGTATCTAGGATGAATGGATCTGCCTGGTCAAAAGCATAAGAATATGCTAGGATAGGAAGGCTACATAAACAGTCTTTAAGTCTTTCGAAGGCTTCAGTAGCTGATGCTGTCCAGCTGTATTCTTTCTTCTTAAGGATGTCGAATAAAGGAGCTGCAAGGAAGGAGAAGTTAAGTACGAAACGTCGGTAATACGAGGCTAACCCTAAAAACTATGTAACTCGAGGGCTGAGTTTGGCAGCGGCCAGTTTTCAACTTCTTGAACTTTTGCTGGATCACATTTAATGCCTTCTGCAGAAACAATGTGACCTAAGAAACACACTTCTTTCCTGAAGAATTAGCATTTCGATGGGTTCAGTTTTAACCCAACGGTCTGCATCCGTTTTAATACCTCGGAAATATCACTTAAATGTTCAGTCATTGTCTTACTATGTATGATAACGTCGTTTAGATATGCTAAACACTTACTTGGTCTACAATCACTCAAAACCGGTTGCATGAGACGTTGAAATGTTGCTGGGTCATTGAATAACCCAAACAACATTGTTTCAAACTCATACAGGCCTGCCAGTACAATGAATGCTGCTTTTTGCCTGTCATCTGGGTGTACTTCAACCTGTCAATATCTTGACCCCTAGTTAACAATTTCAACTTACGATTATCTACACGTAATCAGACTGTCCTATTCGATTTCCTAACTAAAACTACTGGGGAAGCCCATGGAGATACGAATGTTTTGTTGACATTTTGCTCTAAGAGTTCATCAACTAGTTTGTTAAGCTCCTTCTGGTAATGTGCAGGTACTCGCCGTGCAGGTTGTCTACAAGGTATGGCGTTATCTGTTTCTATGTCGTGTTTGACCAGTTTTGTTCTCCCCGGGTTTTTTCCACCCGAGTCAAAACAGTCCCCATATTTGTTTAGCATTTAATTAAAGTTGGCTGTCGTTTTCGATGTTGGGGGGTTCTATAGTCGTCAGCATTCGCTGTTTCTCAATCTTAGCATCTCCTTACACGCCAAAAGTGCCGTGCTTTAAGTCGTTCCCCGTAATAAATGGAATGGAACAGTCCTTCATTATAAGAGTCCTCTGACTACAATCTATTATCCCAGACAGCTTTTACAGGAGGTTGACTCCCAAGATAGCCTGCCACGGCACCCGGGTAGAGACGATGAAAGCCTGCTGAAGTAACAGTGTCCTTAATTTAAAAGGCAGTAAGTCCATTCCGTGAGGTTGCACGCAATCTCCATTGGCTGTCGTAAGCCGCAGCTTGTGAGTCCCTATTGTGGGCCTAAACATCTCTGGAACACCTATATACCCTACAACTTTCAGGGAGGAGGTGACACCGATTAGGTTTACAGTAGGCGCACAATTCAAATCGACATGTGACTCACCTGCATTGTGACCACAACTCCTAGCAAGCTTATCAAACCACCTGCAGTCGAAGCAATCATTTCTTGAAGTAGATTACGACTGTGGGCGTCCTTTCCACGGTGGTGTGGGATTCCGCGCATGTTTTATTGTCCTGTTATGATATCTCGTTGCGTTTACTTGTGGGCATGTGCTTCCTGGCTCCTCCAGGATTTCCACTAAGCACGCATAAGTTTCAGCTTCCGCCATGGATGCTTGAGTGTGCAGGCTGAAATCCTTCCTGTAATGGAAGTCACTACCCTGCAGGAACTTGGAAAATAGCGTCTTCAACTTCTGAATAAGTCTTGTCCTGCATAGCTCGACGCGCAAGCTTGCAGAGACGTAAGGTGAATTGGTTGATGGATTAACCTTGTCTCTGGTTGCACTCACTGAACCTTTTCAGCGATTCAATGTGAGGTACTGATGTCACTATAAGTGCTCTTAGAGTACTCAAGAGGCTGATCAAGGACGTATGCACATAATTCAAGCCAATTATGTGCATTTCCAAGGACCGTGCAACACAGTCGATGATGAATGCATTCGGATGAGGTACGTTCATCAGATCAACGTATGGGCGCACTTTGTCCAACCACAGCTCGAAGTCATCACTGACCTCCAGTTTATGTGGCAAAGGATGGACATAATGCCACACAGGCTGATTTGATTGAAAAGCTTGAGCGATATCTTCAACTAATTGCCGATGTTATTGACAATTTCCAAATTATCCCACGGAGATCATTATTGCCGGTTGTCAGTCGTTCGTCTCCACCTCGAATAAATCCAAATCACTACCCATACCGCGTCAATAAGCCTGGCTATCTATGAAATAATGAAAATATGCTGACAGCTGCATTTAAGATCCTACTGACTCATTCGATGCTAATATTCTGTTCCCGCATGCTTCATTCGACATTTTGTGTGGATTGGTTCGCAGTCGTTCTGGTTCCTGACCGAAAGAATCAAATATCCACCGATTGCTGAATCATTAATACTTCTCTGCATGTTTAACTGGATAATAACTGTTGTGCCGGGTGAAGTTCAACAATAGCGTCACAGGATTTCGAACGTTCCAGTGACCTTGAACTCATGTTAGTCGTTGTCTAGCAGCATCTGCTATTATCATAGCTGAAATATCAATGCTGTTTAGCAACTTAGGATCAAACTTCCCCTAGTACACGTTTTTAACTACTGTTCGAACATTATATTATTAGGTCCTTAGGGTCACCAGAGACCAAAGACTCGAGTGCGTTCACATTTCTTCTCGCTTCGAGTTTGCCGTCTCTGGAACGCTTTACCGGCGGCCGTAACTACAGCGCCATCTGTGGAGACTTTTAAGCGGAAGCTGGACAATCATGCAGAAATGCATGGTTTGTGTCTCAATGGCTTATCCTCTTAAAATTTGAAACCACATTGTCAATGGATAAGCATACAAGCTAAATCCCCACGTCCCGTCCTGTCTTCTCCCACTGTACCGACTACTCTATCTTTTCTTTCTTTCTTTATTATTTCACCTTTATTATTTCACTTATCTCAACCTATATTATCTACACTACAACCTATTATTATTATTCTACTTTTATGACTACACCGGATGACCAACGGGTGTCAGGTCAAACTCCATTCACGGCAGCAGCTGAGTCCTAACATACTGCACACTACAAAACACAATTCTTGACCAATCCTCGCACCACTCCTCTTGGAGTCTACCAGAGCTAAAGCAGTCGAGTGGCGGGATTTACTACGCATAAGTTCACCGAAGATCTGTAACCTCTACCTTACAATCAAGAAGCGAGCTCAAAGAAATCACTGGTTTATACTAGCTCGTAATCAGGATATTGGATATTGGAAGTGTTGTTGTTAGCGTTAGGATCAGGGTTATTATTAGCATTTTGGTTAGAATCATAGTTTGAATAGGGGTTATGATTAGGGTTAAGATTAAGGTTAGGTTTAGTGCCAGGGTCAGGATTAAGATTATGGTTCCGACTAGGGATAGATTTATGTTTTTTATTATCCATTATTACCATTTTCTGGCCAGTTATTTTGGTGTCCGCGTCATGTAATCTGACTGCAACACCCCCTAGCATATTGGTTGCAACGATCAGTGTTTCAGGCGAACTGTAGCAAAATGTCGCTATAATGAGAAAGATAGGATAGTTGAAGGGTGATGTCATCTACACAAATAGTCTACTTTATTTAGATGCTGCACCTTTCGGCATGGTATCATTCAATGGAGACTTCACGTCTCAGGATATTAATTCAGCCTATTTTCGTGTAAAGAACAGTCCTTTTTGACAAAAGAATTCTATCAGTACTTGGAAATCACCTGTAAATGCTAACAGAACCTTCTGTGGGAATAGAAGTAATCATGTAGATGTGTCTCACCGTATGTGTGTTTGGACAGGAATTATCGTAAGTTAAGAGGCTATTTCTAAATGTATTTCATGTATATTTGCACTGTTTGGTGTAGCGTAATAAGAGTTATATGGACTCAATGCATAAAAAATATCTCAACTTTATTAATATTGTGCCATTGCTTAGATGACTGCTTGGCTAGCAAACGTAGGTGGTTATCATGATTATTACAAGTGCAGTGCAGTGGAGAAGGCAATCACTCGTTTAAATTTCCTTACTGTGTCACTTAGCGCACTAATTCAGTGTATAGTATTATTATACACATGGATTGTGTCGATTATGAGAACTGAATATGGTCAGCTCTATTGCTATCAATCTACTGTCTGTTATGCCATTCTCACTGGCACTGTAAACTTAATGCTTCAATGTTTTTGATCACCAATAGTGGTGATGAATTTTTGCTGAATTTTCCATTAACATGAAGCAGTACAGATGCCGCATCACGACTGAAAGTTTAGGTTGCATTATATGTTTAATAATACTTTGATAAAGCTATTAGCATTAAATAGCGAAACGTCAGTAAAAACAATATCGTTTTGTTTTTCATTCATTGGGAAATACAAAAACCTTTATTATAATGAATATCATATACCCAATGCCCAAATTCTTTCAAACCGTTAAAAGTGAACTTGGTTTGGACATATATAACTTAATTAAAAACCGGATTACTCTATCAAAGCATAAATGTAACTTCTATAATCATCGTATTTTCAACGTACGCTGTCTACAAAGTGGAATTATTCCTAAGTCACTACGAGTTAAACCTCTTGAATATTCGCACAAATCCATACTTGCTGCAAATCATGCCTCCAAGGTATTTTTACGAGAAAGAATACATAACTGCAACATCAAACTTGAATCTTATCGAACGAGAATCAAAAATATAGACAACTGTTTAACATTACTTGTTACAAGTCATATCTATGAATCCTTCCAAAAACTGTTTAATGAACGAGAATCTCATTTTCATAATGTCACTAAAAGAAGACAAATACAAAAATTCTTAAAACTCGAAGAAAAGAAACAACCAAAGAAACCCTCAACAAATGATATGAAGAATATTAGAGCCATACATAACATGTCAGACAAGATTATTATATCATTATTATTGTTCCCTTGGGTTCCTAGTGGAACATAGGGCTTCAACTGCACGTCTCCACTTGCTTCTGTCTTCTGCTGTTCTTTTCACTTGCGTCCATGTTATTCCATACTGTTTCATCTCCTCCTCACACGATCTCCTCCATATCACCCTTGGACGTCCCACTCGCCGCTTCCCTTTCGGGTTCCACTCGAGGGCTTGACGCGCGATGTCACTCAACGGCCTCCTCAGCGAGTGTCCAATCCATCTCCACTTTCTCCTGCATATTTGTTGAGCGATTGGTTCCTGTTTCGTTTGTTCCCATAGCTTCTTGTTTGTGATTCTTTCTGGCCATCTAATCTTCAGTATGGAGCGAAGACAGTTGTTGATAAAGGTCTGCAACCTGTTGAAAATATTCTTGGTGACCCACCAAGTTTCTGATCCGTAAAGCAAAATTGACTTGACGTTTGTATTGAAAATCCGAATTTTGTTGTTGATGGTGAGTGACGAAGATTTCCAGATTGGTTTCAGGTTGATGAATGTGTTTCTCGCCTTCCCGATTCTCGATTTGACATCCTCGTCCGTTCCTCCTGTGGTTGAGACAATGCTCCCCAGATAAGTGAAAGAAGTAACCTCTTTCAAATCCCTCCCGTTGATGGTGATTGGTACTGGATGTTGCTGCTGTTGTTGTTGTTGGTTGGTTATTTTCATAACCTCCGTCTTGTCTATGTTCACCTGGAGTCCTGTCTTTGCTGCTTCTTCGACCAGTTTGTCGGTTTTTGCTTGTAAGTCTTCGATTTTGTGTGACATCAAACATAAATCATCCGCAAAATCCAGGTCTTCTAGGTCCTTCACGTCGGTCCAGGATATCCCTGTCTTCTCGTTTCCCACTGTCTGACGCATAATCCAGTCCACCACAATTAGGAATATCATTGGTGATAATAAGCACCCTTGTCTGACTCCTGTGTTTACTCCAAACGCTTCGCTGAGTTTTCCGTTGTGGATCACTTGACATGTGCCGTTGTCGTACAGTTGTTGAATAAGGTTGATGAATATTTGCGGTACGCCGTAGTACTCGAGTAGTTTCCAAATTACTTCGCGGTCAACGCTGTCGAAGGCCTTCTCAAAGTCTATGAAGTTGAGGTAGAGATTTGATTGCCATTCCATGCTTTGTTCGATGATAATGCGTAGAGTTGCAATTTGGTCAGAACATGATTTGCCTTTCCTGAATCCAGCTTGTTCTGGTCGGAGTTCTGTATCCAGCGCGTCCTTGATTCTCTCCAGGATGATGCGACTCAGGATTTTACTTGGCGTCGACAGGAGCATGATTCCTCGCCAGTTCTTGCAGAGTCCCAGGTCGCCCTTCTTTGGTAGTTTCACCAGGTAACCTTTCCTCCAGTCAGTAGGCACCTTTCCCTCTTTCCAGATCTTTTGCAATAATGGAGTCAGCATATCTGCCGTCGTTTCTGGGTCCGCTTTCAGTGCTTCCGGGGTATTCCATCTGGTCCAGCTGCTTTTCCAGCTTTCAGAAGCTTGATTGCATTCATGACTTCAGTTTTCGTTGGAGGATTGGTGTCAACTTGCAGTTGTGTACGTGCTGTTGTTGGTATTACTGGACGGGTTGTAGGTGGTGGTCAGTTCAAGAGTCCTTTGAAGTGGTCCGCCCATTGTTTAATCTGTCTTTCTTCTTTGGTAATTGGGTTCCCTTGGCTGTCTTTTATAGGTTTCACTTGTGTTGATCTCTTCCCGGATAGAGACTTGGTTATCTGATATAGTGTCCTCAGGTCCCTTTTGCCTGCTGCCTTCTCAGCTTCAGTAGCCAGGTTGTCGTAGAATTGTCTTTTGTCCTTCCTGGCACTCTTCTTCACTTCTTTGTCCAGTGCTGTGTAAGTTGAGTTCAGCGTCTCTTTCTCTTGTCCATCTTTGCATTGAATCATTTTCTCTTTCACTTTTCTCCTCTCCTCTATTAGTTTCCAAGTGTCTGTTGAGAGCCATTCCTTGTCTTGTTTCTTCTTTCTTCCTAAAACCGTTGAGCACGTTTCGTTGAAAATTACCTTCAGAGAGTTCCAATGGTCTTCCACGGATGATTCCTCAGTGGTGCCTCGTAGTGTTTCCTGCTTTGCTCTGACAGTTGCAGTGAAAATGTCCTGTGTGATTGTGTCCTTCAGTTTGTGAGTGTTGAACTTGCATTGTGGCCTATCCCCAGGTATCCTCGAGGCTTTCAGCTTCACCTTGAAAGTCCCTTGTACCAGATAGTGGTCTGAACCCACATCTGCTCCTCTCCTCGATCTTGTGTCCAGTAGGCTCCGTCTCCACTTCCTTGAGATTGAAATGAAGTCTATCTGGTTTTTGGTGTGTCCATCTGGTGAAATCCATGTTGCCTTGTGTATATCCCTGTGTTTGAACACACTGCCACCAATCACCAAATCATTGAAGGCGCAGAAGTCTGAGAAGAGTTCACCATTTTCGTTCATTTCACCGAGGGCCTCACGACCCATGGTGAGTTCTCTTCCTGTATTGTCTCCTCCCAGTTTCGCATTCATGTCGCCCATCAGGATTTTGATATCGCTCTTTGGGACGTTGTCCATTACTGTTTGTAGTTGACTGTAGAAATCCTCCTTCTTCTCATGTTCTGAGGCGTTTGTAGGCGCGTAGCACTGAATGATTGTAACCTTTTTTCCTTTTGAGTTGAACCTGGCTGTCATTATCCTGGAGGAGATTGGTTCCCACTGCATGAGAGCTTTAGCCGCTGTTAGTGACATCATGATGGCTACTCCCTCGGTGTGCTCGTGATTGTCCTCTGGGTGACCGGAGTAGATTATTGTCTCTCCAGTTGATAGTTGGCTCCTTCCACATCCGTTCCATCTGCTCTCGCAGATTCCCAACACTTCTATTCTATATCTCCTCATTTCTGCGGCTACCTGAGCAGCCTTCCCAGCTTCGTACATTGTACGAACATTCCACGTCCCCATCCTTATTTTCGCTTTCATCGAAAGAAGGCACATCGGCTGACTGGCTTCCCGAAGGCTTTCACCAGCCCGCGTCATTTCACTTCCCCGATTCCAGCGAAAAATAAGGTCACTATTTGTAATTTTAGAATTTTGAATATATTTGTGCGTTGAAGTTTTAGTAGCAATTTGGTTAAGTTTTGGGGGTGGAGTTGCTAGCACCACGCCCCAACCCTCCCTCTTTATCCGGGCTTGGGACCGGCTAGAATACTAGTGACCTAGTAATCTAGGCGAGGTTGTCAGACAAGATACTAACCGAAAATGAAATCTCATTACTACAGAAAGGTCTGAATTTCAATATCACCAGAAAGCCATTATCGGTCCAGGAAATAGCGCCTATGATTGAACCTGCTCTACAACAATTCACCAATGAAGAATCACAGTCTGTTCGTCAAAAGATATCACACATATTAATGACACAACGAAACATACCATCTAATCTCAACAAAAAAGAATATGAAGCCTTAAGAAATTTGAAGAAAGACAAAAGCATCGTTATAACGAAAGCCGACAAGGGAAATGTCACCGTGATAATGAACAGAACGGATTATGAAAAGAAGGCGATCGAACACCTATCTGAAGGACCATACTTACTCATTGAAGAGAAGAAGAAATCCGCCGAATTCAACAAAATGAAACTAAATACAAACAGAGTCCTTCAAGAAATGAAACCCAAAATTGGAAATCCTCTCTGGTTTAAACTAAAACCAAAATCTTATGTACCTTCAAGATTCTACGGTCAACCAAAGATACATAAACCCACAGTTCCATTGAGACCAGTAATAGATTTCACCAACTCACCGACATACAACCTATCTAAATACTTACTCTCGGTACTACAACCACTACAAAAGGACACTCAAAATATTGTCAGGAATTCATATGATTTCAAATCCCAAATAGAACACCGAGAAATTGATAAAGAAGACATTATGGTAAGCTATGATATTAACTCATTATATACTAGTATCCCCATTACCGAAAGTCTTGATATCATTTCCAGTCTTCTAGAATCAGATACAACGCTATCACAAAGATGTCCACTGGACACCAGTCAAATAATTAAGAGCTTAAAATTCTGTCTAGAAAATAATTATTTCACATTTAAAGGGAGTTTATATAGACAGACAAATGGTGTTGCTATGGGTTCACCAGTCTCCCCAATAGTCGCCGACCTTTTCATGAATAAATTCGAAAATAACATCTTTTCAAGCATACTCACTCCTAAAATATGGTTAAGATATGTGGATGATACTTTTGTAGTACTAAAACGAGATCTACACAATTCATTCCTGGAGAAAATAAACTGTGTATGTCCCAGAATCCAATTCACTTCGGAAGCAGAATCAGACATCGGTGAACTACCATTTCTAGACTGCCTAGTTAAGAGAAAGGAAAACGGACATTTTAGTATATCCATATTCAGGAAGAAAACCCACTCAAATAAATATTTAGACTTCAAGTCATCACACCCCATCAGCGCAAAGATTTCAGTTGTTTCAAGTCTTCTTAGACGAGCACACTCTCTGATAACCGACGAGAAAGAAAAAGAAGAAGAAATATCAAACATTACTGAAACTCTCAAGCAAAACAACTACCCATGGAACTTCATCAACAAAATCAACACAGACATTAAGTATGGCCGAAAACGCATTCCGAAAACATGGACATCAACAGTCGTCATTCCATATAGAGAAGAGACGTCAGACGATATCAGAAGAGTACTCAATCAGCTCGACATTAGAGTTTTCTTCAAAACATCAGACACACTTCAAAGCAACCTTGTCCATATAAAAGACCAAATCCCTAAAGATTCTCTATCTAATTGTGTCTATAAAATAAAATGCTTGGAATGTGATGCGATATACATCGGACAAACTTCTCGAGAAATCAAAATCAGAAGAAATGAACACCGTAGAGCATCTCTTCGACCACCGAAGAATCCTGTTGAACTACAAAGACTTGAAAAATCATCAGCCATAGGTCTACATGCTATAGAATCAGGCCACAAAATTGATTTTGACAATGTTGAAATAATCCAGAAAAACTTCAGAAATCACAAAGAACGTTTAATATCAGAAGCACTTCATATCAAGTGGAATCAAAATTGCCTGAATAGGAATGATGGACTAAAACAGAATCTGACCTGGTTACAACACCTCCCTCCCCCCCATCAAGTGACAAAATCAACACGAATGTGATAAGCACTTTCATTATGTAAACACACGCTGCTTTTATAATTTTATACACTTATCAAATCCAACAATCTACACATGATGATTTTGTTATCTTTACCAATTCACCAACTTAACAACTAAAAATGCCCCAGACAGACGAACGATGATCAAGTTAGTAAACTTTATTTCGATATCATAACAGACATACTATTACCTTTGTTATTTGGTATAGTTATCTTCATCGCTATTTTTACTTTCAATATGTCCCTTTAACTTGACCTATGTCTATTTTCTCACCCCCTAACTGTTTGTTATATATATGCTGAGATTTTGTAAATTCCGGTTTAATAATACTTTGATAAAGCTATTAGCATTAAATAGCGAAACGTCAGTAAAAACAATATCGTTTTGTTTTTCATTCATTGGGAAATACAAAAACCTTTATTATAATGCATTATATGTCATTGTTATCCTCATCAACACAACAGGTCTGTGTATCTGACAATATTTTAAATGTTTCTCTATGCTGCTAACATTGTGCATAGCTGTTTAGAGTTGAAGCATGTTCAGCTTATATTTGATGGCTACAGATTCCTTAATGTGAGGATGTAATTTCTGTAGGATTCATAAAACTATTCTAATTAGACATTACTGAGATTATGGATCAATTTTTAAGTTACACATTTGCAATACTTCATTTAATGTAAACGTATTTAGTGTGATTAATGCTGAAAATTCCATTCTGTATCACAAGTACTGTTTTCGGAATAAAGTAAATCATTATTATTATTATTAAAGTTGATCTGCAAGTAAGGTTGATGAGAGTATGACGCTTCAACAGTATGGAAACTTCAAAGATTGTCTTAATATTTGAGTGTAATCCTTTAATAGTGGTAAAAATATGAGGTCTATTGATGCTTATAGTGTCAATATAAAAACCAGCTGTGGACTACAAATACATTTATTTGCATGAGGTATTACTTAGTATTAACAGAATCAGTGTATTCATAGTGTGTGCTAATATGTAGAATTATCTTTCATAACTTCATGTTGTGCTAGTCCTTACATGTGCTTTATTTTTTTCAGGTATACGGAGGTTGTCGAATATGAAACCAGTGGAAATATCATTCGGTCAAACTAACGTTAATACGCTTCATCGGGATTTTCTTTTGTAAATTAATGAAATGTTTAATATACTCTTCAATTCTACTTCCTCTAGACTTTTTCAGTACGTCGCTATACTATGTGCTTTTGTAATAAGTGAATTCGGATCAATGCATGTTAAGCTTAGTTAGAGGGATGGAGATTTACTATAGTATTATGAGACTGTTACTTTAGCCCTTCGTAAGATTTCGTGTCTGTTTCTATACAGTAGCACATTGTAAAAACTAAGTAGGATTTAGCAAGTTGAATAATAATTCTGTACTGTTCGATACGCTAAAATCGCCTTATCTAGCCAGTTGTAACTCTATACACTTAAACGCCAAGTATGAAGTACAAGTAAATTTAATAACTTAGGCTTGATAGCTACTTCACTAATCTGTTAATATGCAGTGACATCATCAAATAGACTGTTCACTTGACAGTGAGCAAAGAAACAATTTTCATCTATTTCTAATATGCCGTTGAATCATGTGATGTTATCTAATATTCATCATTTCTATGATCAATAACTGCGGTGTTTGCATATCTACTTTATGAATATTAAATAACTCACGCCTTTATGCATCTAATTACCTCCAGTATTACAACAGTATTTCCTATTCATTTGATGTGTGTACGCTAAACAAGGCATTCATACATTCTCCCACAAATGCCAAGGTTCCTGGTGTCACAAGTGTTAATAAGAGTTGCTTCCTTGGTTTCAATACAAATGACGTTCTAAAATATCTCCAGTCGTTGAACCCTTCTTGGAGCCTAGCTCCAGATTGTTTGCCTAGCCTTATTCTTAAAAAATGTGCAGGTATCCTGTGTTATCCATCCTCTAATGAACATATTTAATGAATCTTTTTCCAGAAATGTTGTACCAGCCGTTTAGAAGGACTTTAAAATTGTACCCATACCTAAGTCGTCTAATGGAACATGCTTTAAATTTAGACCTATTGCTATTACCTCCTCTTTTCTAAAAGCTATGGAAAAGTTACTCTTACTTAATCTTCAACCTTTAATTAAAGTCTTTAACGATCTCAAATAATTCGCCTATAAACACAGTAGAAGTACTTTAGATGCAGCTGCAGTCTTGCATCACAACATTTTCGCCATTATAGTCGTCCACTACCAATTGTATTTTTGTTTGACGAACTTAATGTACATATGCATACGAAATGAAATATGTCAAGTGCGCGGACTAACTATTCCAGTGTCTTTTAATTCGCATCTACACTGTACTAAGATGAACAGCTCTCTATCAGGAGTCAGAAAATGCTTTTAAAATAAATCCTTCCAAATTTCAGTTTCCGATGAGGCTGTTAATTCCTATGACCGTTGCAAAATTGATGAGAATGGTACAGAAAACAAGTCTGTTGCTACTACCTAAGTGAGCAACTCAACGTTATCTTTGAATTACAAAGTAAAAGCGGACTTCCTGAGAGCTTTCTGGGTGAAAAGATCGTCTCCTAGTCGAAAAAATAAACATATCATAATCTCTTCACGAAAGCGTTTAGAGGTATTTATCCTATCTCCCAAGCCTTCAAATATGAGGTTATCCGGCGTCCAAATACAGACGGCACGACAGTCGATCACAAAATCTTATTTCGCAATTAACAAATTGTCAGTGTAAACAAGAAATGTACAAGAGTGCAGTGAAGCACAGGCGGACTGTTGAACTAAGTATGCGAAATGGCAGGGAGAGTAAAGCCTTAGTGGGAATATATAACGTGACAGTATGGTCAATGTTCCCTTAGTTTATAAGTGGAACACACCTCCCCAGCAGCACATATCAACTGTGTTCCATTCTCTGCGATGCCCTATGGCCACCACACGACTGTCCATATTCTTCCAACCCCTCGTCGCACAATGTCGTACATGTAATCTTCTGACTCACGTTTAACTCTTAATTCCCCATTCGACGTGCACTCGACCGTCTGGTACGATATATCACCCAACAATCTCATCGGTGTGTGTCAGATTATTCTCCATTATCTTAATAATAATAATCACTTTATTCCACAACAATAACAATTTACAGCATGGAATTTTCAGCGTTTCTTTTACATATTGCAATGGTTTAGCTCTGTTTATAATTATATAAATGCATAAAATATTGAAATATTGATAGTTAATAGGAAAAAATAAAAGCCCCAACAAAATCACACCATTGCTAGGTCATAGTGAGTAATAAATAAATAATATAACAAATAACACATGCAATAATATGCATCATTACATTTTATAGTTTGTTAGTGATTTAGAAGTTGTAAAAGTTCTTTTTTGATATTTGTCCCTTCACACAATACTCGTGCCAAATATGGTACGGTTGAATTTTTATATTTTGTAGCACGAGCATAAATGTTTATGAAATTTCTTCTGGTCTTACCCGAAGAGATACAAGGAAACAATTGTGAATAAAGAGGATGTTTACTATCAGACAAGATAACTTTAGCTAAGTGTTTGTAAGAATTCATATGCCTATTGACAACAGTGTCGGTTAGTTGAGTCAAAGGGATAGCACTGACCCTACTTACAGCCTTCAATGTTCTTCGTAGTATTATATGGTCTTTCTTGAGTAGCCCAGGGAAGAATAATAGAAAACAACAAAGAACGATGGGCAAAACACATGAATTAATAAATTGTAAGAGAAGAGATTGGGTTATACCCGAGTGCCTCAACTTCTTTATGTAATAAGTCAGACGGAAAACTTTCTTAGAAACTATAAGAATATGAGACGACCAGCAAGGGTTTGAAGAGAAACTAATGCCAAGATAAGAAACACTTGACTTACTCTCTATCATGGTACCATCAATATTACAATAATCATGAGATTGGATCGATCCATGCATGTCTTTTTCACTTCTCAAGCTGAAATCAACAGTATTACATTTAGTTGGATTTAGTTTAAGACCATTTGAGCCAGACCAATCCTTAACTTCAGCTAAGAAACCATTCATATGGGAACAATCCGATGTGAAAACTACAGGGACAGAAACGGTCAGATCACTAGCATACTTAATGAAGTTAACTTTGGGTGAGTTCGGAAGGTCATGCAAAAAGAAATGGAGAAAGTACTGCACCTTGAGGCACACCACTTTCAGTTAGCTGAGAAGCGGAGCGCTTTCCAGCCAAAACAGTATGCTGTTTCCTATCCTTAAAATAAGAAGACAGCCATCTAGTGCCCAGGACTCTGTTTCTGCTGAAATCATCTTTCCTAATAAAAGTGTCCTAGGAACAGAGTCGAAAGCTGCAGTATAGTCTAAAAAAGCTGTTCGAACGAGCTTAGCACCCTTATCAAGGCAGGAAACAATATTGTGGTGTAGTACAATGGCTGCATCTAATGTACTTCTTCCACACTTATAAGCAAACTGCTAAGGGTCACTAAAAGCTTTTAAAGAAGGTTTAAGAATATTCAAAAGAATTTTCTCCATAGTTTCCAAAATAGGAGATGTTATAGTGACTGGTTTAAACTTTATACCTGCTCCAGAAGATGATTTCTGTACAGGTACAACCTTGATTTCTTTCCAGTCAGCAGGTACCGTTTCCCTGTTAAATGATGCATTAAAGATTTGAGTAAGAGGATGACACAAGATGTCTGCACACTTTTGAAGAAGAATGATTAGTACACCATTTGGACCAAGGCTGTGTGTTGGATTTGAAGATTTCAAACATAATAGTACATCCTTTTCTTTAAAGCCCGGAAAATGACCATCATCTTGGCTAGGTACATCAGGTACAACCATATTAATTTGTTTCATGATAAATGATTTGTTTAAAGCGTTAACATCAGAATAAGCATCAACAGACATTTGTTTTTTACTTGTAAGTTTATTGAAAAGTTTCCAAATGTTTGAAGGATTTTTGCATGATAAATATTTTTCATTATATAGTCTGTTCAACCTTTCTATTTCAATTTTTATAAGGGTGTTTATTTGACAGACACCAGTATTATCACAATTCTTATACAACTTTTCCTTTAGTCTTCTAAGTTTTTTTCAGCTGCAAAGAAGAGATTCTGTCAAATCTCGAAAACAGTGGTTCATATGGACAGCAAATATCCAAACAAAACTTCAGATAATCGGTTATATTAGAGACATTAGCATCCAACTTATCGTCAGTAAATAGTTCCCAGTTGGTATCATACAACATGCTTCTTAGTGCTAGAATGTTGTCATGGGAATATGAACGTTCATGTATCTTCTTTGTTAAATGACTCAACAATTTTTGTTGTAACTTGCCGTACACTTTCGGTAAAATACGAATAATGCAGTGATCAGAGTCTAGCAAAGGAGCTCTCCTTCGGGTTTCATATACATCACGGTCGTTTATGAAAACCAGGTTTAGTGATTTGTCCAGACGTGTATTAGACTTGACTAGGTTCTCATGACGGAGTGAAGTAAGAAAGCTGTGATCACATGAATTAAAATCACCACAGACTATAGACAACGAGTTTCCGAATGCAGGAGCAGTGAATTCAGTAAATTCATCTGCAAACATAGCTATATTAGAAAGGCTACAATTGGGTGTTATGCAAATATTTGTTATGTATATATAAGAATATTCACTTGAGTGTTTTGGGCGACACTTGACGGTTATGTAGTCTATACTGTCATTAGAATAACTGAAGCAAACGTGATTTGATGTAGACCAACTTGTGTTTATAAAAGTGGCTACCCCTCCTCCACAGTTTTTCTGAGAACTTTTACTGTCTTGGCGAAAAACTTTATATCCATTTACTGAAACTAGATTATCATCATAATGCTGGTGCAGCCAAGTCTCTTGTATTGCTAAAACGCCAGCATTTCGATAAACATTAGAATACGTTAGGGATTGAAGATAATCCATTTTGTTTGACAGGGATCTACAATTAGTGCTAACGAGTTCAGGAACAGTCATTTGATTAATTTGTGTACGCTTCAGTGCACGCTGCCATCCAGAGTGATGCTTTTTTCTCAATTTTTGTGGATGACACAACGCAGTAGGTTGTAATGATTTTAAAAATGCGCGATTATATATAATACGATTAGGACACATAATTGATAAATTGAAACAAACTTAAAAGAGCAAACCAAAGCAATTTTGCAAAATTTTGTAAGGTGGAATTTTTGGGTTCCTATGTTCAAACAGGCCGCCGATTTGATGAGCAATGTGAACTTGATTAGTTTTATCACAGAGTTTGTTGTTGCTAAACATTTCTGGACGGTCATCTAATCTTCGATATAGAGCTAAAGCAGAGTTCATAAATATCTGAAGTAATCTGTTGGAAATCTTTTCGTCACGCTCAGTGCAAGTGTTTATTTTACATTTATGGTTACAGCTGTATGCCACACCATATTTTCAGTACAAGCATGGAATTTTGAGCATGGATATCGGTAGCCCAAATTTCGCAGGCCGACCATAGACATCGGGTGTGCATCGGAGAACTGTCTGACTTAACATTGCTAGGTAATATTCAAGAATAGGTTGGATTGTAGTGTCATTAACTGCGAAATACTTGTGAAGAGTGGAGAGGATTCTCTCGTCAAAATGATGAGGGATGTATTATAGTATTTGAAAGTGTTTTAAACGAAGTAATGACAATATTTGTCGAGATGAGTCCTTGACCGCCTTATCGAACATACATTTTGAGTTTCAGGCTTTTCAGTGTCACTAGCATGGGTGATTTATAAAAGATTGAACTTGGTTGGCCCAAGTACTTTGTTTCGAATGACCTTAATACATTCACATCATATCTGGTACTAAGTTATTATGTATGGTACTGCTTCAAACATGTAAACCTTGCATCTTTCAGGTAATTTTCGCAAATGTCAATAGGCGGATTTCTCGAATAGGACAGGAAGAACAAATAGAGCAGTATACTAATATGAGGTGCATCCAAGCGAAGAGGACATGGAGGACGATTTCTCTAAACTTGAAGAGCTGTTAAATGCAAACAAGCAGCGTAGCGATGAGGAAAACTGTCCGTTTTCAGTATGTCCTCATAAGTGAGTATACTGTCAGTAAGAAAATATGCAGACTGAATCTTCCAATCAAAGCAGCGAACCCAGATGCCGGACTCATCTGTTTGTAACAAACGAACTGTTGTATATGCCAATCGAAAGTGGGCAGATTTCTATCTCGGGTTAGTGCTGAAGCACATGCATTGAAAGAATTCAGGGAAGATGTGTTGTTTGCATTTCTCAACTCTGTCTGAAGGACTTGCGAGTACAGGTAATAGTTAGTGAGATCGCATACCAACTTCAAGACATCGATCATCTTGTTGGGAGCCTGCAGGCGTTAAAAATAATCGATAGGTGAGAGAAATTCAGCCTTCCATGTTTTGCTGAAGCAATCACTATCCTATGAGTGGAACCATATCTATACACGGAAGAGCAGATGTAGTTGTACAGTCGTTGAATGACATTGAGCATCCTGTATATTCTGTTCTGATTCAAATCTATTTGTTTTCATCTGAAAGTCTCTCACCTTACTTTTCCTGCTGCTGTGAAACATTTCTCGTCGTTACACTTTGCCTATTATACTAATGTGATATTTCCAGTTGAATTTCGTTTCTCATCCATTTTGCAGTATCTGCCTTTTATCCTTGTCGAGAGCATTCATCCAATTATTCTACATATCTACAGTCAATTCTTTGATCACCTAATTATCTAGCTACTTATATCATCATTTTTAGACTTTTGTTACTTATACTTCATATCAGTAGCCTGTTGTCAACATAATGAAAGTGCAATAAAGACCTTCCTTTTGTAAATAATAATAGTGACAACATAATTTGGTGGTGTTCGGGTTATAATATGAGTGAGCTGCTACCTTTCTTCTGCATTTATTCTTCTTGCTTCCTTCAAGTTTTTCACTTGGGAAAATTGTATACAATTTCTTAAGCACATTCTACTTGTTGCTTAAATATGGTTTTAAAAGTAAAGTGTAGGTGTGTTTAAGCAAGCATTTGGTTTGTTACACATTGGCCATTCCAATAGTCCATCGGTGACTGAATCCTACAATACTCACTATCCACACGGGAAAATCGGATTCGACTCCCGGCTGACATACTGTTAGAGCTCGTCTAGTGTATTAGCCCACAATAAGCCCGAAAAATAGGGGACGTTGGACGGCGTGATGGTAGTATTGGTGGAGGGACGGGAAATTGAAACCTTTCAGGAGAAATTCCTGGTTGACAAACAAGCCAAGTATCATACGACGTATATAAGATCGAAGTTTCTCGCAGGAATAAACAAGTAAATCTGTCATACAAGAGGTTGTAAGTCATCATTAACTGCGTAACCAGAAACAAGATAATAAAGTGAGTAGAACTCAAGGATCAAACAATAATTCTTATATTAGCGTCAAACAGTAAAATGGAGCAAGAGTAAGCGACGCAAATGGGAAACGTGGAGTTACTGGGGAGCAAGTTCCTAGGTTAATTGAGGTCCTTAAACCGATTCCCTATGATAACAAAAATCAGGTTTCGAACGTCTTATTGAGATATTCTCAGCAAATCGAAGGAGAATTGAAGTGTCATTTCCTATCAATTATTTTGAATCTTTACAACGAGTGAACTAGGTGTCATGTGTTTACCAGATGTTTATCAGACAATTGACTAGTTCCTTGACTGGACACTAATTAACCGATATCATTTGTCCAGTCTTTCGCTCGTCCTCTGTGCGGACTGAATTCTATCAGTGAAGTTTGCAGTGCGGCCACCTTGCAGATACGTCTTCTTGTCGAGTGGCTACAAGAATGAAACCCAGGCCCACAGCTTCCTGTCGATTGCGTGCAACCATCTGATCGACGAGTTCAATAAAGCAATCACATCCAAAGCATAACTCATTCAGTAAGTGCGTCGTCTCTACATCTGAAAGGTGTGAAGACTGTATTCGAAGGATTCCGTCCGTGTGAGATTGCCATCGAATTGTACAAATGTGAATTCCACAAGATCTCATTGAAATTCCTCGGTCAATTGATTGACAGTTAAGGAATCAGGCCAGTCTGTGATATGTACAAGCTGTTGTGGATTACCCACTTGCTGATTCCTTCACTAAACTTACGACGAGTTTTCGGTCTCATCAAATTTTACCGTCGTTTCATTCCCAGATGTGCTAGAGTTTGGCAACCATTTCCTGACTGTTTACGTGGACACAACCGTTCATTTGACTTGGCCACCGAAGCCGTTGAATCGTTTCAAGCTGTTTGACACATGTATAACAAGAAGACACTCCTTGTCACTCGCACAAAACCACGCTACTCCTGCCTTCACGAAGGACGCCTCGAACGTTGCTAGTGCGCCAGTTGTACAACGACAGATGCACAGTGAATATCGATACCCTGAATTCTTTTCAAAACGACTGAATGTCGATATAGCACCCATGGTAGAGAGTGACTAGCAGTTTATTTGGCCACCAAACACTTTAGACATGTGCTGAATGATACAGACTTCACTATCTTAACCGATCATAAAGCTCTTACGAAAGCCATGTCAGGCAAACAGGATAACCACTCGCGTCGTCAACCACGACATCTTCAACTTATATCCCAATATCCCAATCCCAGAATAGAAATAGCCTGCGAAACAGTAGGTGAAAATGATTCACAGACTCATAGGTCAGTAACGAGGTAAGCGAATAACAACTAGCATAAATAATCTACAAAAGAAACCCATCAAAATATTCAGACACGATAAGCAGTGAGTGGTCTTGCGTATGTGTGAGAACCAGAATTCTCAAAGTTAGCACGCCATGTGAGCAGCCATGTCAGTTCCACGAATCCTATCACCATTTCTCACAGCCATCTCCTCTGATATTTCTATGCGATTCAATGTGATCACTCACTTATCTACTCTGTTTTAACAACGTGATGCCAATTGTGTAAGAATGAAGTAGACTCAACTTAATCAAAAATGTTTGTGTTATTTCTGAACATCAACAAAACACACAGGAATGTCACCTAATTAATGAAGCGAATTTCTCCACACAAAATACTTCACGATACACAAGTATTGAAAAAAAACAAGTGAATGATACGATGGTGAAATAGACTACAATAATCACTCTGTCATGTGAAGACTGGTGATCACTGATTACAGATAGTATTTGGCTGGTTGCCTAATTACTAAAACAGCACAGCTATCTATCATCGTACGATTCAATATTCCACGTCCTCATCAACAACATTGTTGTAATTAGCGCTGACAAAATTGCACAATTCACTTTCTCATTCAATAATTTGCACACTGATTTACTTAGAAGTCTACTTTATGTTTATTTTAAACTATCTGGATCAAGAAGAGCAGTCAGTAGTAATTTCAATAGTCTCAGTAGCAGCAATAATGATTGTCGATGTTATGGAGACAAAGACCCACACGAGTATGACTGAACATCAGTGCTGGCCTTGTGCCTCTGCTCTTGTCATCAGGAGAGATAGTTGACAAACTCATCGCGAGTTCGATCAGCTCACTCCATATTGAGAAATGCAGTGAAGACATTGTCACGGAGGACAACGAAATCCTCATCACAATGTTATATAGTTAAGAGAATACTGTCCAACCATTATTGTTCGCGAAATGCCTTCTCAACGGTTTGCCTTCAATATTGATGCATACTAGTCACCCTTAAGTCGTCTGTATGACAGCGGAAATAAACCCAGTCGACTTAACCTCTCCTCATATGAGAGGGTTGAGAAAGCATTTATTAGCTTAGTTCCTACTCTTTGCACCGTTTCTAATAAGTCTATTTCGTATTTGAAACACGGGCTCGCTGGCTGGATCCCATATTCCAAATGAGGTCTGATATAAGTCGGATATAATATACGAAATATTTCAGCGTCAAAATTCGCAAAAGCTTTGCGTATGGCACATAATATTCGAAAACCCTTAGTGGCTGCAGCTCTACAGTTTGTTGCTGTTTTCAAGTCATGCTGCACAACCACTCCCAAGTCCTTGTACTCAGTGACCACTGGGAGAGTAATGCCATTCATTGAGTAATTGTGCACGTGAATATGAGATACATGCATAACTACACTCTTGCTTAAGTTAATCTCCAAGGCCCAGTGCTTGCACCAATCACTTAACAAGTTTAAATCTTCCTGCAAAGCAAGTTGACCACTGTCATCGTGTAAAGCCCTCCATATCTTGATGTCATCAGCAAACAGTAAGCAGGATGACCTAACTACCGATGGAATCTCATTAAAATAAATCAGGAAAAGAAGTGGGCCTAGAATTGTTCCCTGAAGAACGCCACTCTTAACCGATTCCCATGTTGATAAAACCTCGTTAACTCGTACTCTTTGTCTTCTGTCCTTTAGAAAGTCTTGAATCCAGTCGGCAACCACTTTATTGATTCCCATACTACCTAACTTTACTAGAAGTCCTGAATGGGAAACCCTGTCAAACGCCTTGCTAAGGTCGATGAATATGGCATTCACCGGTATATTAGCATCAGCTGAGCTTGCCCAACTTTCTCTGGCCAAAAGAAGGTTGGTTAAACAAGAATGACCTGCTCTAAAACCATGCTGTTCCACAGCGAAAAGTTTGTTCCCTTCAATGAAGTGAATGATAGCATCACGAATTATTCTTTCTAGTAGTCTAACAACAATACTGGTCAAACTAACAGGATGATAGTTCTGAACTAAGTTTCTAGATCCGGTTTTGAAGACCGGACTAATGATGGCATCTTTCCAGTCTCTTGGACATTTAGACTGGTCCAGAGACATATTGAAGATGACCGACAATGGCTCGGCTATGTTTTCAGCCAATGCTGTTAATATACGTGGGTGGAGTTCATCAGAACCACTGGACTTACCAGGATTGAGCCTTAGAAGCCACTTTAGGACAGTATCCTTTCCAATGTATAAGGGTGCCATTTTCAAGTTACCTTCTGGAAAAGTTACAAAGCTGGTATCAATATTATCAGAGAATACTTGACTAAAGTGCTTGGACAAAGCCTCAGCCTTAGTCAAGTTATCCTCAGCCATGTTTGTCTGGTCATCTTCAAGCATAAGAGGTGGGATAGCATCACTCTTACGTGTTCTTCTCTTGATATATGAGAAGAGTCTTTTTGGGCAGCCTGGTGAACTTTTGACTAACTGGGTTTCGTAAGCTATCCTTGACTGGTGAATCAAATTTTTACACTGGTTTCTGGTTTCACAGTATTTCAGCCAGAACTGTTGTAGCCCAGTAGAAACAAAGAGATTCCAGAACCTTTTTCTCCGTCTCAGGAGTGTTATAGCTTGTCTATTTATCCATGGTGGCCGGTTTGTTGGTCTTTTAGGAACCCTCCAGGGAATGAAATCAGCGGTAACCCTCTCAAGTGTATTCTTAAATCTATCCCATTCATCTTCAATGGATGAGACAATATTGACTGACCAGTCGGCAGTTGAAGCACGCTCCTTTATAGCGACTGTGTTAGCATACCAAACACTAGGTCGGGATTTGGGTTGAAAACTGACTAAATTGCCAGCCCTCAAGTTAAAATCTAACACCCCATGATCACTGTTTGCTAGAGGTGGATGAATAACTAGACCATCCACGTCGTCGTTGTCATGAGTAAGCACTAAGTCCAGCAAGGAAGATCCTTGGGTAGAACCGAATCTTGTACTACCTAAGACATGTTGTGTCAGGGTATTTTCCATGGTAGTCAAGAGTAACCGGCTGTCAAACTTATTAGTGGATCCTGGAGATGTGACAGCTACCCAGTCTATATGAGGTGCATTAAAGTCACCTAGAATAAGACAGCTACTGTGTTTACTCCATTGTTTGAGGTGATCTAAAATAAAGTCATCAAACTGACACAAGGGACTTCTATACAGAACACCAATGAGTAAAGTGCCAGTTGCAAAGCTTATTTCATAGCTAATTACCTCACTTGTCCCACTGTCATGCGCTTCAGATTTCACGGAACGAACATGTATGGAGTTGTTGATGTACAGAGCGACCCCACCACCTCTACGACCCTTAACCCTGTCGCTGCGCAAGCAACTAAATCCGTATAGCTCAGGTGTGTCATCTAATCCAGAAACCAGCCATGTTTCAGTAATGGCCACAATACTTGGGCTAATGTCTTCCACTAATACACCTAGCTCACGAAATTTGTTCCCGATACTACGTATATTAGTGTACACTACCTTCAGACTTCCTATGCGGTCCGGCTTATCCACACAGGTCTTGAAAGCATACGTTTCCAAGACCTGACTATTTGAAAACTCACCAGTTTAAGGTTAGTCTCACCATTTTTACGTCTTGTTTCTAGCTGGGACAAAACTTCTTTTCGTTTAAGTCTGCCTTCAAGAGATAAATCAGGTCTGACTGAAATTTCTGACCCGGCAAGCTTATGTACATTAGCCAGTAGGTGATTCCGTTCATCAGAACCTAAGACTACTTTAAGCAACCTACGCTGATTAGAACATTCATCATCTCTTTTGCCTATTCTAATCAGCTTTTTAATCGATACTCCAGGGAAATTCGCTGGGAGCATCTTCCTTATAATACTACTCACTAATTTAAGGTCGTGATCGTGCCTTTTTACGGGATCAGATTCTTTGGACTCTTCTAAGTTTCCAACAATTATGTTAGAGTCTAAGGAGAGCTTTTCGTGTTTAGCAGTGGCTACGTCTTTTCTCACCACTATTGATGCAGCCTGGCTACAGGTGACAGACGTTTGCCTACCATAAATATTACTATGTTTCTTCCGATTGCTAATTTTCGTTACCCACTGATCATCTGCCTGCAGTTGCTTCTCAGGGCTGCTGCAGTTTTTAATGGTACATTCGAGATCAGTGTCTGCACCACCTTCATGGTGAACTTCACTTACTGTGTTCTCTGGTGCTGAGATGCTGTTTGCAGCTTCTGTATTGTTACCCTTTCGCGTACTAAGACGCTTCGAACGCCTAGTAGGTTTTACTTCCGGGGTAACTGGGATAGTAACCGCCGGTGTGGTAACATTCATGATGGCACTTGCTGAGACATCTTCAGACGGGCAGTCTGTGTCACTATTACTAGCCACGCTATCATCAGGAAGTTCGTGAGCCTCCCTTATCAAAGTCATCTTTGGGGAGCAACACATTCTGCATATCCAGTGGGATGTTAGAGCACTACAACGTTTGTATGCAGCTGGACGTAATCCAGTACACATCTTATGATACCACTTTTTACACTTATTACACTGTATTCCATCATCTACCAAAAAGTAACAGTCCGCCCTATTACATTTATGTGGTACTTTTGACATAATGAACTACTGGAACAGCCAAGACAATTTACCCAGTATAGACTATATAAATGTTTAAAATCAAAACTTAACAGACAAAAGTCAAGTTAAAGTTTTAAAAAATGTTCTTGAAGTGAATAACACAACAAAAACAGCGATTTGTCAAATACGTGAAAATACGCGAAAAAAGCACTCCCACTTTCAAACAGCGCGCGCGAAACTTATAAGTTGAAGATGTCGTGGTTGACGAGGCGAGCGGTTTTCCTGTTTGCCTGACATGGCTTTCGTAAGAGCTTTATGATCGGTTAAGATAGTGAAGTCTGTATCATTCAGCACATGTCTAAAGTGTTTGGTGGCCAAATAAACTGCTAGTCACTCTCTACCATGGGTGCTATATCGACATTCAGTCGTTTTGAAAAGAATTCAGGGTATCGATATTCACTGTGCATCTGTCGTTGTACAACTGGCGCACTAGCAACGTTCGAGGCGTCCTTCGTGAAGGCAGGAGTAGCGTGGTTTTGTGCGAGTGACAAGGAGTGTCTTCTTGTTATACATGTGTCAAACAGCTTGAAACGATTCAACGGCTTCGGTGGCCAAGTCAAATGAACGGTTGTGTCCACGTAAACAGTCAGGAAATGGTTGCCAAACTCTAGCACATCTGGGAATGAAACGACGGTAAAATTTGATGAGACCGAAAACTCGTCGTAAGTTTAGTGAAGGAATCAGCAAGTGGGTAATCCACAACAGCTTGTACATATCACAGACTGGCCTGATTCCTTAACTGTCAATCAATTGACCGAGGAATTTCAATGAGATCTTGTGGAATTCACATTTGTACAATTCGATGGCAATCTCACACGGACGGAATCCTTCGAATACAGTCTTCACACCTTTCAGATGTAGAGACGACGCACTTACTGAATGAGTTATGCTTTGGATGTGATTGCTTTATTGAACTCGTCGATCAGATGGTTGCACGCAATCGACAGGAAGCTGTGGGCCTGGGTTTCATTCTTGTAGCCACTCGACAAGAAGACGTATCTGCAAGGTGGCCGCACTGCAAACTTCACTGATAGAATTCAGTCCGCACAGAGGACGAGCGAAAGACTGGACAAATGATATCGGTTAATTAGTGTCCAGTCAAGGAACTAGTCAATTGTCTGATAAACATCTGGTAAACACATGACACCTAGTTCACTCGTTGTAAAGATTCAAAATAATTGATAGGAAATGACACTTCAATTCTCCTTCGATTTGCTGAGAATATCTCAATAAGACGTTCGAAACCTGATTTTTGTTATCATAGGGAATCGGTTTAAGGACCTCAATTAACCTAGGAACTTGCTCCCCAGTAACTCCACGTTTCCCATTTGCGTCGCTTACTCTTGCTCCATTTTACTGTTTGACGCTAATATAAGAATTATTGTTTGATCCTTGAGTTCTACTCACTTTATTATCTTGTTTCTGGTTACGCAGTTAATGATGACTTACAACCTCTTGTATGACAGATTTACTTGTTTATTCCTGCGAGAAACTTCGATCTTATATACGTCGTATGATACTTGGCTTGTTTGTCAACCAGGAATTTCTCCTGAAAGGTTTCAATTTCCCGTCCCTCCACCAATACTACCATCACGCCGTCCAACGTCCCCTATTTTTCGGGCTTATTGTGGGCTAATACACTAGACGAGCTCTAACAGTATGTCAGCCGGGAGTCGAATCCGATTTTCCCGTGTGGATAGTGAGTATTGTAGGATTCAGTCACCGATGGACTATTGGAATGGCCAATGTGTAACAAACCAAATGCTTGCTTAAACACACCTACACTTTACTTTTAAAACCATATTTAAGCAACAAGTAGAATGTGCTTAAGAAATTGTATACAATTTTCCCAAGTGAAAAACTTGAAGGAAGCAAGAAGAATAAATGCAGAAGAAAGGTAGCAGCTCACTCATATTATAACCCGAACACCACCAAATTATGTTGTCACTATTATTATTTACAAAAGGAAGGTCTTTATTGCACTTTCATTATGTTGACAACAGGCTACTGATATGAAGTATAAGTAACAAAAGTCTAAAAATGATGATATAAGTAGCTAGATAATTAGGTGATCAAAGAATTGACTGTAGATATGTAGAATAATTGGATGAATGCTCTCGACAAGGATAAAAGGCAGATACTGCAAAATGGATGAGAAACGAAATTCAACTGGAAATATCACATTAGTATAATAGGCAAAGTGTAACGACGAGAAATGTTTCACAGCAGCAGGAAAAGTAAGGTGAGAGACTTTCAGATGAAAACAAATAGATTTGAATCAGAACAGAATATACAGGATGCTCAATGTCATTCAACGACTGTACAACTACATCTGCTCTTCCGTGTATAGATATGGTTCCACTCATAGGATAGTGATTGCTTCAGCAAAACATGGAAGGCTGAATTTCTCTCACCTATCGATTATTTTTAACGCCTGCAGGCTCCCAACAAGATGATCGATGTCTTGAAGTTGGTATGCGATCTCACTAACTATTACCTGTACTCGCAAGTCCTTCAGACAGAGTTGAGAAATGCAAACAACACATCTTCCCTGAATTCTTTCAATGCATGTGCTTCAGCACAAACATGTAAAGCTTACTTATATACTTGTAGCGAACACGAGATAGAAATCTGCCCACTTTCGATTGGCATATACAACAGTTCGTTTGTTACAAACAGATGAGTCCGGCATCTGGGTTCGCTGCTTTGATTGGAAGATTCAGTCTGCATATTTTCTTACTGACAGTATACTCACTTATGAGGACATACTGAAAACGGACAGTTTTCCTCATCGCTACGCTGCTTGTTTGCATTTAACAGCTCTTCAAGTTTAGAGAAATCGTCCTCCATGTCCTCTTCGCTTGGATGCACCTCATATTAGTATACTGCTCTATTTGTTCTTCCTGTCCTATTCGAGAAATCCGCCTATTGACATTTGCGAAAATTACCTGAAAGATGCAAGGTTTACATGTTTGAAGCAGTACCATACATAATAACTTAGTACCAGATATGATGTGAATGTATTAAGGTCATTCGAAACAAAGTACTTGGGCCAACCAAGTTCAATCTTTTATAAATCACCCATGCTAGTGACACTGAAAAGCCTGAAACTCAAAATGTATGTTCGATAAGGCGGTCAAGGACTCATCTCGACAAATATTGTCATTACTTCGTTTAAAACACTTTCAAATACTATAATACATCCCTCATCATTTTGACGAGAGAATCCTCTCCACTCTTCACAAGTATTTCACAATTCAACCTATTCTTGAATATTACCTAGCAATGTTAAGTCAGACAGTTCTCCTATGGCGAACAAACACTTGCACTGAGCGTGACGAAAAACATTTCCAACAGATTATTTCAGATATTTATGAACTTTGCTTTAGCTCCATATTGAAGATTAGATGACCGTCCAGAAATGTTTAGCAACAACAAACACTGTGATAAAACTAATCAAGATCATATTGCTCAACAAATATGAAGAAGATAATGGAGAATAATCTGACACACGCAGAGGAGGAGATTTTTGGTTGAAATATCGTACAAGATCGTCGAGTGCACTTCGAATGGGAAATCAAGAGTTAAACGTGAGTCAGAAGATTACATGTACGACATTGTGCGACGAGGGGGTGGAAGAATATAGACAATCGTGTGGTGGCCATAGGGCATCGCAGAGAATGGAAGAAAGTTGATATGTGCCGCTGAGGTCGTGTGTTCCACTCATAAACTGAGAGAATATTAATATAATAATAACCATACCGTCACATTATATATCCCAACTAAGGTTTTACTCTCCCTACCATTTCGCATACTTAGTTCAACAGACCGTCTTTGCTTTATTGCACTTTTGTACATTTCTTGTTTACACTGACAATTTGTTAATTGCGAAATAAGAATTTGGGATCGACTGTGCTGCTGTCTGTGTCTGAACGCCGGATAACCTCATATTTGAAGGCTTGTGCTATGTTTATCTCGTACAGTCCATTAAATAGAACAATGATCTTTCAGTTCTTCAACATTCTGCAATCAATCTCATTATACTTGAAGCCATTCAGTTTATTTGAATTTGGTCAAGACTCTTTGGGACAGTTTAGTTTAAATTCGGTTTGGTCGAAAACTGCAAGTCTGTATCCTTAAGGTCTATTCACGCGGCGCCTGTATCATGAAGATTTTCAACTTGGTCTGGTCTAGTATACAAGTTCTACAATTCATTTTGAACTGTCGCAGAATACATTGGAGTAAATTAGATGCAATACTGTACTGAATGCTGAAAATTCCTTGCTGTATCATTAATACTGTTTTTGGAATAAAGCAAAATTTATTATTATTATATTATATTTCGATATTTGCCGTATATTTTCCGCCTGGAAACAGTGTCAGAAGAACTAAAACCCAAGTGCATTTCCAGCCTACGTTTTGCTAGAATTCACAAGGGCAAACCCTTCAGAGGAAGTTTGTTCTTACCTAAACATTTGGTTCATGAAATTATTGATGAAGTGAGTGTTGAGAATGTCAGTGTTCATTTGGATAGTATAAAAAACAGCCGTATCGCTTTGAAGGATTTTTCTAATGACGCGCTATATGAATATAAGCTGGCACGAAAGTAGGGATAAGAAAAGGAGTTGAGCCATCTCATTTCTGAGCCAGGCAGTAAGTCTGAGTCAAGGGACGAGTTCGTGTCCGACTTGAAGGAATCTATGAGCTTCATTGTTAGTGATATGTACATGTCAAGGGTCGATATGTCATACACTGATGCTAATCCTAGTCAATATAGAATGCTTCTCAGTTAGTTTTGGGACATAAATGAGTGTAAATTGAGTGAAAGGAGAGGGAAGTTGACTTTTCTTCTGTATTTTTGTTGAGGAAAGGTAAGGAAGGCTATTGGAATATGTATAGCACTTCCTCCAGACATCAGCTATGAAGAAGCCATGCAAATACTGTATGATTCATTTAGACAAGAACATGCGACTACTCGTTCACTTGTCAGAAAAGCCATAAGGGATTCTCAAACCACAAGCGTGCTAGCAGACATCTTCCTCATTTTGATATAGGACTCCGTAACGCTCATATCACATTGAGTGGCAGCAGGTACATTTCTGTTCTGAAGTGTCCCATAAATCCAGAACGAAGAATCCGCCATTTGCCTATCGAAATGCAGGCGAAATGCGCTGGTGCAGGTAACAGAATTTCGGTGGCCGTTAGAGAGTCAGAGTTCAAGGACCTGGTGGAGTTTGTATAGGAGAGAGTGCGAGTGGCTAGAATACGTTAGAGAATGTGACTTAGACGCGAGACAGACACCGAGGTAAAGAAGTCTGCAGAGAGATAGAATCCTGTGTCCTATTGTAATTTAGCTGAGCGGTCTATTGCAAAGCAACCTGAGAATAGTCAAGGGGAATCTAAGGGCTGCATTCTGTGTAAGGGTTCTCATCGCTTAACGTAGTGCTCTTTGATCAAAAGTGTTTGACAAATTCGTAGTCTACGACGTCATCTCCCTATTCATACTGGCTCACTTCAACGAACTTTAGACATCATCTGTCAACACACTCATCTCATCCGTCTGCCAGAAAGTCAATATTAGAATACCATCTCATTATGTACTAGCAGATAGGTGGAGTGGCAACGGATAGTCCAGTGGGTAATGTATTAGCAAATATTTTGATGGACAATCTTGAACGGACAAAACTTATGTGTCCAACTGACGAAACCGTTACCAACTGCACATATGGAGACGACGCACTCACTGTATGAGTCATGCTCTGGATGTGATTGCTTTATTGAACTCGTCGATCAGATGGTTGCACGCAATCGACAGGAAGCTGTGGGCCTGGGTTTCATTCTTGTAGCCACTCGACAAGAAGACGTATCTGCAAGGTGGCCGCACTGCAAACTTCACTGATAGAATTCAGTCCGCACAGAGGACGAGCGAAAGACTGGACAAATGATATCGGTTAATTAGTGTCCAGTCAAGGAACTAGTCAATTGTCTGATAAACATCTGGTAAACACATGACACCTAGTTCACTCGTTGTAAAGATTCAAAATAATTGATAGGAAATGACACTTCAATTCTCCTTCGATTTGCTGAGAATATCTCAATAAGACGTTCGAAACCTGATTTTTGTTATCATAGGGAATCGGTTTAAGGACCTCAATTAACCTAGGAACTTGCTCCCCAGTAACTCCACGTTTCCCATTTGCGTCGCTTACTCTTGCTCCATTTTACTGTTTGACGCTAATATAAGAATTATTGTTTGATCCTTGAGTTCTACTCACTTTATTATCTTGTTTCTGGTTACGCAGTTAATGATGACTTACAACCTCTTGTATGACAGATTTACTTGTTTATTCCTGCGAGAAACTTCGATCTTATATACGTCGTATGATACTTGGCTTGTTTGTCAACCAGGAATTTCTCCTGAAAGGTTTCAATTTCCCGTCCCTCCACCAATACTACCATCACGCCGTCCAACGTCCCCTATTTTTCGGGCTTATTGTGGGCTAATACACTAGACGAGCTCTAACAGTATGTCAGCCGGGAGTCGAATCCGATTTTCCCGTGTGGATAGTGAGTATTGTAGGATTCAGTCACCGATGGACTATTGGAATGGCCAATGTGTAACAAACCAAATGCTTGCTTAAACACACCTACACTTTACTTTTAAAACCATATTTAAGCAACAAGTAGAATGTGCTTAAGAAATTGTATACAATTTTCCCAAGTGAAAAACTTGAAGGAAGCAAGAAGAATAAATGCAGAAGAAAGGTAGCAGCTCACTCATATTATAACCCGAACACCACCAAATTATGTTGTCACTATTATTATTTACAAAAGGAAGGTCTTTATTGCACTTTCATTATGTTGACAACAGGCTACTGATATGAAGTATAAGTAACAAAAGTCTAAAAATGATGATATAAGTAGCTAGATAATTAGGTGATCAAAGAATTGACTGTAGATATGTAGAATAATTGGATGAATGCTCTCGACAAGGATAAAAGGCAGATACTGCAAAATGGATGAGAAATGAAATTCAACTGGAAATATCACATTAGTATAATAGGCAAAGTGTAACGACGAGAAATGTTTCACAGCAGCAGGAAAAGTAAGGTGAGAGACTTTCAGATGAAAACAAATAGATTTGAATCAGAACAGAATATACAGGATGCTCAATGTCATTCAACGACTGTACAACTACATCTGCTCTTCCGTGTATAGATATGGTTCCACTCATAGGATAGTGATTGCTTCAGCAAAACATGGAAGGCTGAATTTCTCTCACCTATCGATTATTTTTAACGCCTGCAGGCTCCCAACAAGATGATCGATGTCTTGAAGTTGGTATGCGATCTCACTAACTATTACCTGTACTCGCAAGTCCTTCAGACAGAGTTGAGAAATGCAAACAACACATCTTCCCTGAATTCTTTCAATGCATGTGCTTCAGCACAAACATGTAAAGCTTACTTATATACTTGTAGCGAACACGAGATAGAAATCTGCCCACTTTCGATTGGCATATACAACAGTTCGTTTGTTACAAACAGATGAGTCCGGCATCTGGGTTCGCTGCTTTGATTGGAAGATTCAGTCTGCATATTTTCTTACTGACAGTATACTCACTTATGAGGACATACTGAAAACGGACAGTTTTCCTCATCGCTACGCTGCTTGTTTGCATTTAACAGCTCTTCAAGTTTAGAGAAATCGTCCTCCATGTCCTCTTCGCTTGGATGCACCTCATATTAGTATACTGCTCTATTTGTTCTTCCTGTCCTATTCGAGAAATCCGCCTATTGACATTTGCGAAAATTACCTGAAAGATGCAAGGTTTACATGTTTGAAGCAGTACCATACATAATAACTTAGTACCAGATATGATGTGAATGTATTAAGGTCATTCGAAACAAAGTACTTGGGCCAACCAAGTTCAATCTTTTATAAATCACCCATGCTAGTGACACTGAAAAGCCTGAAACTCAAAATGTATGTTCGATAAGGCGGTCAAGGACTCATCTCGACAAATATTGTCATTACTTCGTTTAAAACACTTTCAAATACTATAATACATCCCTCATCATTTTGACGAGAGAATCCTCTCCACTCTTCACAAGTATTTCACAATTCAACCTATTCTTGAATATTACCTAGCAATGTTAAGTCAGACAGTTCTCCTATGGCGAACAAACACTTGCACTGAGCGTGACGAAAAACATTTCCAACAGATTATTTCAGATATTTATGAACTTTGCTTTAGCTCCATATTGAAGATTAGATGACCGTCCAGAAATGTTTAGCAACAACAAACACTGTGATAAAACTAATCAAGATCATATTGCTCAACAAATATGAAGAAGATAATGGAGAATAATCTGACACATGCAGAGGAGGAGATTTTTGGTTGAAATATCGTACAAGATCGTCGAGTGCACTTCGAATGGGAAATCAAGAGTTAAACGTGAGTCAGAAGATTACATGTACGACATTGTGCGACGAGGGGGTGGAAGAATATAGACAATCGTGTGGTGGCCATAGGGCATCGCAGAGAATGGAAGAAAGTTGATATGTGCCGCTGAGGTCGTGTGTTCCACTCATAAACTGAGAGAATATTAATATAATAATAACCATACCGTCACATTATATATCCCAACTAAGGTTTTACTCTCCCTACCATTTCGCATACTTAGTTCAACAGACCGTCTTTGCTTTATTGCACTTTTGTACATTTCTTGTTTACACTGACAATTTGTTAATTGCGAAATAAGAATTTGGGATCGACTGTGCTGCTGTCTGTGTCTGAACGCCGGATAACCTCATATTTGAAGGCTTGTGCTATGTTTATCTCGTACAGTCCATTAAATAGAACAATGATCTTTCAGTTCTTCAACATTCTGCAATCAATCTCATTATACTTGAAGCCATTCAGTTTATTTGAATTTGGTCAAGCCTCTTTGGGACAGTTTAGTTTAAATTCGGTTTGGTCGAAAACTGCAAGTCTGTATCCTTAAGGTCTATTCACGCGGCGCCTGTATCATGAAGATTTTCAACTTGGTCTGGTCTAGTATACAAGTTCTACAATTCATTTTGAACTGTCGCAGAATACATTGGAGTAAATTAGATGCAATACTGTACTGAATGCTGAAAATTCCTTGCTGTATCATTAATACTGTTTTTGGAATAAAGCAAAAATTATTATTATTATATTATATTTCGATATTTGCCGTATATTTTCCGCCTGGAAACAGTGTCAGAAGAACTAAAACCTAAGTGCATTTCCAGCCTACGTTTTGCTAGAATTCACAAGGGCAAACCCTTCAGAGGAAGTTTGTTCTTACCTAAACATTTGGTTCATGAAATTATTGATGAAGTGAGTGTTGAGAATGTCAGTGTTCATTTGGATAGTATAAAAAACAGCCGTATCGCTTTGAAGGATTTTTCTAATGACGCGCTATATGAATATAAGCTGGCACGAAAGTAGGGATAAGAAAAGGAGTTGAGCCATCTCATTTCTGAGCCAGGCAGTAAGTCTGAGTCAAGGGACGAGTTCGTGTCCGACTTGAAGGAATCTATGAGCTTCATTGTTAGTGATATGTACATGTCAAGGGTCGATATGTCATACACTGATGCTAATCCTAGTCAATATAGAATGCTTCTCAGTTAGTTTTGGGACATAAATGAGTGTAAATTGAGTGAAAGGAGAGGGAAGTTGACTTTTCTTCTGTATTTTTGTTGAGGAAAGGTAAGGAAGGCTATTGGAATATGTATAGCACTTCCTCCAGACATCAGCTATGAAGAAGCCATGCAAATACTGTATGATTCATTTAGACAAGAACATGCGACTACTCGTTCACTTGTCAGAAAAGCCATAAGGGATTCTCAAACCACAAGCGTGCTAGCAGACATCTTCCTCATTTTGATATAGGACTCCGTAACGCTCATATCACATTGAGTGGCAGCAGGTACATTTCTGTTCTGAAGTGTCCCATAAATCCAGAACGAAGAATCCGCCATTTGCCTATCGAAATGCAGGCGAAATGCGCTGGTGCAGGTAACAGAATTTCGGTGGCCGTTAGAGAGTCAGAGTTCAAGGACCTGGTGGAGTTTGTATAGGAGAGAGTGCGAGTGGCTAGAATACGTTAGAGAATGTGACTTAGACGCGAGACAGACACCGAGGTAAAGAAGTCTGCAGAGAGATAGAATCCTGTGTCCTATTGTAATTTA
Organism: Trichobilharzia szidati; assembly: GCA_944472155.2. Classification (NCBI taxonomy): domain Eukaryota; kingdom Metazoa; phylum Platyhelminthes; class Trematoda; order Strigeidida; family Schistosomatidae; genus Trichobilharzia; species Trichobilharzia szidati. The sequence goes on along the minus strand of OX235272.1, from coordinate 127,783,620 downwards.
GCTGAGCGGTCTATTGCAAAGCAACCTGAGAATAGTCAAGGGGAATCTAAGGGCTGCATTCTGTGTAAGGGTTCTCATCGCTTAACGTAGTGCTCTTTGATCAAAAGTGTTTGACAAATTCGTAGTCTACGACGTCATCTCCCTATTCATACTGGCTCACTTCAACGAACTTTAGACATCATCTGTCAACACACTCATCTCATCCGTCTGCCAGAAAGTCAATATTAGAATACCATCTAATTATGTACTAGCAGATAGGTGGAGTGGCAACGGATAGTCCAGTGGGTAATGTATTAGCAAATATTTTGATGGACAATCTTGAACGGACAAAACTTATGTGTCCAACTGACGAAACCGTTACCAACTGCACATATGGAGACGACGCACTCACTGTATGAGTCATGCTCTGGATGTGATTGCTTTATTGAACTCGTCGATCAGATGGTTGCACGCAATCGACAGGAAGCTGTGGGCCTGGGTTTCATTCTTGTAGCCACTCGACAAGAAGACGTATCTGCAAGGTGGCCGCACTGCAAACTTCACTGATAGAATTCAGTCCGCACAGAGGACGAGCGAAAGACTGGACAAATGATATCGGTTAATTAGTGTCCAGTCAAGGAACTAGTCAATTGTCTGATAAACATCTGGTAAACACATGACACCTAGTTCACTCGTTGTAAAGATTCAAAATAATTGATAGGAAATGACACTTCAATTCTCCTTCGATTTGCTGAGAATATCTCAATAAGACGTTCGAAACCTGATTTTTGTTATCATAGGGAATCGGTTTAAGGACCTCAATTAACCTAGGAACTTGCTCCCCAGTAACTCCACGTTTCCCATTTGCGTCGCTTACTCTTGCTCCATTTTACTGTTTGACGCTAATATAAGAATTATTGTTTGATCCTTGAGTTCTACTCACTTTATTATCTTGTTTCTGGTTACGCAGTTAATGATGACTTACAACCTCTTGTATGACAGATTTACTTGTTTATTCCTGCGAGAAACTTCGATCTTATATACGTCGTATGATACTTGGCTTGTTTGTCAACCAGGAATTTCTCCTGAAAGGTTTCAATTTCCCGTCCCTCCACCAATACTACCATCACGCCGTCCAACGTCCCCTATTTTTCGGGCTTATTGTGGGCTAATACACTAGACGAGCTCTAACAGTATGTCAGCCGGGAGTCGAATCCGATTTTCCCGTGTGGATAGTGAGTATTGTAGGATTCAGTCACCGATGGACTATTGGAATGGCCAATGTGTAACAAACCAAATGCTTGCTTAAACACACCTACACTTTACTTTTAAAACCATATTTAAGCAACAAGTAGAATGTGCTTAAGAAATTGTATACAATTTTCCCAAGTGAAAAACTTGAAGGAAGCAAGAAGAATAAATGCAGAAGAAAGGTAGCAGCTCACTCATATTATAACCCGAACACCACCAAATTATGTTGTCACTATTATTATTTACAAAAGGAAGGTCTTTATTGCACTTTCATTATGTTGACAACAGGCTACTGATATGAAGTATAAGTAACAAAAGTCTAAAAATGATGATATAAGTAGCTAGATAATTAGGTGATCAAAGAATTGACCGTAGATATGTAGAATAATTGGATGAATGCTCTCGACAAGGATAAAAGGCAGATACTGCAAAATGGATGAGAAACGAAATTCAACTGGAAATATTACTTTAGTATAATAGGTCAAGTGTTTGGAGGGTGTAAAAATGTACACAGGGGACATATGATAGTGATAATAGTGAATTAATTATTAAAGTAAAAGCAAACCAAAAATTAAAAGTGGCAAAGAATCTGCTATTCATGAACGTTGAATTTAATGGTGATGCCGCAGCTGAGATCCTAAAGACCCACTCATCCATTTAGTTTGCTTTTACTTTAATAAGTATTTCGCTATTATCTCTCTCCTATGTTACTTTTGTACATTTTCAGGTCATTTTCACACTTGCTAAATTGAAACTCAACAAACTTTATTCTCACTGAATGGCAAATTTAAACCTGTTAAATAACTTACTTTGTGCACTTGAGCGCCACGTATTTTAAAAATTTCATTTAATCACTTCTAAAGCCACTTCTGAGTAATAATCTCAATTGTGTCACTCGTATAACTCAAAAATTCACTAGTATGCATCAATATTGAAGGCAAACCGTTGAGAAGGCATTTCGCGAACAATTATTGCAGGACAGTATTCTCTTAACTGTTTAACTCAGTGATGAGGATTTCGTTGTCCTCCGTGACAATGTCTTCACTGCATTTCTCAATATGGAGTGAGCTGATCGAACTCGCGATGAGTTTGTCAACTATCTCTCCTGATGACAAGAGCAGAGGCACAAGGCCAGCATTCATATTCACATATACCCTTGTGGGCCTTTTTCCCCATAACATCGACAATCATTATTAGGACTACTGAGACTACTGAAATTACTACTGACTGCTCTTCTTGATCCAGATAGTTTAAAATAAACATAAAGTAGACTTCTAATTAAATCAGTATGCAAATTATTGAATGAGAAAGTGACTTGTACAATTTTGTTTGCGCTAATTACAACAATGTTGTTGATGAGATTGTGGAATATTGAATCGTACGATGATAGATAGCTGTGCTGTTTTAGTAATTAGGCGACCAGCCAAATACTATCTGTAATCAGTGATCACAAGTCTACATATGCGAGAATAATTCTTGAAATGTCTTACCATTTAGTTGCTTTTTTTTACAGAGATGTACAAAACGTGATTTAATATTTGGCATGAAAATTTCTCTATTAATTAGGTGACATTCCTGTGGATTTTGTAGATGTTTAGAAATCACGCATTCTTATCAACTTCACTTCACTTTGCATCTCTTCAACACAGTTGGCATTACGTTGATTAAACAGTATACAGAAGTGAAGGAGAACACTGTGTCGCACAGAAATATCAGAGCAGATGACTGTGAGATATGCTGATATAATATGGAGCACTGTCGTAGCCATTCACATCGCATGATAACAGTAAGAACACTGATTGTACGCACAATGACAATGCCACTCACAGTTTCTCATGCACTGTCTTCGAATACATTCAAACAATTTTCGTGAGATAGTTGTCACATTGAGTACCGAAAGTGAATGTCTGCCTTCTATAATTTCCGTCGCCATTTCGCGTGCAAATGTCATGCTATGAGAAAAAGCAGAAACTGACAGGAGTCTATCACTCACTCAACAAGTCGCTTTTTGTGTAGATATTTGGATAAATATGGAGTCACTGACAAAATAATCGCTCTTATGATTGACTGTTTTAAGACGGAATACTGTGTCGCAATGTTGTCCTCCCTGTGTAGCAATGTAAATCCCCTTGTCAAATGAAATATTTCACTCTCCTAGCCTTCCGATCACGAAAGTCCCCTGAATGTCTTCACACCTTGTGTAAATCCATCCACAATTCAGGCTTCATTTAAATCACGAAAATTGAATGTTTTTTCATCTACTTCAGACAACGAAATGACAATGAAACCGCAGTGAGTAAACCACTGCGTTATGCAGTTAACAAACTATGACTTGAATTAAGTATAAGAAGAAAATAAGAGAATAGTAAGGTGCGAGCGAGTAAGTGATGTTAGGATCTCCGCTACTCAACGTCACTTTGACATTCACAATTTAGCTTTTTGATGGCGTCTTTTGAGTTGGTTTCGGTTGTCGGATGAAAGATAATCATAGTAACCATAGGAAAGTGTTGATACTAATATATATGAGGTTCGAATGAGTCAGGTATCAAAATTAGAATGAATTTGCAGACAAAGTGACTTATTCTCGCAATCACAGTGAATAACATAAGTTCAAATAAATAATCAAAGCATAACCCGGGTAATATGTATATTCCTGATTTAATTCCGTAGTGACTCATAACAGTTGTAAAATTGACTACAATGATATAGGAATTAAATCAGAAATTAAGTATCTTGGACTTATTCTCTCTTCTGATCTCTCCTGGTCTTCCCATGTCTTAGCGATCTCCAGTAAAATATTCCGCCTGACATTTGACATAACATCCTCTTACAGTTCAAAAGCTCTTGCATACTACCTATTCTTCTTTATTCTTCACTCTAATTCTTTCCTGGTTTGCTTAAAAAAGACTATGTCACAATTCGTAGAATGCTGAAGAAAGTCAATAGGGTGAGTGGTGTTCCAGTGGACCACTTAATTAACGTCGTTGTTGATTGGCACTTGACCTCGTGCAATAAATTTGCTAGAGGGATTTTGTCTGACTTGGAGCATCCCCTTCACCTTCAGCTTTCACCTTGCATCTTCTCAGGTAGAACAAGAAGTAACTTCAGAAAACTGTATGCTCACAATATTGTGATTAATGCTGAAAATTCCATTCTGTATCACAAGCACTGTTTTCGGAATAAAGTAAATCATTATTATTATTATAATAGTTAACGGAATCAATTTTCTGTCTGAATATCTTGTGTTCCACTGGTGAATGTCTCTTGTTAGTCGCTGGCCTCACAACCGACTCAACAGTCTATCCAGCACTGACGTCTGTTGTTTCACAGATTAGAGCATTATTATTTTTTCTACATGATGTTTGACTACATAGTCACACAATCTGCAATGCCACTGGCATTTCCCGCCATAAACGCAGATAAGTTCACAGTAAAATGACGGTGCATTGGTTACTCAAACTTTTCAAATTTATCCGTTTCACATTATAATGAAGATTACTGTTTCATTCTATCAGTATTATATGGTGAGACTATTCCACTATCATATTACTGAACGAAAATTGGTTGTGTCTTTAACACCAATTTCACTATCACCTTGACAAATCACTTCTCTTCAATGACAAATAATAATTCGATGTTGATGATCTCTCGGTCTCCAATGTTCGAGTCAGTATCGACCATTCAGAATACAGGTGAAGCCTGCTTCTCGATATCTACTGTGTACACACGCTTCAGACATCTCATCCAAATCACAGACAAGTCATGTTTCAGGGACAACCACAATGGTAGGACTCAGCACATCCTAATCTTTATATTCCCTGACGCTCCAAGTTGGACATTCGGCTTCAAGATTCAAACTTCGAATTCTCAGTATTGGTGGTTTTCACGGAAATGGTTGCTCGCCTCACTCCAAATCATTCTCACTTCTAGATGGGAATGCGTTGGCAGGGAATCCAGCCTCGGATTATATGCATGACTGGTGGATATTCTACCTGTGAAACACCAACACATATCACTGCACTTTATGCCTGAGATAATTTCCGTTAGACATCTTACAAGATCCCGCTCACCTATACAGGTATTGCATTGGAGCTGTCGCTCATTGGTTTATGCGCTCGACTTTCAATCGCTGAGTCACGTCTTTGAACGTCACTCTGTCTTACGAGATTTAAGCAGTGAGTCAGTATCCTTAGGACCTTCACAAGAGGTGTTGCTCACTGACAACTTCATGCAAATACAAGTGCTTTTTAAACGTCTTCGAAGCATTCGTTTCCAATCCCTTACTATCTGCAAATCAAAGGGTCTCAAAGAAGTCTCTTATTTTTCGCGCCTATCCTCTAGTTCATCCAGCAGTATGAGGAATATACCCAGTCCACTGAAATTGCGCGTTAGCTAGCATCTGACTGAATTAGTCAGATTAGACAATGAAAACTAAAGAAGCCTGGAAAGCTCCGATGGAATATCAGCATCCTCACTTTTCTAACCTCAACAATTTCCATATTAGTTTCAGGGATATTTACCGGAAGCATTTATTGTGTAAGACTACCGAATAAGTGTAAATGGTGAAAATGCCTTTCATCATTTATTCGAAATTACTTGGTTCTTTCAAGGTAACCATTACAACAGTACAGTCTATTGGCTGCTTGTTGTATGTTGATGTATTTACACCCGTCTGTGGTTTTCAGCTCAATACTTGTTTGTTTCACCTCAGCTTATGCTCGTTAATTGTTCAAGCTTATCAGCCACTATATTGTTCAAGTGACTTCTACCCGTACTTTGTCTTTCCACCCGAAATGACCAAGAAAAGGCAGTTCGGTTACAGGATTTCATCATGAGCTGACATTGCTTAGAGAACCATTGAAAAACCTGGTCAGTTCCTTTTCTGCTTAGCTTTCAGACTTTATTGTAAGGTGAAGATCTATCATCTTCCTTGCAGAAAATTTTGGCTGTTGACCACTGTTCATAATTCGTGTTATTTCTCATTAATGGGATTTGATCAGTATGGTAATCCCTAAATTCAAGGTGATGCAGGGTGTAATTCTGAATGTCAGGATGCTAGTTTCATGAAGACCAACTATCCAGTGCTTCCAGTAATCCTCAGTACACACCAGTCTGTGTTTCAAATACAAAAGCAGAATTATTTGAAAGAGTTCACAGTTCCGAATAAAAAACTTTGGTTTTCGGTGGGGGGGGGGGTGGAAATTTGGTGGTGAATAGTGGATTAAATGTTTCAGGTCTTTGGGTGAAAAATGAAGCATTTCCTCAAATGTTTCGCATGAAGTTAACTCAACACTTTTGATTTAGGGTGAGGATCAAATTGAACAAGGAACACCCTGACCTCTGTTTTGAGGAAAGTTTGTATCAAGACAAAGTGCAGTAACTTTGTTACGCGTCAGTAAGGCCTTCTCAGGAAGAATGAGCTTTCAGTTTAGTATCCAGATGATAAAGTGTAGTTGCCTCTTGTTGTCTCTTGTGTCAACCAGAACGCAATTATGCAATCCTCCGACTGAATCTTAACACTGTTTCAACACTTGACGTTATCCAACCTCGAAGAAATCTATAAAACCACTGCAGAAGCAAACTCTGAGGTCACAACACGAGTAATTCATCATCTGTGGAATGATCAGTCCTGTCGATATTGTTCTGAGTGTTTGGCACATTACCCGCTATTTCACAACTGCAATTTAATAAAATGCACAATGTGCAGTTGTTTTCATTCTCAACATTGTAACTTATCAAGAGAACAACACCCCCATACCTCCAGGACGTAACATACACTCCAAAATTTGCTCTTTTCAACATGTAACGTCCTCTATCATTATTTGACTCTACCACTCCTGTAGAATGAATCATTAGTGTATCATGTGTGAAGACGTTTTCTTTTCAGTCTACATACAACAATCACCATACGCTCCCAATCAACCTCTTCCGTAATCCTCCAAGATGACCATCATCAGTCCGATTCAGGTGACATTATTTTCCACAACTTGTCATTGCCTTCATTACATGGTCACCCTACCAGTCTTATACAAATTCCCGCAATTATCTATCAGCTATACCTTCAGTTATACTCTGACCACTGAGCATCCACCCAGGAATCTTTGGTCATTTGAAAATTTGCGAATGGGTCACTTTACACGATTTGATAGAAAGAGTGTGCACCACTTCTATGTTTATCAGGTGAATTCATGAACAAGTTGTATCTATTGAATGTTCTCGCATTGTCAAAAAAAATCAGTTAATTATGACTGTGTTTCAACAGTTGATTACACACAACTGTCTGTATGTCCGATATTATAATTGATGAAATGGTTTTCCAAGTTTTTATGTAAAGATGGATAGTGCAGATGATAATATTGATCACTTTATTCCAAACTACAGGAATCAGACAGGACGCAATTTTCAGCGTTTCGATACTTTCTACTACAGTCTAGCTCCTTTTATAGATATGTGGATGCATAAAATTAGGAAAGGGCATCACAAAAGAATGAGGGATGTCGGAAACACAATAAATTCCAAATAGATGATGTAACGGATAATGCATGTAATCATAACTTTTGCTTGTACTTTGTTATTCACTTGCTGATTCAAAAGGTTTGTGAGTTCTTTTCTGAAGTCTGAGAGTTCCAACAAAACCCGTGCTAAATATGGTATGGTGAAGTATCAATTCTTGTGAAGTTTCTTGTGATTTCACCCGCAGAGATGCATGGGAGAAGTTGTTAGTAAAAAGAATGTTTGATTTCAAACAAGATGACTCTAGTGAACCGCCTGCCAGAATTGACATGCCTACAGGCAACAGTGCCAGTTAGTCCTATCAAAGACACACCAATAACCCCACTTGCAGCCTACGTAATATGATAAAGCTTTTTTTCGAAATCTCCAGGAAAGAGTAAGGGTGATCAACGAGGAATTATAGACAAAATACATGAGTTCATGAATTGTAAGAGAAGAGGTTGAGTTATTGCAGAACAAGTCAAAAGAAAGTCTTTTTTAGATGTCAATAGGATACAAGAATCTATTTATATAGAGAGACAATCCAATGCAGAGTCTACTGAATGGAAAATACTTAGATCGTAGGCATTCAAAAGGACTTCATGCATTCACTCGCCCTGCCATTGGCACAGTAACGCTTTCACTATAATTTCGCTCCTATATAATTATGTAATTGTACTATTATTATCGTTGTAATTATAAATTAATCATTATTATTCCCGTCATGCAGATTCCATAAAATCAGTTACTCGTCTTTCCACTAGTCACTGTCTACTCTTCACAAACATTGATTGGTCATTTTCTTGCACTAAGGATGCTATGTCAACTTCTGTCTATTTAACGGCTTTCGAATTAATTATCCCATCTAGGTTACACATTGCCTAGCGTATTACGTCAAAACGAAATCTTCTTCAATGTTTATGTCCTTCTTTTATAAGAAGATTGGTTTTAGAAGAATACGGGTGCATGCGGAGGGGGTCAGTTGAAGAGAAAGAAAAAGAAAACAGGAATAAAGAGGGTACAGCCCACTGAGGTACACCAGTTTCCGTTAGTAGTAATGTGAAATGCTTTCTATTCGAAGCGGTGTGCTGTTTTCTACCCGAAGTAATAATAAGACTGCAACCTTGTGACGAAGGACTCAATGCTTGCAGAAATCAGCTTGCTTCAAGAAAGTGCCCTATGAATCGATTCAAAAGCAACAGTGTGGTCTCAAAAGGAAGCTTGAACAGATTTTGCGCATAAATCAAGGCCTGAAACAATATTGCAGTGAAGTACAACGACAGTGTCTGAGATGCTCCGACTACAGCTGCAAGTAAACTGCCTTGGGTCCCTGAAAGATTTCAGAAAGGTTTAAGAACATTCAAATGAAGTTCCTCAATAGTTTCCAGAAATGGAGACGTGACATTTATTGGCCTAAACTTTAAACTGGACCCACAAAATGATAATGGTACAAGGGACACTGTTATCTCTTTCCAAGCAACAGGTGCTGTATCCCTGTGAAATGATGTATTTAGGATTTCTGTAAGAGGAGGACAAAAGCTGTCAGCACAATTCGGAAGAAAACCTTAGAATGACACAGCCTATGTTTTTGTCTGAAAAATGAAGACACTAGTGATTAGAGGTAGACCACTTTGCAGTGATGAAAGTGGTTACCCCTCCAGCATGCTTTTTCTCTAATCTACGTCTGCCCTGAAGGGAAATTTGATATCCATTTAATGAGATTAGATTATCGTCATACCGCTAGTGAGACCAAGTCTCTTGTATTGTTGAACACCCGCATTTCGATACGCATTAGAGGAGACTGGATATTTGAAGATAGTCCAACTGATTACCAGAGACACGCAGTTAATATCACCGAATTCGCAGACAGTCATATGATATATTTTTGTATACTTTAATGACCACTGTCAACCACAGTGATGTTTTTTCTTCAGTTTTTGGGAATGACTCAACACAAACGGCTGAAAAGACATTCAGAACACGCCATCGCAAATTATAAAATTTGAAGACATTTGCGATTGACTGAAAGAATATAGCGACAAATAGAAATAAAGTGACATTCGGTGTAAAAAGAGTTTCCAGTAGTTGGTTTGTAAGGATTAGATTTTTGTTTATGAGTTAATCACGGATTGATATCAGTTAGAGAACCATTGGAAACCTGCAATGGAGTACTGGAGAGGTGTTCCATCTTAGTTTTGGTATCATTGGCAAAACACACTCGCTGGAGTTCGAACCACTGGGACCGGATTCATTGGCCAGGTCGTGAACTCTAACTTCTACAAATTCATGACTTAGCGCGACTGGCGCCAACCAGTGACATTGATGAGATATCTATCCCCACACTTGACTGGATGGGACCCGGGACGGAGTCACTTGCAACCCCTTCAGAAATACCACCAACAGCACGCACAGAACTGCAGGTGAACTCTGACCCTCCAACGAAAGCTGAGATCTTTAGTGCGATCAAGCTGCCGACGTTTTGGGAGGCGGCATGACCGGACTGAATTCCTCTTGAACAACTGGAAACTGATTGAGAGATCACAGCCGACATACTCACGCCAGAAGGTTTGGAAAGAAGCAAAGTTACCTACTCATTGGAAGAAAGCATATTTCGTCAGACTAAGAAAGAATGGTGACTTAGGCCTCTGCAAGAACAGGTGTGCCATCATTTTGCTGTCCACACCAAGCAATACACTTTGTTTCGTCATCCTGGACAGAATAAACGATGTACACGGGGCAAACATTTGACCGCAACTAGCTGAATTCAGGAAGGGTAAATAATGTGTCAATCAGACTGCAACTCCATGTATCACTGTCAAACAGAGCATGGAATGAGAGTCAAGTCTCTCTCCTCCTCTTCTTCTCTAACTTCATTGACTTCGAAAAAGCCTTCAACAGGATTGACCATGGAATAACTTGGAAACGAATTCAACACTATGGCGTGCAGTTCCCGAATGTTTATCAACCTCATTCAAATGTTATACAACAATGCCACGTGTTGAGTGATCCACAGTGAAAACACCAGCGAAGCCTTTGGAGTGAAGACGGGAATACGACATGGCTGCCGATTACCAGGGACACTACTGCTAATTGTGGTGGACTTAATTATGTGTCAAACTGTGGAGAGCTAGGAGAGGGTAGTCCATTGCACCGACTAGACGACTGTAGGAGACCTGAATTTCGCATGTGGAACATTGTTGTCCAATGTCGCATCAATTCGAAGACTTACAGGCGAAAAGCAGCAAGTTGATAGAAGAGGAAACGAAGACAGGACTTCAGGTAAGTGGAGGTGGCGGAGATACGTGACAACCAACAACAACAACAAGAAGAACAAATCACTATAAATGGGGAAGATTTGAAAGGGGTCACTTCCTTGATTTGTCTGGACAGCAGCGTTTCGACCACGGGCAACAGGGCGAATGAGGCAGTCAAAGGCAGAATCGGAAAGACAAGACACACCTTCATCACACTGAAATTGGTTTAGAAATCTCCTACATTCCACACGAAGAACAAAATCCTGTTTTTCAGTAGCAATGTTAAGTCAGTCAGTTCTCCTATGGCGAACAAACACTTGCACTGAGCATGACGAAAATTATTTCCAACAGATTACTTCAGATATTTATGAACTCTGCTTTAGCTCCATATTGAAGATTAGATGACCGTCCAGAAATGTTTAGCAACAACAAACTCTGTGATAAAACTAATCAAGATCATATTGCTCAACAAATATGAAGAAGATAATGGAGAATAATCTGACACACGCAGAGGAGGAGATTTTTGGTTGAAATATCGTACAAGATCGTCGAGTGCACCCCGAATAGGGAGTCAAAAGTTAAACGTGAGTCAGAAGATTACATGTACGACATTGTGCGACGAGGGGGTGGAAGAATATAGACAATCGTGTGGTGGCCATAGGGCATCGCAGAGAATGGAAGAAAGTTGATATGTGCCGCTGAGGTCGTGTGTTCCACTCATAAACTGAGAGAATATTGATATAATAATAACCATACCGTCACATTATATATCCCAACTAAGGTTTTACTCTCCCTACCATTTCGCATACTTAGTTCAACAGACCGTCTGTGCTTTATTGCACTTTTGTACATTTCTTGTTTACACTGACAATTAGTTAATTGCGAATTAAAATTTTGGGATCGACTATCGTGTTGTTTGTGTTTGGACGCTGGATATCCTCATATTCGAAAGCTGTTGCCATGTTTATCTGGTACATTACGTTTAATAGAACAATGAATTTAACCATTTGAATCGGACAATGAACAAGGAGAGTTAGCTATAGTGTTAGATTGTAAAACAAAACGAACAGAAGAAAATAAATTGCACACTAGCGTTTATGAAAAGCCAACGTATTCTAATAGATATTTAGACTTTAATTCATCTTATCCGTTATCTGTAAAGGCAGGCTTAGTTAAGTGCCTAACACACCGAGAAGTAGCGCTAAGTAGTACAATAAAACACCTAAATGATGAAATGTAACAGACAGAAGAAACTGATTGTTGGGTGGTGATTAGCATTGGAATCCAGAATGCTCATTTCGTCCTATTTAGGACTAGTCATCTGGATGTAGCTGCATTCCGCAGTGAGTGATGATGTTCCCACCGAGGTTCGAACCCAGTTCCTATATTTTCAAACATCAAAGCCTTATCCACTAGACCAACAGTTAACTTCTAATTACATGCCCAGACATCGTCAAAGCATCTGCACAAGAAGCTGACACATCAACCTGAGACCAAGCACTTCGCGCGGCGCCTATACTACGAAGATTTTCAACTTGAACTAGTCAAATAAAGAAGTTCTACAATTTGTTCTCGACTGTCGACGAATACCATTGGATTACTTCTTTGATATTCGCCGTATATTTTCCCTGGAAGCTTTGTCAGAAGAACTGAAACCCATTTCTAGCTGACTTTTGCTAGAATGCACAAGGAAAAATCCTTGAGAGGGAATTTGTTCTTACCTTAACCGTTGGTTGATGAAATTATTGATAAAATGAGTGTTGAGAATGTTGGTGTTCATTTGCATAGTTTAAACAACAGCCGTATCAATATAAAAGACATTTCAAATGACCCGCAATATGGAGATAAGCTGACATGAAAGTTGGAATTAGAAGAGGAGTTAAGGCAGCTCAATTCTGAGCTAGACAATAAGTCCGAGGTGAGAGACGAGTTCGTGTCAGGCTTGAGGGAATCTCTCAGCTACACTGTAAGTAGTATTTGCATGTCAATGTGCATGACATAATGTATTTTGACGGTAATTCTAGTGGTTATGGAATGTCTTTCAGCCTGTTTTGGAAAGTAATCGAGAGCAAATTGAGTGAGGTGGGAAAGAAGTTGACTTATCTTCGTATCTGTCGAGTATAGGCAAGAACGGCGATTGAAACATGTGTAGCACTTCCTCCGGGAGTCACCTATGAAGGATCCATGCAGATACTGCATGGTTCATTTGGACAAGAATTTACAACTGCTCGTTCACTTATCAGTGAACTTATAAGGGATTCTCAACCCATTATCATGACTGCAGATGTCTTCCTTATTTTGATATAAGACCCCGTAACGCTCATATCACGTTGATTAACAACAGGTACATTTCTCATCTGAAATCTCCCAGAAATGTAGAACGAATTAAATGCCGTTTGTCTATTGGAATGCAGGTGAAATGGTCGACAGAATTTCGTGGCCGGTAGAGAGCCAGAGTTCGAGGACCTAGTGAAGTAGAGAGCGTGAGTGGCTCGAGCATTTTACGGAATGTTACTCAGGCACAACACAGACGCCAAGGAGAAGACGTCTGCGGGGAGACAGTATCCTGTGTCCCGTTGTAATGTAGTTGAACGTTTTATTACAAGACAACTTGAGAGTATTCAAGGAGAACCCATTGGCTGGATTTGGTTTGACTGTTCTCATTGCTTATTGAAATGCTCCGAAATCAGGTATTTGATCGTCGAGGAGAGGAGATTAACTGCTAGGAAGCCGAATGTTTGTAACGTTTGACTCAAATTAGGCGATATTGCAAGATATTGTCCCTCACAAAATAAGTGTAATGTGGATTTGTGTGAGGTATATATAAGAGTGTGCAGGTTGATAGTCAACTGTTTGAAAAGAGACTTTTCGCTGAATCATTTATTTTGATCTTCTAAATATGCAGATGGAAACTTCCAAACGAGACGTCTACTTCATAATGCAGATAATTTCTGTTGGTGAAAATATATTACCTCATCATTCTGTTGTTAGTGTTTTACGCCTTGAAATTACAGAATTCCCGGGACTAGTGAATACATAACTGACGTAACTGGTACCAGCAATTTGACCTACCACCTTGCTAACGCAATGCTACGACTACAATCAGTATCGCCAAAAACTATGATCCCTAGTGCTGAGGCGTCTATATCAAGTTGCGTGTCAGCCCACCCAGTAACACCATGTCCAAATAAATCAAATTCCAATTTTTCGATATATTACAATCATTGATAAGGCTAATTAACAATGCCGACACTCTTGATACGATAAAAAATAATTTGACTGGTCTCAATTATAGTGTTATCAATTAGAAATCATCCTAAGAATGGCAATAAAACATTGAATTATATAGACCATCATGTCAAGTGTGAGTTTATCAACGTCGATAGGTATACAAATGACTCAGACAGAGAACACCGAACCCATTTGACCGATCAGAACAACTTAAATATTTGAACAACAAAATTGTATTTAGAAGACAGGCAGTGAGCGTTATTATGAAAATGAGTTAATTATTTAAAAAGTGTTCAGGAAATCCAATGCACACCAATGTGCAGAATACACGTTTCCCATGGTAGGGGAAGTAACAGATTCCAATTGTTCTCTAGTTGCTTCCTCCTCCATCTACAGACAAAATGAAAAAGGGTGAGCATTATTGATTTCATGGGAATGCAAACAACGCTGAATGTTATGAGTATTGGAAGAGACATGAAGGAATCGACCAGTTGTGAATATCGGTGTGTACTATTTGACCTGAAAAACACAAAACACCTACTGTGTGCACCCTTCCACACTCAGGATGATAGAGAGTTAGAGACTCCAGTCATCCTGCGCCACTCATTAATACTTCAGATATCCCGAATGCAGTTATTCGCACTTATGTATATGTAGGTGTCGTTGTTCGTGTGGTTGTGGAACAGGATGTATTGGGAAAGTGTAACATGATTCAAATCGAATTGACCACAAATGGTGTTCAACTGAGAAGAAGTTGTCGGTTAACTGTCAGATCTGTGATACACTGCCTGATCCTCTTCAAAATACTAGACATGATTTCCTATGATATGGATAGATTGATGGTCCATCGACCCTCGTGTTCGACATGCAAATTATCCTGTATTCAATTATGCATATTTCTATATGTAAAGACAGGATGACAGTGTCTCTCATCAATCAATTTTGGAAGATAAAATGTGGAAAGTTCATACGAGATAGTAGGTAAATCTTACGTTTCAACCTCTTGATGGCAGTTTCATGAATTTTCTTCATCACTTGAAAGTAAAAGAGCGATATAAAGGTGGCGGATTAGTGGATTGAAAGCTAACGCTGTTCGTCATTGTATAACTTGCTTCTCCTACAATTGATGAAATCTGATCGATAGGAATAAAATGAATTGAATAAGTTCGTTTGTCTACAAAATTTTTCATGTAATTGACATCACGCTCAATCAGTCAGCACTTCTTGTAGGCCACTGGTATCGAGTGGCGAGTGGCAGTTATTGCAAAATCTGCCTTGTGACGAGTATTCACTGTCGTTGTCCTTGTTGGTTTTTTTGATTTTTACAAATGTAGTGATCAGTCGTCCTAACAGGTATAAACATAGAGGTGAACACTTCAAGCAGTTTCTCCTCAACTAATTTCTTTTCATCACTGTCTCCCACATTTACTGTATTGTCATGGAAACAGTCATACTGATCCAGTTGCTTCTTTACATTTTCACAGTAGTAGTTATGTGTGTCGATGATTCAGCCCCTGTGTAACTAAACTGATGCCTTCGAGCGTTTTGACGATTCGTATCTGAAAAGTGATCCCAGAGTGTTCGTTTCAGATTATCCTAAGTTTCTGTAATCGGTTGACATCCTTCAGTGAATAGACCTATATACAACCAAACGTTGTGTACCGACTACTAATTGATGGACAGTTTTCCGGAAACCTCGACATTTCAAGATGAATATATGCTATTGATTTCAGTTGTAAATACAAAACCGTTGTCGAGCGAGCAGTGCTCGCGTAATCCTCAAGAGGTGTGCGCATAATACGATCACTGATTACACAGAATACCAAGTTATCGTTTGTACTTTGTTTTTGTGAATAGATGTTGACGAATATATGGAGTGAATAAAACCCATAAAGAAGACAGAGTGAACTTACAAATGGTTTTACCATAGAGGAATTTCTGGTAATACGAGTCCATTATTATATCCTTCAGTGTATCATATTCGTCATAATACTTCAAATTCTCCGGATCTGAAATTTGTAAAATAATGCCTGCATTTAACGACTGAATGTCACAGAATCAAATGGTGAGAGGTGATCATGCAGAATACTGTGAAACTATTGGTGGGTTGGTTTATTGTGCTGTTGTTTAAGCAGACGACTAACTCGTCTACGTGTTTATTCAATTGAAGGTCGAGCATTGAACGTGTTTGAAGACAGTCAAAACACCTTCGACAATTCCCTACACCTACTTGACTGTTATTTCTCGTCATGTGGTGAAATCGCAAAACTTCGACTTCATCAAAATTGGAGCAACGACAGATCATTGCCATTGAGGAAGAGAGTTTTAATTACATTAACTGCAGTTTCGACTGCATCGGATAGATTCACAGATTTCAGACTTCAAGTCATTGCCCTTCATAGATGTAATGTGTGACAGGGAACTTGAAAGTCATGCAATAAGATTTCACACTTCATATTGCAGCCTGCACATTTGTAGTTCAACTTCCAATTCACTGACAACACTATCAGATCGAAAAGTAGGTGTATTCTGTGAAGCGAACTTCTATGAGAATACATTCGAATTTCGAAAATTAACATGGTGAAATTCATGAATTTATTTTCAACATCTTCCGATGCAGTAATCTTACATAACTTATTTCAACTAAAAGTTGTCAATATTGGATTACCTTTTTCCTCTATTGACGGTTTATAACTGTCACAGTCAAATGTTTCGGACAATTTCAACTTGGCTGATGAAGAAATAGAAGGAAAGAACAGGACATTGAAACAATGAGAAGTTAAACACTCATTGAATTTGTCATTATTATCAAATACTCATGCAACTAGAGGCGTATCGAATAGCAAAACTTCACGCAAATCAATATGAAATGAATCATCTTGAGTAAGATATATCCACTCCTAACTGTCTCCTTTGTACCTGAAATGATCAGGAGTGTTCGAAATTGAAATTGATACCGATGTAACAGATGACATTAGGTAGGAGTGTTTATTGGATAAGTGGGAAAAGGGAATACAAAGCTAAACTGTTTACCTTCGTAAGCAGTATTTTCTTCCTGGACACACTCTACAAGAGCATATTCCTCTGTGTAGGGACCTGTACGTAAATGTATTTCAAATAACATATCAACTCATGTTCATTATCTGTGAAAATTAGTGTTAAATAAATGTTGGACTTTAACTTTTGAATGGTGAGTGATTCAGAGGCACTTTTCGGATAATTCTGGTTTCACATTTTGCAGTGACACACTGATGAATGTTTTGCATAAAGTGGCCAGTGAAATATATGATCGGAAATTTTGATGAGCATCATGTGTTGTGGAAGAATGATTGCTGGCAGCGGGTAGTACTAATTCCGATAAATTGTTGAAGTAGTAATGAAGGAAGTATTTTGGATGGAGTGGTCTGGGAGAGTATGGAAAGATGGAACAATGGATGATAAGTATAGGGCGAGCATCATTCAATTCGATTATGAACTGACTACATGATGACCAAAGAAAACTTCAACGCTTGGATGCAGTATATATGTGTTTATATACTGAATGCAGACAAAGTGATAACAACCACACATGAAGTCAGTTGACACAAATTCAATTTACCATATTTCTCAGATTCGTAAATAATTCCCTGATAGACATCTGGAAAGACGGAAAATGATAACTGACATTAAGAGATTATGCAAAAGAATAATTGTTAAAACAGAATTATCCACTGAAATGGTTCTGGATAAACTTCACAATTGGATAATTTCATGGTATAATTAAGCATGATTTATCAATCTCTTCTATTCATTATCACAATGCAACTGCATTGACCAGCTTGCAACATCCAATTCTGGTGAGATTTATTACCACCAATTACTTCTAAAGACACAAATGATCCTCTTCAAACAGCGATCTCCAGTTAGGCTGTTTTCACTCAACTTTGAAATGACTATGTTCATCGATTGAATAAATTCTGCTTTTCATCGGAATGGCTAGTTGACATCATTTGCTCACGGCTCAAAATCTGCGCCTAATTGCTTTTAATTGATGCATGACTTACGTGGGTGTAGTGCATGATTTCAAATTCAGTGGGACAGAGTATGTACTTTTATTCGCATTGCAGATTGATGTGGATGTGGAGAACATCTCCAGGAGAGTAGAAGTGAAATTCCCTGAACATATATCCCCCCTCCAACAACTTCAATGCATCACACACCTCTCCACACTGAATCAGTGAGTAATATCATTATGCAGGTGTTTCAAGTCTGACAGTGTAGTTGCTTCGTTGTAGGATCTCCCAGAAACGCTCTGGCTGCGAATTCGCCATCTCAACTCAAACGTGGACTATTTTATACAACAACAAAAACCCAAACTCATATGATAACCACGTGAATAAAAGTAGTATATACGGTTGACATAAATCCAGCAACACACCCCTGAATACTCCTTCTCCCATTCTGTTTTCGCCATATTGTCTCCAACAGTCGACATCTGAAAGAGTTTGTTAGTCATTGAAATTCAAATAAAATTCACTCACAGATATCAACTTTGTCTTTGACGGTTCCCGCAGTTTCATTGTAAATCTTATCTAGTAAAAGAGAGAAGTAGGTAGATCGATTGCATGAAACCGGACACATCTATACAATTGAACATTTACTATGTACAAAACAGCGAGCAAATTTGCTATTGTTGGAACACGCCAACGCCGTGTTGTATTCACTTTACAACAGAGTGAATGTCATGAAAGTGAACGTGTGAAGTGTTTTCGATCGAAGTGAATATGAATAAATGTGAAGTGAATTAAGAAATCAGGTAGACGCGTGTTGATGAGTTCATCACTTTTTGTGTTAGACTGATATAATATCCTCATGTATACTGCCTGTATGTTTGCAAAATCTTAAAAGTAAAAGAATTTCTATCAAATAGCCTATGGTCAGAGACTCCTGAAGAATATAACAAATACCTCATGCGAACACGAGATACAGAAGTCGAGTAGATCATGTCCAATTATAATTCAGTTGGAATAATTGTTTACCTCGAAGTTGTTTAACCTCTGCTTCAGTATCAATAATCGACTGAGCTAATCCGGGTAATTCATCTGTGAGGAAGAAAGAAAACATTATTTTGAATAAATTACAAGAGATGGATGTTTTGACGCAACAGTATATCACGAAGCATCGAAGAGCAGTACCCGCACAAAAGCTTGTGTAGGATAACATAAGAAAAATTATAAACCCATATAAAGTCAATTGTCTTACCTTTACACTTCGAGAGCAATTTTTCAATGTCTTCTATCGTAGTCGATTCACCTTGAAAATTGACAAAGGGAAGAGAGAGCAGCGATTGTTATAAAAGCAAAAACTTCAATAACACGTAAATAGGATGCAAGAATTTGTTCATTTCAAACGACTTGTTAGCCATGTCAGTATTTCGTGTATTTCTTTGGATGTGTAAAACACGTCAGTGAGCAGAACACCAGTTGGACTATTCAACTTCATTGAAAGCATACAATGAAATATTTATTCCACTCACGCTCTAATTCAGAAACGGAGAGAATTATTATTCATCATTGAAGGAAAGTGATTTGTCAAAGCGATGGTGAAACTGGTGTTGGATACATAATCAGTTTTCGCTCAGAAATATGATCATGGAATAGTCTTACATAATAGTGATAGGATGGACCAGTAATATTCATCATAATGTAAAACAGGTTAATTTGAGAATATTGAGTCATTTTAATATATACTTACCTTCGTATGCAGCGGCAAATACCAGCAGCGTTATCGCAGATATGTAACTGAACTTTGAGCTGAACATATTCTCTTCTTCTTCTTCCTGTGTTTTCTCTGGCTTAACTCTTCAACTTTTATACTGTTCCTGGTGGTGAGTTGTAGTGTTGTAATGCGTTTGTCAGTAGATAAACATACTACTGCTTAGTTGTTTTTCATTTGTTAAAATTGGTCAGTGTGTTGATCAGCTGTCGATGGTTGACTGAGCGGGTGGGTGCGTGAGTGAATGAGTGAGTGGGTTGGTGGGTAGGTGAATTTTCAGCACCATCACCATGTACTTGTTTTGACGCTAGAATGAATATTCCCCCTGTACAACAAGTCAGTCTTATTGCACAATTCCTGCTTGATGTTGAGGAAGCTCTAGGGTAAGTGTAATGT
Organism: Trichobilharzia szidati; assembly: GCA_944472155.2. Taxonomy (NCBI): domain Eukaryota; kingdom Metazoa; phylum Platyhelminthes; class Trematoda; order Strigeidida; family Schistosomatidae; genus Trichobilharzia; species Trichobilharzia szidati. The sequence continues at coordinate 127,763,263 of OX235272.1, read as the reverse complement.
TTATCCATCTGGTTAATAAAAGACAATTCAGCGAAGAAAAATTTCTTTACAAATGAAATCATCTTCAGAGGCTGTACAGTCGTATGTACATTTATCGAAAATGTCTAGTAGTTCAGTATTGAGTGACACAATTGATGAAATCACTGAGAAGTGGTTTCAAAAGTAGAAATAAATGCTCCAAAATGCGTCAGAATTTGGGTATATTTGAAATTGTTATTGGAAGGGAAGAAAGGTAATTGAGTGTCAATTTAACAAGTACGCAGAGGTTGAGAAAACGTACGAAAGTAACATTTGAGAGTTATAATGGTGAATAAGCAATTGAAGCAGAAGCAAACTTTTCATTAAAAATACAAAGTATGCAGGAAACGTATAATGAAGAGAATAAGACCATGGTAGAATTAGAGACTGAACAAACGTTTTCTGTATACAGAGTTCGCGGTTGTATTGATGAATAGCCAGCGCCTCTGCCATGCACAAAAGCCTGAATCTGACGCCCTTTGTACCATTTGGCTTCACCTTGTAGATGAAATTCAAAGACGACTCTGGTGGAGCTATGTGGCTTAAGCTCACCAAGTGCTCGAGAATTGAGCCAGTAACTCTCTTGCATTGTCATTTTGCTAACCATGACGGATAATGTTCAGAGATGCGTTTGGGAAGTGTGCGTTCTGTGTGGCCAATATAACTAGCGCCACACGAGCAGGTGAATTTATCAATACACATTGAAGTGGCTCAAAGTGGCAGTTCATCCTTCACACATTCCTCGATCATTTGTTAGCTGTAGAGATTGATCCGTAGCTCAGCCGAAAAGAAGGCTTTTCTCAGTAATGTGGATAAGCGGGACTTCAGGAACTCAGCTACCGCATCATCTCTAAATTCAACGTTCATGAAAATCAGTTTGTTCGTCACCATCTGGGTATTTTCAGGTTTTTGATACAATTTCGTGTTTCTCTCAATGATTCACGATAGATATCCATTTTCCATGAAGAATCGTTTGAGACTCTCCGGTTTATCGACGAATATATCAGTGGTACATATTCTTCTTATTCTTCAGGATAAGTGTCAATCAGACTGCGATTTCTAAGGGACACTCAAATATTTGAATGCATGCATTGAACATTCCGTGGTGACTATCCATGGAATATCACCTGAAGAGAACCATCACGCATCCCATTAGATATCCCAATGACTAACCTCAGAATTGAAATTCGTCAACATTAGAATTAGCAATCTAACTGGAAATGACAATCCATTGACAAATTATAACAATCACAAGGATTCTCCCTGAATATTTTGCACATCAGCTTGTAAACATCAGTATCTCACTGTGTATTCCTGAGAGAATTCCGTAGTTAACGGAAGCAATTTTTGTGTCTGAATATCTTAATTGTTCCAGTAGTGAGTAAGTTATGCCAGTCGTTAGTCGCTTTCCTAGCGATCCACCCATGAATTTGTTGAGCACTGGCGTCGTTTGTTTCACAGATTATTACAATTACCTCCGGGTAACTAGCTTGCTAGTAAACTAAACTGTCCATAGCTCGATGAATAAGGAGGCTTGAGCTTGTGTCCTGGTACCTAACACTACAAAATCAATCAAACCGTCACGGAAACTTCAACGCAACACGATAAGTTTCAAATATCAAATGAATATCAATAATCATTCTACTCTAATTACTGGTGACCATAGACTGTTATTGCTTGACAGTAATTTATGCGATTTAGTCGGAGTTCAATGCCAGATCCGTCTTCATATTTTCACATGAGGATACCACAGCTATCGAGAAGCAGGCTCCACATTTGTTCTGAACGGTCGATACTGACTCGAACATCGGTGACAGAGAGATCATAAACACCGGATTATTAATCCTCATTGAAGAAAAGTGATATGTCAAGGTGATACTGAAAGTGGTATTGGAGACACAATCAGTTTTCATTCAGAAACATAATGACGGAATAGTCTTACAAAATACTGATAGGATATAAGAATAACATCCATCATAATGTGAAACGGCTAAATTTGAAAATATTGAGTAACCAATGCAAAGTCACTTCAATGTATACTTACTTATATCGGTTTATGGCGGGAAATGCCAGCAGTGCCATTGCAGATTGTGTGACGCTATGTTCTGAAAGCACGTCGAACAACGACGTTTCACTGCTCGTAAACAACATTCACAAATGATGTCTGAGAATGTGTGCCACGTCAAAATGACTTGCAGAATGTGCAGTTGATTTCGGAACCTCAGAATTCTCAGGGTAATAGATAGTCACTCCGATTACATTTCAAACTAGGCTTACTCGTTGTACAATGACTGTCGCTTAACCTGATTCGTGTGAATAAGTCAGCGAAACTGCAAGAGATGAAGAACAGTAAACTGAACAGTTCAATCGAAGTTAACAGAAGGAAGATCTGAGAAATTGTGTCCTCTCAATACGGATAGAAATATTCAATGCAACATTCATCGAGCAGAAATTTTTTCGAATGACTCAGGTGAGAGTAGGAATGATGCCTGTAAATATTCAGAATATCCAGCTTACATCAGTGTTCCGTGGAATATATTCACTAGGTCTTCATTCAGACATATGACACGGAAAACCAAGGTTGATATATGCATCGATCAACCAAGTGGAAACTAGAGGCTATTGTCATACTCTGTGATCAGCGTTGTTCAAATTTTGAGCGAACACAATCCACATAACAGGTCTTCATAAGGTAAACAAGATGGATCACGTTTGCTTTGAATCTACCATGGTGATTGGTAGCTCTCAAATTATTATCTGGTGTGTGCTTTGATTATTTAATTGAAATCATAATCCTCATTATGAATTCGTTGGTTCTAATTTCTCATAATGTTAACCACAACAGCTATCACAAATCATAGAAGACGAACAGGTATATTCTCCACTCACTTCCATGACCATCTCACGAAAGTGTTGAGATGTATTAGAAGACGGTGCACGATAAACTGTGAGTGGTCTCGTCTCAGTGTGAGTACCAGTATTCTCACTGTTATCACGTGATGCGAGAAGCCATGTCATTTCCACGAATCCGACCACCATTTCTCGCAGCCATCTACTCTGATATCTCAACGCATCACACAGAGATCCTTCCCTCCTCTACTCTCTTTTAACAACGTGATGCTAATTGTGTAAAGAGGAAGTAGACTCAACTGAATGAAAATGTTTGTGTGATTTGTGAACATCTACAAAATACACAGGAATGTGACCTAATTAGTAAAGAGTATTTCTTCTCTCAAAATACTTCACCATACACAAGTATTGATTGAAAACAAATGAATGGTACGATGGTGAAACAGACTACAAGAATCACTCTCTCATATGTAGACTGGTGATCACTGATTACAGATAGTATTTAGCTGGTCGCCTAATTACTAAAACAGCACAGCTATCTATCATCGTACGATTCAATATATCACGAGTTCATCAACAACACTGTTGTAATTAGAGCTGACAAAATTGTACAAGTCACTTTCTCATTCAATAATTTGTATACTGATTTAGTTAGAAGTCTACTTTATGTTTATTTTAAACTATCTGGATCAAGAAGAGCAGTGAGTAGTAGTTTCAGTAGTCTCAGTAGTCTCAGTGGTAGTAATAATGATTGTCGATGAAATGGTGACAGAGAGCCACACGGGTGTGAGTGAACATTTACGCTGACATTGTCTCCCTGCTCTTCTAGTCAGGAGAGATAGTTGACAAACTCGTCAGGAGTTCCATCAGCCGACTCGATATTGACAATTGCAGTGAGACATTGTCATCTGCTCACCTTAAATTGAGAAATGCAGTGAACACAATGTTGTGGAGGACAACGAAATCTTCACAACTGAGCCATACAGTTAGGAGAAGACTGTCCAACAATAATTGTTCCCGGACACCCTACTCAACGATGTCTGTGTATACTTTTCACTGGGTTGCAACTCTGTTCCACCAAAGTCAGCGGGAATCTAGACACGTCAGACTATTTCACATAATAACCGGATGGCAATTGTGCACAGATCAAACACGAACTGCATCCGTGTCACACATTCTCCGTGTTCGTCTCCTAAACGCAATTCTGTCGTTCAAATGTTAAGCTTGTCTCGACTGATCAGATGAATTCCGTGTTCTCAGTCTGAGTCATTTGCATACCTATCGACGTTGATAAACTCACACTTGACATGATGTTGTATACAACTCATCGTTTCGATTCCTCAGTGAGGAATATTTCTATTGTGTGACATTATGATTGAAATGTGTTAAATTATCTCTGAAGTATCTCCAAGAATGATCTCGTAAGACCTTATCATCATATTCATGTCTATGCATATGACGTTTCGGGAGCCACTATTACCACATCATTCATCTAATACGAACACGTCCGCATGCCTTTTGGGCCAATTAACGCATCCCAGATATTTCAACGTCTGAATGACTCACTACTCCGTGGTAATCCCTTCGTGTATGCATACATTGACAACTCACTCCTTTTTGAGTGCAGATGAGGCTGAACATCTGAAACGTGTGAAGACTCTGTTCGAAAGACTTCATCCGTATGGGATGTTCGTTGACTTACACAAATGTGAATTCCACAAGATGTCATTCAAATTACTCGGCCATTTGATCGACAACCAAGGAATTGGGCCAGTCCGTGATGATGTACAAGCTGTTGTGGATAACCCTCTAGCTGGTTCTTTTGAGAAACTACGAGGAGACTTTGGTCTCATCAAATTTTACCGTCGTTTCATTCCTACATGTGGTAGAGGTTTGCAACCGTTTCCTGACTGTTTACGTGGTCACAACGGTTCATTTGACTTGGCCGCCGAAGCCGTTGAATCGTTGAAAACGTTTTCGCATATGTTCAGCAAGAAGAAACTCCTAGTCAGAAGCAAAATCCACGCCTCTCTCACATTCATGACAGTCGCCTTGAACGTTGCCACCGCGGAAGCTCTACAACTACAAGTACTCAGTGAATATCGATCCCTCGAATTCTTTTCCAAACGACTGAATCCTACTGAATGTGACTATAGAACCTTTGGTAGAGAGTCACTTGCGGTTTATTTGGCCATCAAACACTTTAGACATATGCTGGAAGGTACAGCCTTGACTGTCTTTACCGATCATGAGGCTCTTACGAAAGCCTTATCAGACAAATACGACAAACACTCGCCTAGAGAACTACGACATCTTTAACTTATATCCCAATCTGTGAAACATTTGCCGGTAAATGTCGACCATTTATTCCAGCAGCTATGACAAGCACAATTTTCGAGAAACTGTACAATCTTTTAGTGACCCATTTTATCATTCATCATCGTAGTATGCTTTCACTATGTAATTGCACTTTGATGTGTTTATCACTCTACAGATTGCGTGTTAACAATTGATACACTGTACTCGCTCAACTTTTGAATTCTGATTTCTGCAATAATACACGTTAGTACTCCTTCTCAAGTGCTTTTTGATTTACGTAGTGGATGTTGTGAGTAATCACAACGATAGGACACAATAATACACGTGAAGAAGTACAAGGATACATGTGTACGCTAGTTGAGTCAAATAGAGCAGCACAACAATTTGTGAACTTGACATAGCTGATCGACGACATCATTTCGAAGTACACACTTACTGGATTCAATCATCATTGCTATCGTATTACCTCAGATAACTGCATCACATTTGGATAGACATTTACTGACATTTTTGTTGAAGAAACCTCTGGTAAGCAGACCATTTTTGAACATTTTTGAACATACCTATAATCTGTCATGCTTGTTCTCACTTTTTGTAATTTTGCTATCCTATATATATGTATATTATTTTCTACACTTTTGTAATGTCATTTGATACTGATAACAAAACTTCGAGTACAAGGTCTGTGGCTGCAGTTACCATATCCATACGACCTTTTAAACCTAATGATCCATACCTGTGGTTCACTCGCCTAGATCACTACTTCCTAGCTAATCACGTCACTTCCCAGACTAAACAAACTTGGTTATGCAGGCTCCATCTTGTCGGACGACGTAGCAGATCAAGTACCGAGAATGCTCATAAATCCAGATCCAGAGACTGCATACGATGTTTTGAAGCAAAAAGTTATTAAGATTGCTTCGTTTTCAGACCAGAAAGCTGTTGATCAGCTGCTCAGCAATGTTAGTCTGTGTGATAGAACACCTTCCCAACTCAAAAGCCAAATGTGTAACATTTTGGGAGATCGGAAGGTAGACACCAGGTTTTTCTATGAATTGTGGCTACAGTGGTTAGCCCACAGAATTCAGCAGGTATTATCATTTGGAGATAAAGTCATGGATATCGACGAGTTAGCAGAAAGTGCTGACAGAATGTATGAAGGGATGTCTCCACAAGTAACATCTGTAGTCGACAAATCATCAGACGAACGCATAGAAGCACTAGAACATAAGATAGACGTTCTGACCGGGTAATTAATGACGATGAGGATTAATGGACAACCTATTACAACATAGAGAAGACAACGTAGTCGTTCACGCATTGTATACTGATTTAGCTAGAAATCTACTTTATGTAACTCAGACTATGTGGATCAAGAAGAGCAGTGAGTAGTACTTGTACGTAAATACAACTCACACCAGACTACATGCTGTTATCATCGAAAATTTGTTGTACGCGCTGAACGGTGCACACAAACATGTGCTTTCCAGCAGCGTATGGCGTCGGGAAACGAAAAGGCTGGCGGTCGGTGATGACTGCGGTCGCTGGCTAACACCCGTCCCACAGTCGTCTCTTCATGGTAACGGATAAAATAGTGGGAGCACAATTCCTGGTAGATAATGGCGCAGAAGTTAGTGTAGTTCCGTCAACACCAAGTGAACGATTACAGCCAAATTCTGAATTTGTACTTAAGCCTGTGAACAATTCTACTATGAAAGCTTTTGGAACTAGAAGACAAAACCTTGATTTTGGTTGCGATTTACCATTTCAGTGAGGGTTCGTCATTTTCGATATGACCGTTTTGATTGTTGGGATGGATTTTCTTCAGCACTACGAATTGCTGGTCGACTCTGGTCGCCATTGATAGATAGCAGTCGCAAACTATCGATTTCAGACATCTCCAGGGATGTCGAGAGTATCCGCTTGATGGTAACTACATCAGATCAAATATCCCCATACGATATGTTGCTAAAGAAATTTCCTGAACTGACACAGAGCGATTACTCCACAGTCGCTCTCAAACACAACGTGACGCACCATATTGTGACTAAAGGTTCACCTGTCGCAGCAAAACCACGTCGTTTATATCCAGCTAAAATGCCAATAGCAAAAGCAGAGTTCAACAGATTGTCAGATCTAGGAATAATACGACCATCAAACAGCCCATGGTCATCACCACCTCATGTGGTACCAAAGAAGAACTCAACAGAGATGCGACCATGTGGAGATTACCGAGATTTAAATAAGGAGAAGGTAGCAGATAGATGCCCGATTACGCATATCCACGATTTTTTCCATAGCATGGCAGGTGCTCAGATATTTTCCAAAATTGACCTCGTTTGTGCATGCCAACATATACGTGTCGAACTCAGGGACATCCCCAAAACTGCGGTAACCACCACTTTTGGGATTAAACAGTGGACCAGAGCATGTTTAGCCTGACAAAAGTCAAAAGTACAACGACATACAGCTTCACCTAATGGCCAGTTTCCAGAACACGATGGTAGGTTCCAACATATGTACACTGATATCGTTGGACCGTTAGCACCATCTAATGGCTTTACTTATATCTTACGGTGTATTGACAGATTTACAAGATTGCCTTAACTGATTTTGCTGCTGAAACTGTTGCAAAGAGCAGTATACAAAATTGGATTTCCAGCTTTGGAGTACCCAGCATTATTACTAAAGACAGGGATGCCCAATTCGAAAGCCATTTATTCCAACAACTCACAGAACTGCTGGGAATCAAGCGTATACGTACTACTGCTTATCATCCCAGTTCAAACGGCTTAGTGGAAAGATTTCATCATCAACTGAAAGCATCATTGATGGCAGTGAAGGATGATGATAAGTGGAGAGATAAATTACCTCTTGTACTTCTTGGAATACGCTCGACAACAGAACAAGATATCGAATGTTGTCCAGCAGAATTAGCTTATGGAACTACTTTGCGACTGCCTGGGGAATATTTCAACCCAGCCACTGAAGTTCCGACTGACAAAACTACCTTTGCACAACAAGTGAGACAACATATGAGCCTTTTAAGATGTCATCCCCCACGACGTCAACTCAACCAAGCATACATGCCACAAAAAGTAGAGGATTGCTCTCATGTTTTCATACGACACGATGGTGTGTGGAAACCACTTCAATCACCTTATGATGGACCATTTAAAGTAATAAGGAGAACAAGCAAAATCACCACTGTCGAACGTGGAGAGAAACATGAGAATGTAATCATCGATCGGGTAAAACCGGCTTTCATGGAAATACAGGTGACCGAATGTTTACCCAAGTCATCAACATCATCTAAAGTTACGCCACAAAATGATTCCTGCTCTCAAGATTCAAAATCTGATAACATTCCGGTTAGCAAAACAGAAAGAATCAAAAGATCAGACAGGCGAGTACATCGGCCACAAAGATTTGTACAGACAATTTATTTCTAATTCACTTCCATACTTACTCATTACTGTACTATTAACTGAGTGTTAAGATATAAATCTATTCTGTAACTCTTCACAATAACCACCTCATTATTATTATTCTAATGAATTTTTCTGGTTTTGTTGTTACAGTTTGCACAACTTTCTTAACATTTTGGTTCGTTTCAAAGTTGTAAGCATTTTCGAATATGTACGGCTACATTAGCAAACCTCAGAAAACTTGAAGTCCCCAATTCGGTTTTTCAAATCAGAAAACACATATATATCTTGTGTCCTTGTAATTCACAATAACATTCCGAATACAGGTAAACTTCATTTGCCTGCATTCTACGGCGGGAGGAGGGTCGATTGTAGTGACCCATTTTATTATTCATCATCGTAGTATACTTTCACTATGTAATTGGACTTTGATGTGTTTATCACTCTACAGATTGCGTGTTAACAATTGATACACTGTAATCACTCAAATTTTGAATTCTGATTTCTGCAGTAATACACGTTAGTACTCCTTCTCAAGTGCCTTTTGATTTACGTAGTGGATGTTGTGAGTAATCACAACGATAGGACACAATAATACACGTGAAGAAGTACAAGGATACATGTGTACGCTAGTTAAGTCACATAGTGTCGCACAACAATCTCTGACATCCCACAGTCAGTGATAACAACAAATTGCTGAAAGAAAGATTTGTACTGCCAAACGTGATCAGAGATGCTGAAAGGTAGACGTAAAATTGTTTGTCTTGTCAAGGAGTCAAGATTCATAGTCACACCAATGCTCCATTTGACCGTTTTCCTAACTCCGACTAAAGATTTGATCACATCCATATAGATAACGCGAGTCTTCTGCCTCATTTCAGCGGTTTTAGAATCATTTTCACTTGAATAGATAGATCCACTCGTTGGTCAGTAGCACTTCCACGAGCAGACGTGTCCGCCAATGCTGTTGCTAAAGCTCGGGTCGAAAACTGGGTGGCAAACCTTAGTCTTCCATCCATTATCACTACAGACAGAGTTGCACGGCTCGAAAGCTTTTCTTCAACAGACCACCGAATTATGGGGAACTAAACGAATACGGTTACTCACAATTGCGCTAGCTGCCTCTCTTATCAGAAACCACTGGTCCATCAAACACCTACTGGTACTTCTTGGTATACGAGGAACTTTCAAGAGAGACGTCGGATGCTGCGTTTCCGAGTGAGCCCACGGGATAACATCAAGGTTACCAGGATAGTTTTTCACTTTGTATAATCATGTTTCAAGTGATGTGGCTGACTACGTGTAATCACGAAAGCAACATATGAATGAGCTGAAAATGTTACTGTCACGATAGCAGCAACGACGACCATACGTCACGTTGCAACTAACAAACATCGATCAAGTTCTCGTCACGAGGGATGGTATACAACGACCACTTCAAACTGCTTACGATGGTCCACTAACAGTTCTCCAGAGGAACGACCATGTTATCAAGGTAGAATGGTCGAGTAAAGCAGAAGCCATCAGTGTTGATAGAGTCAAACCAGAGTTTATCGATGACATCCGAGACTACGATAGAGATCAACGAAACGAGGTGCCTACATGTCCAATCAATGAAGCTGCATCGTCAAGAGGAAGTCTCATGAAAACAACGTGATCTGGTAGGAGAGTTCAGTGACCCATACATTGCCTTCAAATTATCAATATTTAACTTATCGTGAATTCCACTTTTCACATATAACTGCTCATTCACGCTATTTATAACTGCATATTTAGTTCACATTGCTTGTGATTAAACATTGACGATGATGTTTGCATAATCACAGTTAACCGTGTAATGTTTACTATTCACGTATCGTTCTAATCCAGAGTCTACGGATCCCCGGCTGATTTTCATCATTCCACATATTTCCTGCATTAATTGTCAGTAGAATTGTCCACAGTGCAATTGTTGGAAATATAATATTAACTGTCCTTCCATTTGTTTTCAAAACTCTGGATTAAACTTCGTATTTCTCAGCTTAATACACTATCAGTTCTCCATGCAATATCGCTGCTATTTATTACACAAACTCATATTATTGTCAAACACTTGAATGTATTGTCTAATGTGTCAGTGTTCTGATGGTGGAAATATGTTGCACCCCTGTATCAAGCCTATCTGTACGCTTATTAAACTAATTCATGTATGCGTATTGTACGCTTCAATGCTTGTTGAATATCTGCCGTTATATTAGTGAACATTGCTTTTCATATGTTACATATATACGTATAAACATATATATATATATATTTCACGTGGTTATGCACTTTTGCATTCGCCTCGTGCCGTTTGAAATTCGATCTCGTTGACAATACATCTCTTCAAGCGTTCACTTGTGCGCCTATATGCAGTGTTGTTCGTCTTTGACCGTGTACAGCGTTAGCGTTGAGCAGAACGTGAAAACCTGCTAGTTTCAATGGTCGGCCTGCTAAATTTAGGCTACCGATATCAATTACTGCAAATTTCATACTTGTACCAAAATACTATCTAGAATCAAGCTTATAATAAAATAAAGCAAATTATAGTTTCATAATTGAGATGAAAATAATTATACAGAAAAGCTGGTCGCCAAAGCTGCAAGTATGTTGAACTGAGCCGTCTCTCGTTTTTCACAAGAAGTTGCATGGTAGTGATCGATAGGAAGACGATGGAGCTTATCATATCGCAGAGAAACTGGTTTATCAAGAAATGCGAGAGTTTCTCAGTGGACAGTGTGCATCTACGCCAATCCCAGTAATAGAATGGGGTGAAATTTCGCCAACCAGATCATTCTTCCACATACAGCATGCATCAAAGCACTGAAGGTAATTGGTGATTTTCCGTGGCGAGCCAGGTGTAGAAAATTCGACAAGAAAATGTTTTTCCATTTATTATTATTGTTTCCTTCACTCACTAGAGAAAAGTAGGGCTTCACCAGCACGTCTTCATTGCGTTCGGTCCTATCCTAATTTTTCACCTGGCTCCACGTCGACCCACATGATTTCATCTCCTCTAAACATGATCCCGGTTGACTGATCTGCCGCTTCCCGTTAGGGTTGAACTCGAGGGTGCGTGCTGAGATGTCACTTGGTGCTTTTACAGATTATGGCCAATTCACCTCCCTTTCTTCATGCATATTTGCTGCACTATTGACTCCTGCTGCGTAGCTTCGCTCCGAAAGAGATCCCTGTTGCTGATATATTCAGGCCATCTGATCTTGCCTATTGAGCGAAGACAGGTGATAATGAAGGTCTGTAGTCTGTTTGAGGTGCTCTTGATACCTCGACAAATTTCTGATCCATAAAAACGCGTCGACTTCATATTGCAGTAAAAGATCCGCAAAACACGTAACAATTTTCAGCTCATTGCAATGATAATGTAAGCTATTGGAGATCTTCCTCACTGATGAATCGAAACGATGAGTTGTATACAACATCATGTCAAGTGTGAGTTTATCAACGTCGATAGGTATGCAAATGACTCAGACTGAGAACACGGAATTCATCTGATCAGTCGAGACAAGCTTAACATTTGAACGACAGAATTGCGTTTAGGAGACGAACACGGAGAATGTGTGACACGGATGCAGTTCGTGTTTGATCTGTGCACAATTGGGATCCGGTCATTATGTGAAATAATCTGACGTATCTAGATTCCCGCTGACTTTTGTGGAACAGAGTTGCAACCCAGTGAAAAGTATACACAGACTGTATATTAAAAGGACATCGTTGAGGAGGGTGTCCGGGAACAATTATTGTTGGACAGTCTCCTCCTAACTGTATGGCTCAGTTGTGAAGATTTCGTTGTCCTCCACGACAATGTCTTCACTGCATTTGTCAATATGAGGTGAGATGATGGAACTCCCGACGAGTTTGTCAACTATCTCTCCTGATGAGAACAGCTGAGAGACAAAGCCAGCATCAATGTTCACTCATAACCGTGTGGCTCTCTGTCACCATATCATAGACAATCATTATTACTACCACTGAAACTACTACTCACTGCTCTTCTTGATCCACATAGTCTGAATGACATATAGTAGATTTCTACCTAAATCAGTATACAAATTATTGAATGAGAAAGTGACTTGTACAATTTTGTCAGCTCTAATTACAACAGTGTTGTTGATGAGGACGTGGAATATTGAATCGTACGATGATAGATAGCTGTGCTGTTTTAGTAATTAGGCGACCAGCTAAATACTATCTGTAATCAGTGATCACCAGTCTACATATGAGAGAGTGATTCTTGTAGTCTGTTTCACCATCGTACCATTCATTTGTTTTCAATCAATACTTGTGTATGGTGAAGTATTTTGAGAGAAGAAATACTCTTTACTAATTAGGTCACATTCCTGTGTATTTTGTAGATGTTCACAAATCACACAAACATTTTCATTCAGTTGAGTCTACTTCCTCTTTACACAATTAGCATCACGTTGTTAAAAGAGAGTAGAGGAGGGAAGGATCTCTGTGTGATGCGTTGAGATATCAGAGTAGATGGCTGCGAGAAATGGTGGTCGGATTCGTGGAACTGACATGGCTGCTCGAATCACGTACTAACAGTGAGAATACTGGTACTCACACTGAGACGAGACCACTCACAATTTATCGTGCACCGTCTTCTTATACATCTCAACACTTTTCGTTAGGTAATCATCGAAGTGAGTGCTGAATATAATTGCTCGTCTTTTATGATACGTGATAGGTGTTTTGAGGAACATTTTGAGAAATTAGAATCAACAAATTCAAAATGAAGATCATAATTCCAATGAAATAATCAAAGCATACACCAGGTAATAATTTGAGAGCTACCAGTCACCATAGTAGATTCAAAGCAAACGTGATCCACTTTGTGTGGCTTATGAAGACCTGTTGTGTGGAGTGTGTTCGCTCAACATCTGACCAGTTCTTATCAGCTTGGAAACATCAGTATCTCACTGTGTATTCCTGAGGGAATTCCGTAGTTAACGGAAGTGGGAATCTAGACACGTGAAAATATTTCACATAATGACCGGATCCCAATTGTGCACAGATCAAACACGAACTGCATCCGTGTCACACATTCTCGGTGTTCGTCTCCTAAACGCAATTCTGTCGTTCAAATTTTTAGGTTGTCTCGACTGATCAGATGAATTCCGTGTTCTCAGTCTGAGTCATTTGCATACCTATCGACGTTGATAAACTCACACTTCACATGATGTTGTATACAACTCATCGTTTCGATTCATCAGTGAGGAAGATTTCAAAACGGTGACATTATCATTGAAATGAGCTTAATTAAGTCCAAGTTGTCTGGAGTTTCAGCATTGCTTGTTTACCACATTTGGTGATTGACAATTTCTATTACTGTATTGTTTGAACGTATTCTTTTCTGTTGCTTTTATCTATTATGTGATTTACAGTTATTGCTGTGGAATACAAATGACTGAGTTCTGCTCAATCTGTGTTGTTGTCTGGTTTCCTGTGATTCCGTTATTGCACACAACTATTATAGCACTTCGTCGTTGATATAATACTGTATTTGACAGTAATCTTGTGCTTTCTTCTCACGAATAACTGAATTTTTTGCAGACTATCATTCCCGATTTCCTATGTATCTACAGTTCTGTTATATCAGCAAACTCAAGCACTGTCCCACACACGTGCACACACATACACCAGGATACTTTTGTCAGTGCCATCTTGGCTACTCGAATATCGCCACTGTACATACACGTCTCACAACTCAGCAGTCGAAAATGGAGGACAGACCAACATTTTCATATGAAGCATGAGTTTGGTAAGGAATTCTGCCAACAGAAATGCGAGGCACTGAAACATGTTGAAGAAAACATGTTATCGGGACTATGACTAATCTAGAATATCGATGTCTCCATGTCTTTCAACAAACTCATTAAGGCTCACAGTTGTGCACAGTGGTGATATAACAAATCTATGGGATCATTTTCACTGTATTTTGATAAGAAAGTCTATTCCGAGTGGTAGGGGGATCAGTGGACTAGTGAATTTGACGTCCTCTTGGGTTACTTTTCAAGAAAATATCTAGAAGCACACACCTATAGCATACAACACACATAAGCTTCCATCGTGTTCTCATTTAGTTTGTCGAAAGCATTTTCAATCGATAAATCGTTCTGCCTCAACCCTCATCCTTCTCTCCTTGTGTATTTCCTCGTGAAGCAGTGCATTCTTTTACTTTTGAAATTTGTCTTAGGTAAACAAAATTCTCTACAAGCTTAAGACGAGTAGAATCCACTTGTCAAGAATGTTTGTCTGATTAACAAACAGAATCTACACACAACACTCACAAAGTTGACCTGAATAACTAGAAGTGCCGGACTTCTAAAACTACTTCAGCTTACACACTTCTCTGATAGAAACAATTAATTGGTACGAGAGTGAAACAGACATCAGGAAATATCCTTTCATCAGTAGAATGATGATCGTTGATGAATAATTACCACCACTCAGCTGACATGGAAGCTAGTAAAAACTACACTGTATCTGTTAGTTCATTATTATTCCGGATTTCATTGAATCACTTCTGTTATCAGTGATATTAAGAGAAATACAGCTGGTCGTTCCATTAGCTCAGGTATTGAATACTTGAAATTGACTCGAGAAAATCGTAGGTTACATGTTTAAAGACGAGTCGACATCAGTGAGAGAACCACTTGAATATCTGTGTATACTCACAGAATTTTCCTCCCACCAATTTGAAACTTTTGAGCAATGCGCAGCCATTGGGTCTCGAATCGATCACCTCACGGTTGAAAGGCGACCTCGTAAACCAAACAGTCACTGGCATCCGACACAATGGATTGGTGGTGAGTGGCATTTATTTGATGATTTGAATAAATCAAATGAAAGTAACATTAGACGAGCATGAAATTTCCATATTGAGTGAAGATACATGGACATTACTTCCATCATATGTGAGAAGAACACTGTCGTAGACATGATAATGACAACATTCTATCAAGTTCTCACTGCAATCATTGATCAATGTCAAACAAATTCTATTCATAGCACTATTCTATCTTATCTTGTGGATACAGAACACAAGATTGATGTCAACAGGGCAGCTTTCAAAGTGATTTACCTCATACTAACAAATCTTAACTTCGCCTTAAGTGTTCGTTCAGTCAATATTGCTGAGGCCGTTGGGATCCACATTAAGAAGTCTAATTTATGCGTCTCAAAGAAGCTAGTTCAGACGTTGTCCTTACCTTGGCCTTCTAGCTTCGAATTATCTTTGAATTTCGTGGAAATTTCCCTAATTTTAGTTGATATTGAATATGGTATGCTATCTTTAAAATTATCAGTTTATAAGTGTTGAGCACGAATTGATATCAGCTACAGAACCAATGAAAACCTGGGACGAATGATATACGAGTTCGCCTTGCAACTGGAAGGTGCTGGTTTTGAACCCTAGTGGGTGTGTACTGCAGATGATTCCCAAATTAGGATGAAACAGTTGTAGATTATTTTCAATAATAATTGTCAGACATTCGATGTACACTGAACTCATGTTGTTTCTATCATTTGATGACAGTTGCCTATTCAACTTCTTCATTTTATCATCACACCTGTTACCTATTAGTTCTCAAACGTATATTCAGTGTGCCTCATTTGTATGTTTGTATTTTTAAGGTTTCCATCTTTGTCTCACACAGATAAGTACAACTTATCCTCACTCTATCCCTTGGAACTTATATTTTACTGATTACAAATATATTAGTATCTCACTTTATTGTCTATTCCCATTTTGTCTCATGTTCTGACTGTCGGCGTACGGGAATTAACAATGAACTCGATAACGATACGAAATATCGTGTTAGGTATCCGAGTTGATGAAAACATATTGAGTCAGAATATCATAGAAATACAGATAATGTGTTGTAAAAATTAATGGTTACTTGATAATACAATTACAGTCTACTCCTAGAAATTATTAATTTAACCCACAGATCCGTTTCACTGCTGAGATTGTGTCTACTGGCAGAAGTTATTTACCGGTTGTAGAATAGTCTTCAGACGAGGATGAGATATTCTTACAAATCCCCAAGTTAGATGATAGATGCCCTCTGGTGAATTCTGGACATTCAGCTCCATTTGAAACGTCCTTCAAAGTCCTATAGTCAAGAACCGTTTAGGGTTAGGGTTAACCCCAACCCTAACCCTAACTCTTTACTTCCTAAATCACAGTTAGGAATCAAGAAGAATGTACTTGAGAAACTGTTAAGAATTCTTTCCACGGAGGAATACACAGTGAGATACTGGTGTTTCCAAGCTGATAAGAACTGGCCAAATGATGAGCGAACACACTCCACATAACAGGTCTTCATAAGCCACACAAGGTGGATCACGTTTGCTTTGAATCTACTATGGTGACTGGTAGCTCTCAAATTATTACCTGGTGTATGCTTTGATTATTTCATTGGAATTATGATCTTCATTTTGAATTTGTTGATTCTAATTCCTCAAAATGTTCCTCAAAACAGCTATCACGTATCATAGAAGACGAGCGGTTATATTCTGCACTCACTTCCATGACTATCCCACGGAAATTGTTGAGATGTATTAGAAGACGGTGCACGATAAATTGTGAGTGGTCTCGTCTCAGTGTGAGTACCAGTATTCTCACTGTTAGTACGTGATTCGAGCAGCCATGTCAGTTCCACGAATCCGACCACCATTTCTCGCAGCCATCTACTCTGATATCTCAACGCATCACACAGAGATCCTTCCCTCCTCTACTCTCTTTTAACAACGTGATGCTAATTGTGTAAAGAGGAAGTAGACTCAACTGAATGAAAATGTTTGTGTGATTTGTGAACATCTACAAAATACACAGGAATGTGACCTAATTAGTAAAGAGTATTTCTTCTCTCAAAATACTTCACCATACACAAGTATTGATTGAAAACAAATGAATGGTACGATGGTGAAACAGACTACAAGAATCACTCTCTCATATGTAGACTGGTGATCACTGATTACAGATAGTATTTAGCTGGTCGCCTAATTACTAAAACAGCACAGCTATCTATCATCGTACGATTCAATATTTCACGTTCTCATCAACAACACTGTTGTAATTAGAGCTGACAAAATTGTACAAGTCACTTTCTCATTCAATAATTTGTATACTGATTTAGGTAGAAATCTACTTTATGTAATTCAGACTATGTGGATCAAGAAGAGCAGTGAGTAGTAGTTTCAGTAGTCTCAGTAGTACTAATAATGATTGTCTATGATATGGTGACAGAGAGCCACACGGTTATGAGTGTACATTGATGCTGGCTTTTTATCTCAGCTCTTCTCATCAGGAGAGATAGTTGACAAACTCGTCAGGAGTTCCATCATCTCACCCCATATTGACAAATGCAGTGAATGCATTGTCGTGGAGGACAACGAAATCTTCACAACTGAGCCATACAGTTAGGAGAAGACTGTCCAACAATAATTGTTCCCGGACACCCTCCTCAACGATGTCTTTTTAATATACAGTCTGTGTATACTTTTCACTGGGCTGCAACTCTGTTCCACCGGGAATCAACGGGAATCTAGATTCGTCAGATTATTTCACATAATGACCGGATCCCAATTGTGCAGAAATCAAACACGAAATGCATCCGTGTCACCCATTCTCGGTGTTCGTCTCCGAAACGAAATACTCTCGTTCAAATTTTTAGGTTGTCTCGACTGATCATATGAATTCCGTGTTCTCAGTCTGAGTCATTTGCATACCTATCGACGTTGATAAACTCACACTTCACATGATGTTGTATACAACTCATCGTTTCGATTCATCAGTGATGAAGATTTCAAAACGGTGACATTATCATTGAAATGAGCTTAATTAAGTCCAAGTTGTCTGGAGTTTCAGCATTGCTTGTTTACCACATTTGGTGATTGACAATTTCTATTACTGTATTGTTTGAACGTATTCTTCTCTGTTGCTTTTATCTATTATGTGATTTACAGTTATTGCTGTGGAATGCAAATGACTGAGTTCTGCTCAATCTGTGTTGTTGTCTGGTTTCCTGTGATTCCGTTATTGCACACAACTATTATAGCACTTCGTCGTTGATATAATACTGTATTTGACAGTAATCTTGTGCTTTCTTCTCACGAATAACTGAATTTTTTGCAGACTATCATTCCCGATTTCCTATGTATCTACAGTTCTGTTATATCAGCAAACTCAAGCACTGTCCCACACACGTGCACACACATACACCAGGATACTTTTGTCAGTGCCATCTTGGCTACTCGAATATCGCCACTGTACATACACGTCTCACAACTCAGCAGTCGAAAATGGAGGACAGACCAACATTTTCATATGAAGCATGAGTTTGGTAAGGAATTCTGCCAACAGAAATGCGAGGCACTGAAACATGTTGAAGAAAACATGTTATCGGGACTAGGACTAATCTAGAACATCGATATCTCCATGTCTTTCAACATACTCATTAAGGCTCACAGTTGTGCACAGTGGTGATTTAACAAATCTATGGGATCATTTTCACTGTATTTTGATAATAAAGTCTATTCCGAGTGGTAGGGGGATCAGTGGACTAGTGAATTTGACGTCCTCTTGGGTTACTTTTCAAGAAAATATCTAGAAGCACACACCTATAGCATACAACACACATAAGCTTCCATCGTGTTCTCATTTAGTTTGTCGAAAGCATTTTCAATCGATAAATCGTTCTGCCTCAACCGTCATCCTTCTCTCCTTGTGTATTTCCTCGTGAAGCAGTGCATTCTTTTACTTTTGAAATTTGTCTTAGGTAAACAAAATTCTCTACAAGCTTAAGACGAGTAGAATCCACTTGTCAAGAATGTTTGTCTGATTAACAAACAGAATCTACACACAACACTCACAAAGTTGACCTGAATAACTAGAAGTGCCGGACTTCTAAAACTACTTCAGCTTACACACTTCTCTGATAGAAACAATTAATTGGTACGAGAGTGAAACAGACATCAGGAAATATCCTTTCATCAGTAGAATGATGATCGTTGATGAATAATTACCACCACTCAGCTGACATGGAAGCTAGTAAAAACTACACTGTATCTGTTAGTTCATTATTATTCCGGATTTCATTGAATCACTTCTGTTATCAGTGATATTAAGAGAAATACAGCTGGTCGTTCCATTAGCTCAGGTATTGAATACTTGAAATTGACTCGAGAAAATCGTAGGCTACATGTTTAAAGACGAGTCGACATCAGTGAGAGAACCACTTGAATATCCGTACATACTCACAGAATTTTCCTCTCACCAATTTGAAACTTTTGAGCAATGCGCAGCCAATGGGTCTCGAATCGATCACCTCACGGTTGAAAGGCGACCTCGTAAACCAAACAGTCACTGGCATCCGACAAAATGGATTGGTGGTGAGTGGCATTTATTTGATGATTTGAATAAATCAAATGAAAGTAACATTAGACGAGCATGAAATTTCCATATTGAGTGAAGATACATGGACATTACTTCCATCATATGTGAGAAGAACACTGTCGTAGACATGATAATGACAACATTCTATCAAGTTCTCACTGCAATCATTGATCAATGTCAAACAAATTCTATTCATAGCACTATTCTATCTTATCTTGTGGATACAGAACACAAGATTGATGTCAACAGGGCAGCTTTCAAAGTGATTTACCTCATACTAACAAATCTTAACTTCGCCTTAAGTGTTCGTTCAGTCAATATTGCTGAGGCCGTTGGGATCCACATTAAGAAGTCTAAATTATGCGTCTCAAAGAAGCTAGTTCAGACGTTGTCCTTACCTTGGCCTTCTAGCTTCGAATTATCTTTGAATTTCGTGGAAATTTCCCTAATTTTAGTTGATATTGAATATGGTATGCTATCTTTAAAATTATCAGTTTATAAGTGTTGAGCACGAATTGATATCAGCTACGGAACCAATGAAAACCTGGGACGAATGATATACGAGTTCGCCTTACAACTGGAAGGTGCTGGTTTTGAACCCTAGTGGGTGTGTACTGCAGATGATTCCCAAATTAGGATGAAACAGTTGTAGATTATTTTCAATAATAATTGTCAGACATTCGATGTACACTGAACTCATGTTGTTTCTATCATTTGATGACAGTTGCCTATTCAACTTCTTCATTTTATCATCACACCTGTTACCTATTAGTTCTCAAACGTATATTCAGTGTGCCTCATTTGTATGTTTGTATTTATTAAGGTTTCCATCTTTGTCTCACACAGATAAGTACAACTTATCCTCACTCTATCCCTTGGAACTTATATTTTACTGATTACAAATATATTGGTATCTCACTTTATTGTCTATTCCCATTTTGTCTCATATTCTGACTGCCGGCGTACGGGAATTAACAATGAACTCGATAACGATACGAAATATCGTGTTAGGTATCCGAGTTGATGAAAACATATTGAGTCAGAATATCATAGAAATACAGATAATGTGTTGTAAAAATTAATGGTTACTTGATAATACAATTACAGTCTACTCCTAGAAATTATTAATTTGACCCACAGATCCGTTTCACTGCTGAGATTGTGTCTACTGGCAGAAGTTATTTACCGGTTGTAGAATAGTCTTCAGACGAGGATGAGATATTCTTACAAATCCCCAAGTTAGATGATAGATGCCCTCTGGTGAATTCTGGACATTCAGCTCCATTTGAAACGTCCTTCAAAGTCCTATAGTCAAGAACCGTTTAGGGTTAGGGTTAACCCCAACCCTAACCCTAACTCTTTACTTCTTAAATCACAGTTAGGAATCAAGAAGAATGTACTTGAGAAACTGTTAAGAATTCTTTCCACGGAGGAATACACAGTGAGATACTGGTGTTTCCAAGCTGATAAGAACTGGCCAAATGATGAGCGAACACACTCCACATAACAGGTCTTCATAAGCCACACAAGGTGGATCACGTTTGCTTTGGATCAACCATGGTGACTGGTAGCTCTCAAATTATTACCTGGTGTATGCTTTGATTATTTCATTGGAATTATGATCTTCATTTTGAATTTGTTGATTCTAATTCCTCAAAATGTTCCTCAAAACAGCTATCACGTATCATAGAAGACGAGCGGTTATATTCTGCACTCACTTCCATGACTATCCCACGGAAATTGTTGAGATGTATTAGAAGACGGTGCACGATAAATTGTGAGTGATCTCGTCTCAGTGTGAGTACCAGTATTCTCACTGTTAGTACGTGATTCGAGCAGCCATGTCAGTTCCACGAATCCGACCACCATTTCTCGCAGCCATCTACTCTGATATCTCAACGCATCACACAGAGATCCTTCCCTCCTCTACTCTCTTTTAACAACGTGATGCTAATTGTGTAAAGAGGAAGTAGACTCAACTGAATGAAAATGTTTGTGTGATTTGTGAACATCTACAAAATACACAGGAATGTGACCTAATTAGTAAAGAGTATTTCTTCTCTCAAAATACTTCACCATACACAAGTATTGATTGAAAACAAATGAATGGTACGATGGTGAAACAGACTACAAGAATCACTCTCTCATATGTAGACTGGTGATCACTGATTACAGATAGTATTTAGCTGGTCGCCTAATTACTAAAACAGCACAGCTATCTATCATCGTACGATTCAATATTTCACGTTCTCATCAACAACACTGTTGTAATTAGAGCTGACAAAATTGTACAAGTCACTTTCTCATTCAATAATTTGTATACTGATTTAGGTAGAAATCTACTATATGTAATTCAGACTATGTGGATCAAGAAGAGCAGTGAGTAGTAGTTTCAGTAGTCTCAGTAGTACTAATAATGATTGTCTATGATATGGTGACAGAGAGCCACACGGTTATGAGTGTACATTGATGCTGGCTTTTTATCTCAGCTCTTCTCATCAGGAGAGATAGTTGACAAACTCGTCAGGAGTTCCATCATCTCACCCCATATTGACAAATGCAGTGAATGCATTGTCGTGGAGGACAACGAAATCTTCACAACTGAGCCATACAGTTAGGAGAAGACTGTCCAACAATAATTGTTCCCGGACACCCTCCTCAACGATGTCTTTTTAATATACAGTCTGTGTATACTTTTCACTGGGTTGCAACTCTGTTCCACCGGGAATCAACGGGAATCTAGATTCGTCAGATTATTTCACATAATGACCGGATCCCAATTGTGCAGAAATCAAACACGAAATGCATCCGTGTCACCCATTCTCGGTGTTCGTCTCCTAAACGCAATTCTGTCGTTCAAATGTTTAACTTTATCTCGACTGATCAGATGAATTCCGTGTTCTCAGTCTGAGTCATTTGCATACCTATCGACGTTGATAAACTCACACTTGACATGATGTTGTATACAACACTTCGTTTCGATTCCTCAGTGAGGAATATTTCAAATTGGTGTCATTATGATTGAAATGTGTTAAATTATCTCTGAAGTATCTCCAAGAATGATCTCGTAAGACCTTATCATCATATTCATGTCTATGCATATGACGTTTCGGGAGCCACTATTACCACATCATTCATCTAATACGAACACGTCCGCATGCCTTTTGGGCCAATTAACGCATCCCAGATATTTCAACGTCTGAATGACTCACTACTCCGTGGTAATCCCTTCGTGTATGCATACATTGACAACTCACTCCTTTTTGAGTGCAGGTGAGGCTGAACATTTGAAACGTGTGAAGACTCTGTTCGAAAGACTTCATCCGTATGGGATGTTCGTTGACTTACACAAATGTGAATTCCACAAGATGTCATTCAAATTACTCGGCCATTTGATCGACAGCCAAGAAATTGGGCTAGTCCGTGATGATGTACAAGCTGTTGTGGATAACCCTCTTGCTGGTTCTTTTGAGAAACTACGAGGAGACTTTGGTCTCATCAAATTTTACCGTCGTTTCATTCCTACATGTGGTAGAGGTTTGCAACCGTTTCCTGACTGTTTACGTGGTCACAACGGTTCATTTGACTTGGCCGCCGAAGCCGTTGATTCGTTGAAAACGTTTTCGCATATGTTCAGCAAGAAGAAACTCCTAGTCAGAAGCAAAATCCACGCCTCTCTCACATTCATGACAGTCGCCTTGAACGTTGCCACCGCGGAAGCTCTACAACTACAAGTACTCAGTGAATATCGATCCCTCGAATTCTTTTCCAAACGACTGAATCCTACTGAATGTGACTATAGAACCTTTGGTAGAGAGTCACTTGCGGTTTATTTGGCCATCAAACACTTTAGACATATGCTGGAAGGTACAGCCTTGACTGTCTTTACCGATCATGAGGCTCTTACGAAAGCCTTATCAGACAAATACGACAAACACTCGCCTAGAGAACTACGACATCTTTAACTTATATCCCAATCTGTGAAACATTTGCCGGTAAATGTCGACCATTTATTCCAGCAGCTATGACAAGCACAATTTTCGAGAAACTGTACAATCTTTTAGTGACCCATTTTATCATTCATCATCGTAGTATGCTTTCACTATGTAATTGGACTTTGATGTGTTTATCACTCTACAGATTGCGTGTTAACAATTGATACACTGTACTCGCTCAACTTTTGAATTCTGATTTCTGCAATAATACACGTTAGTACTCCTTCTCAAGTGCCTTTTGATTTACGTAGTGGATGTTGTGAGTAATCACAACGATAGGACACAATAATACACGTGAAGAAGTACGAGGATACATGTGTACGCTAGTTGAGTCAAATAGAGCAGCACAACAATTTGTGAACTTGACATAGCTGATCGACGACATCATTTCGAAGTACACGCTTACTGGATTTAATCATCATTGCTCTCGTATTACCTCGGATAACTGCATCACATTTGGATAGACATTTACTAACATTTTTGTTGAAGAAACCTCTGGTAAGCAGACCATTTTTGAACATTTTTGAACATACCTATAATCTGTCATGCTTGTTCTCACTTTTTGTAATTTTGCTATCCTATATATATGTATATTATTTTCTACACTTTTGTAATGTCATTTGATACTGATAACAAAACTTCGAGTACAAGGTCTGTGGCTGCAGTTACCATATCCATACGACCTTTTCTACCTAATGATTCATACCTGTGGTTCACTCGCCTAGATCACTACTTCCTAGCTAATCACGTCACTTCCCAGACTAAACAAATTTGGTTATGCAAGCTCCATCTTGTCGGACGACGTAGCAGAGCAAGTACCGAGAATGCTCATAAATCCAGATCCAGAGACTGCATACGATGTTTTGAAGCAAAAAGTTATTAAGATTGCTTCGTTTTCAGACCAGAAAGCTGTTGATCAGCTGCTCAGCAATGTTAGTCTGTGTGATAGAACATCTTCTCAACTCAAAAGCCATATGTGTAACATTTTGGGAGATCGGAAGGTAGACACCAGGTTTTTCTATCAATTGTGGCTACAGTGGTTAGCCCACAGAATTCAGCAGGTATTATCATTTGGAGATAAAGTCATGGATATCGACGAGTTAGCAGAAATTGCTGACAGAATGTATGAAGGGATGTCTCCACAAGTAACATCTGTAGTCGACAAATCATCAGACGAACGCATAGAAGCACTAGAACATAAGATAGACGTTCTGACCAGGCAATTGTTGACGATGAGGATTAATGGACAACCTATTACAACATAGAGAAAACAACGTAGTCGTTCACGCATTGTATACTGATTTAGCTAGAAATCTACTTTATGTAACTCAGACTATGTGGATCAAGAAGAGCAGTGAGTAGTACTTGTACGTAAATACAACTCACACCAGACTACATGCTGTTATCATCGAAAATTTGGTGTACACGCTAAACGGTGCACACAAACATGTGCTTTCCAGCAGCGTATGGCGTCGGGAAACGAAAAGGCTGGCGGTCGGTGATGACTGCGGTCGCTGGCTAACACCCGTCCCACAGTCGTCTCTTCATGGTAACGGATAAAATAGTGGGAGCACAATTCCTGGTAGATAATAGCGCAGAAGTTAGTGTAGTTCCGTCAACACCAAGTGAACGATTACAGCCAAATTCTGAATTTGTACTTAAGCCTGTGAACAATTCTACTATGAAAGCTTTTGGAACTAGAAGACAAAACCTTGATTTTGGTTGCGATTTACCATTTCAGTGAGGGTTCGTCATTTTCGATATGACCGTTTTGATTGTTGGGATGGATTTTCTTCAGCACTACGAATTGCTGGTCGACTCTGGTCGCCATTGATAGATAGCAGTCGCAAACTATCGATTTCAGACATCTCCAGGGATGTCGAGAGTATCCGCTTGATGGTAGCTAAATTAGATCAATTATCCCCATACGATATGTTGCTAAAGAAATTTCCTGAACTGACACAGAGCGATTACTCCACAGTCGCTCTCAAACACAACGTGACGCACCATATTGTGACTAAAGGTTCACCTGTCGCAGCGAACCCACGTCGTTTATATCCAGCTAAAATGCCAATAGCAAAAGCAGAGTTCAACAGATTGTCAGATCTAGGAATAATACGACCATCAAACAGCCCATGGTCATCACCACCTCATGTGGTACCAAAGAAGAACTCAACAGAGATGCGACCATGTGGAGATTACCGAGATTTAAATAAGGAGAAGGTAGCAGATAGATGCCCGATTACGCATATCCACGATTTTTTCCATAGCATGGCAGGTGCTCAGATATTTTCCAAAATTGACCTCGTTTGTGCATGCCAACATATACGTGTCGAACTCAGGGTCATCCCCAAAAATGCGGTAACCACCACTTTTGGGATTAAACAGTGGACCAGAGCATGTTTAGCCTGACAAAAGTCAAAAGTACAACGACATACAGCTTCACCTAATGGCCAGTTTCCAGAACACGATGGTAGGTTCCAACATATGTACACTGATATCGTTGGTCCGTTAGCACCATCTAATGGCTTCACTTATATCTTACGGTGTATTGACAGATTTACAAGATTGCCTTAACTGATTTTGCTGCTGAAACTGTTGCAAAGAGCAGTATACAAAATTCGATTTCCAGCTTTGGAGTGCCCAGCATTATTGCTAAAGACAGGGATGCCCAATTCGAAAGCCATTTATTCCAACAACTCACAGAACTGCTGGGAATCAAGCGTATACGTACTACTGCTTATCATCCCAGTTCAAACGGCTTAGTGGAAAGATTTCATCATCAACTGAAAGCATCATTGATGGCAGTGAAGGATGATGATAAGTGGAGAGATAAATTACCTCTTGTACTTCTTGGAATACGCTCGACAACAGAACAAGATATCGAATGTTGTCCAGCAGAATTAGCTTATGGAACTACTTTGCGACTGCCTGGGGAATATTTCAACCCAGCCACTGAAGTTCCGACTGACAAAACTACCTTTGCACAACAAGTGAGACAACATATGAGCCTTTTAAGATGTCATCCCCCACGACGTCAACTCAACCAAGCATACATGCCACAAAAAGTAGAGGATTGCTCTCATGTTTTCATACGACACGATGGTGTGAGGAAACCACTTCAATCACCTTATGATGGACCATTTAACGTAATAAGGAGAACAAGCAAAATCACCACTGTCGAACGTGGAGAGAAACATGAGAATGTAATCATCGATCGGGTAAAACCGGCTTTCATGGAAATACAGGTGACCGAATGTTTACCCAAGTCATCAACATCATCTAAAGTTACGCCACAAAATGATTCCTGCCCTCAAGATTCAAAATCTGATAACATTCCGGTTAGCAACACAGAAAGAGTCAAAAGATCAGACAGGCGAGTACATCGGCCACAAAGATTTGTACAGACAATTTATTTCTAATTCACTTCCATACTTACTCATTACTGTACTATTAACTGAGTGTTAAGATATAAATCTATTGTGTAACTCTTCACAATAACCACCTCATTATTATTATTCTAATGAATTTTTCTGGTTTTGTTGTTACAGTTTGCACAACTTTCTTAACATTTTGGTTCGTTCCAAAGTTGTAAGCATTTTCGAATATGTACGGCTACATTAGCAAACCTCAGAAAACTTGAAGTCCCCAATTCGGTTTTCATATCAGAAAACACATATATATCTTGTGTCCTTGTAATTCACAATAACATTCCGAATACAGGTAAACTTCATTTGCCTGCATTCTACGGCGGAGGGAGGGTCGATTGTAGTGACCCATTTTATTATTCATCATCGTAGTATACTTTCACTTTGTAATTGGAATTCGATGTGTTTATCACTCTACAGATTGCGTGTTAACAATTGATACACTGTAATCACTCAAATTTTGAATTCTGATTTCTGCGGTAATACACGTTAGTACTCCTTCTCAAGTGCCTTTTGATTTACGTAGTGGATGTTGTGAGTAATCACAACGATAGGACACAATAATACACGTGAAGAAGTACGAGGATACATGTGTACGCTAGTTAAGTCACATAGTGTCGCACAACAATCTCTGACATCCCACAGTCAGTGATAACAACAAACTGCTGAAAGAAAGATTTGTACTGCCAAACGTGATCAGAGATGCTGAAAGGTAGACGTAAAATTGTTTGTCTTGTCAAGGAGTCAAGATTCATAGTCACGCCAATGCTCCATTTGACCGTTTTCCTAACTCCGACTGAAGATTGGATCACATCCATATAGATAACGCGAGTCTTCTGCCTCATTTCAGTGGTTTTAGAATCATTTTCACTTGAATAGATAGATCCACTCGTTGGTCAGTAGCACTTCCACGAGCAGACGTGTCCGCCAATGCTGTTGCTAGAGCTCGGGTCGAAAACTGGGTGGCAAACCTTAGTCTTCCATCCATTATCACTACAGACAGAGTTGCACGGCTCGAAAGCTTTTCTTCAACAGACCACCGAATTATGGGGAACTAAACGAATACGGTTACTCACAATTGCGCTAGCTGCCTCTCTTATCAGAAACCACTGGTCCGTCAAACACCTACTGGTACTAATTGGTATACGAGGAACTTTCAAGAGAGACGTCGGATGCTGCGTTTCCGAGTGAGCCCACGGGATAACATCAAGGTTACCAGGATAGTTTTTCACTTTGTATAATCATGTTTCAAGTGATGTGGCTGACTACGTGTAATCACGAAAGCAACATATGAATGAGCTGAAAATGTCACTGTCACGATAGCAGCAACGACGACCATACGTCACGTTGCAACTAACAAACATCGATCAAGTTCTCGTCACGAGGGATGGTATACAACGACCACTTCAAACTGCTTACCATGGTCCACTAACAGTTCTCCAGAGGAACGACCATGTTATCAAGGTAGAACTGTCGAGTAAAGCAGAAGCCATCAGTGTTGATAGAGTCAAACCAGAGTTTATTGATGACATCCAAGACTACGATAGAGATCAACGAAACGAGGTGCCTACATGTCCAATCAATGAAGCTGCATCGTCAAGAGGAAGTCTCATGAAAACAACGTGATCTGGTAGGAGAGTTCAGTGACCCATACGTTGCCTTCAAATAATCAATGTTCAATTTATCGTGAATTTCCTTTTTCATTGTATTTATTCAAAATCAACATTTAACTGCTCATTCACGCTATTTATGACTGCATATTTAGTTCACATTGCTTGTGATTAAACATTGACGATGATGTTTGCATAATCACAGTTAACCGTGTAATGTTTACTATTCACGTATCGTTCTAATCCAGAGTCTACGTATCCCCGGCTGATTTTCATCATTCCACATATTTCCTGCATTAATTGTCAGTCGAATTGTCCTCAGTGCAATTGCTGGAAATATAATATTAACTGTCCTTCCATTTGTTTTCAAAACTCTGGATTAAACTTCGTATTTCTCAGCTTAATACACTATCAGTTCTCCATGCAATATCGCTGCTATTTATTACACAAACTCATATTATTGTCAAACACTTGAATGTATTGTCTAATGTGTCAGTGTTCTGATGGTGGAAATATGTTGCACCCCTGTATCAAGCCTATCTGTACGCTTATTAAACTAATTCATGTATGCGTATTGTACGCTTCAATGAAACAAGTTTTACCTATGCTTGTTGAATATTTGCCTTGGTAATTCATGACTTTAAGCCAGACCTTTGTGTACAAAAGTAATATGTACAATCCCTACTTCTGCCTTGGCCGTAGAGGGATAGACATTTATTTATTTTGTTTATTTAGTTATTCTATGTACTCTTCCCTTATTACTATTATTATTAGTATTAATATTATTATCATTATATTAATAATGAACTAACAGATACAGTGTAGTTTTTACCAGCTTCCATGTCAGCTGAGTGGTGGTAATTATTCATCAACGATCACCATTCTACTGATGAAAGGATATTTCCTGATGTCTGTTTCACTCTCGTACCAATTAATTGTTTCTATCAGAGAAGTGCGTAAGCTGAAGTAGTTTTAGAAGTCCGGCACTTCTAGTATTCAGGTCAACTTTGTGAGTGTTGTGTGTAGATTCTGTTTGTTAATCAGACAAACATTCTTGACAAGTGGATTCTACTCGTCTTAAGCTTGTAGAGAATTTTGTTTACCTAAGACAAATGTCAAAAGTAAAGGAATGCACTGCTTCACGAGGAAATGCACACGGAGAGAAAAGGATGAGGGTTGAGGCAGAACGATTTATCGATTGAAAATGCTTTCGACAAACTAAATGAGAACACGATGGAAGCTTATGTGTGTTGTATGCTATAGGTGTGTGCTTCTAGATATTTTCTTGAAAAGTAACCCAAGAGGACGTCAAATTCACTAGTCCACTGATCCCCCTACCACTCGGAATAGACTTTCTTATCAAAATACAGTGAAAATGATCCCATAGATTTCTTTTATCACCACTGTGCACAACTGTGAGCCTTAATGAGTTTGTTGAAAGACATGGAAACATCGATATTCTAGATTAGTCATAGTCCCGATAACATGTTTTCTTCAACATGTTTCAGTGCTTTGCATTTCTGTTGGCAGAATTCCTTACCAAACTCATGCTTCATATGAAAATGTTGGTCTGTCCTCCATTTTCGACTGCTGAGTTGTGAGACGTGTATGTACAGTGGCGATATTCGAGTAGCCAAGATGGCACTGACAAAAGTATCCTGATGTATGTGTGTGCGCGTGTGTGGGACAGTGCTTGAGTTTGCTGATATAACAGAACTGTAGATACATAGGAAATCGGGAATGATAGTCTGCAAAAAATTCAGTTATTCGTGAGAAGAAAGCACAAGATTACTGTCAAATACAGTATTATATCAACGACGAAGTGCTATAATAGTTGTGTGCAATAACGGAATCACAGGAAACCAGACAACAACACAGATTGAGCAGAACGCAGTCATTTGTATTCCACAGCAATAACTGTAAATCATATAATAGATAAAAGCAACAGAAAAGAACGCGTCCAAACAATACAGTAATAGAAATTGTCAATCACTAAATGTGGGAAACAAGCAATGCTGACACTCCAGACAACTTGGAGTTAATTAAGCTCATTTCAATGATAATGACAACGTTTTGAAATGTTCCTCACTGATGAATCGAAACGATGAATTGTATACAACATCATGTGAAGTGTGAGTTTATCAACGTCGATAGGTATGCAAATGACTCAGACTGAGAACACGGAATTCATCTGATCAGTCAGAATAAGTTAAACATTTGAACGACAGAGTTGCGTTTGTGAGACGAACACCGAGAATGTGTGACACGGACGCAGTTCGTGTTTGATCTGTGCACAATTGCCATCCGGACATTATGTGAAATATTTTCGCGTGTCTAGATTCCCACTTCCGTTAACTACGGAATGGAGACGTGCTGGTGAAGCCCTACTTTTCTCTAGTGACTAAAGTAAACAATAATTATAAATGGAAAAAATTTTCTTGTCGAATTGTCTACACCTGGCTCGCCACGGAAAATCACCAATTACCTTCAGTGCTTTGATGCATGCTGTATGTGGAAGAATGATCTGGTTGGCGAAATTTCACCTCATTCTATTACTGGGATTGGCGTAGATGCACACTGTCCACTGAAAAACTCTCGCATTTCTTGATAAACCAGTTTCTCTGCGATATGATAAGCTCCATCGTCTTCCTATCGATCACTACCATGGAACTTCTTGTGAAAAACGAGAGACGGCTCAGTTCAACATACTTGCAGCTTTTGCGACCAGCTTTTCTGTATAATTATTTTCATCTCAATTATGAAACTATAATTTGCTTTATTTTATTATAAGCTTGATTCTAGATAGTATTTTGGTACAAGTATGAAATTTGCAGTAATTGATATCGGTAGCCTAAATTTAGCAGGCCGACCATTGAAACTAGCAGGTTTTCACGTTCTACTCAACGCTAACGCTGTTCACGGTCAAAGACGAACAACACTGCATATAGGCGCACAAG